>CM068298.1:47666648-48392105 GCA_034768395.1 Linum lewisii | reverse complement strand
TTTGCCTCAAAGAAACCAAAATTACTACCATTTATACTAACATTGGACATGGTAGTTGGTAAACAAACTCGAATCTAGTTAACAAGCTTGCAAGGAAAACCTAAAGCAGACATAACATTTAAGAAAGTGTTCCATCAAACTGAATCAAACGCTTTGGTTAAGTCGAACTTAATGACACACATGGGAGAAACCTATTTTTGTGATAAGAACTCACTTACTCATGGGAAAGTAAGATGTTGTCACTAATTAGACATCCCTTTATGAAAGCTGACTGGCTAGGGCTTATGATCTTTGAAAGAACCCCCCATCGTCGTTGCAGTGATCTTTGTGATACTCTTATATAATACGTTGCAATAGGAGATTGGCCTAAAGTTTTTGAATTCATTAGCATTCATTAACTTGGAGTGGCACGTAGTTCCCCTTTAACAAAAAAGCTTTGTATTGATGCAGTGACCTCTGGACCTATTACACCCCAAGACGACTTATAAAAATGCACTTGTCTGCCCCCAAATAGAACAAGTAGTATAAACCTCTTTGGTTGTGATAGGTTGGACAAGGGCATCAACATCAATGTTAGAGACTCGTTGATGAAAGAGATCTCTGAAATAATCAACCAACTGGTTGCATACCCTGGATGGATCAGCTGTACCAATAAGGCTTTTGGAAAAAGAGATGGCGTCAGCCAGAATCTGATCCATACTTCTACAAAGAGAACCATCATCTTTCTTTATAACTAATATAAAATTTGGAGCATGCCTAAATTTCATAGATTTATGAAAATAGTTGGTGTTTTTATCCCCATCAGTAATCCAGCTAATTCTTGCTTTTTCCTTGAAAGGGTAGTCCAGTGTGCAACAGCTGCAATAGAGGACTCCAGATTCAAAGGTGAAGGGTCACGGAGAGCTTTCAACTGAGCCTGAGTCATAGCTAATTCAACTTCGATCACCCGTTCATTAATAGTAGATGATGACACTCGATTTGACGTGATTATCAGCCTCATTTAAGCGACATTTCATTGCTTAAGACATGGTTTTTAGGGTAGAATAGCGAATATTCACTCAACTGCTCTATCTCGTGTCATTTGTGTTACTTTGGCCCGTTTCGGGTCTATTTGATGGTTTTCTAGTGTTTTCATGATAGCACAGGTTTTTGCCGTCAAATATAGTAGCCAAGGACGTGTCTAAGGCGTTGGAACCTCGAGGAATCGCACCAGAACCGATCCGAGAAGCCAATCAAGTCGAATCAAATCCTGCCCCGATTTACACTGCAGTTTTCGGTGAAAATCCCCCAGGTCTTAACCTCAACAAAGAGAAGTTTTTGGTGAAAACTCCAAGTTTTCGCCGAGAACCCTAAGGTCCAAAAATCACAGGAGAAACAGCCGAGAATTCAAGTCATTTACAAATGAATTTTTGGCAAAAACTTCATAGGTTTTCGGCGAAAATCCCAGGCAAAATCTGGCGGTATTAGGGTTAAGTATAAATACTTAACCGGCGGCCCAATAAAGGATATACCTGATAATACATCATAATTTCAGAATTCTCACGAGTTCTGGAGCAGAGTTGAGAGTTTGAAGAGCTAGGAAGAGATCGTGACGCCATCCCTTCACCTCGGAGACTCGGAGTTAGGATTGGAGATTACCGGAGATCGAAGCTTCACTGGAGTCGTCTTAATTAGGTTTTTCAGATCCTTTTCTGTTCTTCCTCTGTTCAAGATGAACTCTGTCTTTGCCTTTGATTCTTTTGTTATGAACATGAGTAGCTAAACTCGTAGAGCTTAGACTAGATGAACCCTAAGTGACCCAAGGCTTTAAAGCGGTCACGGATCGGCGGTGATTAGATTCAAAGTTCAATCAGTTTCTCTTTCATGTTTGATTTGTTCTTCGTTGTTTATGTTTCTTGTCTGGATTGATCACCTAGATTAGATTCTTGTTAAGCTAAGGATAGAAGTGAACGCTAGCCTTACTTTAAAACACCAAATCGAACAACTGACTTATTCATTGGAGTGTGCCTTTCGTAGGAACCAGTTAGGGTTAATCCACTGCAAGAGTAACTCATAAATCGTTAGTAATTCCACTAGTTAGTTAAGTCGTTGCGAGAGGCGACCGTACCCGGGCGACTAATTAATCTTGGTAGCTAGATCGGATAGAGCGAACGTTCGCCAGTCTTAAACCTAAGGGTCAGGAGTTATGGTGGTGTCTTAGAATTGATTGAACGAGAATTGAAATTCGCTGATCTGTTGATTGTCAATGCTCTAGTGAACGAAGGGGGATTCGAAGTCTAAGCTTGTCTGTCATCTTTGTTAAATCAACCAATCTTTCAGTCTGTCTTTCAGTTTAATTTTTAATTCCCTTGCATTTCTTAGAATTAGAAGTCGTGGAACTCACACCACGCACAACCTGTTTAAACTTGAGTAATCTGCCTTTATATTTGAGTAGACGATTATTAGAAGACCCGTGGAATACGATCTACCTAGCTTTCTAGCTTCGTAGTTATTTGATAAACCCGCTCTACTACCGTTCATCAAATTGGCGCCGTTGCCGGGACTTCTTTTAATTGTTTGAAAGAAGAACTAGCATTTTATTCTTCTACTTTCCATCTTTCATCTTTCCATCCACTTCGATTTTACACTAGTTTTGTTTGTTTTTGTCATTTGTAGGTTGTTCACAGGTTTATGCACCACCGCCCTCTCACGCGTCTCCAAAGAACCAAGAACGACAAGGCTAAGAGTGTAGAGAGACCAGGTAGTTCTGCTCCACTAAGACAATCACAGATTCCAAAGAGAGGCAGAACCAATCCACCTCCATCCGTCACTCCAATCAAGATCGAGGAACTGAAGGAGAGTTCCTCATCTCCATCTTCACCGTCATCTTCATCCGCTTCATACACCGAATCACTTTCACCTCCTCCATCTCCCAGGATGACTGATCAGTTACCACCACCAGGTGGTCATCAACCACCACCACTACCACCAGGCGGTGCACAGAAGAGTCTAGCTGACTACAACAAGCCGAGCGCGACTAGCGTTTGATCTTCTATTGTCGTACCGCGCATTGAAGGAGATCCTGACTATGAGATCAAGATTCCATTCTTGACTATGATCTCTAGGGATCTACAATTTGAAGGCAGGCCACTAGACAATCCGTGCACGCATCTGGCGGATTTCATTGATCTCTGTGGCACCTTCAAGAATGGGAATCTCGACAAGAACACTCTTTGCTTGAGAGCTTTCCCGTTCTCTCTGAAAGGCGCAGCTAAGAGGTGGCTCACTGGCAAACCACCTGGCTACTACACCAACTGGGAGACTCTTGCTCAAGACTTCGTCGAAGAGTACTTCCCTCCTTCCAGAACCACAGCTTTCAAGGACAGCATCGCCAGATTCTCTCAGAAGGAAGGAGCGAGCTTATATGATACTTGGAATGAATTCCAAGAACTTCTCTATAACTGTCCTCGCCACGGTTTTGAGCAGAGATAGTTAGCTGAAATCTTTGCTCGAGGTCTTCGTGAAGAATCTGCCAAATGGGTCAATTCCCTAGCTGAAGGGGATTGCACTACACTTACACATGAGCTGCTCTTCTTGATTTCGCGAACTGTGCTTCCAAGTCAAGGAACTGGGAGCGACAATCTGAAGGATCAAGAAGCAAGCTCGATCTCGAAGCAACCATTAAGGCAGAAAGTTTAGAAGCATCTGAATAAGTCTTCTACACCCATCAAGCCGCCGGCAGCCTCTGTCTATGTTGCCGATTGCGAGTGGTGTGGAGCTTGTGCACATAATGGAGGCCGATGCCAGAATTTTGGTAAAACAGAAGTCTGGTCTGCCGAGGAAGTCAATTTCGTTCAACAAGGCTTCAACAACAATCAGAACGGTTATGTTGGCTACCGCAATTACAGACAGCAGGGGAATTATCAAGATAGACCTCCCTACAATGCCGGTGCCAACCAGAACCAGAACAGTCATCCAACTAGTCCAACTCAGGATCAGAAGCCGAACCATCCGCCGGCAGGTGTCTACCAGCCGCCACACCGAAATCCGGGTAACTATGGAACTGCTCCTGGCAATCGCCAGAATCAATATTTGAACAATACTTATACAGGGCAACAACATCAGAGGGAGAACAACGTCAGTGAACTCGACAAGAAGCTCAGTCAGATCATCACCAGACTTGACGATCATGACAGTCAGTTCAAAAGCCCAAGCTCTTCTCAACCAAGAACAAATTGCATCCGGTCAAAGAATTGAGCAGGCAGTGAACCAGATCTCTAGCATGCTAACATCTGGTCGACCGTTTGGCCAACTTCCAAGCCAAACTAAGCCAAATTCGAGAAAGGAGCAAGCTAAGATCGTATCCATTCAAGAACCGACAAACCCGTCTACTAATGCTTCTTCTGATTTATGCAGGACCGATGAAACTCCGGAGAAGAAGGAAGCACAGAAAGAGGCGCCTAAGGAGTACGATCCTCCTCTTGCTCCGTACTACGTGAAGCCTCCTTTTCCAAGAGCAATGCTACCGAACGCGAGGATCGAGACTGCCATGTGGGGGAACAAAGAAGGATATCATGCCGCTCGTAGCAAGAAACCTTCATCTCCATATCCAGCTAAGTGTTCTGACCCTGGTTCTTTCACTCTTCCTATAGTTATTAATGATGTTAAGATAGAACATAGTTTTGTTGACCTAGGCGCGTCTGTCAATGTTATGCCTATGAGTTTGTTTAAGAAATTGAATCTAGGAGAACTTAAACCAACTAGTATACAACTTGTCTTTGCTGATAGATCACTGAAAACCCCTAGAGGAGAGATCAAAGACGTTGTTACTAAATGTGGTCCTTTCGCGTTCTTAGCTGACTATGTGATCATAGATACTAGTGAGGATGATTCTACCATTCTCATAGGTTGACCGTTCATGATAACAACTGGAATGCAAATTAACATTTCAAATGGTTCCTTGACCTTGAGGGTTGGTAAGGAAACGATAACATTCCGCCTTAAGGACGGAATGAAATATACTCCTTTGAATGAAGAATCTCATTGTCTAGCTGTTGAAACTGTGGAGTTGACTCCGGTCAACTCCGTTACTGATGTATCTTCTAGTGTTCCTAGATCAACTGTTGTTGCAGATGTTGAACAGATTATCAAGAAGAAACCAGGATCTTCGGCTCAAAAGCAGCCAAAGAAGAAGGAACTGAAAGCCTCTTCTTCACCGCCAAGCAAGGAACCTGGCAGGTCGCGGAGAAAGAATCAGAAGAAGAAAACTCAAATGGTCTGGAGACCAGTTGCTCCGCCACCCTCTTCCAAGCCAACTGCACCACCAATTCCTTCCGAGCTACCGGCGCCGGAGCAAGTAAAGAAGGAGAAGCCAAAAGCATCTCCCAAGGAAACACCAACTATCACCGATCCTAATGATATGAAGCCGGAGGTTAAAGAGAAGGCGAAGCCAATCATTCTCATTCCTTCCACCGTCTTACTGGTAGAGGATTATCCCTCAAAAGAACTCTTTGGCCCGTTCAAGATCGCTGATCACCTTCCCGATGGACGTACCAAGCTCATACACGCTAACGGGAAGAAATTTATGCTTAACGGAGATACCCCGAAGCTCTACTTCATGAACTCCGACGCTAGCGTTAAGGAGATCCTGAGTTGGGATGTCTCCTAATACCGTCCAGGTATCGTCCAGCTCAAGGACGTTAATCAAGAGCGCTTCGTGGGAGGCAACCCACGGCTAGTCAGTTTTTCATTTGTGTCAAACTCCTTGTTTTAGAGTCGGTTTGGGGGAGCCAAAAGTGTCATTTTGCATGATTTCTTATTTTTTGTGTGTAGTTCGTGTGTCATCATTTCAATAACAAGTTGTTTGAGGTTGTTCCGATTTTTGTCGATTTAATTGTGATTTTCTGAAGTTTGCCGGAATTGCGAAAATATTTTCAATCCTGCAGGGTAAAGTTTTCGGCGGAAACCCTCTAAATTTTCGGTGAAAACTTCTTTTGAAAACCCCCTGTGTTTTCCAGGCGATTTTAAGCTCAACTTTCCGGTGAAAACTCTCTGAGTTTTCGGCGAAAACTCATTTGAAAACCGACAGACAATTTTAACTTGAGTTTTCGGTGAAAAATTGCACATATTTTCGCCGAAAACCTAAGACAAAATCCAAAATTTCCCCCTTCCTTTTCTATTTTTCCCGTTCACTCTCTCTCTTTCTCCACTCTCTCATTTTCGAAAACAAAATCCCCCTGTTTTTCAAACCCAAACACCGCCGCCGCTACTACTTTTGCCGCCGCCACCCGAACCAGCCGCCACCACCGTCGCCGACCGCCATCGCCGACCGCCGTCGCCCTGTTCCTCTCCCTTCTCCGATCGTTTCAAGCCGTAGATCGCCCGAATCGGAGCTCTAGAGCTCCCGTTCTGCCAAACCCTAATTTTTCTGATTTTTGACCGATTCCTCTCTTCTCGTTCGTTTTCAGCACTCATGGCTTCAAGGTAAGTTGTAGAACTTTTCATTCCAAATATTTTGACATGTTGAAAGCTGAATTTCGTTGGGATTGACTTCGGTTGACTTTTTTGGTCTACCTCGATTTGCGTGCCGACTGTTTCATGTGAACTAGGTTAGCTGATTGCTTTGGACTGATCTAACATGCTTGGGGAGAATTTTGCTGAATTTTAATACCATTTGATCGTGAGTTGCTATGCTTAAAGATTGATTCTTTGTGGTGTTGACTTTTGTGAAATGTCGGTTTGACCATGAACTGTTTATGCTCGTTTGGCTGCCAAGTGTGTTCATTCACGTTCGTATTACTGTGTTTGCCATCTGAGTTTATAATTACGCCGTCTTTCCCGCTTTGAGCTAGTAATTGCCATGATTAGGGTTCAATGTGCTATGATGTTGACTTTTTGACTGTCGGTTTGACTTCTGATCTCTAATTAAGATATGAACATTCCGACTAGACATATGCATGCTTTGTGATTTATTGTGATTACCGGTTACTTACTTTGCTTACCCCCACTCGGTTTTCCCCATTTCTTTGTGAAATTGAGTTTTTCTACTAAGTGTGGGGTGGGTTATTAGTTAACTAATCTGGTTTCGTTTCTGGCTATAGGAATGTCACTCATGAGCGCAGGACTAAGGTGAGACTTGACACCACCTCTAGCTCCCGAGTCTCGGCCCCTGTCACGCCCGCCGTCCACGGTCCTCCACTAGCTTTCCCTGGTCCGCGCCGGGTACCACTCCACCATCGCTCGCCTGCCTATGCACTACTTCGAGCGATACCAGAGGCTCAAGCATGTTCCTGGAGCTGACATTCGACCATTATCCCTGGACTCACTCCAGGAGCACGATGAGGACTAGCACCAGAACGTGCTCACCTCACTAGCACCTTCAGGACTGCTGGAGCTAACCACCCTAGCAACCGACTTTCCAGACGTCACTCTCCAGGAGTTCTGGGCGACATTCGATCTGGATGAGCATAAGAAGAGGCAGCACAAGAAGGTCGTCTCCTTCTATCTTGGCGGGGTGTACAAGTCATTCACCTACGATGAGTTTGCAGCTCATCCGGGCATCCCCCGGGAGCACTACGAGGGTCATCACCTCGGCTGGGAGAACAACTCCGACAGCGGAGAGGAGTACGATGAGCTATGGAGCCACATGACTGGAGTGCCAGATGATCGGACCACGGCCCATAACTCAGTTAAGTCACTCTCTCACCCTCTCTATCACTTTATCCATATGGTTTGGCGTAGATCTCTTTTGTTTGCTCCAGATAAGAGCCGCCACCACATCAGCCGAGAGGAGCTCCTACTTCTCCGCGCCATCTGGGAGTCTTACCCTCTTCATCCCGGATGGGTGCTTGCACGCATATTTTGCCAGAAGACTCAAAAGCCGAGGCCACCTAGCTCACTTCTGAGGCAACTTTGTTGGCCGACTCATAATCTCCCTCGGTCTCAGCCAAGAATACGGCCCGGACGTCCCACGACGCAGAGTATAGTTGGAGATTTAGTGGTCGAGTACGCCCTCCAGCTGGACCTTGGTCCACGAGTGGCGGCAACTCCCCCTCTCCAAGACGAGGAAGAGTCGGAGGAAGAAGATGATTCTGAGGAGCCGCATCTTCAGCCAGGAGCGGAGTTTGACGACCATATACCCTCGCCACATCATCAGGCAGGGTATGATGATCAGTACCAGTCGCCCCCTCCAGATCCATTCCGGGCGCCTCATCCTCAGCACCGACCGCATCCAGAGTCGTCTTAATTAGGTTTTACAGTTTCTACCTATTCAATCATTTGATGATGAACTCTGTCTTTGCCTTTGATTCTTTTGTTATGAACATGAGTAGCTAAACTCGTAGAGCTTAGACTAGATGAACCCTAAGTGACCCAGGGCTTTAAAGTGGTCACGGATCGGCGGTGATTAGATTCAAAGTTCAATCAATTTCTCTTTCATGTTTGATTTTTTCTTCGTTGTTTATGTTTCTTGTCTGGATTGATCACCTAGATTAGATTCTTGTTAAGCTAAGGATAGAAGCGAACGCTCGCCTTACTTTAAAACACCAAATCGAACAATTGACCTATTCATTGGAGTGTGCCTTTCGTAGGAACTAGTTAGGGTTAATCCACTGCAAGAGTAACTCCTAAATTGTTAGTAATTCCACCAGTTAGTTAAGTCGTTGCGAGAGGCGACCGTACCCGGGCGACTAATTAATCTTGGTAGCTAGATTGGATAGAGCGAACGTTCGCCAGTCTTAAACCTAAGGGTCAGGAGTTATGGTGGTGTCTTAGAATTGATTGAACGAGAATTGAAATCCGCTGATCTGTTGATTGCCAATGCTCTGGTGAACGAAGGGGGATTCGAAGTCTAAGCTTGTCTGTCATCTTTGTTAAATCAACCAATCTTTCAGTCTGTCTTTCAGTTTAATTTTTAATTCCCTTGCATTTCTTAGAATTAGAAGTCGTGGAACTCACACCACGCACAACCTGTTTAAACTTGAGTAATCTGCCTTTATATTTGAGTAGACGATTATTAGAAGACTCGTGGAATATGATCTACCTAGCTTTCTAGCTTCGTAGTTATTTGATAAACCCGCTCTACTACCGTTCATCAAATTGGCGCCGTTGCCGGGGACTTCTTTTAATTGTTTGAAAGAAGAACTGGCATTTTATTCTTCTACTTTCCATCTTTCATCTTTCCATCCACTTTGATTTTACACGGGTTTTGTTTATTTTTGTCATTTGTAGGTTGTTCACAGGTTTATGCACCACGGCCCTCTCACGCGTCTGCAAAGCGCCAAGAATGACAAGGCTAAGAGTGTATAGAGACCAGGCAGTTCTGCTCCACCAAGACAATCACAGACTCCAAAGAGAGGCAGAACCAGTCCACCTCCATCCGTCACTCCAATCAAGATCGAGGAACTGAAGGACAGTTCCTCATCTCCATCTTCACCGTCATCTTCATCCACTTCATACACCGAATCACTTTCACCTCCTCCATCTCCCAGGATGACTGATCAGTTACCACCACCAGGCGGTCATCAACCACCACCACCACCACCAGGCGGTGCACAGAAGAGTCTAGCTGACTACAACAAGCCGAGCGCGACTAGCGTTCGATCTTCTATTGCCGTACCGCGCATTGAAGAAGATCCTAACTATGAGATCAAGATTCCATTTTTGACTATGATCTCTAGGGATATACAATTTGAAGGTAGGCCACTAGACAATCCGTGCACGCATCTGACGCATCTTCTTGGTTCAGCTTCTGTCATACGTTTTGTGGAAGAGTCCCTTCCTATTCAAGACTATATGGATGTTAGTGAGGGAGCGCTTCTCTATGTTAGTAGTTATTACGCAAGACGCTAGGTGACAACCATGGGCCGAGATTTCCTCTTCGGCCAGATTTTCCACACTACGTGGCTGAAACACGCTTATTTGAAAAAGAGGGAAAATACCTTTTGGCGGGACCTTTATGTTACATGACTACTACGCATTCTTCGAGGGAGAAGTTGGCGTATCTCTTACCTGATTTCCTACTATGTTAAATGACGCGTGGCTATTAGGCAGTTAGAGGCGACGATTCACTTATCCCTCTAGTCCCTTAAATATTCTCATTTTCTTGGTCTCCCATTTTACTTTTACTTTCACTTTCTTTATCTTTTCACCGGAGCTTACACCCATTTCCCCTAGTATGTATCTTGGGATTTTACGCTGGTTTCTTCTCATTTTTGTTGCCCTCATGTCGGACACTTCAAGTAAGTGATCTTTGTCTTTTCCTTTGTTTTATGCTCTTCCTTGTTTTCTACTTCGACGATTGTTCAGTCAATTTTTTCTTTTCCCTTTTATGACGTTCTTGGGGTGTATCCGTAGATCTGACATGCCCTTTTCTACGGGAGAGGAAATCTCTTTTCCCTGTTCAGCTTTTACTCTCTTCCCTTTCTTTGACCGCTAAAATTCTGACTCTCTTCGTGGTTATGTCGGTGTGATCGCGTTGGGGTGTCTTCTCTACTTTCACATCCTCTTTGTCCTTCTTTACTAACACTCTGCACTTCTCATGAAGGTCGGACGCGTGGGTATGCTTTCTACTACCCGCCAATGTGCTCTCTCCCCCGAGTTCCATTCGGGAGGATTCAGATTCGAATGACGAGGTGGATCCTTCTGGATGAACATCTGGGGGAGATCGGTTCGCTCGTCCAGCCAAACGATTACTGTCGAGGCCATGTGTAAGAAATGCTCTCCTTTGGTTATTATTCTTTTTGACTACCCTCTTTTCAAAGAGGTAGTGTATGCGGAGGTTGCTTCCCTTCCGAGGATCGAGCCGCCCTCCCTCGAGTTCTTGGAGGCATCTCTGGACGCCAAATACTAGTATGGGACGTCTCGACTATTTCTCCATGTCTAGTTGGAAGCATCCATGCGATCAAGGATTCTCCATGTCGTCTCATGGATTCGAGTTGTCCAAATCTAGTGCGCCCACCGGCGGGTTCTTGGTGGGGAGTTGGGAGGACATGTATATTAGTTTCACGGAGGTACGTCGTGCGACATGCATCATCTTGGGCCCTCTGTACTTTCCCTACTCTTCTCCTGATCGAGTCGTTGCTTTCTTGCTGGCCAACGCATTCATCTTCCCCAAGTCCTACCAATACTTTGATGTTGGGTGCCTTTCCACCATTTCCAACTGTAATGTGGGCTTTCACGAGATTTAATTGAAGGCGTTCAACTTCAGGATGCATTTTCCGCTAGAGTCATGGTAGGTGGATGATGAGCTGCAGAACAGCGGTCAATCAAATAACTACCAAGCTGTGAAGCTAGGGTAGATCGTATTCCATGGGTCTACTTCCTTACTCAAATAGGTTGGCCATTTAAATTCAAGGCTAAGACACTTAGTGCGTGGTGTGAGTTCCACGACTTCTATACTAAAATGCAAAGACAGGTTGAAATGAAATTAAAGCGAATAACGATTGATTGATTGACTAAGACAGAAGACAGACAAGCTTAGATTTCGAATCCCCCTTAGATCACCAGAGCATAGGCAATCAACAGATCAGCGATTTCCGATTCTAGTTCATTCAGTTCTCAGACACCACCATAACTCCTGACCCTTAGGTTTAAGACTGGCGAACGTTCGCTCTATCCGATCTAGCTACCACGATTAATTAGTCGCCCGGGTACGGTCGCCTCTCGCAACGACTTAACTTAACTGGTGCAAATTCTAACGATTTATGAGTTACTCTTGTAGTGGATTAACCCTAATCGGTTCCCACGAAAGGCACACTCCAATTATAAGGTTAATTGTTCAACTTGATGTTCTAAAGTAAGGCGAGCGTTCGCTTCTATCCTTAGCTTAACAAGAATCTAATCTAGGTGGCCAAACCAGACAAGAAACATGAACAATGAAGAACAAATCAAACATGAAGGAGAAACTGAATGAATTTCAAATCTAATCACCACCGATCCGTGACCGCTTTAAAGCCCTGGGTCACTTAGGATTCATCTAATCTAAGCTATACGAGTTTAGCTACTCATATTCAATACAGAAGAATCGAAGACAAACAAAGAATACATCTCAGGTAGGGAAGACAGAGAAGAACTGTAAAACCTAATTTCGACGACTCCTGGCAGCTTCAATCTGCTGGATCTTCAACTCCTAGCACTGGCTCTCCAATATGGATGGATGGCGTCACGATCCGTTCCTGGCTCCTCGAACTCTATCCACTCGTTCTCTCTTTTTCTCAGTCTTGGGATTTTTCGTCCCGTGTAAATTGTGTGTAAATTCGGATCTCCTTATTTAGCCGCTTGGTTAAGTATTTAAACCTAACCGGCGGCTGCTGCTTTTTCACTAGGATTTTCACCGAAAATCCAAGGATATTTTCGGCGAAAATATTTGCTCAAAATGTTGCTTGATCCGTCTGTTTCCTCTGGCTTAAATGGCGTAGGGTTTTCGGCAAAAACTCCCAAGGTTTTCGCCGAAAACTTCTTCTTGATCGGGACAGTGGATTTCTTCTTTCATTTTCGGCGAAAACCCAAGGGTATTTTCGCCGAAAATATATGTGTAAATGGGGCAGGAATTCTTTTGGGTTGAATGACTTTTCTGGTTGATTCGGGTGTGATTCCTCGGGGTTCCAGTGCCTTAGACACGTCCTTGGCTACCACATTTGATGGCGAACACCTGTGCTAACACGAAAATACTAGAAAACCATCAAATAGACCCGAAATGGGCCAAGGTAACACAAAAGGCATGAGATGGATCGGTTGAGTGAATATTCACTATTCTACCTAGAAACCATGTCTTAAGCAATGAAATGTCGCTTAAATGAGGCTGATAATCACGTCAATTCGAGTGTCATCAAAATACCCCACACTTAAGCTTTTGCTTGTCCTCAAGCAAACTGAACTAGAACACACTCAAATTCACAAATGACGCGTGATTAAACTGAGATTCAATTCTAACGATTTGGTTTAGACTGTTCCACGTAGAAAAAGTGAACTACACATGCAAGAACATCAACCAAACAAGTTTTTGATCTCACTAATTTCTGCACACTTCAAGTAGTGGTTTTAACAAAGCTCGTTTCTTGGCAAACCAATTAATCATAATTAACCGACTACGATAACACCAATTCTAATAAAAAATACTTTAAGCTCTAGCCATGACGTGGATGCGGAGGTAGGAAAAGTGACCTGGCTATCGACTCAACTTCAACCGCCTGTAGATCTGTACGTTACATGTTCTAGCTAGGACCGATTTAAACAATGATTTATTTCAAGTTCAACTTCTTCCTTCAATTGATTTACTGCATACTAGTGCTCGATACCAAACACTTCACTTAGGTGTTGGACCTGCCTAGCTCACAGTATTTGTGCTTATGCTAGTGCTCAACCCGAACACTTCACTTAGGTGTCGGGCTTGCCTAGCTTTATTTTGAGCGATTTAAAGAATTTAACAATTAATTCGAACAACTCAATTACTTGATTCAACAATTTAGCCACTTGGTCCTAGCTAGTTATAACTTTTTACACAAGATTTTGAATTGGATTTTCGTCTAATCTCAAGCCACAATCACAGGTGAACAAATATGGAGTGAAAAACATGGGAGAAGCTAGCATTTATCATCTTAGAACGGTGTCATCGAGCTTTTTGATTAACAAGTCAATTGATTCAAGTTTCAACTACAGAAGTGATTTATCATCTGTTCTGACCTAGACTCATTTAATATCAGTTCTGACACGTTGGTTACAGGTTCTAAGTGGAACAGTCTAGACGTCATTGTTCAAAATTGAAGTCAATTTAACATCAAAAGTCAAGAATTGAGCAATTCTATGCTAGAGTGACTGGACAGGAATCACGAGGCACACAAAGATATAGGCAATCAAGATCATGCATGGTTCTCTAATATCCTACCCCACACTTAGACTGTTCTGTGTCCTCACAGGACCAAACTAAAGTAGAGAGATACGAAGAACCTGATGGGTGATGGCCGGAGTAGTGGTTGAGCACGAAGAGTCTGGGGCGGAGCGGAGTAGCTACTCAAAATCCTACAAAACACAAACAACAAAAGATCAAAAGGATACCGGGACAAGTGCCCCGGGTCCACACAGAATAAAATTGGATCGAGATTCGAAAAGAAGAAATAAAAGAAAAGGAAAGGATAGAAACAACCTGATCACTGTTCTGAGGGTGAGGGTGGAGGCTGGGTCGTTAAAGGTGAAATGCCAAGCCGCTGCTCTAGCTGCTGTCGCCAAGCGATATCATCCCTGTGTCTGGCGGACTGGTCGGCCATGAACTGCTGAAGAATGGTCCATCGCTCATTCTGGGTCTCCAGCAACGGCGCCAATTTGATGAGCTGCAGAATAACGGTCAATCAAATAACTACCAAGCTGTGAAGCTAGGGTAGATCATATTCCATGGGTCTCCTCATGTGCTACTCGATCCTTCTGCCATTGAAGCGAACCAGCCGAGTAGTCTAGCTGCCACTTCTCAATACGCGCCAGCCTCTCATTCATCTCAGCGGTGATTAGCGCTCGCGACGGCGAGAGTTCAACTGGCTGTGGGACGCGGTGAGGGAGCGCTTTGCAATTCTCAAAATCCAATGAAAGGTCGATGCCCCGTGCTATGGCGAGTTCGACACCTATATGCTCAAGCGGGACACGATGAATGTCGGGGCCCCACTTATCACCGAGCTGGAGATTGTCGATCAGAATCGAGATGAAAGGTCCGCCCGGAAGCTCAGAAGGAAGCTTCTTGGTGGTCGTGCGCTTGTGAAAGAACCGTGCAAGCCACCATCCGGGATGGAAGTTGGCATCCTCTTCTAAAGCACGGAATAGCACTAGCTCTTCCAGAGAAACATGGTGATGGCTTGTCCTGCTGCAATAACACAAAGACTGCACCCAAACATAATGTAAGAACTTAAGAATAGAGTGAAAAATATCACCAACCGTGGGGTTGACGATAGGCTCGATCTCGGATAGGCCAGCTGCCCACTTCCATACTTCAGGGTAAGGAGCATTCGTGATGGAGTATGAGTCCTTGAAGCTAGCGGATGTTGTAGGGATGTCGATGTGCGGATCCAGCAGGAGGCCGAACTCGTGGATGGACTTCTCATGGAGAACACCACCGAGGCGAAAGGATACGAATTTCTGATCACGTATGGGCTTCGGAGTGAGGCACCGGAATGAACTCCAGAACTCTTGAAGGGCGACAAGCGGGTAGGGGGAACCATGAGCGGTCAGAACACGCAAACCGGCTTTATGAAGGGCGGTGTCGATGGTGGAGTGCCAAGCCGGGTTGTGGTCCTTGAGACTGTCTAAAGAGAGAACTGCCACCTTAGCCGGAGGAATGTCTTTGATCTTCTGAAAGACCTCCAGCTGGTGCGGCTCAAGGGCTGCGATGAAAGGATGTAGGGCCCCATTGGCAGGTGTAGGAATTTATGAGATAGGGGTCACTGGGGTTGGTGCATCCTCGGGGATGATGGCCACAGCCGTCGATGTTGGTGCAGCTGGTGCGGGTGATCTCCGGGGTTGAGTCCGGTTCTGGCGAGCTGAGGATCACTGCGCTCTATCTGCACTGGTGGTCTTGAATCGTTTGGGAGCTCTGTAAAACAGAACTTAGGGGAAACCAGTATCAGAAGACAAGAATCCTACCCCACACTTAGGTTGACAAGTGGGGGCAAGCAAATAAAATCTAGAGATCACCGAATCGAGATATAGCAGCAAAGAACTGGCAATCAATTAAGCAAGCATGAGGAAAGGAATGATTTATTAACACGATCGTACAGACAACAATTCACGAGCCTTAAAAGGTCAAAAAGAAATGCCAGAACCTAGCCAAGTTACACCGAAATAGTAATCATGGAAATCGAGGAAGAACCAAAAAGTCAACCAAAGTCAACCATGCCAAAAACCGAAAGTCAAAGAGCCAAAAGAATCACAATCAATGGCTGAACAACTAACCGTGAAGACATGACTCGAGAAAACTAGGTCGGGTGGAACCGGAGCTGTGGAGCTCTGATTCTAGGGTTGGGGCTTGAATAAACACCAAGGAAGGGGTGGCGGCGGTATCCGGTCGGCGGAGGGCTAGACGGCGGCGGCGGGCTGATGGGGCGGCGGCGGCTAGGAAGAAAGAAAGGAAGGGAGGGGGGTCGGCGAAAAAGTGTTGGTGGTGGGGGAACTGTTGGAACATCAAATAAAAACCGAGAGGAGGGTTTTATAGCGACCGAAATCAGCAGAATTTTTGGCGAAAATAATGGAGCATTTTCGGCGAAAAATTCCTCTCAAATCGACAACAAGTTCGGCGAAAAGGTTGGGTGTTTTTGGCGAGAAGGTGCGGTGGCGAGAAACAGGAGACAACAGGTTGATTAAAACAGGAATTTTCGGCGAAAATATGGGTGAATTTTCGCCGAAAATTTACTTGAAAAATGGTCGGCAGTTTTTTTTCAAACGTGGGTTTTAACACAAAACGACTCAAAATGAAAACAACTAACTCCAGCCGTGGGTTGCCTCCCACGAAGTGCTCTTGTTTAATGTCCGTGAGCCAGACGATACCTGGATTTGTTTCATGATTCCAAAGCAAAGTAGTGCACGTCGATGGAAGAGACAGCTAGTCCTTGCAGATACTTCTTAAGCCTATGCTCGGTGACCATAAACGGCTTTTGATCATGCAATTTGATTCGGACACTGCCTAGAGATGTCTGCCGCACCACGGTATAAGGGCCGGACCAACGGGACTTCAGTTTACCCGGGAAGAGCTTTAATCGAGAGTTATATAAGAGGACCTCATCTCCGGGGTAGAACTGCTTGAACGTCTTCAATTGAGAGTCATGAATTTTCTTCGTGCGCTCTTTGTATAACTTCGTGCTCTCATATGCGTGGAGTCGGTGCTCCTCAAGCTCGGCGATCTGGTCGTGACGCATATTACCTGCTACTGCATAGCTCATGTTCAACTCTTTGTTAGCCCAGAATGCCTTGTGCTCAAGCTCAACTGGCAAATGACATGCCTTGCCATATACCAGCTGATACGATGAGGTACCGATGGGAGTCTTGTAGGCAGTTCGATAAGCCCATAAGGCATCATTTAGCTTAGATGACCAGTCCTTGCGGGACTGGCCAACTGTCCTATCAAGAATCCGCTTGAGCTCACGGTTCGTCACTTCCACTTGACCATTCGCTTGAGGATGGTAAGCTGTGGACATACGGTGGGTGACGCGAAAGCGTTTGCACACCCGGTCGAATTGTCCATGAAAGTGGGTACCCCTATCACTTATGATGAAGCGCGGTGAACCAAAACGCGTGAAGAGACTGGTAAGGAACCGACCCACCACTCTTGAATCATTAGTGGGTAGAGCTTCAGCTTCAGCCCACTTATAAACATAATCAACGGCTACAAGAATGTACTTGTTTCCGTTGGAGGGTGTGAACGGACCCATAAAATCAATTCCCCAAACATCAAAATTTCAACAATTAAAGAAACAATTTGGGGCATCTCATTACGGTTAGAGATGTTACCTGACCGCTGGCATGCATCACAACGTCGAGCAAAAACATCACAATCACTAAAGATTGAAGGCCAATAAAAACCTGTTTCGAGTACCTTTCTCGCAGTGCGGTTGCCTCCGAAGTGTCCTCCGAACTGTCCTTCATGGCATTTACGCATGATATCAGCTGCTTTGATGTAAGAGACACATCTCTGGATCATCCCGTCAATACTGATGCGGTATAAGAAGGGCTCATCCCAGAAGTATGACTTGGCTTCTTTAAAGAGCTTCTTGCGTGCATTGAAATCTAGCTCAGGAGGTACAATGCCGTGAGAGAGGTAATTAGCCAGGGTTGCATACCATGGTTCTTCCGATTCGGTTGCATTACTCAGATCTTGAGCATGAGGGATTGCCCAAGGCTCGATAGCTATGATGTTAACCTGTTCATACGTTTCAACACGCAACAGCTCGTCAGGGAAAAAATCATTGATAGGGGTAGTAGATTTACCTGTTTGTGATTCCTCCAGTCGGGAAAGATGATCAGCTGCTAAGTTCTCTACTCCCTTCTTGTCTTTAATTTCTATGTCGAACTCTTGGAGGAGGAGGATCCATCGGATGAGACGTGGCTTCGAGTCCTGCTTGGCTAATAAATGGCGCAGGGCAGCATGATCGGTGTAGACAATGGTATGTGAAAGAACAAGATATTGTCTGAACTTGTCAAAGGAGAAAACGATGGCTAGAAGCTCTTTCTCCGTAGTAGTGTAGTTTCTATGAGCATCATTTAGTGTCTTGCTAGCAAAGTAAATAGGATGAAATTTCTTCTCCTTCCTCTGACCAAGAACCGCGCCAACGGCGAAGTCACTAGCATCGCACATAATCTCGAATGGAAGATTCCAATCTGGTGTTGTAAGGATCGGTGCGGTGGTGAGTTGAGTCTTCAAAGTCTCAAATGCTTCAAGACAAGCTTTATCAAATACGAAAGGAACATGTTTCTCAAGGAGCTTCATCATTGGGAGAGTGATCTTGGAGAAATCTCTGATGAATCTTCGGTAGAATCCAGCGTGACCGAGGAAACTTCGAACTGTCTTAACTGAGGTCGACGGTGGTAAGCTGGCGATGGTCTCAAGCT
Source organism: Linum lewisii (assembly GCA_034768395.1). NCBI lineage: Eukaryota > Viridiplantae > Streptophyta > Magnoliopsida > Malpighiales > Linaceae > Linum > Linum lewisii. Next base: position 48,373,547 of record CM068298.1, on the reverse strand, counting down.
TGGCACGATCAACTTCTATACCGGCCTTAGAAATCCTATGGCCCAGAACAATGCCTAACCATGAAGTGACATTTTTCCCAACTAAGAGCTAGGTTGGTTTCCTCACAACGAGCTAGCACCTTGTCCAGATGGGCCAGGCACTTTGAGAACGAATCTCCATAGACAGAGAAGTCGTCCATGAATACCTCCACCACATTCTCTACCAGATCTCCAAATATAGCAAGCATGCATCTCTGAAAGGTAGTGGGAGCATTACATAAACCAAAAGGAATACGACGATAAGCAAACGTACCAAACGGGCAGGTGAAAGTCGTCTTCTCTTGATCATCAAGCTCGATAGGGATCTGGAAGTAACCGGACATCCCGTCTAAGAAGCAGTAGTAGTCATGGCCAGCCAATCGCTCAAGCATCTGATCAATGAACGGCAGTGGAAAGTGATCCTTCTTGGTGGCATCATTGAGTCATCGGTAATCGATACAGACTCTCCATCCGGTAACCGTGCGAGTCGGGATGAGCTCACCCTTTGGATTAGGGATGACGGTGATTCCTCCTTTCTTCGGAACGACTTGAGTCGGACTGACCCAAGGACTGTTGGCAATAGGATAGATGATACCGGCATCTAGAAGCTTGAGTACTTCCTTCTTTACAACTTCCTGCATCAGAGGATTAAGTCGGCGTTGTGGTTGTCTGACTGGTTTGAATTCTTCATCAACGACTATCCGATGTTTGCATAAGGTTCCAAAGATGCCTCTGATGTCTGCTAACTGCCAGGCAATAGCTCTGACGTGCTTCTTGAGTAGCCTGATCAGTTGCTCTTTTTGCTCGGGAGATAGATTCGAATTGATGATGACTGGTAACTGGCAGTCCTTCCCCAGAAATGCGTATTCTAGGTGGTCGGGTAGCTCCTTCAAAGTAAGTTCTGGCAGATTTTCGTATGAGGTAGTAATCCGACTCGATGCTAGCTCGATGTGTGCAGGCGCAGTGATGGGTGTAAATGTCACCTTCTGCTCGTCTAACTCATCCTGCCATAGGCACTGCTCTGGATCTTCTAATGCATTGTCAATCCCTGAAATCAAACACAACTCTAGCGGATCACTAGATAAGGCATTAGTAACAAAGTTGGCCGAGGCCAACTCTAGGGGATCAACAGTATAACAGTTATCGTCTTGAGCAACAGAGTATCTCATGCTATCTTTATTGCGGAATGCAACACTCTCCTGTCCTACACTCAAAGTTAACAGGCCTTGTTTACAGTCAATATTTGCACCAGCAGTTGCTAAGAAAGGTCGACCTAGGATAAGTGTTCCGTCTGACTCGCGAGTATCTAGAACAACAAAATCTGCAATTATAGTAAACGGACCACAGCAGACAGCTACATCTTCTATTATTCACCTAGGTAGTTTAACAGACCTATCGGCTAACACTAGATGCAGAGTAATCGGTTTTAACTGCCCTAGATTCAGCTTCTCATATAGATAAACAGGCATAACATTAATAGAAGCACCAGAATCAGCCAGACTGCGATCAATTTTAAAGCCATTAATAATGCACGGTAATGTAAAAGAACCGAGATCAGAACACTTAGTTGGGGGTGGTGGCGGCTGTCGTATGGGAGATGGCGCACCGAGAATAGAAGCGCATTCATTAGTAAGCGTGATAGAGTACGCCTCTCCGTTCTTCACTTTCTTCACTAGGTCTTTAAAGAACTTCCCAAGTGGTGGTATAATCTCTACAGCTTCTGTCACTGGTATCTTGATCTCTGCAGTCTTAAGAACATTGTACCACTTCTTATACTGAGTGTCATGATCCTTGGCTTTGCTCATTGCAGCCTTTGGGAAAGGGATCCGAGGTACATATGGCGCCAAGACAGGCTCAGGAACTGTCCTGGGAGGAGGAGGAGGAGGAGCAGATGCTTCTTCTTCCTCTTCTGTGATATCTTCAACCTCTGGCATATCCATGGCAGCACTGGTATCTGGTATCACGTCAGGTTCCGGAGCCTTTGGATCAGTTGTTTGCTTGCCGCTCCTGGTGGTAATAGCTTTAGCGTGTTCGCTCTTTGCACCGGAGTCTGCTTGAAATGCTGCTGGATTAAGGAGAGGATTGCTAGTAAAGAGTTTAGTCATATTGCTTATAGCATCCTCTATCCTCTGGCTCTGAGCTCTCTGTCCTTGATTGAGTGCAACTTGAGCTTTTAATTGAATGGTCGTCAAGTCTGCTCATAATCTGATCAAACTTCTTCTCATAGTCTATGTCTCTATTGTAGTACGACTTTGCTTGAATCTGGTGTTGTCCTCCAATGAATCCCGGAGGTCTCTGATAAGATCTACTAACCGGTTGCTCTGGTTCCGTGGCACGTAGTGTCTGTAACCGGCGTAGCCTTTCTGATTGTTGGCGAAGCCTTGATCAATGAAGTTTATCTCTTCTGTAGACCAAACTTCTGTTGTACCGAAGTTGAGGCAGCTTCCACCATTATGAACACAGGATCCACACCATCCACAGTCAGCCAAAATGATGGTAGCTGACGGGGGATCGAGAGGAATGCCAACTGCTTGTAGATGCTTCTGAACCTCCGCTTTGATCTGCTCGGTAACACTCAACTGACTCTGACTCTTAGTTCCTTCTCTTTGCCTCTCCCAGTTTCTAGATTTTGAAGCACAACTAGCGAAATGCAGAAGAGCATCCTGAGGAGTAAGGGCGGTGCAGTCTCCGCCTGCTAAGGAGTTGACCCAATTTGCAGATTCTTCGCGCATACCACGAGCAAAGAATTCAGCCAGCTGTCTTTCTTCATACCCATGGTGAGGACAGTTGAAGAGAAGAGATTGGAATTCATTCCAAGTGTCATACAAGCTTGCATCTTCTCTCTGAGTGAACCTGGAGATGCGGTCTTTATAAGCAGTTGTCCTTGCGGGAGGAAAGTATTCCTCAACAAAATCCTGGGCTAATGCCTCCTAGTTAGTGTAATGACCTGGTGGTTTTGATATGATCCAACAATGCCGCCCCGATGCCAATCGGTACTCCTACACACCACTAGGGTCACCTGGCCGAGACAAGACCCTAGGGCCTCTCAAGAAGCGAATGAATCCAAGGGAAGGCCGTCCACGAGCCCTAAAACCAAGGTATGACAAGAAATATCGACTAAATCCTTCACTTGTAGGTAGAAAGACTCCAAGGAATGGAATGTTGTCCAAGCCATGCTGTTGGCCGAAGGTATGAGCCCTAGCACCGAAGAGAAGCTTCAGCCTGCCCCTAGCCTGACCTCTAGGAGCCCTGAGGAAGAAGCGATTCTTTGAGTGACCCTCTAGAAGCATTCCTGGAGTACAGAAGGAAGAGAGCCCAAGAACCCTTGGCCCGAAGAGGAGAGTTGTCAAAGATTGACCCTGAGCCGAACCCTGAGAAGAAGTGGAGTCCGTGGCCCCGAAGCATGACACTTGGGCTAACCTCGGAAGGCTACGTCCGGAGCCACTTGGAGGCCTACCTGAAGCTTAAAGAAGAAGGCCCAAGCCGAAAGGAAGAAAGCCCAAGGAGAGAGAAGCTCCGAACCCTAAATTGGCAACCAGTCCGATCAGAGGAATTCCAAGGAGCCAACCATGAAGAACATGTCTTTTGGACAAGGCCCTTGCCACCGAACCAGCCCGAAGCACCAGGCCCGCCACCGCCACCCGACACAAGGCCGCCGCCCGGCCAGCCAAGCCCACCGGGCCGCTACACGCGCCTGACCGGCCCAAACCGCCACACCGGCCGGATTAGGGTTTTTGACCTAATTTAGGTCTTTTATTCTGCTTTAAAGACTACAACTATTATTTTATGTTTATTCCTTTTTAGTAGGATTATTTAGGGGTTTTAGGAGACTATTTAGGAATAGGACTCTTTATTTTATTATTATTTAGGAGTTAGACTTTAGGGAGGAGAGCTTGTTCCCTCCCTATAAATAGAGGCCGCCGGCCTCACTTTGTACTCACAACTTTTATGAAATAAACCCCCTTTGATAGAACTTTGTTCTGAAACCCTTGTTGTATCTGCATGTTGCGATACTGAAGGATCGACTTATCATCAAGAGCATCCATCTCTTGGCGTGGCGTCTTCGACTGGACACTTCTGGTTCCCGGCTGTTATATAGCCGACAGGTCAAAGTACTATTCCGCCCCGGTTCCCGAAGGTTTCTACCTCGTTGCACGGTCTCAACTTGCGGTGGTTAGGGTCGTCTGCCCACGGTTGCAGCGGTTCACATCAGGTTTGCTTCCAAGCCACTGCTTAGATGCACCTCTGAGAGAGAACGGGAAAGCTCGGAGATATAAAGTGTTCTTGTTGAGGTTCCCAGACTTGAAAGTGTCACAGACAGCCAGAAAGTCATTTATATGTGTGCAGGGGTTATCATCTGGCTTCCCTTCGAATTGTATGTCCCTAGAGATTAGTTCTAAGAGAGGAATCTTAATCTCATAGTCAGGATCATCGTCATTAGAAAGCACGGTGATGGGGGATCGAAAGTTGGATGCACGCGGCTTACTGTAGTCTGCAACACTCTTAAGAGCAGTCATTGCGGCAAAGGAGGATGGAACGGAAATGATACGTTTCTGTACCTGCTATGATCTGCAAGAGACAAAAACAAACACAACCGATGTAAAATCGAAGTGTGATGGAAATGAAATATGGAAAGATAGGAGAATAAAAATGCCAACTCTTCTTTCAACGAAATAGAAGAGTCCCCGGCAACGGTGCCAATTTGATGAGCTGCAGAATAGCGGTCAATCAAATAACTACCAAGCTGTGAAGCTAGGGTAGATCGTATTCCATGGGTCTCCTCTACTTCCTTACTCAAATAGGTTGGCCATTTAAATTCAAGGTTAAGACACTTAGTGAGTGGTGTGAGTTCCACGACTTCTATACTAAAATGCAAAGACAGGTTGAAATGAAATTAAAGCGAATAACGATTGATTGATTGACTAAGACAGAAGACAGACAAGCTTAGATTTCGAATCTCCCTTAGATCACCAGAGCATAGGCAATCAACAGATCAACGGTTTCTGATTCTAGTTCATTCAGTTCTCAGACACCACCATAACTCCTGACCCTTAGGTTTAAGACTGGTGAACGTTCGCTCTATCCGATCTAGCTACCGCGATTAATTAGTCGCCCGGGTATGGTCGCCTCTCGCAATGACTTAACTTAACTGGTGCAAATTCTAACGATTTATGAGTTACTCTTGTAGTGGATTAACCCTAATCGGTTCCCACGAAAGGCACACTCCAATTATAAGGTTAATTGTTCAACTTGATGTTCTAAAGTAAGGTGAGCATTCGCTTCTATCCTTAGCTTAACAAGAATCTAATCTAGGTGGCCAAACCAGACAAGAAACATGAACAATGAAGAACAAATCAAACATGAAGGAGAAACTGAATGAATTTCGAATCTAATCACCGCCGATCCGTGACCGCTTTAAAGCCCTGGGTCACTTAGGGTTCATCTAATCTAAGCTATACGAGTTTAGCTACTCATATTCAATACAGAAGAATCGAAGACAAACAAAGAATACATCTCAGGTAGGGATGACAGAGAAGAACTGTAAAACCTAATTTCGATGACTCCTGGCAGCTTCAATCTGCTGGATCTTCAACTCCTAGCACTGGCTCTCCGAGATGGATGGATGGCGTCACGATCCATTCCTGGCTCCTCGAACTTTATCCACTCGTTCTCTCTTTTTCTCATTCTTGGGATTTTTCATCCCGTGTAAATTGTGTGTAAATTCGGATCTCCTTATTTAGCCGCTTGGTTCAGTATTTAAACCTAACCGGCGGCTGCTGCTTTTTCACTGGGATTTTCGCCAAAAATCCAAGGATATTTTCGGCGAAAATATTTGCTCAAAATGTTGCTTGATCCGCCTGTTTCCTCTGGCTTAAATGGCGTAGGGTTTTTGGCGAAAACTCCCAAGGTTTTCGCTGAAAACTTCTTCTTGATTGGGACAGTGGATTTCTTCTTTCATTTTCGGCGAAACCCCAAGGGTATTTTCGCCGAAAATATATGTGTAAATGGGGCAGGAATTCTTTTGGGTTGAATGACTTTTTTGGTTGATTCGGGTGTGATTCCTCGGGGTTCCAGTGCCTTAGACACGTCCTTGGCGACCACATTTGATGGCGAACACCTGTGCTAACATGAAAATACTAGAAAACCATCAAATAGACCCGAAATGGGCCAAGGTAGCACAAAAGGCATGAGATGGATCGGTTGAGTGAATATTCACTATTGTACCATAGAAATCGTATCTTAAGCAATGAAATGTCTCTTAAATGAGGCTGATAATCACGTCTATTCGAGTGTCATCAGTGGACGTCCTTCGGTGGTTAAGGTGCTCCATCACGGCGCTTCAAGTGCATGCATGGGCCACTTTCTTGGCATTCACTATTGCTTGAAAGAAGCAATCTCTTTGCCCCATCATCGCCCAATTTTAGGTGTTATTCAGGGTGAATATAGCGATGAATGGTTGATGAGGCCCCGGTGCCCTGGACCAGACCCGAGCCACCTCTAACCCGAAGCCAAACCAAGGCCTTCAAGGAAAGGCTCAACACCTACATGAAGGCATGGAACAAGGGGAGTCATGAAGAGGACGTGGACAGGCTTGCCAAGGGAGGCTACACACTGTGGGAAGTCAAAGACACCCTCCCAAAGCTAAAGCCGGAGCTGGACCAAGAGGAACAACTACACCGGGCACTGATGCTAGGTGGTGAGCGTGTCGTTGTGATGCGTTCAACCAAATAAACTACTAATGCTAATAAAAGGCTATAGCAGATCGTATTCCAAGGGTTTCCTCTACTTACTTACTCCAAGGAGTTGACAGTTTTAATTCAAGTTCAAACACAAGTTGTGCGTGGTGTGAGTTCCACGACTTCTATACTAAGAATGCAAAAATAAGAAGAAATGAAAATTAAACCGAAGAAAAATTGAAGATTGATTAATTGACTAGAAAGATGACAGACAAGCTTAGATTTCAAATTCCCCTTAGATCACCAAGGCAACAACACTCACAGACCAGCGATTTTCGATTCTAGTTCATTCAGTTCACAGACACCATCATAACTCCTGACCCTTAGGTTTAAGACTGGCGAACGTTCGCTCTATCCGATCTAGCTACCACGATTAATTAGCCGCCCGGGTACGGTCGCCTCTCGCAACGACTTAACTTAACTGGTGCAAATTCTAGTGATTAATGAGTTACTCTAGCAATGGATCAACCCTAATCGGTTCCTACGAAAGGCACACTCCAATTATAAGGTTGACTGTTCGATTTGGTGTTTTAAAGTAAGGCGAGCGTTCGCTTCTATCCTTAGCTTAACAAGAATCTAATCTAGGTGGCCAAACCAGACAAGAAACACAGAAAACGAAGAACAAATCAAACATGCAAGATGAAACTGAATGAATTTCGAATCTAATCACCGCCGATCCGTGACCGCTTTAAGCCCTGGGTAACTTAGGGTTCATCTAATCTAAGCTACACGAGTTTATCTACTCATACTCAATACAGAAGAATCGAAGACAGACAAGAAATACATCTCAGGTAGGAAGACAGAGAAGAACTGCAAAACCTAATTTCGATGTTTCCTGGCAGCTCAGATCTGCTGGATTTTCAACTCCTCGCACTGGCTCTCCGAGATGGATGGATGGCGTCACGATTCGTTCCTGCTCCTCGAACTCTATCTACTCGCCCTGCCTCTCTCTCTCTGTCGTCGTTTGTGTGTGTGTGTTCTGTTCAGTTGTAAAAAGTGATGATCCCCCTTAATCAGCCGCCGAGTTCTCTATTTATATTAACCCGAGATTTCCTAATTTGAACTGGGATTTTCGCCGAAAATAGTAGAGTGATTTCGGCGAAAATCCAAGGGTGCCTTCGCCGAAACTACATGTGTAAATGAGGCAGGCATTTTCTTTGATTTCAGTGATTTCTCCGATTGATTTATGTGTGGTTCTTCGGGTTCCCACGTCTAAGACACGTCCTTGGCTACCGTACTTGATGGCAAAAACCTGTGCTAACACAAAAACACTAGAAAACCATCAAATAGACTCGAAACGGGCCAAGGTAACACAAATGGCACGAGATAAGGCAATCGATTGAATATTCGCTATTCTACCCTAAAAACCATGTCTTAAGCAAAGAAATGTCGCTTAAATGAGGCTGATAATCACGTAAAATCGAGTGTCATCAAATACCCCACACTTAAGCTTTTGCTTGTCCTTAAGCAAACTGAATAGAACCACACTCAAATTCATAAATGACACGAGATTAACTGAGATTCAATTCTAACAATTTGGTTTAGACTGTTCCACGTAGAAAGAGTGACCTACACATGCAAGAACGTCAACCAACAAGTTTTCGATCACACTGATTTCTGCACACTTCAAGTAGTGGTTTTAATAAGATCGTTTCTTAGCAAAACAGATAGTCATGATTAACCGACTACGATAACACCAATTCTAATCAAAAAGATTTTAAGCTCTAGCCATGATGTGGGTGCGGAGGTAGGAAGAGTGACATGGCTATCGACTCGACATCATCCGTTTCTAGATCTGTACGTTACACGTTCTAGCTAGGACCGATTTAAACAATGATTTATTTCAAGTTTAAACTTTCTTTTAATTTCTTCACTGCATACTAGTGCTCGATACCAAACACTTCACTTAGGTGTTGGACCTGCCTAGCTCACAGTATTTGTGCTTATGCTAGTGCTCAACCCGAACACTTCACTTAGGTGTCGGGCTTGCCTAGCTTTATTTTCAGCACTTTAAAGAACTTAGCATTGATTTGATTCACTCAATTACTTGATTTCACCATTTAGCCACTTAATCCTAGCTAGTTATAACTTTTTACACAAGATTTCGAATTGGATCTCCGTCTAATCTCAAGCCACAATCACAGGTGATCAAATATGGAGTGAAAATATGGAAGAAGCTGGCATTTATCATCTTAGAACGGTGTTATCGAGCTTTGTTGTTAACAAGTTAATTGATTCAATTAATTCCAGTTCCAACTACAGAAGTGATTTATGATCTGTTCTGACCTAGACCCATTTAATATCAGTTCTGACACGTTGGTTACAGGTTCTAAGTGGAACAGTCTAGACGTCATTGTTCAAAATTGAAGTCAATTTAACATCCAAAGTCAAGAATTGAGCAATTCGATGCTAGAGAACTAGACAGGAATCACGAGGCACACACAAAGATATAGGCAATCAAGATCATGCATGGTTATCTAACACCCTACCCCACACTTGAATTGTTCTGTGTCCTCACAGGACTAACTAGAGGAGAGATATACGAAGAACCTAGAAGGTGATGGTCGGTGTAGTGGATGAACACGGAGAGTCCGGAGCGGAGCAGAGCTACTCAAAATCCTACAAAACACAAACAACAAAAAGATCAAAAGGACACCGGGACAAGTGTCCCGGATCCACACAGAATAAAATTGGGTCGAGACCCGAAAAGAAGAAAGAAAAGAAAGGAAAAAGATAGAAGCTACCAGATCACTGTTCCGCAGGAGGAGGAGGAGGTGCAGTGGGAATGGAGGATATGGCGAACCGCTGCTCCATCTGCTGTCGCCATGCGAGCTCGTCCATGTGTCTGGCTGATTGGTCAGCCATGAATTGCTGTAGAGTGGACCAACGCTCATTCTGAGTCTCCTCATGTGCCACTCGGTCCTTCTGCCATTGCAACGAACCAGCCGAGTAGTATAGCTGCCACTTCTCAATACGCGCCAGCCTTTCATTCATTTCCGTGGTGATTTGCGCTCGCGACGGTGGGCGGTCAACTGGCTGGTTCGTGCGATGAGGGAGCGATGTGCAATGCTCAATAGTCTCTGAAAGGTCGATGCGCCGTGCTATGGCAAGTTCAGCGCCTACATGCTCAATCTGGATACGAGGAATATCGGGGCCCCATTTTTCACCGAGCTGGAGGTTGTTGATAAGAATTGAAATGAAGGGGCCTCCTGGAAGCTCAGTAGGAAGCTTCTTGGCGGTAGTGCGCTTGTGAAAGAATCGTGCAAGCCACCAGCCGGGGTGCAGGTTGGCATCCTCCTCTAAAGCACGGAACAATACGAGCTCCTCCAGAGAAACGTGGTGGCGGCTCATCTTGCTGCAAAAACACAGAGATTGCACCCAAACATAATGCAAGAATTTAAGAACAGGGTGAAAGATGTCACCGACCGTGGGGTGGACGATAGGTGAGCTCTCATCCTCGCAGCATGCCCATTTCCACACATCCGGGTAAGGAGCACTTGTGATGGAGTATGTGTCCTCAAAGCCAGCTAATGCGGTATCAAAATTAACGTGCGGATCCAGCAAGTGACCGAACTCGCGAAGGGACTTCTCATGAAGAACACCACCGAGGCGAAAGGAAACGAATTTCTGCTCACGAAAGGGCTTCGGGGTGAGGCGCCGAAATGAACTCCAGAACTCCTGGAGGGCGACGAGCGGGTACGGGGATCCATGAGTGGTCAGCACTCGCAATCCGGCTTTATTAAGAGCGGTGTCAATTGTCGAGTGCCAAGCCGGATTGTGCGCTTTGAGACTGTCAAGAGACAGAACTGCCACCTTAGCCGGAGGGATGTCTTTGATCTTCTGAAAGACCTCGAACTGGTGCGGCTCCAGGGCGGCGATGAAAGGATGCACGGCTCCATTGGCAGGTGTAGGAATAGAGGAAATGGGAGTCGCAGGGGTAGTCGCATCCTCGGGAATGATGGCTACAGCCGTCGATTTCTGAGCAGCTGGTGCGGGCCGTCGAGAAGGTGGTGTCTTGCTCTGGCGAGCTGAGGATCGCTGCGCTCTATCTGCACTGGTGGTCTTAAAATGCTTTGGATCCCTGTAAAACACAACTCAGAGATGTCCAGCATTAGATGACAAGACTCTTACCCCACACTTAATGTGACAAGTGGGGGTAGACTAATTAACCGAGAGATCATAGAATCAAGATATATCATTGAAGAACTTGTCAATTCAGTAGGCAAGCAAGAATAATGGAATGAGTCAAGAACACGATCGCACAGACAACAGGTCACACTTCCGAAAAGGCTACAAAACAATACCAGAACCTAGCCAATCGTTCAAGCATCTGATCGATGAACGACAGTGGAAAGTGATCCTTCTTGGTGGCATCATTTAGTCGTCGATAATCGATGCAGACTCTCCATCCTGTAACTGTTCGGGTGGGAATGAGTTCACCCTTTAGATTAGGGATGACTGTGATTCCTCCTTTCTTTGGGACGACTTGAGTCGGGCTGACCCAAGGACTGTCGTCGATAGGATAGATGATACCGGCATCTAGAAGTTTGAGTACTTCTTTCTTTAGACTTCCTGCATCTGAGGGTTAAGTCGGCGTTGCGGTTGTCTGACTGGTTTGAATTCTTCATCAACAACTATCCGATGTTTGCAGAAGGTTTCAGAGATGCCTCTGATGTCTGCCAACTGCCAGGCAATAGCTCGGACATGCTTCTTGAGTAGCCCAATCAGTTGCTCTTTCTGCTCAGGAGTCAGATTGGAGCTGATGATGACTGGTAGCTGGCGGTCCTTCCCCAGAAATGCATATTCTAGGTGGTCAGGCAGCTCCTTCAGAGTAAGTTCTGGTGGATTCTCATATGAAGTAGTAATTCGACTCGAAGCTGGTTCGATGTGTGGAGGCGCATGTAAGGGTGTGAATGTTGCCTTTTGTTCATCTAGCTCATCTTGCCATAAGCACTGCTCTGGGTCGTCTAACGCATTATCAATCCCTGAAATCAAACACAACTCTAGCGGATCACCAGATAAAGCATTAGTAAAGGAGTCGGCCGAGGCCATCTCTAAGGGATCAACAGCATAGCATTTATCATCTTGAGCAATAGAATATCTCATGCTATCTTTAATGCAGAATTCAACACTCTCTTGACCTACGCTTAGAGTTAATAAGCTTTGTTTGCAATTTATATTCACACCAGCAGTTGCTAAGAAAGGTCGACCTAGGATAAGTGTTCCGTCTAGCTCACGAGTATCTAAAACAACAAAATCTGCCAGTATAGTACACGGACCACAGCAAACAGTTACATCTTCTACTATACCTCTAGACCGTTTGACAGACATATCGGCTAAAACGAGATGCAGAGTAATTGATTTTAATTGCCCTAGATTCAGCTTTTCATATAGATAGACAGGCATAACATTAATAGAAGCACCAGAATCAACCAGGCTGCGATCAATTTGAATGCCATTAATAATGCATGGTAATGTAAAAGAACCGGGATCAGGACACTTAGCTGGGGGTAGTGGCGGCTGTCGAATGGGAGATGGCGCACCTAGAATAGACGCGCATTCATTAGTGAGCGTGATAGAGTACACCTTGCCACTCTTCACTTTCTTCACGAGGTCTTTAAAGAACTTCCCAAGTGGTGGTATAATCTCTACATCGTCTGTCACTGGTATCTTGATTTCTGCAGTCTTAAGAACATTGTACCATTTCTTATACTGAGTGTCGTGATCCTTGGCTTTGCTCCTTGCAGCTTTTGGAAAAGGAATCCTAGGTACACATGGCGCCAAGACAGGTTCAGGGGCTGTCTTGGGCAGCGGAGGAGGAGCAGGTGCTTCTTCTTCCTCTTCTGTGATATCTTCTATTTCTGGCATATCCATGGCAGCACTAGTATCTGGTATCATGTCAGGTTCCGGAGCTTTTGGATCAGTTATTTGCTTGCCGCTCCTAGTGGTAATAGCTTGAGCGTGTTCACTCTTTATATCGGAGTCTGCTTGAAATGCTTCTGGATGAAGGAGAGGATTGCTAGTAAAAAGTTTCGCCATATTGAGCACTGCATCTTCTATCCTCTGGGTTTGAGCCTTTGTTCCTTGATAAGTGTGGCTTGGGCTTTTAACTGAATGTCATGGTCGTCAAGTCGGCTCATGATCTGATCAAACTTCCTCTCATAGTCCATATCTCTATTGTAGCACGGCTTCGCCTGAAACTGGTGTTGCCCTCCAATGAATCCCGGAGGTCTATAATAAGGATCTACCAACCGGTTGCTTTGCTTCCGTGGCACGTAGTTTCTGTAACCGGCATAGCCTTTCTGATTGTTGGCAAAACCTTGATCAATGAAGTTTACCTCCTCAGTAGACCAGACTTCTGCTGCACCGAAATTGAGGCAACTTCCACCGCTATGAGCACATGATCCACACCATCCACAGTCAACCAAAAAGACGGTAGCTGACGGAGAGTCGAGAGGGATACCAGCTGCTTGCAGATGCTTCTGAACTTCTGCCTTGATCTGCTCTGCAACATTTATCTGACTCTGGCTCTGACTCTTGGTTCCTTCTATGTGCCTCTCCCAGTTTCTAGATTTCGACGCACAGTCAGCAAAATGCAGAAGAGCATCCTGAGGAGTGAGAGCGGTGCAATCTCCGCCGGCTAAGGTGTTGACCCAGTTTGCAGATTCTTTGCGCATACCTCGAGTAAAGAATTCAGCCAGCTGTCTCTGTTCATACCCATGGTGAGGGCAGTCGAAGAGAAGAGACTAAAATTCATTCCAAGTGTCATACAGGCTTGCATCCTCTCTCTGTGTGAACCTGGAGATGCGGTCTTTATAAGCAGTTGTTCTTGCAGGAGGAAAGTATTCCTCAACAAAATCTTGAGCTAATGTCTCCCATTCAGTGTAATGACCTGGCGGTTTTCTGCTAAGCCATTGTTTAGCTGCACCTCTGAGAGAAAATGGGAAAGCTCGGAGATATAGCACATTCTTATTGAGATTCCCAGACTTGGAGGTGTCGCAAACAGCCAGAAAGGTGGTTATGTGTGTGTAAGGGTTATCTTCTGGTCTTCCCTCGAATTGTATGTCCCTAGAAATTAGCTCCAGGAGAGGAATCTGAATCTCATAGTCAGGATCATTGTCATTAGAGGGCACGGTGATGGGTAATCGAAGATTAGATGCACGCGGCTTACTATAGTCCGCAACACTTTTAAGAGTAACCATTGTGGTAAAGGAATACGGAACGGATGTGATCTGCTTCTGTACCTGCTATGATCTGCACGAGACAAAAACAAACACAACCGGTGTAAAATCGAAGTGTGATGGAAAATGAAAGATGGAAAGGTAGAAGAATAAAAATGCCAACTCTTCTTTCAACGAAGTAGAAGAGTCCCCGACAACGGCGTCAATTTGGTGAGCATGTCGTTGTGATGCGTTCAACCAAATAAACTACTAATGCTAATAAAAGGCTATAGCAGATCGTATTCCAGGGGTTTCCTCTACTTCCTTACTCCAAGGAGTTGACAGTTTTAATTCAAGTTCAAACACAAGTTGTGCGTGGTGTGAGTTCCACGACTTCTATACTAAGAATGAAAAAATAAGAAGAAATGAAAATTAAACCGAAGAAAGATTGAAGATTGATTAATTGACTAGAAAGATGACAGACAAGCTTAGATTTCAAATTCCCCTTAGATCACCAAGGCAACAACAGTCACAGACCAGCGATTTTCGATTCTAGTTCATTCAGTTCACAGACACCATCATAACTCCTGACCCTTAGGTTTAAGACTAGCGAACGTTCGCTCTATCCGATCTAGCTACCACGATTAAATAGCCGCCCGGGTACGGTCGCCTCTCGCAATGACTTAACTTAACTGGTGCAAATTCTAGTGATTAATGAGTTACTCTAGCAATGGATCAACCCTAATCGGTTCCTACGAAAGGCACACTCCAATTATAAGGTTGACTGTTCGATTTGGTGTTTTAAAGTAAGGCGAGCGTTCGCTTCTATCCTTAGCTTAACAAGAATCTAATCTAGGTGGCCAAACCAGACAAGAAACACAGAAAATGAAGAACAAATCAAACATGCAAGATGAAACTGAATGAATTTCGAATCTAATCACCGCCGATCCGTGACCGCTTTAAGCCCTGGGTCACTTAGGGTTCATCTAATCTAAGCTACACGAGTTTATCTACTCATACTCAATACAGAAGAATCGAAGACAGACAAGAAATACAACTCAGGTAGGAAGACAGAGAAGAACTGCAAAACCTAATTTCGATGTTTCCTGGCAGCTCAAATCTGCTGGATTTTCAACTCCTCGCACTGGCTCTCCGAGATGGATGGATGGCGTCACGATCCGTTCCTGCTCCTCGAACTCTATCTACTCGCCCTGCCTCTCTCTCTCTGTCGTCGTTTGTGTGTGCGTGTTCTGTTCAGTTGTAAAAAGTGATGATCCCCCTTAATCAGCCGCCGAGTTCTCTATTTATATTAACCCGAGATTTCCTGATTTGAACTGGGATTTTCGCCAAAAATAGTAGAGTGATTTCGGCGAAAATTTCTTCATACTTGAAGCAGTTGATTCCTTCTTACAGTTTCGGCGTAAATCCAAGGGTGCCTTCGCCGAAACTACATGTGTAAATGAGGCAGGCATTTTCTTTGATTTCAGTGATTTCTTCGATTGATTTATGTGTGGTTCTTCGGGGTTCCCACGTCTAAGACACGTCCTTGGCTACCGTACTTGATGGCAAAAACCTGTGCTAACACAAAAAACACTAGAAAACCATCAAATAGACCCG
Organism: Linum lewisii; assembly: GCA_034768395.1. NCBI lineage: Eukaryota > Viridiplantae > Streptophyta > Magnoliopsida > Malpighiales > Linaceae > Linum > Linum lewisii. The sequence continues at coordinate 48,358,015 of CM068298.1, read as the reverse complement.
AAACGGGCCAAGGTAACACAAATGGCACGAGATAAGGCAATCGATTGAATATTCGCTATTCTACCCTAAAAACCATGTCTTAAGCAAAGAAATGTCGCTTAAATGAGGCTGATAATCATGTAAAATCGAGTGTCATCACTAGGATCGGGCGCCGTCGTCGACACTCAGCAGTGGGACCTCAATGTCCGCCTCTCCTGATTCAAGGCGGGCAAACATTTCTCCTCGGGTGTCCACCGTGAAGCAAGCCTCTTCTTTTTGGAGGGCCACCTTGTAGCATTTCTTAGCTAATGGGGGGTGTCTCCCCAGGCGATCCCTATTCTGCCTCCTACCGGGAATTTCATCACCTGGTGTACCGGAGAAGAGACTGCCACGAATGCTTCCAGACCTAGTCGTCCTAGTATCATGTTATACGTTGAACTGCAGTTGGTGACGTAAAATTTGATGTATTTGGTTTCTTAGAACTTTTCGTCGCCCAACGTGACCAGAAGTGAGGCGACGCTGAGTACCGGGACGTCATTTCCCACAAACTCGGTGGGCACGATTTTGGAGGATTTGAGCTGTGCTGGGTCTAGTCCCATTCTGCTGAACGCGTCGGCGGATAAGATGTCCGCCAAACTGCCTTCATCCATTACGACCCGCTCTACCAGGGTCTCTTCTATGATCACTCGGATGACCATGGCCTGGTTGCTGGGGCTCCTCCCTCTCAGGTCCGCTGTTGAAAAGGCGATTGGCGAGTATCCTCCTCTCTGGTTCACCAGAGAGCATTCGCCCACCACCTGTTTACCCTTGGGGGCATCTTTTTCACCTCCCAATATCATGCTGCAAGTCTTTTTTATACTTCACCCGCCTGTCATCCTTGTTGTCCCTCTTGCTTTCCTCGGTCTCTTCTTCCTTCCTGTTGCTTATCCTGTCGAACACACTCTCCTTCTTGTAGGGGGACCGCCCTTCCCTCTCCCTTCGGGGCAATTCCGATCTTTCTCTTTCCTTCCTTCGGGGTGACTCCGACCGCCCTCTCTCTTTCTTTCGGCGATTGTCGATGATGTAATCTCTGAACTCTTTATTTTTCAAGGCGTGCTCAATCTAGTTCCGGAGCTCTCAACAGTCCTCAGTATCGTGCCCCCCTGATTGTGGAACTCACAGAAGTCCCTAGGGTTTCCTCTTTCTACCGCCACCCTTGACAGAGGGGATGACTACCTAAGTCACTACAAAAAAAGAGCGTTTTGGCGTCGGTTGAAATGAAAGTGATTAGCGTCGGTCGACCAGACGACCGATGCTAAATAGTTTCACTACAAAAATTTAGTTGTTTAGCGTCGGTCAGAGACGCAGCATAGCGTCGGTCACTGACCGACGCTAAAGGTTTTGGCGTCGCTCAGACAAAGCGACGCCAATTCCTCCGACGCTAAAATTTAGCGTCGCTCATACACCAAGCGACGCTAAATCCGGTTACTGAACGACGCTAAATCCTTGACCGAATCGGTCGTTGACGAACCCAATTTTTTGTTTTCTGTTTTCATTTTTTATATTCCATTTTAATATTCATTTTTTATTTTCTTTTTATCACAAATTAGTCACTGCATTTTTTAATGTCCAATTAGGTCATTTAGATTTGTTAGGTCACCATTTTGGTCAAATATATTTTTAGGTCACCATTTAGGTTATGTCACCTAGATCTAGATCGCGAACTGTTGATCGGAGTGACGGTGGCGGCCGCGGCGGCAGATGACTGGAGGAGGCTGGCTGGGGAGAAGAAAAGGAAGAAAAGAGGAAAAGAAGAGGAAGAGGGAAGAGGAAGAAGAGGTGGATCTGGATAGTTGGAGAAGGAGCAGAGGAAAAGGAAGAAGATGCTCTGGCTGGTTGGAAGAGAAGGGGGCTCCGGCGGCTTGCTGAAGAGAGAGGAGAAGAAAAAGAAGAGAAGAGGAGAAGAAGAGGAAGAGGGAAGAAGAAGAAGTTGGGAGAGTTTCAGGAGAGAGGAGAGGGTTGAGAGAAGTTAGGGTTAGGGTGGTGGTGGCTGAGAGAGGAACTGAAGGTCCAGCAGGGTTTAAATAGGTCCGGAATTTAGCGTCGGTCGATGACCAACGCTAAATCATGTCGGCAAGCGACGCTAAATCTGGTTTTGGGCAAGAACTCCGTTTCTGACCCAAAACCTAATTTAGCGTCGGTTTTGGTCAGAATTTAGCGTCGGTCGCTTGTCGACCGACGCTAAACCCTTGGTCAAACGCGAGTCAAGGGTTTAACGTCAGTTTTTGGTCGACTGACGCTAAGCCCTTCCCCTTCAAGCGATGCTAAACCCCCTTTTTTTGTAGTGTTTCTCGCATTTTAGCATCGGTCGTTTGGTCGACCGATGCTAAATCTAAACCTAATAAGCTGAAACCCTAACTCTCCCCTATGCAGCCGCCTCTTAACTTCAATTTTTTTCTCTCAACTTCAATTTTTTTCTCTACCCTAACTCTTTCTTCTTTTTTCTGTGGCCAGATGAGAAGAAAAAGAAGCAGATCAAGGAAGAGGAAGAAGAAAGAAGATTAGAGGAGAAGAAGAAGAAGAAGGAGAATAAGGAAGAGGAAGAAGAAAGAAGAAGAAGGACGAAGACAAACAGAGGAGAAGAAGAAGAAGAAAGAAGAAGGACGAAGAAGAATAGAAGAGAAGAAGAAGCAGAAAAAAGAAGAAGGACGTAGAAGAACAGAGGAGAAGAAGAAGAAGAAATAAGAAGAAGGACGAAGAAGAAGAAGTAAGAAGAAGAAAGAAGAAGAAGGATGAAGAAGAACAGAGGAGAAGAAGAAGAAGAAAGAAGAAGAAGAAAGAAAAAGAAGGACGAAGAAGAAGGACGATCGGAAGATCGGAAGAAAGTAGCTGCTGCTGCAGCTACTTTTTTTTGTGATTTCCAAGTGGCTTTAGCGTCGGTCGGTCCGTGTCTTAGCGTCGGTCGATCGAAAACTGACGCTAAAGTTTAACGTCACCACATCTGGCGTCGGTTCGGTCGACCGACGTTATTCAAATTAGCGTCGGTCGATGACCGACGCCATAACGCGCGTCTGACCGACGCTAAACCCCTTTTTTTATAGTGAGTATGCCCTGTTTCTCTTGTAGGACATGCATGAGTCGCCGCCGCGACTCTGACAGAGGCGTGTATTTCTCCTCAGGTCTCCTTTCAGTATGAGGACGATAATCTCGCCTATCGTCTGAGCGTTTGTCTTTCCGGCTACCGTAGCTGTGGCCACTGGCCTACTCTGCCCGCCCGGAACCACCTTGAATCATGGCTATATTCTTCTATACCTTGACGCTCTGAAGAATGCAGGATTCCAGCTCGGTGTGAGTCCTTGGCTTCTTTAGTACCAGGCACTTGACCAACTCCTTGCTAAGAGTGGTAGTCATAATGTGGTGCAGGGCAATATCCAGTGCGAGGAGCGGGACAGCTGTCACCGCCTTGGACCACTTGTCGTAGTATTGCCGAAGGGATTCGCTACGATTTTGCTTGAGTCCCCACAACGATGTCATGTTCTTTCCAGCGTCCCTTTGGTTGCTAAACTTATGCAAGAACAAAGTGCAGAAATCATCCTAGTCTTTTATGATGCCTTCGGCCAGGGCGCCATACCACGTTAGGGCGGCTCCTACCAGGGTTCTCGGGAAGGTTCTGTAGTAGGTGGCATCATGAGCACTGAACATTTGCATGGCGATGGTGAAGGTCAGCAAGTGCTCAACTGGATTACTCGTCTCGTCGTACGCCTTTATAGCGCGTGGAACAAATCCTTGGGGCGGAGGAACGACGATCAGCGCCTTGTCCAGCGGTTTGGCGCATTGCTATCTGTTTGGGACCAGACTGGTGGTGAGGTAGGAACAATCTGATCATCTCGTCAGAGTCCGCCATTCCCGGAGTCGGCTCTGCTCTGATGGGTCCGTCCGCCCTTCTGGTGGTGCTTGCAATTAGCATCTTCATCATTATCACCATTTCCGCGTTTTGTCTCTGCAGTTCTGCTACTTGACCCGCTAGGTCGGCTGTCGGAGGTGCCGAGGGCGTCGAGACCGAGGTTAGAGCATTGGCCTCAGGTACAGGATTCTATGACGCCCCGCCCCCGCGCTGATTGAACAGAACATCGTTCGTTTCTCTACTCAGGGGCGTGTTTCTGTTCTGGTGCGTTGTTTCTTCTTCTATCTCTTGGAGCCTAGAGTTTAGTGGGACTCCGGCAGGTACAACTTGTTTGGTTGGGGTGGCCATATCTTTATCGGTGCTCTCACTTGTTGATGTTTTGGAGGGGTTCTGCATGTCGCTCTTTGAGGTGATGAGACAGTTTGCACCCCTATCTAGCGGGCCAATTGATCCGCCCTTGAGGGCTGTTCAATACAGTGGAGGTTCAACCCTTGGGAATGGTCGAACCTAAAGGGCCGGAACTCGCCTTGAGCACGGCTAGGAGGTACCTTGCAAGGCGGGGAACCAGTGTTAGGGAGAGTGAGAGTGAGGGCTAGATATATAATGGGAGGAAAGGATAATAGAGAAGTACCGGGCGTGTGCCCTGTGATAGGGCGGATGACCACAGCCTTTAGCGTGCAGCGTATGAGCGTGCAGTATGGGGCGTATGGTCTGAGGATGTCATGTCGTTTACTATGTGGGGGACCTCCTATTTATAGGTCCAAGTTGGCAAGGGCCTTGGTGCCACGTGTCGTCGTCCCAATGGACCGCGAGACAGGGAAAGGGTCTGTCCTGTCAACGGCGTGGGCTGTGTCAGGGATGAGACTGACTGATGTGTTGATCCTGACCAGGGCGATTGCCGGACGTCAGGGTAAGGTGTTCTGACGCCGCCCATGCACCTAATGGTAGCCCTTGTGGGCTTTGAGACCTTTACTTGGGTCGGGGCCCATCACATACTCTTCTAGTATGGAATAATGAATTTTTTTTTTATACATATTAGATGGTGGTCAAGCAGTGATGTACATTGTCAGTTTTATTTTACAATAACTGGTATTATTTATTTTCCACGACTTGTAATTTAAGAGTTAGACAACATTACCAATTGCATAATTCTTTAGGGGTCGTTCGTTAGGGAGAATTTGGGGTGGAGAATTGGGGTGAATTGGGGCTTGTTGGAGAATTCGTCAAAATAGCTCGTTCGACAAGGTGAATTGAAGAGGGATTTGGGGAGATTTCAGATTCTCCAATGTGGGATCCATAGAGAATTGTGTTGCTTTTCAATTCTCCAATGGAGGGGAGAGAATTGAACAACCATTTGAGAATTGGACTTTTAGTACCAAAAATACCCTCTTTGCCCAACCTTATTTACTATTGGGTGGAATAAGTTTGGGCTATTTCTGTCTTTTGCAAATTCGTTTTAATTTGTTATTTTTTTATGAGTATCAATTATCCAATACACAATCTCTCACATTCTCTCCTCCGAACGGTCTAATTTCGAAACAGACAATTCCCTCTAATTCTCTAGCTAATTGAATTCTCCCTAACGAACGACCCCTTAGTTTCTTTGAATGCCTTAAATCATATATTAGTGTTATTGTTTGAGAAGCAAGGCAGGATGGGAAACATTATCAAGAAGGAAACAGAAGGTGGCATCGAGAAGATCGTTGACAGCCACGAGCTGAGAGAAAGGAAGACTCCTAAGAAAGTAACAAGGAAAGAAGAGCTTTTATGAGTGCTTCATTTTCATGGGGAAAAGTAAAAATAGAACCCTCTCCTTAATATCTATTTTGGTCCTTTAACTTATAGGATTTTTTTTTATGAATACTTATAAGAATTTTAATAGAGTGGTTATTAATATTTTAAATGTAACATATATTGTAGTTAACAATTGTAACAATGCTCTCATTTCGTCAACTCTCGATCTAAATATTCGTTAAATTGACAAGTAATCAAACTACTTTATCAATTATATCCATGTCATTCATGTCACGTCAGCTGATTCACTCTACACCCAACTCGGCTTCCCACCCAACTCAACCGACCACCCAACCAATCTTATCCAAAACCCATCAAACACTATGTCTTGTCAACTTCATCTTCTTCCTCTTGATCTACCATCAATCTTAATCCCCGATGCCCCCCCCCCCCCCCCCCCCCTCCTCCTCCTTGGCACCCACCCCACCACCCATCCTCCTCTCCTTCGCTATCTTCACCACCCACTCCTACAATCTGGTTCAAAGCTCATCAAATACATTGTCTCCCCACTTCAACTTCTTCTTCTCTCTCGCCCATATGCATTTTGGCTGCCCCTCTACTCTTTACTTACAAGTAGATATTATATTGTGTTCTTTTTCAGTTCTGTTTTCTACACCACCACCGTTGTTTCTCTGTTCTTCTTCCCAATGAGGATTGACAGTGAATATGGAGGAAGAAGATGAAGCGGAAAAGGGACTGGGAGTGTTTGATAAGCTTTGGACCAAATTGTAGTTTGTTGATCATTTGGTTGGTTAATTGATCATTTGGTTGGATTGAGTTTAGGGTGAACTAGTTGACTTGATGGTATTAACAGTTAACTGAGATTTTGGATGAAGAGTTAACAGAATGATCACATTTTTACAATTGCAATAAGTTAATGAAACTAAGTTACATTTTAAAGATTAATGATCATCTTGTTACAATCCTGAAGGTTAATGACCAAAATTGAATATTAAGCTGTAGAAACCCCCCAACAGGCTTTTTTATTTTGGGCACCCGGTCATATCATGATTCGACAGAGTTGGGTTGGCTTTTTTAATATATTTGTTTAATTTAAAGAATCTCTCTGTCTGTGTGTTTGAGTGGTGGTGGAAACTCACATGCCGTCACGTGCTTCCCCTGTAAACAACTAAGGAAGGCAGATGGATCGCCTAAAAGAAAAAGTAGAAAACAGCAGAGGAAAGAGGATGGATCAGGTGCGTCATGGACCATCATCTGCGGCATCCTACAACCAAAATCACACTCTCATTTATTTCCAAATCATAGATAACGGGATACAACCCTTTTCAATGGTTAGATTTTGTTCCAATCTTTTTCTAGCATTGGATCATTCTTTGATATATATATATTTTTTATCTTTTTATTCAATCTAATGGTCTAGATTGTTATGAATATTTAAGACATTTCATACTCAATTTTATTTTTGTTTTATTTTAAATATTTAATATGTATTCAGCGACCGGCCACACTGTCTCCGTCGGCTCTTTCGGCTACCAACCAAACTTCAGCAACTTTTCCGACGTGGACATGTTAACTAGTTAACTCTTTCTTTGGCTGTAACTAGTTAACAATATTTTTTTACTGTTAACTAGTTAACCAATTTTTTGTTCATAACTAGTTATCTACACTAGTTCACATGTTATTTTACTTATAACTAGTTAACGATTTTTTTTTTAATGAAATGAAGATTTTATTCACCAAAAAGCAAGGAATACCAATACAAGCAAAGTCCAATAAACAAGAAAGAAAACACTAGGCAAGCTACAAATAAGAAACAATTAAATGTTTTTCCTCCTAATTAGAAGCATAAGAGAGAATTTCAATTTGAACCCTCTCCCTAATGGCGCGTGCAGGAGTTTCAATCCATTTCATAAACCTGACGACAACGCTCAAATCGGTTTTTTAGGGTGACCAAAGATACCTAGCTTTTGGTCAGGGTCGTCTTCCCGCGAGTCTCTTGGTTTGGCTTACTCAGTTCTGAGAGAGGTGTTCAGATTGGTAGGACAAAAACACACACTTCACAATCACAATCTCAAGACAAGGCATGCTTAAGCTAAAATGAACTAGCTCAAGCACGGGCTCAAAGAGCATGAAAGTAGGGTTTGACAATAAGTTGTTCAAAGTGCGCACAAAGACAAAACACGATTTTGATGAAATGGGAGAGAGATAAAGGTCAAGCAAGTTTTCCCTTTCAGGTTCATGAATCATAATCACACAACCTTGAACAAAACAGGTCTAACAATCCTGATAAAATCTTTCAACTTAACATCGACACGAATCCTAAGCTCATTGGTCAAGACAATTAGGACTCAACATTAACCACTATCAAACGAGCATTGGTCACCATTTATATTGAAAGTAGAATGTGCACAAGGTGTTCGATGAAATGATTTTGGGTCTTTAAACCTAAAAAGTCATAGCTAACATGCTCTCTTTCGAGTTATGATGCAACTATGATCATTCCTATGCATAACAATGAAAGGCAACGCTTCTGGAATCGAGAAGAATCAAGGCATTACCAAGTCAAACAACAACCCTAATCATGCATCTTTGTTAGAGAAATAAGAAATAGAAGATTGAAGAAGACATAGGTCTGAATCACATCTAAACTTGAATTAAACCGGAATAAATCCAAAGAATAAGAGTGTAATCAATCATCATTCTTCCTAGGTTCCACTCACTGAACCCTAGGGGGTTTAGTTACAACATTACATAATGAAAATCTGAGAAATACGACCTAGAAAGAAAGATATGAAAAGCTCCACTGATTTCTTCGTGTCCGGATAAATCCTGATCTTCGTCTACTCTTTCTGTGATGTGGGAAATGAAGGATGATGATAGGGAGATGATTTCTGGACTCCGAGAGGATTTTTCAGGTGCCTGAGGTCAGGAGTGTTCATCGAAAAAGAGCTGGGAATGAAGTCTTGCAGTTAGGTTTCAAAAATCCGAATTTATATAATTCTTCCTAGGGCAGTGGCGTGTAGACGGCATGTTATATTGGCGTGCACGCCATTTACATGACGCTATGCTAGCTTCTTTTCCTTCCTTAGCGTAGCATTGTAATTACGCTGACCCTTCAAAATATGACCTAATGTAGCGTTAAAACTTCAGAACTTGATATCTTGAGCGTTTGGACTCTGATTTGACCATTGTTTGAACATGTGGCTTCATATCAACGTTATCTAAATAACGGTATGACCTGAAAACTCATGAAAAAATCATTGGAAACGTGAAAATGGATCACAATGATCCCGAGAGGCTAATTGAGATGAATAATCATAAAGTTGATCAAAACCATCCAAAGAATAACATTAACACTCAAATACCACACGATTACGTATCAAATATGTGGGATAAAACATGACATATTTCTATTCATCACGCTCTCTCCAAAAGTCATCATTGACAAATGAGGCTCGACTAGCTTTGAAGAGAAGACATATGAAATAGAATAGGAGGTGTGATTGAGGGAAATGAGAATATCAACACCGATGTCTTTTCGATAGATGGAGGCAAACAACTGATCTCCAAACAAGGCGTTTAACCTTGACCCTCATCCCATTAACATCCCAAGTAGTCGTTATAGCCAAAGAGGTGCACCAATCCGTATCAACTAACTCCGGGAACAAGCAATTAACAACAGCCCCTGAGTAAGGGCATTGGAAAAACAAGGGGTTTTTAACTAAAATAAATAAAAAAAATTAACTATTAACCTAAATAAATACGTTTCAAAACTATTTATTTCTGTAAATATAATCGCCCCAGGCATAGGCGATATCGCCCGTGGCCTAGGCGATATCGCCCCAGCACCGAGGATTGCTGGTCAAACCGATTCTAAACTGCCCAACCAACCGAGTAAATGCTGTCTGGCTGGACACATGGCAATCTCGCCCCAGCCATAGGCGATCTCGCCCCAGCCACAGGCGATATCGCCTAGGATACGGGCGATCTCGCCCAAGGGTTGGAGACCGGGCAATCTCGCCCCAACCCCTATAAATACCCCATTTTTCAACTCATTCTCCCACAGTACTCGGTAACCCCCTAAGGCAAAGGTAAGTCTCCTTTCTCCCTTTTTTTTTAATTACATAATTTAGTAGGTTTTAGGTTAGAGAATTAGTTTAGGGTTTTAGGTTAGAGAATTAGTTTAGGGTTTTAGGTTAGAGAATTAGTTTAGGGTTTTAGGTTAGAGAATTAGTTTAGGGTTTTAGGTTAGAGAATTAGTTTAGGGTTTTATGGTGGATATTTTTTTCCACAGTGATTTATTAACACTGTCATATTGACGTTGTAGGATTTTTATAAAACGGAGAGGACCTTTTCTCGCACCATTACACAAGGTACGTAGTACATACATTATTTATTTTTCTTATGTCATTGTGAACCATGTCATTATTTATGGATAGTTTAGAGAATTAGTATGATGTTGAGGTTAGCGAATTAGTATAATATTGAGGTTAGACAATTAGTATAATTTTGAGGTTAGACAATTAGTATAATTTTGAGGTTAGAGAACTAGTATACTTTTGACAAAGAGAATTAGTATAAAATAGCTTTTCTAACAATTTAGTATACAATAGATGTCGAGCTATGGATGGGATGAACCGTTGGTGGATCGGATTCCCGAGAGCGTTAGGCCTCAACCTGGTGATTGTTCTCTACTGTGGGGGGAGAACAAGCATAGGGCTACTTTAGTGTGGCGTGACCCACATGCGTGCAAGGCGCTGAAGTTGCGACAGCGTAGTTCTTGCTTAGAGTGGAGTTCAGAGTACGAGGCATTCTTGCGAGAGTGTCGACTCCTCCCTGTTGTTCGTTTACTCGGTTTCACACCGTGTAAGGAGCTCGTCACAGCATTGATTGAGAGGTGGCGACCAGAGACGAACACATTCCACCTGGTACCGGGCGAGGCGACGATCACCTTGGAGGATGTTGAGGTGCTTACAGGTCTTCCTATCGATGGAGTTCCTGTTACCGTAGCAGTGGACCGACGTGACCCGGGTCTCATATGTGAGGAGTTGTTGGGTGCCCGACCCCCAGCTGGGAGTTGTACGGGACAGTCAGTGAAGATCTCATGGGTTAAGGGCATGTTTGATCGTCTACCGGCTGGTGCTCCAGCAGATGTTGTTCTCCGCTACGCACGAGCCTACACTTGGGTTCTTATTGGCGCCATTCTACTAGCTGACCGGACTGGAGACTTGATACCGGTTCATCTACTCCGGCTTGTTGGGGACTCTGCGGTTGCATCCACGTTCAGTTGGGGTAGTGCGGTACTAGCATGGCTGTATAAGGCCATGGGGAGGGCGGCCTTCTTCACGGCTGGGAGTCAGAGGGGTACAGGTGATATCGGAGGCTTCACCTTGCTGGTCCAGCTGTGGGCGTTGGAGAGATTCCCGAGCATAGCCGAGCGCTACGTAGCAGGTGGTGACCCACCAGATGCTGACACCGTTCCTCGTGGTGTGCGCTGGATGTCTGTCATCCGGCGCCACCAGCATCGCGTTGCTATCCCCTTGTGTCGATCACTGATGATGTGTGAAAAACAAGTGAGCTATGCTTTCATCTGCACTTTAACAAAGAGGGAAAACAGACGTTGCATTCGTGTGAAAAGAGATGTTGTTGATTTGGCGGAACCTGACTAACGGGTTTTTAAGACTAATTATCTCTCCTATAAAAAGTTCGAATTTGGACCTAGTGAACTCAATGTTAAGGCCAACATTCTTATCCAGTCCAATCTCACAGCAGTCATTGGTAGTTTTTTTTACAAAGTCAACTTTTAGGTGACGTGCTTCTTAGTGTTAATCAATGGATCATGACCCTTCGTTCCTCAATGGCCAAGATTCCATGATAAACGATTCATCAGAAGGGGTTAGTCAATGGATCATGGCCCTTCAATAGCAATTAGCCATGCGACAACACTCCCAAGTCCGAATTTTGTCCCTAGTAGCAATCCTGTCAATAACAATTAGCCAAGCAACAACACTCCTCCGGGGAATACAAAATCCAGACCAAATAAGAGCATTCCAAGGAACAAGTGAATTATGAGACTGAATGACATTCCACACCTTAGTCACGTTTAACTTAGGAATTAGGGCTCCATTCCATTTGAGACTGTTTGAGTTCCCATCAATAAAGGGGCGAACCTTCTGCTAGAGCTTCATGATTTTGCCCTAGTTCCAAGACCCAAAATTACTCCTGACCGACCAAATGTCTGCCCCTTTGAGCATGTAGCAATCAATCCATGCTACCAAAAGTGAGTTCGCTTTAGCAAGCAGGTTCTAGAGGTGATGTGATCCTGACCACCTGCCCCGGTACCAATGCTTATTCGTACACCCCACCAGGGTCACCAACAAGGGGCAGAAGCTTAGGGCCATACAAGAAATGCTTGGAACCTAGGCATGCCCACAACCGGGCCCTACAAAAGTTCCTCAAGCCAAGGTACGTGACTAAATTCAAGCACAGGTCCTCCCCAGCAGCTAGGCAAGCAAGAATATCGGCTAGGCCACGCCAGGCACTGATGCTAGCCAAGGCCCCAGGCCGAGCCTAAGGCCACCGTTAGGCCCTAGGTCAAAGGGCACGAGCCGTGAGGGAAGGGACAAGCCCTGGGATCCCCGTGAAGCATTTCTGGAGGAGCGCCAGGAAGAAAGCTGAAGGCTTGGCCAGAAAGAACAGGAGCCCGGTGTTACACCCTGAATTTTTTTTCGAATTTTAACAAAAAGGGGAACACAAGTTCATTCGAGGCTTAAGGGTTAGTTCGAGTTGGTCGTTGGTAGGATTCAATGTGAAAAGGTGAATCACCAATCAGACCGAGTTAAGAAATAGCTGGGTAATAATGATTGATGAAGGACTATTAGACCAGCTGGTTTTGAAACCAGACTAACATTCAGCCGATCTAGGTTCAAATCCCAGCAATGACTTTTTATTATTATTTTCGACCAGCACCCAAAACGACGCCGTTTTGGTCGTCTCCTTCCTTGGATCCATTATTCCGGCGACCCAGGTTTTCCGGTGACTCTTCCCAAGGGTCAAGGGCCATTTTTCTAGCATTTTCGGAACGTGGGACCCCACCAGAACGTGGATTAAAGTCTGGAATCATGCTACGAACTAAATCCATTAGGAAACGGCCAAGATTGATGAGAAATCGTCCCTACTCCGACGACTTTAGAGAAAACAACGGCGACCCCTCTAGATTACGAATCGGCTCGTAATCTTATCCTCTTTGGCGTTATTCGACACCTCCGAGCCTATATAAACCATTCGTTGCTTCAGTTCGAAGCTTGCACCACTCGAAATCCAACTAACTCGATTTCCTTCGTTCTTCGATGATGCTTCCGATGAAGGTTCGATAGGTACACTCCGGGCTTCGTCGAATCGATACAAAGCCACCAATCAATCCATCTCGAGCCTACAAAGCTTTCCCCCCTATTTAATTATGGTTTCGAGCAATTCTCGTGGGGTTTTGGTCGTCGTCGGCATTGGACACGGCGGCTAGAGCGTTCCTGCAAATTGGAGAAGAAGATGGAATAGTTGCAGTTTGGTCACCCAAGTCTCTATGTTACAGTTCAGTCCTCCAATTTAATTTAATTACTATCGTGGTCCAAGCCTATTAGTCTTTGACAGTTTGGCCCCTCAGATATTCTATTCTCTTAGTTTAATCCTAAACTCTAAATGGTGACAGATTTGGCCCAACTAACTTTTCAGTTAGTACAATTTGGCCCGGGAGTTACGACGGTTCGTTAACTCCTTATTTCCATCCGGTTCAAGCTACGGAACCGATTTCCAAGTCAACCAACTCGATTTATAGGTTGGTTGGTTTAAGGGGGTAAATTCCTTGGATTAATTAATTCCTCAATTTAAATAGCTATTTGGTTAAATTTTGTCACTAACCAAATATTGTGATAATTCCGAATTAATCGTTTGACGGGAACCGGATCAACGAGTGAGGTACTCGGGCCTTATTTTGGACTCGTGCATGCTTAAATTAAGGTCCTTATAATTCTCGTGGTGATTTACTGCTAACCGAGCACTAACCCATCTGAGTTGGTTTTCCCGATAGGTTAGATTATTCAGAGTAATGAGTGACGCGGATCCTCATTAATTCCGGTTTATAAAGTTATGATGCCTAAGGTTAGAGGGACTTAAGCAGTCCTAGTGACTCCCCTACTTACCTGGAAATTAAGACGGAAAGTCTTGGTTTTGACAACAAGGTGTCGTTTCTACGGAAAGTTCTATCTTTCCGGAACCGTTTGTTTTATACGTAATTATGTTTGATTCGACTATGGTTAAATCGTGATGTTATCTGATGATGTTTGGCACCTTGTGTATACAGGTAAAAAGTAAAGCCTCGCTAGCTAGTCCTCCGCTGGGAACATCGATGGATATGGGTTCCTACCGGATGATGGGAGTTGGGTATTGTTAGCCCCAATCGATTCACGATAGATGAGTACGGATAGCCCCAACCGGATGATAAGAGTTGGGTGGAATTAGCCTCGACTAGATGATGGGAGTTGGGTATTGATAGCGACTCTTGCGAAGTCCCTATTACAAGCTCAGAAGTAAGCCTTATCGATGATGGCGTAGAGGTTAGCTAGGCGGGAAGAGGGGACGCCCTATTGTTTGATGAAAGCTGTTCGAGTTTGATCTCGATATTGTGTGGTACTATTAGAATAGTTCATGGGATGTCCGATTGACTTGTGATTATGTGTGTTAATGTTTCACATATAGGTCACGATTGGAATATTGGATTAATATTCCTTGTGACAAGTCATTCGATAGATGGTAACGGTAATCTCCGTTACGGAAGAATGATTATGGAATTACTGGTTTGCGTTGTTAATTCCATTAAATGTGTTCATTCATGTTTATACTGAATAATCATGATAATGGACTGACCCCAGCCACCCATCAGTTTTGCAGGAATTTCCTGGACAAGCAACGGACCACCGAAGTTTCTTAAGGCGTGCCGGAGCAGTGGATCATGAGACGGTGTATTGGCGGCTTGGAGGATTGCTCTCAAGTCGTTGGGCCCAATTCCGCTGTAAATGATTTGACGGTTAATACCCTAGTTTTATGATTGTTTGAAAGTAGTTGGTCAAAGCTGTATTTTTCAACCTTTGAGTCATCGTCTGTCCCGGGACACGTTGTCGTTTTACGTTTCATAAAATTGGGGTGTTACACCCGGAGCCAAACCCCGCCATGGGCCCCGTACTAGGTCTAGCATAAGGACTAGGCCCCCGGTCAGATCCCCCGAGCCCCAGGAATACACCAATGCTTGAAGACCCCTTGGAAGCCTTCCTGAAGAGCTAGTCGAGTAAGAAACTCGAAGGCTTGGCCAGATTTGCCAACGGCCGAGAGCCGAGCCCGAATCCGGGCATGACACCGAATCGACCTAGGCTGAGCCAACAATTGGCCAGGCCTTTTGGGAAATTCTAAGGGCCGTGGATACTTTGAAGCCCTAGGATCCCCTCCCAACAAACGAAGCTGAATTTGGAGGAGAATTGAAGGAGGAGCCACATGATGCAAAACTCATACACGATCTGGGCCCAGCCAAGAGGCTCACTGAAGTGACCCCGGGCAACCGACCGGCTAAAAATCCCTGCTCCAACACCCCGCCGGGGTCACCTATGAGGGCAAAGGCCTTATGAGAAACACTTGGAGCCTCGCCAACCCCCTAGCCTAGCCCCACAGAGGTTTATAAAGCCTCAACAGGTGGTGAGGTTCAAGTACAGCCCTCCCGAAGGGCCCAACAAGCAAGGATGAGCGTCCGGACACATCCGGCCCTAACTTGGGCACCGGCGCTCGAAGCCACCAAGGAGTCGAGCTTGCCTGGTAGCTCGGGCACTTAGTCTAAGGACCCAGGAGGTGCTATACAACCCTGGGATCCTCTAGATGCTTTTCAAGAGGAGTGCCGGCGGAAGAAGACCGAGCACCATCTGAAAGAGGCCCCATCCGGCCCCGCCCCGAGCGCCCCACCAGCCCTAACACCAAGACTCGGCTTCCAAGAGCTCAAGGAGCGGATGACCACCTTAGGAGAACCTCTAAGGGCCTTCCTGGATAACTGGGAGAAGCACGAAAGAAAAGTCCTGGACGAAAATGGAGAAGGCCCAAAGGTAGACGTCCCCGGGTGCCAGCACCGGCATTAGAGGGCCCCGATCGGGCCTTAACACCCAATCAGCTAGGGACTCAAGCCTTTAGAGGTTTGTCACCGACCCTCAATCATATACAAGGCCAGGAGCCAAGCCTAGGAGCTGCCACCCTAGGAGCCGAGAAAAAATTGGAGGAAATGAAGAAATGGGAGGAAATGAAGAAATGGGAGGAAATGAAGAAATGGGAGGAGAAGAACCGAGCGGGCCGGTCGAGCAGGAACCCCGGATGCCGAGCGACATCAGCATCAGACCCTACGGAGCCCGACATCTGGAGCCCCGTGTATCCGCAAGCCCGAGCACCCGCCGCCGCCGCCAATTCCAAGCCCAACAGCAAAGGCGGCGCCGACTTTCCTAAATCGGGCCGCTCGTGAGCATAAGCCCGACCGAATCCGCCGGTTTAGAATTTCTGCATGTTTTTAATTGTTTTATTTCTTTTAAGTGTTGGACTTGGATTTTTCCCTTTTAGTTTCGATTCTTTAGGAGCAAGTAAGTCCTTTTTATTCTAAATAGGACTCTAGGACATTATTTTAATTATTTTCTGAGTTTGTGTCTAAGTAGGAAACCGTGGGGATGTCCCGGTTCCTCTAGTATAAATAAGAGGCTTTGGCCTCATTGTAAAGCAGACCCCCCTTTTGAATAAATATAAATAAGAACTTTTGTTCTTCAATCCTTTAAGTTTTTGCTGCGTGCATAGCTTAGGATCAATGTTATCAACAGAAGTATTCCCCTTCTGTCGTGGAGCCATTCCTGGACACTTAGGGTTCTCGGTTATTCGCGACCGACGGGTCCAAGTACTTTCCCGCCCCCAGTGCTGACGGTGAGCTGGAGCGAAGGACCAAAACTAGCGGTGGTTAGGGTCGTCTGCCCACAGTTGCAGCGGTTCACATCAGCTTGGTATCAGAGCTGCGGTTCAACACGAGGAACCAAATCTATCCCAGTCTTCAGGTTTGAAACCCTGGATTCATATCCTTTATTTTTAGTCTTAGAAAAAATCCTGGAAAAACCCTACCTATCTTTGCTTTCGTGTTATCAGAAAATCAGTCTAGAAAAATCCCATCTATTTTTAATTCCTGTTCGAAGCTTTGTAAGAAAAAGAAAAGAAAACAAAAAGAAAGGCAATCTGCCCTAGGGTTTCTGTTCATTATAGGTTGATCTTAAGAAGAGGGGTAGATAGATATATTTGCATCCCTGTATTTTTAAGCTAACATGGCAGACGCAAGACTCAACACGATGGAAGACCAACGTCGAAGGCATTGCTCAAACCCTAGCCGGGTTTTAAGAAACCCTAGCTAGACTAGAGAGACAGTTGGCCGAACAATAATATGAAAGGGAGAGGCCACGTGACGACCGAGAGCAAAGGGATAGAAGACCACCCCAAGACGTCAACGATGATGTGAGCAGCCTCAAGCTCACTGTACCTAAATTTTCCGGAAAGGCCAATGCCGACGAGTACTTGGACTGGGAAAGAAGCATGGAGGACTTCTTGATCTGCCATAACTACTCCGAGAGAAAGAAGATCAAGGTGGCCACCATAGAATTCACTGACTATGCTGCCTTATGGTGGAGTCAGTACCGGTGGCAAGTCCTACGAGAGGAGGAAGAACCTATCGGAACGTGGAGAGAGTTGAAGAGAAGAATGAGGAAGAGGTTTGTACCGGCGGCTTATACAAGAGAATTGCACACCAAGTTACAAACCCTAAAGCAAGGAAGCCTGTCCGTGGAGGAGTACAACAAAGAAATCGAGATGCTCGTGATGAGACTCGATCTGAAAGAAGATGAGGAGGCTCGGATATAAAGATTCACCAACGGCCTACAAAGGGACATCATGCATCAAGTCAACATTCTTCATTAAGTTGACTATGATGACCTAGTGGCCTTGGCGATCCGGGTGGAGTGGGAGATCAAGAATGGCTTCGGGAAGAGGCCCACGCCACCCGCCACTAGTACCTGGAGAGGCTCCGCCAGCACCAGCCAACCCTCATAGAGATCCGTCCCTAACCGGGCCCAAGGAGGGAGGCCAAACCCTAGCCCCGCCACTGACTAGGTAACACCAAGCACTATCCCTACTGTACCGAGTACTAACCCTAGGCCTAGCGACATTGTATGTTTTAAATGTCAGGGCCGTGGACATGTAGCAATGGAATGCCCTAACCAATGGGTAATGGTGCTTAGAGAAGGAGAAGTCGTCACCGACGATGAAAAAGAAGAGAAGAAAGAAGAAAAAGAAGAAGACTCCGAGAGTGGAGAAGAAGTAGAGGTTAAAGGCCTCAAAAAATTCACAGGGATGTTCATGAAAGACCTGGCCTTCAGCCCTAAATCTTGGCAGGACGCCCTAGCCGAGCCTTACATCCCTGGCATCAGACCGGCTCAGGAGCAGCATCCGGCCAGCATCGGGTCAACCCCGAGCCAGCCCCCGGCGGCCTACGGATCAACGCTCGTGCACCCGATGGCCAGCCCTCCATTGGTGCAAGCACAGCACCCGGACACACCTAGACCCCCGAGGGACATCCAGGCTGTCCGAGACATGCACACGGAGGAGGTGTCTCACCGACTCTTGAGGCTGGCACCAATCCGGATCCGCCTACCCACGAGAGCGGCGGCCGAAGAAGAAAGCCTGAGCAAGGAGGAAGGGCTTCACTGGGACGATCTGTACTCCCCCTATGTCTTCTACAAGCCTTAACATCAAAGTCAACAGTCCATCGACTGAAGACAACATGAGCACCGATGGTGCTAGCTCAGAAGACCCGGAGCCATGGTCAAACACGGACTCCAACGAGTACCCGAGCCCCCAGAGCATGTGGAAGAATGGCCCAGGCACCACCCCACAGGCCGATCACTTAAGGAGGCACCTGCCTAGTACGCACACGAAGAAAGATTGGGATTCGAGGGTGAATCCCTTACAAGAAGATGGGAATGACGTGACCCTGGGCAGCCGACCGGCTAAAAATCCCTGCTCCAACACCCCGCCGGGTCACCTACGAGGGCAAAGGCCTTAGGGCCTTATAAGAAATGCTTGGAGCCTCGCCAACCCCCTAGCCTAGCCCCACGGAGGTTTATAAAGCCTCAACAGGTGGTGAGGTTCAAGTACAACCCTCCCCGAAGGGCCCAACAAGCAAGGATGAGCGTCCGAACACATCCGGCCCTAACTTGGGCACCGGCGCTCGAAGCCACCAAGGAGTCAAGCTTGCCTGGCAGCTCGGGCACTAAGTCTAAGGACCCATGAGGTGCGATACAACCCTGGGATCCTCTAGATGCTTTTTAGGAGGACTGCCGGCGGAAGAAGACCGAGCACCATCTGAAAAAGGCCCCAGCCGGCCCCGCCCCGAGCGCCCCACCAGCCCTAACACCAAGACTCGGCTTCCAAGAGCTCAAGGAGCGGATGACCACCTTAGGAGAACCTCTAAGGGCCTTCCTGGATAACTAGGAGAAGCACGAAAGAAAAGGCCTGGACAAAAATGGAGAAGGCCCGAAGGCAGACGTCCCCCGGGCGCCAGCACCGGCATCAGAGGGCCCCGATCGGGCCTTAACACCCAATCAGCAAGGGACTCAAGCCTTCAGAGGTTTATCACCGGCCCTCAATCCCATACAAGGCCAGGAGCCAAGCCTAGGAGCTGCCACCCTAGGAGCCGAGAAGAAATGGTAGGAAATGAAGAAATGGGAGGAGAAGAACCGAGAGAGCCGGTCGAGCAGGAACCCGGATGCCGAGCGGCATCAGCATCAGACCCTACGGAGCCTGGCATCTGGAGCCCCGTGTATCCCCAAGCCCGAGCACCCGCCGCCGCCGCCAATTCCAAGACCAACAGCAAAGGCGGCGCCGGCTTTCCTAAACCGGCCCGCGCGTGAGCATCAAGCCCGACCGGATTCGCCGGATCTCCCGGTTTAGGATTTCTGCACGTTTTTAATTGTTTTATTTCTTTTAAGTGTTGGACTCAGATTTTCCCCTTTTAGTTTCGATTCTTTAGGAGCAAGTAAGTCCTTTTTATTCTAACTAGGACTCTAGGACATTATTTTAATTATTTTTCGAGTTTGTGTCTAAGTAGGAAATCGTGGGTATGTCCCAGTTCCTCTAGTATAAATAAGAGGCTTCGACCTCATTGTAAAGCAGACCCCCCTTTTGAATAAATATAAATCAGAACTTTTGTTCTTCAATCCTTTAAGTTTTTGCTGCGTGCATAGCTTAGGATAGGTGTTATCAACAGAAGTATTCCCCTTCTGTCGTGGAGCCATTCCTGGACACTTAGGTTTCTCGGTTAATCACGACCGACGGGTCCAAGTACTTTCCCGCCCCCGGTGCCGACGGTGAGCTCGAGCTAAGGACCAAGACTAGCGGTGGTTAGGGTCGTCTGCCCATGGTTGCAGCGGTTCACATCACTCACCGTGGTTACGGACGGGCCACAAACATGGCCAGGCGTGCCACCACTTGATCTGACAGGCACCAAGACCCCGCAGCAGCCCCAGGAGGCCTTGAAGACCTCCCTGAAGGATAGCCCGAGCCAAATGGCCAAGGGCCTGACCAGGACCACCAAGGGCCGAGATCTGAGCCCAGCATCAGCAGCAGCCCCGGGACAGGGCACCACACAGCGGGCTTTGGACCGAGCCACATTTCCACTCGGGCCTTTCGGGATTCCTCTCAGCCAAAGGAATCCTTGTGCTTCAAGGACAACCCTCTCCAAATCCCAGCTCAATTTGGAGAAGGATTCCCCGAGAACGCTGACTCCTAGTCTAACTAGGATTCCTAGTCCAGCGTGGACACAGACGTGGCGCGGCCACGCTCACACTTAGGGTTTTTACCGGCTTTACTATTTAGTAGTTTTTCTTGTTTTCCAATACTCTTTAGGATTTTGATTTGTGTTTCCTTTCTAGTTTCTAATAAGTAGGATTAATTTAGTCTTTTAAATGTCCTAGTTAGACTTTAGTTTATTTTATTAATCGATTAGGAAGTAGTTATTTAGGAGGATTAGGAGAGCTTCTTCCCTAACTCCTCCCTATAAATTAAGGCCGCTGACCTTCATTGTTCTTCAGACTTTTATCAATAATAAACCACCTTTTCAGAACTTTGTTCTAAACCCTTCGAGTATTTTCTAGTTGCATTGCTTAAGGTTTGGCTTATCGTCAAGAGCATTCATCTCTTGGAGTGAAGCCTTCGACATTGATAGTTCTGGTTCCTAGCTCTTTTATAGCTAGTGGGTCAAAGTCCAATTTTCATCCTGGTTCCATAGATTCATCTCGTTTCTAGGAGGCTAACTTGCGGTGGTTAGGGTCGTCTGCCCACGGTTGTGGCGGTTCACATCAAGAGGTACATTGGCAGAATTCCAGCTATAGAGGTCTCTTGAACACACACCACCCTCACCCTTAGAGAGAGCAACTATAAACCAGGAAATTTTCGCGCGTCCTCTGATGACTTGAAATATGTCATGTTTAATTCCTTATAATTGATACATAATTGTGTGGATTCGAGTGTTAATGTTATCTTTTGAATAGTTTTGATCAACTAAATGAATTAATTAGCCTCTCGGGATCCTTGCGGTCATTTTTCACATTTTCTGAGGGGTTTTTGATGAGTTTTTAGGTATCATTTCGTGATAGAGCACTTATATAAGAAGCCACAGGTTCAAACGATGGTCAAATCGGAGTCTACACGCTAAAAATATCAAAGTTTGAAGTTTAACGAAACGCAAGGTCACATTTGTGATATTACAACCCAACGCAAGGGAAGTCTGTGTTGCATTAGCGAGACTTGGTGTGCAGACGGTGTGTAAACGACATGTATACGGCGCACATGCTAGTTACACGCCAACACCTAGGCAGCTATAAATCCAGATTTGGAAATTTCATAAACAAAACATCTTTCATTTCAAGCTCAATTTTGACGAACACTCTCAACCTCTAACACCTGGAAAACCCTCTCGGAGTCCAGAAATCATCATCCCATCATTATCCTTCCTCTCCTAAATCACAAAAATGACAGATGAAGATCAAGATTCATCCGGACACAAAGAAATCGGTGGAGCTTTCCATCTTCTCCTTCTTAGGTTGTATTTCTTAGATCTCCACTATGTACTGCTGTAACAAAACCCCCTAGGGTTCGAGTGAGTGAAAACTTAGGGGAATTGATGATTGATTACACTCTCATACCTTGGATTTAGTTCGGTTAATTCAATTTCATAAGTGATTCAAACCTTTGTGTTTTTCCTGATTCTTTTCTTGTATTCTTGACCTAGATGCATGATTAGGATTATACTTCAATTTGGAGATTGTCTTGACCCATGAGCTTTCCATTCATCATATTCATAGGAATGAGCGTAGTTTGCATCATAACTCGAAAGAGAGCATGTTAGCTATGCCTTTTTAGGTTGAAAAATCCATAAGCACCTCATAAAACACTATGTTTGCGTTCTACTTTGTCATTGTAAATGGTGACCAATGCACTTTTGATTAGTGGTTAATGTGAGGTCCTAAATGTCTTGACCCATGAGCTTAGGATACGTGTCGGTGTGGTGTTGAAGGATCTCATTTGACTTGTTATGATTGTTATATCCAAGGTTGTGTAATCATGATTCATGAACCAGAAATGGGAAACTTGCTTGACCCTTATCTTTCATCCATTCCATTCACTTTGTGTTTTGTATTTGTGCGCACTTGATTTGCATTGTTGTCAACCCCACTTTCCATGCTCTTTGAGCCCGTGCTTGAGTTGATTTTGTGATAAGTTGAGCCTACCTTTACTGTGTCTTGTGATTTTGTTGAAGTATCATTGTGTTGTCCTACCTCATTTGAGCACCTCTCTGAAAGAAAAGTAAGCCAAACCAAGAGGCTCGCGGGAATACGAACCTGGTCAAAAGCCAGGTATGTTTCTTGAAGGAGGTTTTCCTCCCGATCAAATTTTGGTGCCGTTGCCGAGGACATCTTTGTTCGGTCTGAAACGTTTTGAGTTTCTGTGCTCCACCCTTTACTTTTTGTTGTTCTTGTTTGATTTTGTTTGTGTGTCTTTGATAAGGATTGCATACTTGCAACTCCTTGTTCTTCTTTTGATGTTTTATGGAGCATCTCGAAGACTTCGAGAATCCTTTCTTGAAGACGTGAAAAATGCAAGGAGATCGTTGGCGGTTTTCACCAAGTGTGTGGTGCGAGAAGCCGAAAGAAGCATTGTCCTACCTCAAATCATGACAGTATACTTCGAGTTGAAGCCTCATATGATCACTATGGTCGCCAATAGACCATATCACGGGAGTCTTGAAGAGTGCCAGCACAACACATGCATTGAGAACTTCCTTGAGCTCTACAATACCTACAAGCAACAATGAGTTTCATTGAATGCTATTCGCCTCATGTTGCTTCCCTTCTCACTTATGGGAGCAGCAAAGAGGTGGCTCAATACTCAACCCGGTGGAACTTTCAACGATTGGAGGCAGCTTTCCCAAGCATTATTGGAGGAATTCTTTCCACCCTCAAAGTCTTCAGAGTTTCAAAAGAGGATTGCGCGATTCATGCCTCTGGATGAAGAATCGCTCTATGACTATTAGTACAGATTCCAAGAGCTCTTGAGAGCTGCCCACACCAAGGGTTTGGAGATGTGCAACTTGCCAATTTGTTTGGCACTGGTTTAAATGATGCGACAACGATGACGGTGAATCAATCGGTGCAAGGTGATATTGTAACACCCGTCCCGAATCAACCCGATGAAACCCGTGGTTGAATTGGTTAAGAGTATTACTATATGAAAATCAACAAACAAATTGAACTTAAAGTCCGAGATTGCATTAAATAGAATGAGGGAGGCCTCCAAAAAGGTATAAAACCCCGAGTAAAGAACTGAAACAAATAAATCCAATAAAACCTCCAAAATACATAAAAAATCCCCAAAGCAACAAAGGTCAACTGAAATAGAAATAAAATGGTCAACTCCGAGTAAATCCTTAGTCTTCACCTCATAGCTGCAACCTCAAACTTCCTCGAAATCAACACACGCTCCTGAACTCAACAACACCACCTACTAGCCATGAGAACCTGAAAGGGGGAAGGGGGGATCAATTTCCTATTGAAATTGAGTGAATCCACTGGGTTTAACTATGCGCTGTCCTAATCCAAGGAGCGATTCCAAACTCCACACAAACATCAACAATGAAACCAAACCCAACCTTAACCAGATTTTAATATCCTAGACTAGTCTAGGTGATCATATAGGTTCAGTTCATCATTCACATTCACAATAGACTTCAAAAACATTGTAATAACTGATTCAATATCCAAAGAACAGAGCATGGTTCACAAAACAGTTCACAACACCACGAATATGCACATCACACACATTCACACATTCATATCACAATCATTAATCTAGGTGAGTTATTAGGCGCCAAAGAGTTATCCACACCACCACCACCGACCATCACATCAACATATCCCGCAGGATCTTTCCCTCATGGGGAGATAACAGGACGCATTCCCTAAGGGATCCTTCCTCCAAGAGCTATCACGACGCATCCCATAGGGATCCTTCCTTAACGGAGATCTCAACCACCATGACTCCACGTCATGAGATTCACCCCAGTGAATTGGACTCAATCACAATAGTATTTCCATCACAAAAAATTATGTACACAACATCTCATCATCTCATCTTTTCATGCTTCCACATGCCAACACATTTCACAATCCATCAACACATTCACACAATAGGATAATCGGCTAGCTCACGGGCCACCCCCACCTGCAAGTACACGGATAGTGATGTGATCCTGGCTACCAAGCCCAACGTGGACACGACTAAAGCCGATCCGGCCCAAACAACGATGCCGGGCAAAGACTACACCAAGCCTAGGCCTACACCAGCACCAACCCCGGAGCCTTGGAGAGCCAAAGCCCCAAGTCCAGACCCCGGGCCAAGCCTAGGGCCAAGCCCAGCCTTGAGCCGAAGGCCTCCACTAGGCCCTGGCCTGATCCCCACGAGCCCTGGACGTGACAAGGAGCCCTGGGATCCTACGAGAGCATTTCTGGAGTATAGGCAACGAAGGACATAAGAGAACCTGACCAGAAGAGGGTGGCACCCGAAGACAGGCCCCAGAGCCGATCGAGAACTAGGCCTAGTCCCTAAACTAGGCCCCATGCCAAATGCCATCAGCTCTGGACCGATACCAGCCCCTGAAGACCCTCTGAGGAAATTCCTGAAGATGTGGCCGAAGCATAATAAAGAAGGCCTGACCATAATGGAAGGAAGCCCAGCCTTGAGCCAGCCACGGGCGCCAGACCGAGCGGCGGGCACCCTAGACGAGCCTTTTGAGCCCATCTCTCACACGGCTCAGGCCCTTTGGGATATTCCAAAGGGATTGGCTACCTCGAAGGCACATGAATCAGCTCCAACAAACTGTGCTCAATTTGGAGAAGTATTGAAGGAGATAGAGCTAGGCCAAGTCCTAGTAGAGCATGGATGGAGCCTTAAAGAGCACGACTCGGATGCTGATCCAAGGAAGCCCATGCCATGAGCTATAATCAGACCACCACCTGAGCCTGATCCAGGAGGAGATTCCAGCCAAGAAGATAAGCCAAGGGGTCAACCCATGACCAAGCAGCCACGGGCGAAAGCTGGATTAATACTAAGCAAAGCTGGATTTCTGGACAGATTCATAGCCCGAGAAAGAGTGACGAATATAGGCTACCTGAAGACATATTTTGGGCTGATGTCCAACATGAAAGTTGTAGACCATGGTGTCTGCTACTGATATGCAAAAGATCATAATTTTACAAATTCTTTTGGTATTTATTTGGCTAATATTTCCAGAACCCGTTTAGGCAGTTTTTGGGAAACTTGGCTCCCAAGTTTAGACTTCTTGTTTAGGAAAAATATTTTCCCGTGTACGGATTTTGCTTCCCTTTTAGCTTAGATTAGGATTAGTTTAAGTCATCTTTAGTATTCTAATTAGGAAGTTGCTATTTAGGAGGAATATGAGAGCTTGTTCCCTACTCCTCCACACCTATAAATAGAGGCCTTCGCCTCTCTTGTAAAAGACACACCTTTGAATCAAATAAACTCTTAAACTTCGGTTTTTCTCTTGCATTGTTATGCAATTCTCTTCTCAAATTTCATGGAATTGACTATCGTTTAGACCGGCTTATCGTCTAGGGTATTCACCCCTTGAAGTGGCGCCTTCGACTTGATACTTCTGGTTCCTAGCTCAGCTGAAGCTAGTGGGTCAAAGTCCGATTCCATCCCTGGTTCCATAGGTTCTCTCGTTGCCTTTGAAGATCAGCTTGTGGTGGTTAGGGTCACGGAGCATAGTCGGCCGTGGTTTACATCAGTTGGTATCAGAGCACGGTTCAACACTAGGACCACACTCTATCCCAGTCTCCAGGTTCATTCTTGGATTCATATCCTTTACTTTCCTTGCGTTTCAGAAAATTAGCTTTGAAAACCCCCCACCTATTTCAATTCCTTCAATCGGTTTGGTATTGTAAGGCAAAGAAAATCAGGTGGCTATAAGAAAAAGAAAAAAAAGATCAAGCAAGGCCACCATTGCCAAGTCTTTTATTTTCGTTGTAATAGTGTGTTTAAGAAGAGGGGATAAATTAGTTTTCGTTGCTTGTGTTGTTTGCCGAGCCACGACCCTACTTTTAGCCACTAAATTGTTGTTGCATCGAGTCCTAGAAAAAAGAGTATTACAAAAATCATATTAGAAAAGGTCTTTTTGTTACACTAACCATGGCAGAAAGGAGGCTATGTATGTGGAGCTCCGATCCTTGAGATTAAGACTAGCCCTATACAACATAGAAGAAATGGTTAGAAGGTTGGAGAGAAGAGCCGAAGCCAAGAGGACCGTGCCCAACACTAGGCCCAGCACCGTGCCCAGCACTAGGCACAGCACCGAGCCCAGCGCCTGCCCAGCACCGGTCCGGCACCAGGCCAGCACTAGGCCCAACGCCTGCCCAGCACCGGTCCAGCACCAGGCCAACACTAGGCTCAGCGCCTGTCCAACACCAGCCCAACGCCATCACCAGCGCCCGACCAGAGCCCAGCGCCCGTCCTGGCCCAGCACCCAGCACCAGCCCCCGCCCAACGCCAGCACCGGCCCGCGCCCAACACCAGTGTCCAACGCCAGCACCGGCCCACGCCTAGCGCCAGCACCTACCCGCGCCCAGCACCAACCTCGGAGCCGATGCCCTGATCAACCCGATCACCAGCAGTGCTCCGATCTCCCCGACCAGCCCGATCGCCCCGATCGCCCGGGAGCACCCGACCAGCCCAGGTACGACCCGAAACCCCACGAAGCGCAAATGAACCACCAGGTCAAGTCCTATACACCCTTCTGATTATTTTTATGATTTCTAAAGGACTACCATGGTACGGATTCGATTACGAATCCTTTTCAAGAAGAGGGGGATGATGTGATCCTTGTTACCAAGCCCAACATGGACACGATTAAAGCCGATCCGGCCCCAGCACTGATGTCGGGCCAAGATTACAACATGCCTAGACCTACACCAACACCACCCCTGGATCCTTGGAGAGCGAAAGCCCCGAGTCAAGACCCCGGGCCAAGCCTAGGGCCAAGTCCAGCCCCGAGCCGAGGGCCTCCACTAGGCCCTGGCCTGATCCCCACGAGCCCTGGATGTGACAAGGAGCCCTGGGATCCTCTGGAAGCATTTATGGAGTATAGGCAACAAAGGACGGAAGAGAACTTGACCAGAAGAGGGTGGCACCCGAAGATAGGCCCTAGAGCCGATCGAGAACTAGGCCTAGTCCCTGAACTAGGCCTCATGCTAAATGCCATGAGCTCTGGACCGACACCAGCCCCTGAAGACCCTCTGAGGACATTCCTGAAGATGTGGCCGAAGTATAATGAAGAAGGCCTGGCCAGAATGGAAGGAAGCCCAGCCTTGAGCCAGCCCCGGGCGCCGGACCGAGTGCCGGGCACCCTAGACGAGCCTTTTGAGCCCAGCTCTCAAACGGCTCAGGAAATTTGAGATATTCCAAAGGCTTTGGCTACCTTGAAGGCACAGGAATCAGCTCCAAGAAATGGTGCTCAATTTGGAGAAGTATTGAAGGAGATAGAGCTAGGCCAAGTCCTAGTAGAGCATGGATGGAGCCTTAAAGAGCACGACTCGGATGCTGATCCGAGGAAGCCCATGCCAGGAGCTATAATCAGGCCACCACGTGAGCCTGATCCAGGAGGAGAGTCCAGCCAAGAAGATAAGCTAAGGGGTCAACCCATGACCAAGCAGCCACGAGCCAAAGCTGGATTAATACTAAGCAAAGCTGGATTTCTGGACAGATTCGTTGCTCGAGAAAGAGTGACGAATATGGGCTACCTGAAGATATAATTTTGGCTGATGTCCAACATGAAAGTTGTAGCCCATGGAGTCTACTACTCATCTGCAAAAAACCATAATTTTACGAATTGTTTTGGTATTTATTTGGCTAATATTTCCATAACCCGTTTAGGTAGTTTTTGGGAAACTTGGCTCCCAAGTTTAGACTTCTTGTTTAGGAAGAATATTTTCCCTTGTATGAATTTTGCTTCCCTTTTAGCTTAGATTAGGATTAGTTTAATTCCTCTTTAGTATTCTAATTAGGAATCTTTTTATTATTTCTTTAATTAGATTAAGAAGTATCTATTTAGGAGGAATAGGAGAGCTTGTTCCCTACTCCTCCACACCTATAAATAGAGGCCTTCACCTCTCTTGTAAAAGACACACCTTTGAATCAAATAAACTCTTAAACTTCGGTTTTTCTCTTGCATTGTTATGCAATTCTCTTCTTGACTTTCATGGAATTGACTGTCGTTTAGACCGACTTAGGTCTAGGCCTTGAAGTGGCGCCTTCGACTTGATACTTCTGGTTCCTAGCTCAGCTGAAGCTAGTGGGTCAAAGTCCAATTCCATACCCAGTTCCATAGGTTCTCTCGTTGCCTTTGAAGATCAATTTGCAGTGGTTAGGGTCACGGAGCATAGTCAGCCGTGGTTCACATCAAATAGCCATGTCATGAGTCCAGGGATTACCCACCTATTCCTCTTACATAGGACGACCCCACATTGGCAGGGCCATCCTCCTACAACCACAATATGATATCATATAATTCACCACATAACCCATTATTAACCTATCTCTCTTTCCTAACCCAATTCATCAATTAGTTCATTTCATCACAATCCCCTCGGCACAACATCAAACATCAAACACAGCAACCAGCATTACAGACAAACAACAATCAAACACAGAATCTTTAACTTCTTTTACTCTCTTCCATTTCCATGAAATCCTTAGATTCATCTAGGTCTGGTTGCAACTCCTAACATGACCCAACACTATCTAACAATGCTAATCCCTCACCTAGAATAGAAGGCGAGGCTCTAAACGCCTTTTAGTTTCCCGGAAGAAAGGTTTCCCCAACTCCAAACTCGTAGCTTTAACCCTCCTCACTGACTGCGCCCTACACTGAATAACAAGAAATTGAGATTAATGATATCTTCATCTCGTCACTAGGAACCCGTAGCAAGAAACGGATCATTAATCGGACCTCTACAGCTACCGAAATCATCATCTGAAGTTTGGTTGAAGATGGTTTGTCAAATGAATTTCGTGGAAAGAGAAAAGAGCTGGAAGCTGTGAAATCCCGTCAAAACCTGTCTTATATATTTAGACAGAAACACACGACGTGTTTCATAACACACGGCGTGTGTTATGAAGGAACATGACGTGCTTCGCAGACATATGGCCGTGTGGTATCTTGTGTCAATCTTCGACGAACTTTGGTGGAATTAGTGCACGGTCGTGTATCTCAGATACATGGCGTGTACCTTGAAGACACACGGCATGTGTTCTTCACTGCACAACACGATCTCTTTCAACTTCAACCCGACTTAGGCATGAACATTCTGAACCTCAATGGGACCTTAGAGGCACTGATTCCATACCTTGATCACCCGAACTCGAGTTCTAAACCACCCGGTTGGGGGGGAGGTTACAGATATATTCTAGTAAGGGAGACACCTCACATTTACAATCAATGATTGATTCTTAGGTTGCTGAGTTGAAGAAGCTGCAACTACAAGTTGATAGGATGTCGTCTAGACATTCGAAGTCCCGAACTGTCTCATCTGGAGGTTCTTTCAAGGAGGTGAAGAGCTATGACGTTTGTGGTGATCCTCTTGATCCAGAGTGCTTTTGACCCACATACCCTGGAGCCAAAACTTTCCAGGAACCTTGTGGATGGTGCAGGACTTGCAACCATAATGGTGGCACATGCCACAACTTTGGGAGCAATCTCCCTCTGAATAGCGAGGAGCTGAATTTCGTATCTCAAGGTTATCCTCAGAATCAGTCTAGTTATGGTGGTTTTAGAAATAAAGGGATGTATAACCATAACTAAAACCAAGACCAGAAGAGAAACTCTGGGAACCAAGGGTTAGGAAGTGGTTCTCGACCCCTATATTGACCTTCATGACCAGCTAGGAGGACTAATAATGGATCATCTGGCAGCGCAGAGCCGACTACTAGAGAGATTATGCAAAAGTTATATAAGATGGAGATCAAGAATGAGCATAGGTTTGATCGCATGGAGAGCCAGTATGACATGAGGTACGTAATTATAGATACGCAAATCAAGGGTCAGATTGCTCAGTATCAGAGGATAGAGCAACAGATTGCCGAGTTGGTGAAACTGGTGGGATAAAATTTACAACAACAAGGAAATCTACATAGCACCATGATAGACATAAATATGTTACTCTTTCCCCCCATATTTGATACGTTTTCATGTGGCTGGTGAACGTCTGTCGTTAAGGGTTCACACAAATAAAACTACTAATGCTAAGAAAAAGCTATAGCAGATCGTATTCCGAGGGTCTCTTATGATTGGTTACTTCAGAACTAGCAAAATACTCAAATGCAAACACGTTGTGCGTGGTGTGAGTTCCACGACTTCTACTTCTAAGAAATGCAGAAAAATTAAAACAAATTAAAGTAAAGCAGATTGGGAATTAGGGTTTGAAAACAAGGATGACAGACGAACTTAGACTTTGAATCCCCCTTCGTTCCCCAGAGCATTGGCAATCAACAGATCAGCGGATTTCGATTCTCATTCAATCAATTACTAAGACACCACCATAACTCCTTACCCTTAGGTTTAAGACCGGCGAACGTTCGCTCTATCCGTTCTAACTACCAAGATTAACTAGCAGCCCGAATACGGTTTCCTCTCGCAACGACTTAATTAATTGGTGTAATTACTAATGATTAATGAGTTACTCTTGCAGTGAATTAACCCTAACCGGTTCCTACGAAAGGCACGCTCCAATTATAAGGTTAATTTTTCAATTCGATGTTCTAAAGTAAGGCGAGCGTTCGCTTCTATCCTTAGCTTAACAAGAATCTAATCTAGGTGATCAATCCAGACAAGAAACATGAACAATGAAGAACGAATCAAACATGAAAAAGAACTGATTGAATTTCGAATCTAATCACCGCCGATCCGTGACCGCTTTAAAGCCCTGGGTCACTTAGGGTTCATCTAGTCTAAGCTCTAACGAGTTTAGCTACTCATGATTATTACAAAAGAAACAAAGACAAAGAGAGAGTTCATCATTCAGAGGAAGAACAGAAAAGAATCTGAAAAACCTAATTTAGACGACTCTGACAGACTTCGATCTTCGGTAGATAACACTCCTAGCTCCGGTTCTCCGAGATGGAAGGGATGGCGTCACGATCTCTATCCGGCTCTTCGAACTCCAACTCTTCGCTCCAAGACTTGAGAGGATTATGATTCGACAAGTTGTATTTTGCGAATTTTGATTGTATATCTTATTTGGGCTGCCGGGTTAAGTATTTATACTTAACCCTAACTGATCCAGATTGGCCTGATATTTTCGCCGAAAACATAGGGATATTTTTGGCAAAAATCCTTGTGTAAATGACCGTGATCTCTCTCCTTGTATTTTCGGTCCGAAGAGCACAATGTTTTCGCCGAAGTCATTCTTCACTCAGCGTCAGTTGATTTGCACTATTGTTTTCGCCGAATATGGAAGCTTATTTTCGTCGAATGTGTAAGTGTGAATGGGCAGACTTTCAGTTTGACTTGATCGGCTCCTTAGATTGATTCCGGTTTGATTCCTCGAGGTTCCAACACCTTAGACACGTCCATGGCTACTCTATTTGACGGCAAAAACCTGTGCTAACATAAAAACACTAGAAAACCATCAAATAGACCCGAAACGGGCCTAGGTAACACAAATGGCACGAGATAGGGCAATCGATTGAATATTCATTATTCTACCCTAAAAACCATGTCTTAATCAAAGAAATGTCGCTTAAATGAGGCTGATAATCACGTCAAATCGAGTGTCATAAGTGGCATTTAAGCTTTAATGTTGTTCTTTTAGTTGATTTGACCAAGTTTATGAATATTTGTCTCAAATTACCTTTCGTGATCATTATGGTCCATTTTCACGGTTTTCAAGTTGTTTTTGATGAGTTTTCAGATTATTTACATAATGTTGATGACACTGAATTTGACGTGATTTTCAGCCCCATTTAAGCGACATTTCCTTGCTTAAGACTTGGTTTTTAGAGGAGAATAATGAATATTCACTCAACTGCTTTATCTCGTGCCATTTTGGTTACTTTGGCCCGGTTCAGGTCTATTTGATGGTTTTCTAGTGTTTCTGTGATAGCACAGGTTTTTTCCGTCAATAAGTGTAACCTAGGATGTGTCTAAGGCATTGGAACCCTGAGGAAGTGACCCGAAATCAATCAAAGAAGCAATCAAGTCGAAGTCAGAACCATCCCTACTTATGCCAAGGTTTTTGGTGAAAACACCCTACTTCTCGCCAAAAACTATGGAGCAAAATTGGACAGAGAAGACAGGAGGAATCCAGGAAATTTCACTTTGAGTTTTCGGCGAAAACTCTCTAAGTTTTCAGCGAAAACTATCCCTTTTCCCAGCCGAGTACGGACTGCTATAAAAGAGAAATCACCGGCTGCAATAGATATACACTTTTTGGGACGAAAATTCCAAGACTTAGAATTAGAGAGAAAAGAGTAGAGAGAGTTCGAAGAGCCAGGAAAGATCGTGACGCCATCCTTCCATCTCGGAGAGCTCCAGTGCTAAGAGTTGAAGATCCAGAAGATCGAAGCTTTGCGGATTCGTCGACATTAGGTTTTACAGTTCTTCTCTGTTTCCCTACCTGAGATGTATTCCCTGTTTGTCTTTGATTCTCCTGGTTTGAATATGAGCAGCTAAAACTCGTAGAACTTAGATTAGATGAACCCTAAGTGATCTAGGGCTTTAAAGCGGTCACAGATCGGCGGTGATTAGATTCAAAGTTCAGTCATTTTCTCTTCCATGTTTGGTTAGTTCTTTGTTGTTCGTGTTTCTCGTCTGGTTTGGCCACCTAGATTAGATTCTTGTTAAGCTGAGGATAGTAGCGAACGTTCGCCTCACTTTAAAACACCAAATCAACAATTAACCTATTCATTGGAGTGTGCCTTTTGTAGGAACCAATTAGGGTTAATCCATTTCAAGAATAACTCATGAATCATTAGTAATTGCACCAGTTAGTTCCTCCGTCTCAAGAAGTGAAAGCTCGGGTGGTTAATTAATCTTGGTAGTTAGATTGGATAGAGCGAACGTTTGCCAGTTTTAAACCTAAGGGTAAGGAGTTATGATGGTGTCTAGAAATTGAGTGAATGAGAATTGAAAACCGCTGATCTGTTGACTGCCAAGCTCTGGCGATCTGAGGGGGATTCGAAATCTAAGCCTGTCTGTTGTCTTTCTAAGTCAACCAACCAATCATTCTGGATTTTAATTTCATTTCAGTTTCCTTGCATCCTAGTGTAGAAGTCATGGAACTCACACCACGCACGAATTGTTTATTTCTGAATAGAATTGCCAACATATTTGAGTAAACGAATAGAAGAGGCCCGTGGAATACGATCTACTTAGCTTTTAGCTTAGTAGTTATTTGATTGCACGCGTTACAACGTCCATCAAATTGCGCCGTTGCCGGGGAACTCTTCTATTTCGTTTGAAAGAAGAGTTGGCATTTTTATTCTTCTACCTTTTCCATCTTTCATTTCCCATCATACTTCGATTTTACACCGGTTGTGTTTGTTTTCGTCCCTTGCAGATAATAGCAGGTATAGAATCAAGTCACTTCCGTTTCATCTTTCCCTACTGCAATGGCTGCTCTAAAGATTCTTGCGGACTACAGTAAGCCGAGCACAACTAACATTCAGTCCTCCATCGATGTGCCTTGTAATGACAATGATCCTAAATATGAGATTAAGATCCCCTTCCTGGGATTAATCTCTAGGGATGAGCAATTTGAAGGAAAGCCAGACGATTATCCTTGCACTCATCTATCCGACTTCCTTGTTATCCGTGAAACTTTTAAGAGTGGGAATCTCAACAAGAATTCCTTGTGCCTGCGAGCTTTTCCATTCTCTCTCAGAGGTGCAGCTAAGAGATGGCTTAGCGCAAGCCACCCGGTCATTATATAGATTGGGAGACTCTAGCTCAAGATTTTGTTGAGGAATATTTCCATCTGTCAAGGACAACTTCCTACAAGGATAGCATCTCTAGGTTTGCTCAGAAAGAAGATGCAAGCTTATACGACACTTGGAATGAATTCCAAGAGCTTCTCTACAATTGTCCTCACCATGGCTATGAAGAAAGGCAGATAGCTGAATTCTTTGCCAGGGGTTTGCATGAGGAATCTGCAAAGTGGGTCAACTCCCTGGCTGGGGGAGATTGCACCGCTCTTACACCTCAAGACGCTCTTCTTCATTTTTCTAGCTGCAATTCAAAGTCAAGAAATTGGGAAAGACAAAGAGAAGGTACCAAGAGTCAAATGAGCATCGCGGATCAAGTCAAAGCTTTAAAAAAAAATTAAAGACGATTGGCAGATCCCTAGATCCCCTGTCAGCTACCGTCTTTTCGGCCGACTGTGGATGGTGCGGAACCTGTGCTCATAACGGAGGAAGTTGCCTGAACTTCGGTAAAATAGATGTCTGGTCTACAAAAGAGGTGAACTTCATTAGTCAAGGTTTCACCAACAACCAGAGAGGCTACTCTAACTACCGAAACTACCAGCCTCAGGGTCAGAACCAAAACAACCGATTTTTCAGAATCATATCAAGGACCTTCCGGATTCACTAGCGGACAATAACAGTTTTGGTCAAAGTCGTATTACAACAGAGACGAGGATTTCGAGAAGAAGTTCGACCGAATCATGACCAGACTTGATGAACACGACAATCAATTCAAAGCTCAAGCTGCACTCAATCAAGGACAAATGGCCCAGATCTAAAGAGTGGAAGATGCAGTAACCAGTATGACTAAGTTGTTGGCTAGCAGCCCCTTCTTCAATCAAGCATCATTTGAAGGTAACTCAAATGTTAGGGGTGAACAAGCTCAAGCCATCACCACTAGGAGTGGCCAACAAATAGCTGATCCGAAGGTTCCTGAACCAGATATGATACCGGATTCTATTGCCACAGACATGCCAGAGATTGAAGATATCACAGAAGAGGAAGAAGTAGCACCGACTCCACCCCCCAAGACTGCTCCTGAACCTGTCTTAGCACCTTATCAACCTCAGATCCCTTTCCCAAAAGCTGCAATGAGCAAGGCCAAGGATCACGACACCCAGTATAAGAAGTGGTATAACGTGCTGAAGAATACCGAGATCAAGATACCAGTAACTGAAGCTGTAGAGATCATACCACCACTTGGAAAATTCTTCAAAGTACTCGTGAAGAAGGTAAAGAATGGAGAGGCGTTCTCTGTCACCCTCACTAATGAGTGTGCTTCTCTCTTCAGTAACGTATCTCCTATGCGACAACCATCGCCACTCCAGTCAAGTGTTCAGATCCCGGTCCTTTTACATTACCATGCATAATAAATGGTATTAAAATTGATCATAGTCTAGCTAACTCCGGTGCTTCTATTAATGTTATGCCTGCTTATCTTTATGAGAAGTTGGACCTAGGAGAATTAAAACCGCTTACTCTGCATCTTGTGCTAGCTGATAGGTCTGTCAAACTGCCTAGGGGTATAATAGAAGATGTAGCTGTTCGCTGCAGCCCTTTTGCTATTATTGCAGATTTCGTTATTCTAGATACCCGTGAATTAGAAGTAACTCTTTTCTTGGGTCGACCTTTTTTGACAACCACCGGTGCAAATATCAATTGCAAACAAGGCTTGTTGACTTTAAGTGTAGGACATGATAGTGTTACTTTCCGCATTAGGGATAGAGATGACACTCGATTTGACGTGATTATCAACCTCATTTAAGCGACATTTCCTTGCTTAAGACATGGTTTTTAGGGTAGAATAGCGAATATTCACTCAACTGCTCTATCTCGTGCCATTTGTGTTACTTTGGCCCGTTCCGGGTTTATTTGATGGTTTTCTAGTGTTTTCATGATAGCACAGGTTTTTGCCGTCAAATATAGTAGCCAAGGACGTGTCTAAGGCGTTGGAACCTCAAGGAATCACACCAGAATCGAGCCGAGAAGTCAATCAAGTCGAATCAAATTCTGCCCCGATTTACACTGCAGTTTTCGGTGAAAACTCAAGAAGGATTCGGCTGAGTTCAATAAAGAGAAGTTTTCGGTGAAAAATCCAAGTTTTCACCGAGAACCCTAAGGTCCAAAAATCACAGGAGAAACAGCCGAGCATTCAAGTCATTTACAAAGGAATTTTCGGCGAAAACTTCATAGGTTTTCGGCAAAAATCCCAGGCAAAATCTGGCGGTATTAGGGTTAAGTATAAATACTTAACCGGCGGTCCAATAAAGAAGATACCTCATATAATACATCATATTTTCAGAATTCTCACAAGTTCTGGAGCAGAGTTTAGAGTTCGAAGAGCCAGGAAGAGATCGTGACGCCATCCCTTCATCTCGGAGGCTCGGAGCTAGGATTGAAGATTACTAGAGAGCGAGCTTTGCCAAAGTCGTCTTAATTAGGTTTTACAGTTTCTACCTGTTCTATCTTTTGATGATGAACTCTGTTTCTGTCTTTGATTCTTTTGTTATGATCATGAGTAGATAAACTCGTAGAGCTTAGACTAGACGAACCCTAAGTGACCCAATGCTTTAAAGTGGTCACGGATCGGCGGTGATTAGATTCAAAGTTCAATCAGTTTCTCTTTCATGTTTGATTTGTTCTTCGTTGTTTATGTTTCTTATCTGGATTGATCACTTAGATTAGATTCTTGTTAAGCAAAGGATAGAAGCGAACGCTCGCCTTACTTTAAAACACCAAATCAAACAATAAACCTATTCATTGGAGTGTGCCTTTCATAGGAACCAGTTAGGGTTAATCCACTGCAAAAGTAACTCATAAATCGTTAGTAATTCCAGTAGTTAGTTAAGTTGTTGCGAGAGGCGATCATACCCGGGCGACTAATTAATCTTGGTAGCTAGATCGGATAGAGCGAACGTTCGCCAGTCTTAAACCTAAGGGTCAGGAGTTATGGTGGTGTCTTAGAACTAAGTGAACGAGAATTGAAATCCGCTGATCTGTTGATTGCTAATGCTCTGGTGAACGAAGGGGGATTCAAAGTCTAAGCTTGTCTGTCATCTTTGTTAAATCAACCAATCTTTCAGTCTGTCTTTCAGTTTAATTTTTAATTTCCTTGCATTTCTTAGAATTAGAAGTAGTGGAACTCACACCACGCACAACCTGTTTAAACCTGAGTAATCTGCCTTTATATTGAGTAGACGATTATAATAAGACCCGTGGAATACGATCTACCCTAGCTTTCTAGCTTGGTAGTTATTTGATAACTTGTTCTGCATACGTTCATCAAATTGGCGCCGTTGCCGGGGACTTCTTTTAATTGTTTGAAAGAAGAACTGGCATCTTATTCTTCTACTTTTCATCTTTCATCTTTCCATCCACTTCGATTTTACACTGGTTTTGTTTGTTTTTGTCATTTGTAGGTTGTTCACAGGTTTATGCACCACCGCCCTCTCACGCGTCTCCAAAGCGCCAAGAACGACAAGGCTAAGAGCGTAGAGAGACCAGGCATTTCTGCTCCACCAAGACAATCACAGATTCTAAAGAGAGGCAGAACCAATCCACCTCCATCCGTCACTCCGATCAAGATCAAGGAACTGATGGAGAGTTCCTCATCTCCATCTTCACCGTCATCTTCAACCGCTTCATACACCGAATCACTTTCACCTCCTCCATCTCCCAGGATGACTGATCAGTTACCACCACCAAGCGGTCATCAACCACCACCACCACCACCACCAGGAGGTGCACAGAAGAGTCTAGCTGACTACAACAAGCCGAGCGCGACTAACGTTCGATCTTCTATTGCCGTGCCGCGCATTGAAGGAGATCCCGACTATGAGATCAAGATTCCATTCTTGACTATGATCTCTAGGGATCTACAATTCGAAGGCAGGCAACTAGACAATTCGTGCACACATCTGGCGAATTTCCTTGATCTCTGCAGCACTTGCAAGAGCGGAAATCTCGACAAGAACACTCTTTGCTTGAGAGCTTTCCCATTCTCTCTAAAAGGTGCCGCTAAGAGGTGGCTCACAGGAAACCACCTGGTTACTACACCAACTGGGAGACTCTTGCTCAAGACTTCGTCGAAGAGTACTTC
The DNA here is from genome assembly GCA_034768395.1 of Linum lewisii. NCBI lineage: Eukaryota > Viridiplantae > Streptophyta > Magnoliopsida > Malpighiales > Linaceae > Linum > Linum lewisii. The sequence continues at coordinate 48,319,607 of CM068298.1, read as the reverse complement.
CCTCCTTCCAGAACAACAGCTTTCAAGGACAGCATCACCAGATTCTCTCAGAAGGAAGAGCGAGCTTATATGAGACTTGGAATGAATTCCAAGAACTTCGCCACGGTTTCGAGCAGAGACAGTTAGCTGAAATCTTTGCTCGATGTCTTCGTGAAGAATCTGCCAAATGGGTCAATTCCCTAGCTGAAGGGGATTGCACTACACTTACACCTGAAGCTGCCCTTCTTCATTTCGTGAACTGTGCTTCCAAGTCAAGGAACTGGGAGCGACAATCTGAAGGATCAAGAAGCAAGCTCGATCTCGAAGCAACTATTAAGGTAGAAGTTGAGAAGCATCATAAGAAGTCTTCTACACCCATCAAGCCGCCGGCAGCTTCTGTCTATGTTGCTGACAGCGAGTGGTGTGGAGCTTGTGCACATAATGGAGGCCGACGCCAGAAGTTTGGTAAAACAGAAGTCTGGTCTACCGAAGAAGTCAATTTCATTCAACAAGGCTTCAATAATAATCAGAACGATTATGTTGGCTACCGCAACTACAGACAACAAGGGAACTACCAAGATCGACCTCCCTACAATGCCGGTGCCAACCAGAACCAGAACAGCCGTCCAACTGGTCCAGCTCAGGATTAGAAGCCGAACCATCCGTCAGGAGGTGTCTACTAGCCGCCGCACCGTAATCCGGGTAACTATGGAACTGCTCGTGGCAATCGCCTGAATCAATATCTGAACAATACTTATACAGGGTAGCAACATCAGAGGGAGAACAACGTCAGTGAACTCGACAAGAAGCTCAGTCAGATCATCACCAGACTTGACGATCATGACAGTCAGTTCAAAGCCCAAGCTCTTCTCAACCAAGAACAGATTGCATCCGGTCAAAGAATTGAGCAGGCAGTGAACCAGATCTCTAGTATGCTAACATCTGGTCGACCATTTGGCCAGCTTCTGAGCCAAACTGAGCCAAATCTGAGAAAGGAGCAAGCTAAGATGGTATCTATTCAAGATCCAACCAACCCGTCTACTAATGCTTCTTCTAATTTATGCAGGACCGATGAAACTCCGGAGAAGAAGGAAGCACAGAAAGAGGCGCCTAAGGAGTATGATCCTCCTCTTGCTCTGTACTACGTGAAGCCTCCTTTTCCAAGAGCAATGCTACCAAACGTGAGGATCGAGACTGGCATGTGGGAAAACAAAGAAGGATATCCTGCCGCTCTTACCAAGAAACCTTTATCGCCATATCCAGATAAGTGTTCCGACCCTGGTTCTTTCACTCTTCCTCTAGTTATTAATGGTGTTAAGATAGAACGTAGTTTGGTTGACCTAGGCGGGTCTGTCAATGTTATGCCTATGAGTTTGTTTAAGAAATTGAGTCTAGGAGAACTTGAACCGACTAGCATACAACTTGTCTTTGCTGATAGATCATTGAAAACCCCTAGAGGAGAGATCAAAGACGTTGTTACTAAATGTGGTCCTTTCACGTTCTTAGCTGACTATGTGATCATAGATACTAGTGAGGATGATTCTACCATTCTCATAGGTCGACCCTTCATGGCAACAACCGGAATGTAAATTAACGTTCCAAATGGTTCCTTGACCTTAAGGGTTGGTTAGGAAACAATAACTTTCCGCCTTAAGTATCTTCTAGTGGTTCCTTGACCTTAAGTATAATCCTTTGAATGAAGAATCTCCTCGTCTAGCTGTTGAAACTGTGGAGTTGACTCCAGCCAACTCCGTTACTGATGTATCTTCTAGTGTTCCTAGATCAATTGTTGTTGCAGATGTTGAACATATTACCAAGGAGAAACCAAAATCTTCTGCTCAGAAGCCGCCAAAGAAGAAGGAACTGAAAGTCTCTTCTTCACCGCCAAGCAAGGAACCTGGCAGGTCGCGGAGAAAGAATCAGAAGAAGAAGACTCACATGGTCTGGAGACCAGTTGTCCCACTACCATCTTCCGAGCCAGCTGCACCACCAATTCCTTCCGAGCTACCGGTGCCGGAGCAAGTAAAGAAGGAGAAGCCAAAAGCATCTCCTAAGGAAACACCGACGATTACCGATCCTGGTGATATGAAGCTGGAGGTTAAAGAGAAGACAAAGCCAATCATTCTCATTCCTTCCATCGTAACACTCATGAAGGATGAACTCTCAAGAGAACTGTTCGGACCGTTCAAGATCGCCGATCACCTTCCCGATGGACGTACCAAGCTCATACACGCTAACGAGAATAAATTTATGCTTAACGGAGATACCCTGAAGCTCTACTTCATGAACTCCGACGCTAGCGCTAAGGAGATCCTGAGTTGGGATGTCTCCTAATACCAACCAGGTATCGTCCAGCTCAAGGACGTTAATCAAGAGCGCTTCATGGGAGGCAACCCACGGCTGGAGTAAGTTTTTCATTTGTGTCAAACTCAGTGTTTTAGAGTCGGTTCGGGGGAGCCAAAAGTGTCAGTTTGCATGATTTCTTATTTTTTCAAGTGTAGTCTGTGTGTCATCGTTTCAATCGCAAGTTGTTTGAGGTTGTTCCGATTTTTGTCAAATTAGTTATGATTTTCTGAAGTTTGCCGGAATTGCGAAAATATTTTTCAATCCTGTAGGGTAAAGTTTTCGGCGAAAACCCTCTGAATTTTTGGCAAAAACTTCTTTTGAAAACCCCATGTGTTTTCCAGGTGATTTTAAGCTCAACTTTTCGGCGAAAACTCTCCGAGTTTTTGGCGAAAACTCATTTGAAAATCGGCAGACAATTTTAACTTGAGTTTTCGGCAAAAAATTGCACATGTTTTCGCCGAAAACCTGAGACAAAATCTAAAATTTTCCCCTTTCCTTTTCTATTTTTTCCCGGTCACTCTCTCTCTCTTCCCTCACTTTACATTTTCGAACGAAAAAAAAAAATAAAAAACCCCATATTTTTCAAACCTGAACACCAACGCCTCTACTACTCTAGTCGTCGCCGCCTGAACCTTCCGCCGCCGCCATCGCCGACCGCCGCCACCCTGTTCCTCTCTCTTCTCCAATCATTTCGAGCCGTAGATCATTCGAATCGGAGCTCTAGAGCTCCCATTTTGCCAAACCCTAGTTTTTCTAATTTTTCACCAATTCCTCTCTTCTCGTTCGTTTTCAGCACTCATGGCTTCAAGGTAAGTTGTAGAACTTTTCATTCCGAAACTTTTGACATGTTGAATGCTAAATTTCATCGTGGTTGACTTTGGTTGACTTTTTCGGTCTACCTCGATTTGTGTGCTGACTGTTTCGTGTGAACTAGGTTAGCTGATTGCTTTGGACTAATCTAGCATGCTTAGGGAGAATTGTGCTGAATTTTAATACCATTTGATCGTGAGTTGCTATGCTTAAAGATTGATTCTTTGCGGTGTTGACTTTTGTGAAATGTCGATTTGACCATGAAATGTTGATGCTCGTTTGGCTGCCAAGTGTGTTCATTCACGTTCGTATTACTGTGTTTGCCATCTATGTTTATAATTACGCCGTCTTTCCAACTTTGAGCTAGTAATTGCCACGATTAGGGTTCAATGTGCTATGATGTTGACTTTTTGACTGTCAGTTTGACTTCTGATCTCTAATTATGATATGAACATTCCGGCTAGACATATGCATGCTTTGTGATTTATTGTGATTACCGGTTACTTACTTTGCTTACCCCCACTCGGTTTTCCTCATTTCTTTGTGCAATTGAGTTTTTCTACTAAGTGTGGGGTGGGTTATTAGTTAACTAATCTGGTTTCGTTTCTGGCTATAGGAATGTCACTCATAAGCGCAGGACTAAGGCAAGACTTGACACCACCTCTAGCTCCCGAGTCCCGGCCCCTGTCACACCCGCCGCCCACGATCCTCTACCAGCTTTTCCAAGACGTGTCGGGTACCACTCCACTGTCGCTCGCCTGCCTGTGCACTACTTCGAGCGATACCAGAGGCTCGAGCGTGTTCCCGGAGCTGACGTTCGACAATTATCCCTGGACTCACTCCAGGAGCACGATGAGGACTGGCACCAGAACGTGCTCACCTCTTTGGCACCTTCAGGACTTCTGGAGCTGACCACCCTAGCTGCTGACTTTCCAGACGTTGCACTCTAGGAATTCTGGGCGATATTCGATCTAGATGAGCACAAGAAGAGGCAGCGCAAGAAGGTTTTCTTTTTCTATCTTGGCGGGGTGTACAAGTCGTTCACCTACGATGAGTTTGCAGCTCATCTTGGCATCCCCCGGGAGCACTACGAGGGTCATCACCTCGGCTGGGAGAACAACTCGACAACGGAGAGGAGTACGATGAGCTATGGAGCCACATGACTAGAGTGCCAGATGATCGGACCACGACCCATAAATCAGTTAAGTCCCTCTCTCACCCTCTCTATCGCTTTATCCATATGGTTTGGCGTAGATCTCTTTTGTATGCTCCAGATAAGAGCCGCCACCACATCAGTAGAGAGGAGCTCATTCTTCTTCGCGCAATCTGGGAGGGTTATCCCCTTCATCCTGGATGGGTGCTTGCACGCATATTCCGCCAGAAGACTCAGAAGCCGAGGCCACCTAGCTCACTCCTGGGAGGCAACTTTGTCGGCCGACTCATCATCTCCCTCGGTCTCAGCCAAGAATATGGCCCGGACGTCCCACGATGCAGGGTATACACCGTAGGTGGAGATTTAGTGGTCGAGTACGCCCTCCAGCTGGACCTTGGTCCACGAGTGGCGGCAGCTCCCCCTCTCCAAGACGAGGAAGAGTCGGAGGAAGAAGATTATTCTGAGGAGCCGCATCCTCAGCCAAGAGCGGAGTTTGATGATCATATACCCTCGCCAGATCATCAGGCAGGGTATGCATACCAACACTAGTCGTCCCTTCTAGATCCATACCAGACACCTCATCCTCAGCACCGACCGCATCCAGCTGACGTTGGAGAGCTGTACGAGCGACTCCAGGAGTGGTGGATCACAGACACCGCCGCTCAGGATGCCAGATGGATTATTATGCAGCAGCACATGCTCCGCACTGACGAGAGGTATGAGGCACAGCTGGCATGGCAGCGGCAGGTTGGCGACGCCCTCCACATCCCCCCTCCCGATGCACCTGACCAGCGGTGATCAGGTTGTATTCCTTTTCTGGTCCTTTCTTTTTATTTCTTCTTTTCGGATTTCGATCCATCTTTTTTCTGTGTGGATCCGGAACACTTGTCCCGGTTTCCTTTTTATCTTTCATTTATTTTTGTTTTGCAGGCAGTTGGGAGATTCCCTTTGCTTCGCTTTGGTATATTCCCTCTGCGCCGAGGATCCGTGCTCATCCCCTACACCAACCATCTCGGTCCAGGTTCTTCTACTTCACTCTTCGCTCTAGTTTTAGTCCTGTGAGGACACAATACGATTTAAGTGTGGGGTAGGATGCTAGAGAACCTTGCATGAACTTGATTGCCCTTGATTGTGTTTTTATGTGCCTCGTGGTTCCTTTCCAGTCTCTCTAGCATTAGAATGGCTTAGTTCTTGATTTTTTATGTTAAGATGTTGTTCAATCTTTCATAATGATGCTTAAAGTGCTTAACCTAGAACTTGAGAACCAACGTGTATACTTTGATGCTAAATTGTCGGGTCAGAACAGATTTTGAAAATCACACTTGTAGTTTGTAGCCTTGATTGCATGAAAATGACCGAATCCGACTAGCAAGCCAAATGTGAGCTTTTGATCCATTGCACGTAACTTGCAATTTCAATTCTTTTTGAGTGGTTTTCTGTTTGCTTGAACAAGTTAGAATTTGCATGAGACCTACTCGAGACCACACGATGACACAAGTTCTAGAATGATAGGGGCACCTAGATTCAGCTACTAACCCAGATAGCCTACCTAACGTTAAATCCATTAGGTGTAAAACCTTGAGCTTGGCCTGTTCTTTCGGTTCGATATACATTACAGCCATTTCCCATTCTTTCATTCCCCGTTGATCCCTTGTGGTTGTAGTTCTAGATTGACCTACCGGAAGTCAGTTTGTGGTAACCTGCCTATAGCCATTAAACAGGTGGTCTTAGCTATTATGTCCAAACGTGTAAACCCCTCTAGCAACTAAAAGAAAGTATCGGCACAAAAGTAAAAAAGGGAAGAAACAAAACAAAAGAAATTTTGAAAAAAAATAATAAGAAAAACAAGAAAAGTTTCAAGTTTTAGTCCAATAACGTTCTTACCTCTACATATGGAAGAATGAAGTCAAAAGAAAAGTCAAAAGAAAAAAATATGTGTAAAGAAAATAAAGTGCTAGGTTGCTTGAGGGTATCATAGGACGAGCGTTCACTATTCCACTCGTGTCTGGTTAGACGGTAGGAAGCCATAGGCTAGATTCGAGGCAAGTTAGTCGAAAGCTACACCGCACCAAAGCCGTCATCATACATTCCCATCATCCATCTCATCATAAACCCTTGTAGTGTAGAATTCGTTACGGTCCAAGCAGGGAAGTCCTTCTTGACTAGTTACTCGTGTTGTCACAGTGGTGGAGATGTGGTCAAATTGCAAACTTATGACAGAATTCAGTAACAGAAAATGATTGAGAGCAGAAACACGTCCTTAAACACAGAGAGTGAGAGTTTCCCGTTTACTAAATATTTCCTGTGTGAGGAGTCTGGTCGGTCAGGTCAAATTCGTGCATAATTGGTTACAATTACTTGTCGTGTGCAGTTTTAGTGAGACCAGGTTGTTTGGCTGATCAGTATGCATGTTAGGTTTCTTGTTCTAGGAATTATCTGTCTAATAATTCATTGTGTATGATTGAGCTTCGATTTAACAGATCTTATCATTTGTGAACGTGAGCGTTTCTATTCAGTTTGCTTGAGGACAAGCAAAAGCTTAAGTGTGGGGTATTTTGATGACACTCGATTTGACGTGATTATCAACCTCATTTAAGCGATATTTCCTTGCTTAAGACATGATTTTTAGGGTAGAATAGCGAATATTCACTCAACTGCTCTATGTCGTGCCATTTGTGTTACTTTGGCCCGTTTCGGGTCTATTTGATGGTTTTCTAGTGTTTTCATGATAGCACAGGTTTTTGCCGTCAAATATAGTAGCCAAGGACGTGTCTAAGGCGTTGGAACCTCGAGGAATGATGTGAACCGCTGCAATCGTGGGCAGACGACCCTAACCACCGCAAGTTGGAGATCGTGCAACGAGGTAGAAACGTCGGGAACCGGGGCGAAAAGTACTTTGACCCGTCGGCTATATAACAGCCGGGAACCAGAAGTGTCCAGTCGAAGACGCCACGCCAAGAGATGGATGCTCTTGATGATAAGTCGATCCTTCAGTATCGCAACATGCAGATACAACAAGGGTTTCATAACAAAGTTCTATCAAAGGGGGTTTATTTCATAAAAGTTGTGTCTACAAAGTGAGGTCGGCGGCCTCTATTTATAGGTGAGGAACAAGCTCTCCTCCCTAAACACTACTTCTAAATAATAATAAAATAAAGAGTCCTATTCCTAAATAGTCTCATAAATCCCCTAAATAATCCTACTAAAAAGGAATAATCATAAAATAATAGTTGTAGTGTTTAAAGCAGAATAAAAGACCTAAGTTAGGTCAAAAACCCTAATCTGGCCGCGTACGGCTGCTCGGGCCGGTTGGGCGCGTGTGGCAGCCCGGTGGGCTTGACCGGCCGAACGTCGGGCTGGACTCGGGTGGCGGACGCGGTCTTCGGCTTCGGGCGGGCTCAGTGACCGGACTTCTTGTCCAGAAGATATGTTCTTCATGCCCGGCTCCTTGGAATTCCTCTGATCGGACCGGTTGCCAATTTAGGGTTCGGAGCTTCTCTCTCCTTGGGCTTTCTTCCTTTCTGCTTGGGCCTTCTTTTTTAAGCTTCAAGTAGGCCTCCAAGTAGCTTCGAACGTAGCCCTCCGAGGTTAGCCCAAGTGTCATGCTTCGGGGCCACGGACTCCACTTCTTCTCAAGGCTCGGCTCAGGGTCAATCTTTGACAACTCTCCTCTTCGGGCCAAGGGTTCTTGGGCTCTCTTCCTTTGGTACTCCAGAAATGCTTCTAGGGGATCACTCAGAGAATCGGCTTCTTCTTCAGGGCTCCTGGAGGTCAGGTTAGGAGCGGGCTGAAGCTTCTTTTCGGTGCTAGGGCTTATACCCTCGGCCAGTAGCATGGCCGGGAACAACATTTCTTCTCTCGGAGTCTCTCTACCTGCAAGTGAAGGACTTAGTCGATATTTCTTGTCATACCTTGGGTTTAGGGCTCGAGGATGACCGTCCCTTGGATTCATACGCTTCTTAAGAGGCCATAGGGTCTTGTCTCGGCCAGGTGACCCTTGTGGTGTGTAGGAGTACCGATTGGCATCGGGGCAGCATTGTTGGATCATATCATCCCCCTCTTCTTGCCTTGGATTTGTCCCCAAATCCATCTCGGGTCCATTCCTAACACTCATCATCCTCTTCCAATCTTTAGCACCATCATCCTTAGACCGAGGAGTCTCACTTGAGCCAGTAACGGACCAAGGCCCGGGTCCTTCAGTGCTCTCTTCTTCAGTCTCCATAGCTTCTTCCCCTGAAAAACTATCAATAATACAGTTAAGGCTCGGGGAGGTAGCGGGTGAGAGCTCCTTACTCATCTCCACATCCGGATCAGCATCCGGATCGTCCTCGCTCGGGGCAGCTCTTAAAACTTGTCGGGAGGGAATCTCCCATTGAACCTGGGGTGCACAGGGAACCGGCAGTGAAGTGTTGGGTCGGGGCACGGGGGTGTCGGAGGTGCCGGGGGTAAACCAGGGCACATCGGTCAGGGCGTCGGCGTCGGGCAGTGGGGACGCGGATGCGGGCAGTGTTGAGTCGGCGGCGGCGGGTAGTGGGGAGCCGGCGGTGGCGGGCAGGAAGTAGGCGGCGGCGGACAGTGGGTAGTCGGTGGCGGTGGGTAGTGGGAAGTCGGCGGCAGCGGGCAGTGATGCGTCGGTGGCGGCGGGCAGTGGGGAGCCGGTGGCGGCGGGCAGTGGGGATCCGGCGGCGGCAGCCAGTGGGGGGCTGTCGGGCATCCTGGTGTCGGGGCAGTCGGTGTCGGGCAGGACTGGGGCTGAGCGTCAGGCAGGGACGCGCCGGACTCGTGGTCGGGGGCCATGACGGGTGGTGATGCGCCGGGGGGCCTTGGGCAGCGACAGGTCGGGGCCGGGTGCTAGATCGGCCAGGGCCTGGTCGGGCAAGGTAGCGCCGAGTGCTGGGGCGCTAGGACTGAGCGGGTAGCGCCAGTGGGAACCGGGCGCTGGGACGCCGGGGCTGGGGCCGAGCGCCGGGCCGCTGGGGCCTGGTGGGGCAGTGCCGGGGCTGGGGCCGTGTGCTGGGGCACTAGGGCCTGTTGGGGCAGCGCCGGGGCTGGGGCCGAGTGCTGGGGCACTGGGGCCTGGGGCACTGGGGCCTGGGGCAGCGCCGGGGCTGGGGCTGAGCACTGGGGTGCTGGGGCCCGGTGGGGCAGTGGCGGGGCTGGGGCCGAGTGCTGGGGCACTGGGTCTGGGGCAGCGCCGGGGTTGGGGCTGAGCACTGGGGCACTGGGGCCTGGGGCAGCGCCGGGGCTGGGGCTGAGCACTGGGGTGCTGGGGCCTGTTCGGGTAGCGCCGGGGCTGGGGCCGAGCGCTGGGGCGCTGGGGCTTGGGGCAGTGCCGAGGCTGGGGCCGAGCGCTGGGGCGCTAAGGCCTGGGGCAGTGCCGAGACTGGGGCCGAGTGCTGGTGCCAGGGCCGGGGTCAGGGCTAGTGCCTGGGCTAAGGCCGGGGCAGGGGCCGGGGCTGAGGCCGAGGCAGGGGCCGGGGCTGAGGCCGGGGCGCCGGGTGCTAGGGTTTTAAAAGTGAACCCTGCAAACTTTTCAAGCCCTTTGGGATGAACTTCTTCTCCTTCTTCTGACTCCTCTTCTTCTTCCTTCTTCTCTTCTTCTTCATCGTCCGTCTCGATTCCTCCTTCTCTTACTACCATCGTCCGTTGGTTAGAGCAATCCCTTGAGATGTGTCCTCTACCTTGACACTTAAAACATACAATTCCACTAGGACGTGGGTTAGAATTTTGAACTGTAGAAGTAGGTTGGACAGATGTTACCGAAGGTGCCGAACCCCTAGGGTTAGGGTTTGGCCGTGAACTAGAGCCTCGGGGCTGTTCGGTCTTCCATGAGGCTTGGCTGGTAGTCGAGCCTCCTCTCCATGGGGCACTGACGGATCTTGTCGTGTAACCCCTCTTCAATTCTCTCTCCACGCGGTTAGCTAGGGCTTTGAGCTCCTCGTAGTCAACATAGTTGAGTATGTTGACTTGATACATGAGCTCGGGGCGTAGCCTACATACAAACCGGGCTATCTTCGCTTCGGGTTCTTCTCGGAGGTCAAGTCGGGCTACCAACATCTCGATCTCCTTGGTATATTGCTCCACGGACATGGTGCCTTGTTTTAAGTTCCGGAGGGATGTGTGTAGGTCTCGAGTATAAGTACTCGGAACAAACTTCTTCCTCATGATCCGCTTGAGGTCTCTCCACGACTCGACGGGATCTTCTTCATCCCTTTGAATCCTGCCCTTGTATTGGCTCCACCAAAGAGCAGCATAGTTAGTGAATTGAAGGGTGGCGAGAATTACCTTCTTACGTTCGGAGTAGTGGTGGCACTTGAGGAAATCCTCCATACTTCTCTCCTAATCTAGATACTTATCGACATTGTATTTTCCAGCAAACTTTGGCACGGTGAGCTTGAGGTTGCTCAAGTCATCGTCAATCTCATGAGCTAGTCGTCAGGCTCTTCTGTTAGGGTCTTCAGGGCTGTCCTCTCGGTGCCTGTCTCATCCTCTCTCGGCTTGAAGCTGAGCTAGGATGGCAGCCATGGTAGCTCCAAGGTCCCGAACGTTGTCTTCTAAATTGGCTAGTCTCTCGTCTGCCATGGTTAGTACTATCGAACGGAAGCAATTTTCTATCCCCTCTTCTTAGAAATAAACTTACAACGAAAGGAAATAACGTGGCAAGGTGGCCTTGCTTTCTTTTTTTTTTTTTTCTTTTTCTTTTCTTATAACTCGAAACTAAAATTGAAATAGAAGGGAGATTTTCGAATCAATTTTCTAAAGAAAGCAATAAAAGGATATGAATCCAGGAGAACCTGGAGACTGGGATAGATGTGGTCCGTGTGTTTGAACCGTGCTCTGATACCAACTGATGTGAACCGCTGCAACCGTGGGCAGACGACCCTAACCACCGCAAGTTGGAGATCGTGCAACAAGGTAGAAACGTCGGGAACCGGGGCGGAAAAGTACTTTGACCCGTCGGCTATATAACAGCCGGGAACCAGAAGTGTCCAGTCGAAGACGCCACGTCAAGAGATGGATGCTCTTGATGATAAGTCAATCCTTCAGTATCGCAACATGCAGATACAACAAGGGTTTCAGAACAAAGTTCTATCAAAAGGGGTTTATTTCATAAAAGTTGTGTCTACAAAGTGAGGCCGGCGGCCTCTATTTATAGGTGAGGGAACAAGCTCTCCTCCTTAAAGACTACTTCTAAATAATAATAAAATAAAGAGTCCTATTCCTAAATAGTCTCATAAATCCCCTAAATAATCCTACTAAAAAGGAATAATCATAAAATAATAGTTGCAGTCTTTAAAGCAGAATAAAAGACCTAAGTTAGGTCAAAAACCCTAATCTGGCCGCGTACGGCTGCTCGGGCCGGTTGGGCGCGTGTGGCGGCCCGGTGGGCTTGACCGGCCGAACGCCGGGCTGGACTCGGGTGGCGAACGCGGTCTTCAGCTTCGGGCCGGCTCAGTGACCGGACTTCTTGTCCAGAAGATATGTTCTTCATGCCCGGCTCCTTGGAATTCCTCTGATCGGACCGGTTGCCAATTTAGGGTTCGGAGCTTCTCTCTCCTTGGGCTTTCTTCCTTTCTGTTTGGGCCTTCTTTTTTAATCTTCAGGTAGGCCTCCAAGTAGCTTCAGACGTAGCCCTCCGAGGTTAGCCCAAGTGTCATGCTTCGGGGCCACGGACTCCACTTCTTCTCAGGGCTCGGCTCAGGGTCAATCTTTGACAACTCTCCTCTTCGGGCCAAGGGTTCTTGGGCTCTCTTCCTTCCGTACTCCAGAAATGTTTCTAGGGGATCACTCAGAGAACCGACTTCTTCTTCAGGGCTCCTGGAGGTCAGGCTAGGAGCAAGCTGAAGCATCTTTTCGGTGCTAGGGCTTATACCCTCGGCCAGTAGCATGGCCGGGAACAACATTTCTTCTCTCGGAGTCTCTCTACCTGCAAGTGAAGGACTTAGTCGATATTTCTTGTCATACCTTGGCTTTAGGGCTCGGAGATGACCTTCCCTTGGATTCATACGCTTCTTAAGAGGCCATAGGGTCTTGTCTCGGCCAGGTGACCCTGGTGGTGTGTAGGAGTACCGATTGGCATCGGGGCAGCATTGTTGGATCATATCATCCCCCTCTTCTTGCCTTGGATTTGTCCCCAAATCCATCTCGGGTCCTTTCTTAACACTCATCATCCTCTTCCAATCATTAGCACCATCATCCTTAGACCGAGGAGTCTCACTTGAGCCAGTAACGGACCAAGGCTCGGGTCCTTCAGTGCTCTCTTCTTCAGTCTCCATAGCTTCTTCCCCTGAAAAACTATGAATAATACTGTTAAGGCTCGGGAGGTAGCGGGTGAGAGCTCCTTACTCATCTCCACATCCGGATTAGCATCCGGATCGTCCTCGCTCGGGGCAGCTCTTAAAACTTGTCGGGAGGGAATCTCCCATTAAACCCGGGGTGCACAGGGAACTGGCGGTGAAGTGTTGGGTTGGGGCACGGGGGTGCCGGAGGTGCCGGGGGTAAACCAGGGCACATCGGTCAGGGCGGCGGCGTCGGGTAGTGGGGAGCTGGCGGCGGCGGGCAGGAAGTAGGCGGCGGCGGACAGTGGGTAGTCGGTGGCGGTGGGTAGTGGGAAGTCGGCGGTAGCGGGCAGTGATGCGTCGTCGGCGGCGGCCAGTGGGGAGCCGGTGGCGGCGGCCAGTGGGGGGCCGTCGGGCATCCTGGTGTCGGGGCAGTCGAGGTCGGGCAGGACCGGGGCTGAGCGTCGGGCAGGGACGCGCCAGACTCGTGGTCGGGGGCCATAACGGGTGGTGATGCGCCGGGGGGCCTTGGGCAGCGACAGGTCGGGGCCGGGTGCTAGATCGCCCGGGGCCTGGTCGGGTAGGGTAGGGTAGCGCCGGGTGCTGGGGCGCTAGGACTGAGCGGGTAGCGCCAGTCAGAACCGGGCGCTGGGACGCCGGGGCTGGTCAGGCATTGCCAGCCGGGGTCGGGGCCGAGTGCTGGAGCGCTGGGGCCTGGTGGGGTAGCACCGGGTCTGGGGCCGAGTGCTGGGGCACTGGGGCCTGGTGGGGCAGCGCCGGGGCTGGGGCCGAGCGCCGGGGCGCTGGGGCCTGGTGGGGCAGTGCCGGGGCTGGGGCCGTGTGCTGGGGCACTAGGGCATGTTGGGGCAGCGCCGGGGCTGGGGCCGAGTGCTGGGGCACTGGGGCCTGGGGCACTGGGGCCTGGGGCAGCGCCGGGGCTGGGGCTGAGCACTGGGGTGCTGGGGCCCGGTGGGGCAGTGGCGGGGCTGGGGCCGAGTGCTGGGGCACTGGGGTCAGGGGCAGCGCCGGGGCTGGGGCTGAGCACTGGGGCACTGGGGCCTAGGGCAGCGCCGGGGCTGGGGCTGAGCACTGGGGTGCTGGGGCCTGTTCGGGTAGCGCCGGGGCTGGGGCCGAGCGCTGGGGCGCTGGGGCGCTGGGGCTTGGGGCAGTGCCGAGGCTGGGGCCGAGCGCTGGGGCGCTAAGGCCTGGGGCAGTGCCGAGACTGGGGCCGAGTGCTGGTGCCAGGGCCGGGGTCAGGGCTAGTGCCTGGGCTAAGGCCGGGGCAGGGGCCGGGGCTGAGGCCGGGGCTGAGGCCGGGGCAGGGGCCGGGGCTGAGGCCGGGGCGCCGGGTGCTAGGGTTTTAAAAGTGAACCCTGCAAACTTTTCAAGCCCTTCGGGATGAACTTCTTCTCCTTCTTCTGACTCCTCTTCTTCTTCCTTCTTCTCTTCTTCTTCATCGTCCGTCTCGATTCCTCCTTCTCTTACTACCATCGTCCGTTGGTTAGGGCAATCCCTTGAGATGTGTCCTCTACCTTGACACTTAAAACATACAATTCCACTAGGACGTGGGTTAGAATTCTGAACCGTAGAAGTAGGTTGGACAGATGTTACCGGAGGTGCCGAACCCCTAGGGTTAGGGTTTGGCCGTGAACTAGAGCCTCGGGGGTGTTCGGTCTTTCATGAGGCTTGGCTGGTAGTCGAGCCTCCTCTCCACGGGGCACTGTCGGATCTTGTCGTGTAACCCGTCTTCAATTCTCTCTCCACGCGGTTAGCTAGGGCTTTGAGCTCCTCGTAGTCAACATAGTTGAGTATGTTGACTTGATACATGAGCTCGGGGCGTAGCCCACCTACAAACTGGGCTATCTTCGCTTCGGGTTCTTCTCGGAGGTGAAGTCGGGCTACCAACATCTCGATCTCCTTGGTATATTGCTCCACGGACATGGTGCCTTGTTTTAAGTTCCGGAGGGATGTGTGTAGGTTTCGAGTATAAGTACTCGGAACAAACTTCTTCCTCATGATCCGCTTGAGGTCTCTCCATGACTCGACGGGATCTTCTTCATCCCTTTGAATCCTACCCTTGTATTGGCTCCACCAAAGAGCAGCATAGTCAGTGAATTCAAGGGTGGCGAGAATTACCTTCTTACGTTCGGAGTAGTGGTGGCACTCGAGGAAATCCTCCATACTTCTCTCCCAATCTTGGTACTCGTCGGCATTGTATTTGCCAGCAAACTTTGGTACAGTGAGCTTGAGGTTGCTCAAGTCATCGTCAATCTCCTGAGCTAGTCGTCAGGCTCTTCTGTTAGGGTCTTCAGGGCTGTCCTCTCGGTGCCTGTCTCGTCCTCTCTCGGCTTGAAGCTGAGCTAGGATGGCAGCCATGGTAGCTCCAAGGTCCCGAACGTTGCCTTCTAAATTGGCTAGTCTCTCGTCTGCCATGGTTAGTACTATCGAACGGAAGCAATTTTCTATCCCCTCTTCTTAGAAATAAACTTACAACGAAAGGAAATAACGTGGCAAGGTGGCCTTGCTTTCTTTTCTTTTTCTTTTCTTATAACTCGAAACTAAAATTGAAATAGAAGGGAGATTTTCGAATCAATTTTCTAAAGAAAGCAATAAAAGGATATGAATCCAGGAGAACCTGGAGACTGGGATAGATGTGGTCCGTGTGTTTGAACCGTGCTCTGATACCAACTGATGTGAACCGCTACAACCGTGGGCAGACGACCCTAACCACCGCAAGTTGGATATCGTGCAACGAGGTAGAAACGTCGGGAACCGGGGCGAAAAGTACTTTGACCCGTCGGCTATATAACAGCCAGGAACCAGAAGTGTCCAGTCGAAGACGCCACGCCAAGAGATGGATGCTCTTGATGATAAGTCGATCCTTCAGTATCGCAACATGCAGATACAACAAGGCTTTCAGAACAAAGTTCTATCAAAGGGGGTTTATTTCATAAAAGTTGTGTCTACAAAGTGATGCCGGCGGCCTCTATTTATAGGTGAGGGAACAAGCTCTCCTCCCTAAACACTACTTCTAAATAATAATAAAATAAAGAGTCCTATTCCTAAATAGTCTCATAAATCCCCTAAATAATCCTACTAAAAAGGAAAAATCATAAAATAATAGTTGTAGTCTTTAAAGTAGAATAAAAGACCTAAGTTAGGTCAAAAACCCTAATCTGGCCGCGTACGGCTGCTCGGGCCGGTGGGCTTGACCGGCCGAACGCCGGGCTGGACTCGGGTGGCGGACGCGGTCTTCGGCTTCGGGCGGGCTCAGTGACCGGACTTCTTGTCCAGAAGATATGTTCTTCATGCCCGGCTCCTTGGAATTCCTCTGATCGGACTGGTTGCCAATTTAGGGTTTGGAGCTTCTCTCTCCTTGGGCTTTCTTCCTTTCTGCTTGGGCCTTCTTTTTTAAGCTTCAGGTAGGCCTCCAAGTAGCTTCGGACGTAGCCCTCCGAGGTTATCCCAAGTGTCATGCTTCGGGGCCACGGACTCCACTTCTTCTCAGGGCTCGGCTCAGGGTCAATCTTTGACAACTCTCCTCTTCGGGCCAAGGGTTCTTGGGCTCTCTTCCTTCGGTACTCCAGAAATGCTTCTAGGGGATCACTCAGAGAACCGGCTTCTTCTTCAGGGCTCCTGGAGGTCAGGCTAGGAGCGGGCTGAAGCTTCTTTTCGGTGCTAGGGCTTATACCCTCGGCCAGTAGCATGGCCAGGAACAACATTTCTTCTCTCGGAGTCTCTCTACCTGCAAGTGAAGGACTTAGTCGATATTTCTTGTCATACCTTGGCTTTAGGGCTCGGAGATGACCTTCCCTTGGATTCATACGCTTCTTAAGAGGCCATAGGGTCTTGTCTCGGCCAGGTGACCCTGGTGGTGTGTAGGAGTACCGATTGGCATCGGGGCAGCATTGTTGGATCATATCAAGGAATCACACCAGAATCGATCCGAGAAGTCAATCAAGTCGAATCAAATCCTTCCCCGATTTACACTGCAGTTTTTGGCGAAAATCCCCCAGGTTTTTGGCAAAAACTCAAGAAGGAATCGGCTGCGTTCAACAAAGAGAAGTTTTTTGCGAAAACTCCAAGTTTTCACTGAGAACCCTAAGGTCCGAAAATCACAGGAGAAACAGCCGAGCATTCAAGTCATTTACAAAGGAATTTTCGGCGAAAACTTCATAGGTTTTCGGCGAAAATCCCAGGCAAAATCCGGCGGTATTAGGGTTAAGTATAAATACTTAACCCGCGGCCCAATAAAGAAGATACCTCATATAATACATCATATTTTCAGAATTCTCACGAGTTCTGGAGCAGAGTTTAGAGTTCGAAGATCCAGGAAGAGATCGTGACGCCATCTTTTCATCTCGGAGACTCGGAGCTAGGATTGAAGATTACCGGAGAGCGAAGCTTTGCCAGAGTCGTCTTAATTAGGTTTTACAGTTTCTACCTGTTCTATCTTTTGATGATGAACTCTGTTTCTGTCTTTGATTCTTTTGTTATGAACATGAGTAGCTAAACTTGTAGAGCTTAGACTAGATGAACACTAAGTTACCAGGGGTTTAAAGTGGTCACGGATCGGTGGTGATTAGATTCAAAGTTCAATCAGTTTCTCTTTCATGTTTGATTTGTTCTTCGTTGTTTATGTTTCTTGTCTGGATTGATCACCTAGATTAGATTCTTTTTAAGCTAAGGATAAAAGCGAACGCTCGCCTTACTTTAAAACACCAAATCGAACAATGAACCTATTCATTGGAGTGTGCCTTTTGTAGGAACCAGTTAGGGCTAATCCACTGCAAGAGTAACTCATAAATCGTTAGTAATTCCACCAGTTAGTTAAGTCGTTGCGAGAGGAGACCGTACCCGGGCGACTAATTAATCTTGGTAGCTAGATCGGATAGAGCGAATGTTCACCTGTCTTAAACCTAAGGGTCAGGAGTTATGGTGGTGTCTTAGAACTGAGTGAACGAGAATTGAAATCCGCTGATCTGTTGATTGCCAATGCTCTGGTGAACGAAGGGGGATTCGAAGTCTAAGCTTGTCTGTCATCTTTGTTAAATCAACCAATCTTTCAGTCAGTCTTTCAGTTTAATTTTTAATTTCCTTGCATTTCTTAGAATTAGAAGTCGTGGAACTCACACCATACACAACCTGTTTAAACCTGAGTAATCTGCCTTTATATTTGAGTAGACAATTATTAGAAGACCCGTGGAATACGATCAACCCTAGCTTTCTAGCTTGGTAGTTATTTGATAACCTGTTCTGCATACGTTCATCAGATAGCATAAGATATTCTGTAGCTCAAGATGATAATTGTTATATTGTTGATGCTATGGAGTTGGCCTTGCCCTAATTCATCACTAATGTTTTATCTTGTGATCCACTAGAGTTGTGTTTGATTTCAGGAATTGAAAACGCGTTATAAGATCAAGAGCAGAGTCTATGGCAAGATGAACTAAACAACCAGAGACGACATCTACCACTACTTTTGCGCCACCTCATATTGAACCAGCTTCAAGTCGGATCACCACCTCATACGAGGACCTGCCTGCACTCGCATTAAAGGAGCTCCCCGACCACCTAGAGTACGCATTTCTGGGAAAGGAATGTCAGTTACCAGTCATCATCAACTCAGCTCTATTTTTCGAACAGAAAGAACAACTAATCATTCTACTAAAGAAGCACATCCAAGCTATAGCCTGGCAGTTATCCGACATCAGAGGCATCTCCGAGACCTTCTTCAAACATTGGATAGTTGTAGATGAAGAATTCAAGCCAGTCAGAGAACCACAATGCTGATTAAATCCTCTGATGCAGGAGGTTGTGAAGAAGGAAGTCCTTAAGCTTCTTGATGCCGGGATCATTTACCCTATCGCCGACAACCCTTGGGTTAGTCCAACTCAGGTTGTTCCAAAGAAAGAAGGGATTACAGTCATCCCCAACCAAAAAGGCGAGCTCATACCAATTCGCAGTGTTACCGGATGGAGAGTCTGCATCGACTACAGACGTCTTAATGATGCTCCAAAGAAAGATCACTTTCCACTGTCGTTCATTGATCAGATGCTAGAAAGGTTAGCTGGCCATGATTACTACTGTTTCTTAGATGGGATGTCTGGTTATTTCCAGATTCCTATCGAGCTCGACGACCCAGAAAAAACGACCTTCACCTACCCGTTTGGTACATTTGCTTATCGTCGTATTCCCTTTGGGTTGTGCAATGGTCCTGCTACTTTTCAAAGATGCATGCTTGCTATATTCGGAGATCTAGTGGAGAACATGGTAGAAGTATTCATGGACGACTTCTCTTCCTATGGAGACTCATTTTCTAAATGCCTAGCTAACCTGGATAAGGTACTAGCCGGTTGTGTGGAAACCAACTTAGCTCTTAGTTGGGAGAAATGTCACTTTATGGTTACCGAAGGCGTTGTTCTTTGCCATAGGATCTCCAAGCTCGGAATAGAAGTCGATCGTGCCAAGCTTGAAACCATCGCCAGTCTTCCACCGCCAACTTCGGTCAAGACAGTTTGAAGCTTCCTCGGTCATGCTAGATTCTACCGGAGGTTCATCAACGACTTCTCCAAGATCACTCTTCCAATGACCAGGCTTCTAGAGAAAGACACCCCTTTCATTTTTGAAAAGGCATGTCTTGAAGCCTTCGAGATTATGAAGACCAAGCTCACCACCGCACCAATCCTCACAGCACCGGATTGGAGTCTTCCATTTGAGATCATATGTGATGCTAGTGACTTTGCCTTTGGCGCTGTTCTGGGACAAAGAAAAGAGAAGAGGTTCCATCCCATTTATTTTGCTAGCAAGACGCTTAACGACACTAAAAGAAACTACACTATTACAGAGAAAGAGCTCCTAGCTATTGTCTTCTCTTTTTATAAGTTCAGGCAGTACCTGGTCCTCTCACACACCATAGTCTACACCGACCACGCTGCTCTGCGCCATCTCCTAGCAAAGCAGGACTCGAAGCCAAGACTTATCCGATGGGTTCTCCTTCTACAAGAATTTGACATAGAGATCAAAGACAAGAAGGGAGTTGAGAACCTAGCAGGGGATCACCTCTCCCGACTCGAGGAATCACAGACAGGTAAGTCTGCTACTACTCCTATTAATGATTCTTTCCCTGACGCGTTATTGCAACTTGGAATCTATGAACAGGTCAATAGCATAGCCATCGAGCCTTGGGCGATCGCGTCACGCTCAAGAATTGAGTAATGCAACCACACCAGACGAGCCCTGGTATGCCATCGTAGCTAACTATCTTTCTCACGACATAATATCTCCGGGACTGGATTATAATGCGTGAAAGAAGCTCATTAAAGAAGCCAAGTCTTACTTCTGGGATGAGCCGTTCTTATACCGTATTGGAATTGACGGGATGATCCGGAGATGTGTCTCTTACATTGAGGCAACTGAAATCATACGTAAGTGTCATGAAGGCCAGTTTGGAGGACACTTCGGCGGAAACCGTACTGCAAGAAAGGTACTCGAAACTGGATTCTATTGGCCCTCTCTCTTTAGTGATTGTGACACTTTTGCTCGTCATTGTGATGCGTGTCAACGATCAGGTAACATCTCTAACCGTAATGAGATGCCTCAGACTATTTCTTTGACTGTTGAAAATTTTTATGTTTGGGGAATTGATTTTATGGGACCATTCACACCCTCCAACGAAAACAAGTACATTTTTGTGGCCGTTGATTATGTTTCCAAGTGGGCTGAAGCTGAAGCTTTACCCACCAATGATTCAAGAGTGGTAGGACGGTTCCTCACTCGTCTCTTCACGCATTTTGGTTCCCCACGCTTCATCATAAGCGATAGGGGTACCTACTTCCATGGACATTTCAACCGGGTGTGCAAGCGCTTTGGTGTCACCCACCGAATGTCCACAACTTATCTCCCCCAAGCTAACGGTCAAGCGGAAGTGATGAACAGTGAGCTCAAGCGGATTCTTGATAGGACAGTTGGCCGGTCTCGCAAGGACTGGTCATCTAAGCTCAATGATGCCTTATGGGCATATCGAACTGCCTACAAGACTCCCATCGATACCTCACCGTATCAACTAGTCTATGGCAAGGCATGCCATTTACCAGTTGAGCTTGAGCACAAGGCGTTTTGGGCAACTAAAGAGTTGAACATGAAATATGCAGTAGCAGGGAATATGCGCCACGATCAGATCTCTGAGCTTGAGGAACATCATCTCCACGCATACGAGAGCACTAAACTCTATAAAGAACGCACCAAGAGGATCCATGACGCTCTGTTGAAGGGGGTCAAACAATTCTACCCTGATGATGAAGTCCTTTTATATAACTCTCGCCTGAAGCACTTCCCGGGTAAGCTGAAATCCTGATGGTCCGACCCCTACACCGTTGTTCGGCAGATGACCCTTGGAAGCGTCCAAATTAAAGGCCCAAGTCAAGAAACATTTATGGTCAATAGACATAGGCTCCAAAAATACCTGCAGGGATTAGCTTCACTAACTCCGATCCAAATATCATCCAGCTCATGGACGTTAAGCAAGAGCGCTTCGTGGGAGGAAACCCACGACTGGAGTCAGTTCTTGTTTGTTTTGAGTCTTGTCTTCTTTGCCTCTTTTAAACCTTTTTCAAAACTGTGTAAACCCATTTTTCAAACGAGTTTTCGGTGAAAACTCCTTCATTTTTGCCGAAAACTTTGGCTTTAAATCCCCAGATTCACCTGTGTTATTTTTCGGAAATTTTCTCGCTGAAAACGTGACTTCGTGGCGAGAACTAAAATTTTCAAATCGGTGTCGTTTTATTTTTAAAGGGGAGTTTTCACCGAAAATTCCTTAAGTTTTCGCTGAAAAATCTGAGTCCGACCTCCTGATTTAAAAACCTTCTCACTCTTTGTTTTCGCAAAGCCCCTTTCGAAAATCAAAGAAAAATGCCGAACCCCCTACCATTTTCGCATCCGTCGCCGCCAGCCCTCTTACTCTTTTCGCATCCGCCGCTGCTCAAGCTTTGCTCCCCTCCTGAGTTTTTTGCACCTTCGATCTTCCGAATCGGAGCCCTATAGCTACGATTACGCCTGAAACAAGTTTTTTCAAGGTTTTGGTCGATTTCTCCGATTTCCAACTATTTTCTCGAGTCATGTCTTCACGGTTAGTTGCGTGACCCTCAATTTTGAATCATTTGGCTTGTTAAATTTTGGATTTCGGCATGTTTGACCTTGGTTGACTTTTTGGTTCTCCTTGATTTGCGTGTCTACTATTTCAGTGTATTCTTGCTCAACTCTTAGAATCTCTTTGGTCTAGATCTCTCTTGTGGGTGATTTTCAATGGTTTTGTGACAATAATTTATCTTTTGCTCTGCCATCCGTCGACTTGCGTCAATCTCACTTGCTTGGTGTTGAATGCCATTTTTTATCTGCATGCTGGCCGTTTTTCTGCTAGTCTCCTCACCTGTCTTATGCTTTTTGATTAGGGTCAACTAACTATTTTGCTACCCCCACTTGTTCCATCCGTTCTTCACGAAACTGAGGTCTCGAACTAAGTGGGGGGGTGGGATTCCTGGCATCTGATTTCGGTATGCTTTGAGTTGCGTTTTAAGACCACTGGTGCGGATAGAGAGAAATGAACCAAGGCTCGACAGGAAAAGGCTCAGTCCTCCCATCCACCCACACCATCTGCCCCAGTACCAGTGACTCAGAACTTCATTCCACTCAACGCACCGGCCCCAGTGATCCCTCCCTCGAGTGCTCCAGCCACTACCACCGGGGCCCTGCACCCATTCATCGCTGCCCTCCCCCGAACCAACTGGAGGTCTACATGAAGATAAAGGACATCCCTCCGGAGAAGGTGGCAATCCTATCCCTCGACAGCCTCAGAAGTCACAAGACGGGATGGCACGCCAGCATAGACCGAGCTCTTGGGCAAATCGGTCTATGAGCTCTTACCACTTTCGGCTCCACATGCCGACTAGTCGCCCTCCAGGAGTTCTGGAGTTCGTTTGAATGGATGACTCAGAGACCCCATCGCCTCCTAAAGTGTATCAGCTTCCGTCTCAGGGGAGTCCAGTACGAGAAGACCCTCGACGAGTTTGCTCTCCTCCTCGATGCCAATGCCACCACCATCGACGTCTCCCTAGGCTTTGAAGAGACGAGCTCTGTCGCTCAAGATCCATATCCTGAAATCTGACGATTCATCTCCGGGGAGTCCGAGGCAAAACCTGAGAATGACATTGTTGGTAACATTGCTCACCCCCTTTTCAAATTCTTCCATTATATCTGGACTCGTTCTTTGTGCTACTGTAGTAAGGAAGGTCGCCACCACATCTCTTTGGAGGAGTTCATTCTCTTTCGTGCCATCGAGGAATTCACATGACTTCATCCGGGATGGTGGCTAACCCGCTTCTTCCATAAGCGAACAACTACCAAGAATCGTCCCTCGGCTCTCCCTGACGACCCCTTCGTCTCTTGCCTAATCGACACTATCCAGATCGGTGACAAGTGGGATCCCAACCTCCCCCGCACTGAGATTGAACACGTCAAAGCGGACCTCACCGTTGCACGTGGCCTCAACCTTTCAGTCAGTCTCGACCTCTACACACCGACAACCGCTCCCACCAAAGATCCGCCCCCTCCACGTGCATCGCAGGTTCCCGACTCGCGAGGTGAGTAGCTGACTCGCATAGATCTGTGGCAACAGGTCTAATCCTCTGGCGCTCATCAATGGCAAAGGGATCGGGTGGAGCACGAGGAGACACAGAATGTGCGATATGTCGTTCTACAACAGTTCATGGCCAACGAGGACGCTAGATACCAGGCTGAGCTCGCATGGCGATGCCAGATCGAGGAGCAACTCGGTGTCTCCCCTAACCCGACTCCACCTCCACCACCGCCTGATGGACAGTGATCAGGTCGTTTCCATCCTTTTCTTTTGTTTTATTTCTTCTTTTCGGATTTCGATCCAACTTTTTTATGTGTGGATCCGAGACACTTGTCCCAGTTTCCTTTTGATCTTTTGGTTGTTTTTGTTTTGTAGGTCTCTTTTGGTAGCTGCTCTACTCCGCTCCACGTCACGCTCTCCGAGCAAATCCGCTCCACCACCCACCTGGTTCCAGGTTCCCTGATGTGCGAGATTTAACTCACAACTATCAAGGTCGTATTCCACGAGGGCTCTCTCAAAAGCTAATACTCACACGGATCATGGACGGTCTATTCATTTAAAATGAGTTTTAGTTTGAAAAGGAAATAAAAACATAAAGGAAACTAAACAAGAAAGCAAAAAAAAAACGGTGCAAATCAAGGATAAGGAGGTTCACTTGGAAGGATAGCTTCATCATGCTCAAGTGGAATAAATGCACAAACAAGCCAAACATGATCGAGGATGCAATCGAATGACCATGCAAATCCCTTCTATAGACTCAATGCACTCTCGTCGCACTAAATCCCTATCCTAGAACCACTCAACCTAGGCTCTCACTCTCAAGCTAAGTGACTAAGGATGCATTAAAGGTGTTTGATGAAATGCCAAACTACAAAACCCTCTCCTATGACTCTATGACCACAAGGCTAGACACCACACTCTCATGTCAATGTCCTAACACTAAGAGAATCATCAAAAGACTAATCAAAGTTCAATTGAATGAAAAACTAATGCACACCAAGTGTTCGATAAAATGCACAAGTGAGAAATCATGCAACTATGGTTGAATTGAGATGATCTAATTTCTTAGTAAACACTCCCTTCAATCCCTAGACCTACAAACCATGTAATCTAAGCACTCTCATGCATTACATCACAAATGATAGACCAAATCAAGCCATAACACAATTTGGAATTAACAACAAGTCTAGAGACCATCTTCTTACAATCCAAGATCAATCATGGCATATTTGTACAATCAACCTCTATCCTAGCATAACTATCTATCAATCCAAGGAAACCTAGGAAATCAGCCACACATGGCCAAGGGTACAAAAGAGAAAGAAGGAGAGATGGTCACCAAGAGCTCCATGGCAATCCTCTTCTTGCAAGCTCCTCTCCCCAAGGTTGTGGGCTTCAATCCAAGCTCCTTACTCCAATTTGCACCAGAAGTAGCTAGGGTTGATGTTGGATAGGTGATGGAAGAGAATTGAGAGAAAAGGGAAAGAGGGTTTTGATTGTTATAAAATAATGAATTCCCACCTTTTAATTTTCGCCGGCTTCACTTTATATAGCACGCTGGAAATGCCCTGATTTTTCGGCGAAAACCTATGAAGTTTTTGCCGAAAATCTCTTTGAAAAACCCCGGATGCTTTGGCATTTCTTCATGAGTTTTCGACAAAAACCCTGGAATATTTTCACCGAAAACTTCTTCAGGAATCAGCTGTAGAAGTCGGCTTTCCACTGTTTGCAAATGGCCCATAGTTTTCGGCGAGAACATAGAGTTCTCGCCGAAAACTCCTTCAGCAATAACTGCATTTTTTCTGATTTTGCAACGGCCACATCTCCTCCGTCCTAGCTCCGATTGACCTCCCGTTTGATCCTACGTGCTCCTTGTCACCATTAATTCAATGCCAAAACCTGAAAATGCAAAGAAAAAAACTCCAATAGACATAGAATTGGCCTCAAAGTGGCAACCAGGCAACAAAAGGGCACTTTGCATAAAACATCCATAAAAGCATATAAATCATAGCAAAATGAGATCAAACATGGGAGATCCCTAGGCTAATCGAGGACTTAAAATGAACTAAATATAGTCACATCAAATTCCCCTACGACTAAGCTTTGCTTGTCCTCAAGCAAATAAATTAGAAAACATCCAAGTTCACAAACGACAAGACCGGTCCATTGTGATTCTAGCAATAACAATTTGGCCTAAACTGTCCCATGAACAAACTTAACCTACACATGCAAGAACATCAACCAAACAAGTCTAGACCTCACTAATTTCTGCACACTTCAAGTAGTGGTTAATTGGGATACAGAAAAACCGACCACGACAACACCAACTCAAATTAAAAGGACTTGAGCTCGGGAAATGGAACGGATAAGGCGGGGGTAGGAGAATTTTTTTGAGTGTGATGAGTGATCAAGATGTGGCTATCGACTCGACTTCATCCGCTTCTAGACCGCACTTTACAAACTCTAGCTAGGATCAAGGGCCACATTCGAGAACTCTTTTTTTTTTTTCATTCCAGCTTCATTTTTTTTCTTCTCTTTTTTTTCTACTGCATACTAGTGCTCGATCCAACACTTCACTTAGGTGTTGAACCTACCTAGCTCACAGCTTTTGCCTTTGCTACTGCTCAACCCGACACTTCACTTAGGTGCCGAGCTTGCCTAGCGTTTCTTTTGAGCATTTTCTCTTTTGTTTCTTCTTTTCTTTTCACAAATTAGCCACTTGATCCCTAGCCCCTTCTTTCTACACAAGATTTCGAATAGGACTCCGTCTATTCTCAAGCCACAATCACGAGGGATCAAAAAGGTGATGAAAAACATGGAATATGGTGAAAATGTGTATGATCCAACAAACAGGCCAAGGCTCAACGGGTTTTCCTATAGGAAACTGATTCGGGTAGGCTTTTTGGCTGAATGTCATGGAATTCTAATTACCTTAATCATCTTAGAACGGTGTTATCGAGCGGTACAAAAACACGTATCAAACCAATCAACCAACATACAAGAGTGATAAAATATCTGTTCTGGCCTAGACTCATTTGACATCAGTGCTAACATGCTGGTTATAGGTTCTAAGTGGAACAGTCTAAACGTCATTATGAAAGCTTGAAGTCAATTAAACACCAAAAGTCAAGAACCGAATGATTCTACAATAGAGGAAATTAACATTCAATTAAGATCATGCAACTCATCAAAGCATAGCATTACATCTCTACCACAAATGATCACACCAAACCTCAAACTCCCCTACGACTAACATGAGCATTGTTCTCAATGATTAAGAGAGAGAGGGTAACGTGGAACGAAGTTACCGCGTTGGTAGAGAGGAGCATAGGAGGTAATAGCGGCGAAAGAGTTCCATGATGATCATTGGTGAAGAGTGATCCCAATTGCTTGCCAAACCTTATTCAAAAAGTTAAAACAACACAAAAACTAAAAAGAGGAAACAAGAGCAATAAAAGTAAAGATAACATGGGGTGCCTCCCAAGAAGCGCTTGGTTACCGTCTTAAGCTCGACGTTACCTGTGTTAGGGTGCCCAACTTAGTACCTCCTTGATGTCAAGTAGCTTCTTCCATGATGAAGTTTGAGCTCCAAGAAACATCTTGGGAGAATGGTAGACTAGCCAATGCACATTGATGCTTGTATAACACTTGGTACCTTTGGGGTGGCTTGCTACCTTTGAGTTCGAAGCTTGAGGAAGAAAGTATGGTAGGGGACCATTATTTAGCTCCATCGTCTCCAAGTTGGTGATGCCACTCAAGGAGTCTTCGGTTCAAACATGGGCGACTCCTCTTCCATTATCACCTTAGGGGAGGTTATGAAGCTTGTGTCCGTCTCTTGACACAAGTACTTCATGATCAAGCAAGAAGATTGAAGAGTACTCACAATCCTTGGTGGGACCACAATATGTGGTGTTGTTCACTTTCGTGCTCCACTCTCGGTGTCACCTCTTCTTGAAGCGTCTCCAAATCATCTCTCACCTCCTCCAAAGGGTCATCATCCTCAAGTCTCCTTGATTCTTCTATCCTCACATCATCGTTACTTGGTGTGTCCTCGGGTAGAACATGTTCCTCAATCTCCTCCACTACCAACTCTTCTTCCGTGTCAAGCTCCTCGGATTCACAAGTGTCATCTTCATCATCATAAACTTGCTCCAAATGATTGGGATGTTGTTCATTCTCAAGAATCTTCGTGACGAGCTCTATGCTTTGGGATAAGCGGTTAACTCGGTTTGCATTATCCTCCGCAATTCGTAACATCTCTAGCATGGAAGGAGGTGGAAGAGGTTTCTCATGGCTCATGAACTCCTTTTGGGGAGACTCACTTTCTTCCTCTTCCATGACAAGCACTTCCGGTTCAAAGGTGTCGGTGATGAGCTTCACACTTTGAGTTAAACGATCCAACCGGGCCGCATTATTTCGTAATTTGCAACATCTCCTCAATTGTGGGTTAAGGTGGAGAGTGTTGTTCATACTCTAGAGCTTCCTTGATGAGCGTCACGCCTTGAGCTAAATGATTAAGTTGGTTCGCATTGTCTTCCGCAATCTTCAAAGCTTCCTCAAGCGTGGGAAGAGGTGGAGAAGGTTCCTCATAGCTTACGAACTCCTCTCGAGGACGCTCACTTTCTCTAACCATCTTAAAGAGCTCCTCTAGCATAGAAGAAGGTTGAGAGGGTTGCTCATAGCTTGTGAACTCCTCTTGAGGACGATTGCTTTCTTCAACCATTTTAAAGAGCTCCTCTAGCATGGAAGGCGGTTGAGAATGTTGTTCATGACTTGTGAAATCCTCTTGTAATACTCCGGCAAGACTTGATGGTAGGGTGGAGATGGATAGGGACATTGCTCATTCCACATGGGTGTTGAAGCTTGTTGTTCTTGACCCCACGATTGGCTATCTCCCTCACAAGTTTCTTGGTAGTAGTTGGATGAAGTAGGATGACCATAGTATGGGTTAGGAGATAAATTCCACTCTTGATAGGTACCATAACCATTACCTCCATTCCACGAGTTCATCTTACTTGCAACCTTGCTCCCATGAATTAGATAGGTGGAGAAGGGGCCTACAAACACGCACAACAAACACAACCAAGTAGTACAACAATGCGGGATAACAACACCACAAAAAGAAATAACAAAGAAGCAAAACTAAAACGGAAGGAAGTGAATAGAATGGTCCACTACTAAATTCTTTCAAAGGATTGAGAAAGGTCCCCGGCAACGGTGCCAAAAACTTGATGCGCGAGATTTAACTCACAACTATCAAGGTCGTATTCCACGAGGGCTCTCTCAAAAGCTAATACTCACAAGGTTCATGGACGGTCTATTCATTTAAAATGAGTTTTAGTTTGAAAAGGAAATAAAAACATAAAGGAAACTAAACAAGAAAGCAAAACAAAATGGCGCAAATCAAAGATAAGGAGGTTCACTTGGAAAGATAGCTTCATCATGCTCAAGTGGAATAAATGCACAAACAAGCCAAACATGATCGAGGATGCAATCGAATGACCATGCAAATCCCTTCTATAAACTCAATGCACTCTCGTCGCACTAAATCCCTATCCTAGAACCACTCAACCTAGGCTCTCGCTCTCAAGCTAAGTGACTAAGGATGCATTAAAGGTGTTTGATGAAATGCCAAGCTACAAAACCCTCTCCTAGGACTCTATGACCACTAGGCTAGACACCACACTCTCATGTCAATGTCCTAACACTAAAGAGATCATCAAAAGACTAATCAAAGTTCAATTGAATGAAAAACCTAATGCACACTAAGGGAAGTCCTTCTTGACTAGTTACTCATGTTATCCAGAGGTGGAGATGTGGTTGAATTGCAAACCTATGACAGAATTCAGTGACAGAAAATGATTGAGAGCATAAACACGTCCCTAAACACAGAGTGCGAGAGTTCCCATGTACCAAATATTACCTGTGTGAGAAGTCTGGTCGGTTAGGTCAGATTCGTGCATGATTTGTGTTTGCTACTTGTTGTGTGTAGATAATTAGTGAGACCAGGTTGTTTGGCTGATCGGTATGCATGTTAGGTTTCGTGTTCTAGGGATTATCTGTCTAATAATTCATTGTGTATGCTTGAACTCCAATTTAATCGGTCTTTTCATTTGTGAACCTGAGCGTTTTCTATTCAGTTTGCTTGAGGACAAGCAAAAGCTTAAGTGTGGTGTATTTGATGACACTCGATTTGACGTGATTTTCAGCCCCATTTAAGTGATATTTCCTTGCTTAAGACTTGGTTTTTAGGGCAGAAAAATGAATATTCACTCAAGTGCTCTATCTCGTGCCATTTTGGTTACTTTGGCCCGATTCGGGTCTATTTGATGGTTTTCTAGTGTTTCTGTGATAGCACAGGTTTTTGCCTCAATAAGTGTAACCTAGGACGTGTCTAAGGCATTGGAACCCCGAGGAAGTGACCCGAAATCAATCAAAGAAGCAATCAAGTCAAAGTTAGAACCATCCCTACTTATGCCAAGGTTTTCGGCGAAAACACTCTACTTATCGCCAAAAACTATCGAGCAAAATTGGAGAGAGAAGACAGGAGGAATCCAAGAAATTTCACTTTGAGTTTTCGACGAAAACTCTCTAAATTTTCGGTGAAAACTATCCCTTTTCCCAGCCGAGTACGGACTGCTATAAAAGAGAAATCGGCGGCTGCAATAGATATACACTTTTCGGGATGAAAATTCCAAGACTTAGAATTAGAGAGAAAAGAGTAGAGAGAGTTCGAAGAGCCAGAAAAGATCGTGACGCCATCCTTCCATCTCGGAAAGCTCCAGTGCTAAGAGTTGAAGATCCAGAAGATCAAAGCTTCGCGGATTCGTCAAAATTAGGTTTTACAGTTCTTCTTTGTTTCCCTACCTGAGATGTATTCCCTGTTTGTCTTGATTCTCCTGGTTTGAATATGAGCAGCTAAAACTCGTAGAGCTTAGATTAGATGAACCCTAAGTGACCTAGGGCTTTAAAGCGGTCACGGATCGGCGGTGATTAGATTCGAAGTTCAGTCAGTTTCTCTTCCATGTTTGGTTTGTTCTTTGTTGTTCGTGTTTCTCATCTGGTTTGGCCACCTAGATTAGATTCTTGTTAAGTTGAGGATAGTAGCGAACGTTCGCCTCACTTTAAAACACCAAATCAACAATTAACCTATTCATTGGAGTGTGCCTTTTGTAGGAACCAATTAGGGTTAATCCATTTCAAGAATAACTCATGAATCATTAGTAATTCCACCAGTTAGTTCCTCCGTCGAAAGAAGCGAAAGCTCGGGCGGTTAATTAATCTTGGTAGTTAGATTGGATAGAGTGAACGTTCGCCAGTTTTAAACCTAAGGGTAAGGAGTTATGATGGTGTCTAGAAATTGAGTGAATGAGAATTGAAAACCGCTGGTCTGTTGACTGCCAAGCTCTGGCGATCTGAGGGGGATTTTAAATCTAAGCCTGTCTGTCGTCTTTCTAAGTCAACCAACCAATCATTCTGCATTTTAATTTCAATTCAGTTTCCTTGCATCCTAGTGTAGAAGTCGTGGAACTCACACCACGCACGAATTGTTTATTTCTGAATAGAATTGCCAACATATTTGAGTAAACGAATAAAAGTGGCCCGTGGAATACGATCTACTTAGCTTTTAGCTTAGTAGTTATTTTATTGCACGCGTTACAACGTCCATCAAATGTCAATACGAAGCCACAGGTTCAAACGGTGCTCATATCGGAGTCCAAACGCTCAAGATATCACGTTTTGAAGTTCTAGCGTAAATACAACGAGACATTAAGGAAAGGACCACACATAGCGTCCCATCAACGAGACCTGGCGTGCACGCTAATTAGATGCTGCTTACACACTGTGGATCTAGGCAGCTGGTATAAATAGGATTTTTAGAAACCTAATTTCAGACGATGACTAGATTTCGTTCCCAGCTTGTTTTCCACGAACATACCTGACCTCCAGCACTTGGAAAACACTCTTGGAGTCCATAAATCATCAACCTATCATCATCCTTCATCCTCCACATCACAAAATCAGCAGGAGAAGATCAATATTCATCCGAACCCGAAGAAATTGGTGGAGGTTTTCATCTCTTTCTCTCTAGGTCGTATTTCTCAGATCTTCAATATGTACTACTGTAACTAAACCCATAGGGTTCAGTGAGTGGAACCTTAGGGATATTGATGATCGATAACACTCCTTTTACTTTGGATTTATTCGGTTTGATTCAAGTTTCACTACAAGAAAAAGGTGGTTTAACAGCGGATTATTATTTAGTCCAACAGTGGATACGCCGCTATTATAAATCCTAACGGCGGATACTTATCCGCTGTTAAGTTGACTAACGTAAGCCTATCTAATAGCGGATACGCGTCCGCCATTAAACATAACAGCGGATAGCTCTATATCCGCTGTTAAATGTAACAACGGATTAAAATTATAACAGCAGATTTTATCCACTTTTAGAGTTCCGATCAGAATTAAAAAAAATTGTAGAAATCTACTCGTCGGAGCAAGTTTCTGCCGTTCTTCCTCTTCTTCTTCCTTCTTCTTTCTTCTCCTTCCTTCCTTCCTTCTTCTTCTTCTTCTTCTTTCTCCTTCTTCTTCTTCTTTCTCTATTCCAGATCTTGATTAATCTCCTTGTTCTTCTTCTTCCTTCTTCCTTCTGCCATTCTTTTTGTTCTTCTTTCTTCACCATCTTCTTCCTTCCTTCTTCTTCTTTCTCCTTCTCCTTCCTTCTCCCTTCTTTCTCTTTCTCCTTGCTTCCTTCTCCCTTATCCTTCTTCTCCTCCTTCCTTTTTCTTCTTCTTCTCCTCCCTTTAATTAGGTTTCCTACAGAAAAAATGGAAAGAAAAATAAAATAAGTAAATAAAATAACAAAACACACGAATTGTTTGGGGGATGGGCACACGGATTGCCATATCATCAATCTTTAAAGGCGGACATGCTAACAGCGGATAATATCCATCGTTAGGTTTCCCCCCCAAAATTTCGTATTCCCATGGAGGCAGGATATTTTGGCGCATGCTCAATTTTCACTTTAACAACAAATATCTAACAAATATCTAATTTTATGCATAGATCCAATCATACTAGCTATGACTTTTTAGGTTTAAAGACCCAAGATCATTTAATCGAACACCTTGTGCGCATTCCACTTTCAATGTAAATGGTAACCAATGCCCGTTTGTTAGTGGTTAATGTTGAATTCTATTTGACTCTATCCAATCAGCTTAGGATTTGTGACGATGTTATGTTGAAAGATCTCATCTGGCTTGTTTGAACGGTTTTAGTCCAAAGTTGTGTAATCATGATTCATGAACCCAAAAGGGGAAACTTGCTTGACCCTTATTTCTCTTCCAATTCACCCATCTTGTGTTTTGTCTTTGCGCACTTTGAACGATTAGTTATCAAACCCCTATGTCCATGAGCCCATGCTTAAGTTAGCCGTTTATAGCTTGAGCCAACCTTGTCTTGAGATTTTGATTACGAAGTGTATGTGTTTTGTTTGTTCCATCAGTTTGAGCACCTCTCTCATAACTGAGTAAGGCAAACTAAGAAGACCCTTGGGAACTACGACCCTGACCAAAAGCTAGGTATCTTGGTCTCTTGCCTGGGTTCCTGTGTAAGCCGGTGTCCATGAGGTCCGGGGCGGCGGATGTGGAACCTGGACCACTGCGTCTTGGTCTCTTGCCTGGGTTCCTAAAAAAATTTGAGACATGAAGCCACAATTAGTCAAACCGAAATCTTACCCACATGTGGACGAAAAACTCAATTTCACTTAGAAACGAGGAAAACCGAGTGGGGATAAACTAATTCAAACATTCAGCAATGTTCATTAATCACAGGGAACGCACAGGAATTGACGGCACAGCAATAGGATGGCTAGAATGCAAAGTCAACCGTAACCAACAAAATTGATGATTCGACAATGCAATTGATATTCAATTAGCACAGAGTCAAGGTTCAATGATCCTAGCATAGTCTAGAGCAACTAGTTTCAATCAGTTCAACAAAGTTTACACCGAAACAGCAGGCACAAAAATCGAGGTAGAGCCAAAAGTCAACCAAAACCAAACTTGTCGAAACGAAACAATCATCATGTCAAAATATTCACAATGAGAAGCCCAACAACTAACCTTAAAGACATGACTCTAAAAAAATGATGGAAGTTGACGAAATCGGCAAAAAGAATTGAAGATGCTATTTCGGGTGAAACCGGAGCTAGAGAGCTCCGATTTGGATGATCTAGGTGGCGTTGGACTCGGCTCGAAGAGGGGAAGGGAGATATGTCAATCTCCTATGGCGGAGGCTGCTGGTTAAGGGAGAAGATGGCTGGTAGTGGGAGTAGGGGAAAAAAGGGGGTTTCGGCGAGAAAAGTCGAGTTTGGGGGGTTTTTTTTGGACAAGGGAGAAAACAGGGGAGTTTTAAAATTTTGATTAATTTCTTGGAGAGAATGTGAAAGTTCTCACTGAGAATTTCTTTGAAAATATTTACCAAAACGTGCCGCTGAATTTTGGACAAAAAGGTCCAATGGTCTCGCCGAGAACATTCAAGTTCTCCGCGAGAACTTCTTTACAAAAATTTTAAAAATATTGACGCTGGGAAGTTCAAAAATAAAACACCAAGTTCTTGCCGAGAACATTGAAGTTCTCGGCGAGAATATGAGACCAAGTGTCAGGGGTCAGTTCGGCATCAGCATCAGGACTTGATGCTGGGGCACTTGGTCTGGTGCTTTCCCTTCCATCAAGGGGTAACCTCTCCCGATATCTTATACGTTCCTCCGCTCCAACCCATGATGGGAAAGTTGAGGGTTGGTACCCGTGGGGGCGTGGCGGTGCCGGGCTTGGTGGTTGCGATCCCTTCATTCCCCTCTTCTTGGATGGGATCCGTCCTCCAGTCTCTATCTCTCATTGGTTGTCCACTCGGGCTACTCAACAAGATGGATGAGCTAAGTGGGGCACGGTCTGACTTGGCTAGGGACCGTGGCGCATGTAGTAGGCTGCGTTGGGGCTGACATCGGTGCTCCTAGGAGCTTTGGGCCGTACCGGTAATGGTACGGGGGCTTGTGGCTCATGCTCCTGTGTGTCCTGGGGCTAGTGCAAGGACTCGTGCCGGGGCACAGGCTGGGGACCTGGCCAGGGCTCGGGCAGTGCTAGGGCTTGGGCCGCGTCGGTCCAAGTCGTCTGGGCAGCTGATCCTAGTGCACTGGCACTCTCCTCCGGGGGCTCCCCTTGTTCAGCACTTTCTTCCGTGATGGCCGTCATGTAGAGCACGATATCCATGTCGGACATGGTGTCCAAATCAGTGTCCATGTCCAGGATGTCCACGTTTGACAGGGTGTCCTCATCGGACTCAACTTCTAGGATCAGGGCTCGGATGTGCATTGCTGAGAATTTCTCTGGGCCTTCCATGGCGACTTCTTCTCCATCTTCTGAACCCATGTCCTCCTCTTCTTCGTCTGCCACTTCTTCATCATTAGTGACCACCTCTCCTTCTCTGACCACCATTGCCCTTTGGTTTGGGAAGTCTTTAGCTATGTGGCCTCTTCTTTGACACTTGAAACACACAATTCCACTAGGTCGTGGGTCAGGAATTTGGAACAGTAGGAGTAGTGCTAGGGTTTACTAGGGGTGTCGGTCCGTTAGTGTTAGGGTTTGGTCGAGTGGCGCAACTTCTGTCAACATTCTGTTTCCACGGAGCATTTCCAGCATTTGAATTTCCTTTCCAGGGGTTGGATGGTGGCGGTGTAATTCGCCTTCCGTAGCCATTCTTCAGTTCCCTTTCCACACAGATGGCTAAGGACACTAGGTCTTCATAATCAATGTAGTTGATCATGTTGACTTGGTGAAGTATATCCTTCTATAATCCGCTTGTGAACTTGGCCACTCTTGCTTTGTCATCCTCCTTGAGATCTAGCCTGGTCACCAACATCTCGATCTCCTTGTTGTATTCCTCCACCGACATGTTACCTTGCTTCAAGAATTGAAGCTTGGTGTGTAGGTCACGGGTATAGGCAGCTAGTACAAATCTTTCCCTCATCTTTCTCTTCAGGTCCCTCCATGTCACGATGGGATCCTTCTCATCTTTTTGGACCTAGCGCCTATTTGACTCCACCAAAGAGCAGCATAGTCAGTAAACCTGATAGTAGTAATGGTTACCTTCTTCCTTTCAGAATAGTGATGCAGTCCAGGAAGTCTTCATGCTCCTCTCCCAGTCGATGTATTCATCAGCATTGGCCTTGCCAACAAACTTAGGCACGACCACTTCAGGCTGTTTACATCATCATCAGGCTCCTGATTATTTCTTCTTGGCTGCCTGTCGTCTTCAGGGATATCACTCTCTGATTTTCTTCTTGGCTGCCTGTCGTCTCAGATCATCTCCTTGATTTTCTCTGAAGTTAGTGAACTGAGGAACAAAGGCCTCCCAAAATCTCTCAACTACAATAAACTAAACTCACACGCTCTGATTTTACCACTCCTGTTTAAATTTATGCACTCAATTAGGGTTTTAAACAATCAGAACAAGTCAAGCTCAATTCAATCGGTTGGCAGTTTCTTAAAGCTACAAGTTCAAATTTATCAAACCGTGTAGCACAAACAAGACTTGAAAACCTAGGATTATATCTCTAGCCACAAGTATTATCCTTTCTACGACTTATCTATCAAGCAATTGGCATGTGTCAAAGGGTGGCAAAAGAAACAAATAAACAACGAAAGTCTATAAAATAGCATAATCCTAAGAAACCATGAAATTGGCAAGGGGCCTATCGTTTTAAGATTGGGTGTGTTTCCCTTTTTGGCCTTAAATTTCTTCTTTTATTTTTCTTCTGATGATGGCAACCAGGTTTTTCTGTCTACAACTAACTGAAACAAAAGGAAAACTGAATCACTGATGGAAATTTTTGGGCCGATTTTGGCTCAGACAGAATGTGTGTCCACTTGTGACCTCTCTCCAGCTGATATTAACCAATCCGCAACTGTGGGCAGCAACCCTATACCAATAAGCTGAATAACAAAACAGACAAGTCTAACCTTAGAAACTATAGGTGGATAGGACTTGGACCCGCTAGCTATAGAGAGCTAGGAACCCTAAGTATCAAGTTGAAGGTGCTACACCGTGGGGGGGGGGGGGAGGGAATACTCAATATGATAAACCAAACGTTAAGCAATGAAACAACTCATAAAAGCTTGAATGAACAAGAACAAAGTTCTAAGATTTATTTGTATAATTCTTCAAAGTGTATCTTACAAACGAGGCCAAAGGCCTTTATTTAAAGGTGAAGATTCGTGAACAGCCTCTGAATCCTCCTACAACTTTGAATCCTAAAATAGCATAAACTATTCCTAATTAGTCTAAGTAGGAAACAAAACCAAAATAAAACACTGAAAAGTCTAAAAATAGCAAATCCATGAAAACTAGTGAAACCCTAGGACGGAGAGACCCTAATTCGTGTTTAAGATGGATGGGTGTGAAAAATCCCTCCTTGGCCGGGATTCCATCTTCTCTGTGTTTCCTACTCCTAGAAGGACTTGGAAACATAGGCTTCGGAGTAATCCTGATCCGGATAGGAATCCGGATCACAGTCGGATTTTTGGGCACGGTTCTGGGCGCCGCCGAGTGTCGTGTCCACCTTGTGTCCTTCTCCAAATCGGACTTGGCATAGTGGAGGTTTATCCTTAGGACATAGGGAATCCTTCGGGGTGATGGATTCCTAAAAGGCACGACTGGAATTTTGGCTCGGCCCTAGTCGTGTCTGGTATGGGCTCCGGCTTCGGTCATGTAGCCCTTGGTTGGCTCGGCCCTGTGCTCAACCGTTGGGGCCTGGATGGTTGTCAGGATCCTCCCGGAGGTGTCCTCTAGTTGTGGTGTAGCTTCAGCTCTCCGAGGCTCGTGGAGGGCCAACATCAGTGCTCGGCTCGGGCTGGTCTCGGCTCGGGGCCGGTGCGGTCTCGGCCCGCATTAGTCCCGGGGGCCAGTTTGGCATCAACATCAGGACTTGATGGTGGGGCTCTTGGTCTGGTGCTTTCCCTTCAATCAAGGGTATCTCTCCTGGTCTCTTCATACGTTCCTCCTTTCTAAGCCATCATGGGAAAGTTGGGGGTTGGTACCCATGGGGGCGTGGCGGCGCTGGGCTTGGTAGCCGCAATCACTTCACTATTGGTCCAAGCATCCTTCACAATCTAATCATACGAAGAGTGGTTAGTCCAAAAGTGAAGAGCTTAAAGGGCTTAGCTTGAGTAGACAAACGACTGTGAGAGTCAATGTAGAAGCACAATGGTTTGACTCAATGCTAGGCACCACAACAACCTGACTCCCTTTAAAAGCATCATTCCAAGAAGGATTCACCAAAACTCTATCCAACTTCATCGAAATAAGATTATTTTCCCTATTATTAGTCCAAGTATAATGAGGGCCAGAAATAATGCGGTCAAGGTTTTCACAATCAGCCACAAAATCCTTAAAATCATCAATTCCATCAAAAGATTGTGGCACATTAGATGCATAGGAACGCTGATGACACTAGATTTAACGTGATTATCAGCCTCATTTAAGCGACATTTCATTGCTTGAAACATGGTTTTTAGGGTAGTTTAGGTGTTTTACACTCAATTGCTCTATTTCCTATCGATTTGGTTTCTATTTGATGTGTTTTCTAGTGTCTCTATGAGTACACAAGTTTTGCCACAATTACATAGCCACAGACGTGTTCGGGAAGCAATGAAGTCTCGAGGAATGCCCCGAAATCGATCCAGAACTCAATCAGATCAAAGTCAGAACATCCTCCTGCCCAACACTAAATTCTCGCCGAGAATTATTAATATTCTCGCGAGAAGATGTTAAGGAATCCAGGCCAAATACTCGTCAAGAAGTCAGCTGCCATTTACACTGAAGTTCTCAGTGAGAAGTTTCAAAGTTCTCGTCAAAAACTTATGAAGGAATACATGGAGATTACTCGTCGAGCAAATAGAGTTGATTCAAACTGAACTTCTCAGCGAGAACTTTCAAAGTTCTCGAGTTCTCGTCGAGAAATATCTTCTTTTCCACGGCAGAGGAGGAACACCTAACCTATTTATAACAAGCAGCAGCAGCAGCGGAGGAATGGATTATTCATTCAACATACAATTAGACTTTTACAGTCGCCACTACTGTATAGTCGATTGATAGAGTTGAGAGCATCGTCAGAGTTCTTGGAGAGATCGTGATGCCATCCTTCCACCTCGGAGTGCTCAGAGCTAGGAGTTGAAGATCGTTGGAGAACGAAGCTTCACTGGAGTCGCCAGACGTTAGTCGCCATAATTAGGTTTTTCAGTTCCTATCTGTTATTCCTTTGCATGATGAACTCTATGTTGTTTTTTATTCTCTTGTATCAATATGAGTAGCTAAACTCGTAGAGCTTAGATTAGATGAACCCTAAGTGACCCGGGGCTTTAAAGCGGTCACGGATTGGCGGTAATTAGATTCAAATTCAGACAGTTTCTCTTGCGTGATTGTTTTGTTCTTTATTTCCTGCGTTTCTTGTCTACTTGACGCCTAGATTAGATTCATGTTAAGATAAGGTTAGTCGCTAGAAATTAGTCACCAGACGCCTGCCTTACTTTGGAACTCAAATCAATCAATTAACCTAATCAATGGAGTGTGCCTTTCGTAGGAACCATTTAGGGTTGATCCGCTGCTAGAGTAACTCATTGTTCATTATCTTGTGCTAGTTAGTTTTCCGTTGCAGAACTGAATGCACAAACGGTTAATTAATCCTTGTAATTAGATCGCATAGAGCGAACGTTCGCCGAACTTAGACCTAAGGGTAAGGAGTTATGGTGGTGTCTGAGAACTGAATGAATTAGGATTGAAAACCGCTGGTCTTGTGATAGCCAATGCTCTGGTGATCTTAGGGGGATTCGAAGTCTAAGCTTGTCTATCTTCTCGTTAGTCAACCTCTTTTAATCTTTTTGTCTTTTAATTTTCTTTGTTTATTAGTTTAGAAGTCGTGGAACTCACACCACGCACAACGTGTTTAAAACCTGAGTAAATTACCAGCTTCTTTGAGTAGTCAATTAGAAGAAACCTCGAGAGATTTGATCTAGTTTACTTCTGTAGGCTAGTTATTTCACCACACGCTAAAAACGTGTTCATCAAATTAGCGCCGTTACCGGGGACTCTTCTTAATTGTTTGAAAGAAGAGTTGGCTTTTTATTCTTCTACTTTTTCATCTTATCATTTATTCCCCCCCCACCCCATTTTTTTCATGATTCACCTGGGTAGTGCTCTTAAGTTTTGAGATGCAGGATAACAGGTGGGATGGCCATTACCAATGATGGAACACCAATGCAATACCATATGCTGAGGTCAACCAAGGATGGTATACATCAGAACAACCGCCTACGACAAGTTGGTATGAGGAACCTTTACCCTTGCCGTCCTGGCAAGAGCCAGAAGCTACACACTACCACTAAGGTCACCAAGAGATGTTCTACATGCTCATCAAGCTCAACAACAGACGACAAGAGTAGAACCCACCTTGGATAGGATCATTTCAATGTTACAAGCTCCTAATACGGTGGACATCGAGCTCGAGCAACAAAATCAATTAATGGAAGAAGATTGAAGACACTCAATTTGACGTGATTTTCAACCCCATTTAAGGGACATTTCTTTTCTTAAGACATGGTTTTTAGGGCAGAATAACGAATATTCACTCAACTACTCTATCTCATTCCATTTCGGGTCTATTTGATGGTTTTCCATTGTTTTTGTAATAGCACAGGTTTTTGCCGTCAAATAATGTAACCTAGGACGTGTCTAAGGCATTGGAACCTTGAGGAATCGCACCGGAATCGATCCAAGGAGTCAATCAAGTCAACACAAATCCTGCCCAGCTTTACAAAGAAGATTTCGGCGAAAAGTCCTAAAGATTTCGGCGAAAATCCAAGAAGAAATCATCAGAGCATAGAAGGAGAAGTTTTCGGCGAGAAGACTAAGTCTTCACCGAAAAATCTCAATCAAATTAACACAGGAGAACAGTCGACTAGTGCCAGCCTTTTTCAAAGAAGTTTTTGGCGAAATGTCCTAAGGTTTTCGCCGAAAACCTTAAACCTAATCCGGCTGGGAAAGAGTTAAGTATAAATATAAATCGGTGGCTCAATCAAAAAGATACATCATAATTTCCAGACCTAAGAAGTTCGAGGGAACAAAGTTTTGAGAGTTCGAAGAGCCAAGAAGAGATCGTGACGCCATCTTTCCACCTCGGAGACTCGAAGCTAGGAGTGAAGATTACCGGAGAACGGAGCTTTGCCAGTCGTCTTAATTAGGTTTTACAGTTTCCATCTATTCTTCCTTTTCATGATGAACTCTATTTTTGTCTTTATTTCTGCTGTTATGAACATGAGTAGCTAAACTTGTAGAGCTTATGATGTGAACCGCTGCAACCGTGGGCAGACGACCCTAACCACCGCAAGATGGACACCGTGCAACGAGGTAGAAACCTTCAGGAACCGGGGCAGAAAAGTACTTTGACCCGTCGGCTATATAATAGCCGGGAACCAGAAGTGTCCAGTCGAAGACGCCACGCCAAGAGATGGATGCTCTTGATGATAAGTCGATCCTTCAGTATCGCAACATGCAGATACAACAAGGGTTTCAGAACAAAGTTCTATCAAAGGGGGTTTATTTCATAAAAGTTGTAAGTACAAAGTGAGGCCGGCGGCCTCTATTTATAGGGAGGGAACAAGCTCTCCTCCCTAAAGTCTAACTCCTAAATAATAATAAAATAAAGAGTCCTTCTCCTAAAAAAGACTCCTAAAACCCCTAAACAAGTCCTACTAAAAAGGAAAAACAATTAAATAGTCTTTAAATCTGAAAAACAACACAAATAGGATTAAAACACTCACAAAACCCTAATCCGGCGGTGTAGGGTTTCCTAGTCCGGATGGGAATAGGACTCGGCGGTCCGCCGAGCTCGGCTTGGGCCTTTGGCGCCGGGCTTCTTCTTCACGGGTGGTCCTTCGTCGGGCCTTGGGGCCTGATGCTCCGGGCTTGTCCAGGGGCCAGGGCCTTGCCAAAAGGCTCGGGCCAAGTAGTGGCCGCCCTCATAAAATACCTCTAATCGGCCCGGTTTTCGGTCTAGGGCACGGACCGGGTCCTGGCGGGTGTCTTCTTCATTTCTGCCCGGGGCTTCTTCTCTTATCTTCGGGCATCTCTTAAGGTAGCTCCAAATGTGGCTTTCTTGGGCTTGGGTCGGGCCAGGGGTGGTGCCTTGGAACCAGTAACTCCTCTTCTTCTCTCGGCTCGGCTCCGGATCGGTCTCGGGTGTCCATCCCTTCTCGGCCAAGTACTCTCGAGCTCTCTTGCTCATGTACTCCAGAAAGGCTTCCATTGGATCTCTAGAGTGTGCCTCGTCTTCAGGGCCTTCGGAGGCTTGGCCAGGACCTGACGGAAGCTTGCCCTCAGCACTAGGGTTTCTACACTTGGCCAGCAGCATGGCTTGGTGTGGCAGTTCTTCCTCCGGAGCTTTCCTACCTGTAGAGGGTGGCCTTAGCCTGTATCTTATCTCATACCTGGGCTTGGGGTCTTGTAGGTGGCCTTCCCTTGGCTCTATTCGCTTCTTGTAGGGCCCTAAGGTTCTTCCTTGGATGGGTGACCCTGGTGGAGTGTATGAGTACTTACGGATACTTGGGCAGTCGGATTGGGTCATATCAGCTTAGACTAGATGAACCCTAAGTGACCTAGGGCTTTAAAGCGGTCACGGATCGGCGGTGATTAGATTCAAAGTTCAATCAGCTTCTCTTGCATGTTTGGTTTGTTCTTCGTTATTTGTGTTTCTTTTCTAGCTTGATCACCTAGATTTGATTCTTGTTAAGCTAAGGATAGTAGCGAACGTTCACCTCACTTCAAAACACCAAATCAACAATTAACCTATTCATTGGAGTGTGCCTTTCGTAGGAACCAGTTAGGGTTAATCCGCTTTAAGAGTAACTCATAAATCGTTAGTAATTCCACCAGTTAGTTTTGTCGTCGCAAGAAGCGACCATACTCGGGCGATTGATTAATCTTGGTAGCTATATCGGATAGAGCGAATGTTCGCCAGTCTTAAACCTAAGGGTAAGGAGTTATGGTGGTGTCTTAGAATTGATTGAACGAGAATTGAAAATCGCTGGTCTGTTGAGTGCCAATGCTCCGGCGATCTAAGGGGGATTCGAAGTCTAAGCTTGTCTGTCATCTTTGTTAAATCAACCAATCTTTCAATCTGTCATTTAATTTAGTTTTTAATTTACCCGTATTTCTAGAATAGAAGTCGTGGAACTCACACCACGCACAACGTGTTTAAACTTGAGTAATCTGCCTTTACATTTGAGTAAACGATTATTAGAAGACCTGTGGAATATGATCTGCTTAACTTTTAGCTTGGTAGTTATTTGATTGCATGCATTACAACGCTCATCAAAGATGCTCAAGAGCTGTTCGAAGAAGAACATGATAATCTCGTCCATGATTATTGTGAGCTAGAGGCATCTGATGAACAATCCTTGGTAGTAGTGGCTGGTGAAGGCGTTGACCTCATCCATTCTGACGACATGGAGCCCATCCATCTTGAAGTTGAAGCTGAAGAGGAGCATGTGGAGATTGAGGAATCATCTTCATTTAAGCTTTCGCCGAACCCGCCTGTAGTTCAAGCTAAATATGAGCACGTGGAAATTGAGGAGGTCATAGATTTGGACGCATTTGTGCTCACCTCTGAGAGCATCCTTGATGACCATCGAGTGGATAAGACTGAGCTCACTGGCCACGACA
Source organism: Linum lewisii (assembly GCA_034768395.1). Lineage (NCBI taxonomy): Eukaryota > Viridiplantae > Streptophyta > Magnoliopsida > Malpighiales > Linaceae > Linum > Linum lewisii. The sequence continues at coordinate 48,276,631 of CM068298.1, read as the reverse complement.
CATCGTACTGCCTCTTTCCTCCTTCAGTAGGAGAATTCAAGAAGAAAAGATCAGTCAAGCAGAACCATGATCTACTTGAACATCACCGGCTGCATCTTCATCCTTCTGGAGTGCTATTTGGCATTCAATCGCTAGCCTTGAAGAAGACGATTGACTTCAAGAAGCTCTTGAGTTGGGGTCCATACCTAGGTATCGTCCAGCTCAAGGACGTTAAACGAGAGCGCTTCGTGGGAGGCGACCCATGGCTAGAGTCGGTTTTAAATTTATTGAGTCAGTTTTTTTCGTCGTTCGAGTCAGGTTCGGGGGAGCGAAAGTGTAAGCTATTTTAATTCTGTCTGTTTCATTTTTCTCAGGTCAAAACTTATCACCGAAAAGTTAAAATTTCTCGGCGAAAATGTGTTTTTGAGTCAAGATTTTCTCATCAGTTTATTCTGAGTTATTTCAAATAGGTTCTCGGTGAAAACTTCAAAGTTCTCACCGAGATTTTGGCTTTTTAGGTCTATTTTTCTCGTCAAAACTTTCTCTTCTGTTTTCAAATAAGTTTTCGCCGAGAACTTTAGTTCTGTCAGAAAATTTTCGAAAATCTTTTAAAAACAGAGTCAAAATATTTTTAAAATTCTCCTAGTCTTCTTCGTTTCGACTTTTATTATGTGTGGATCCGGGACACTTGTCCCGGTTTCCTTTTGATCTTTTTGTTGTTTTTGTTTTGTAGGACCTTTTGCAGCTACTCCGCTCCGCTCCGGACTCTCCGTTTTCATCCCCTACATCGACCATCTCGTTCGAGGTTCTCCGTATCTCTCTATCCTAGTTTAGTCCTGTGAGGACACAAAACCGTCTAAGTGTGGGGTAGGGTTCTAGAGAACTTATGCATGATCTTGTGTGCCTATATTTGATTTTGTGGTTGATTTTGAAATCCTCTAGCATAGAGTTACTCGGTTCTTGACTCTTGATGTTAAATTGACTTCAATTTTTCATAATGATGCTTAGAGTGCTTAACCTAGAACTGGTAACCAACTTGCCTGCATTGATGCTAAATAGCCCGGTCAGAACAGAAATTTTTATCATGCTTGTAGTTTTTCACCTTGATTGCATGAAAATGATCGGAGCCGACTAGCAAACCAATTTGTGAGCTTTTGATCCATTGCACGTAACTTGCAATTTCAATTCTTTTTGAGTGGCTTTCTCGTACTTTGAATGAGTTAGAATTTGCATGAAACCTATTCTAGATCACACGATGACACGAGTACTAGGATGATAGAGGCACCTAGCAATCGCTACTAAACCAGAAGCCAACCCAACGATAAATCCTCTAGGTGTAAACCCTTGTGATTGGCCCTTCTTTCGGTTCGTTAATACATTACAGCCATTTCCCATGTTTTTTCATCACCCATTGATCCCTTGTGGTAGTAGTTCTAGATTAACCTACCTATAGCCATTAAACAGGCGGTCTTAGCTATTATGTCCAAACGTGTAAACCCCTCTAGCAACTTAACAAAAATCGGCACTTAGAAAAAAAAATAGAAAAAGTCAAATAAAGTTCAAGTTCAAAGTCAAGTAGTATAGTTAATGATGTTCTTCTCCTTACAAATGGAAGAACGAAGTCAAAGTAAATGTAAAGAAAAGTCAGAAAAAGTCAGAAAATTTGAAAAAAATACAAAATAAAGTGCTAGGTTGCTTGGGGTATCTTAGGACGAGCGTACACTATTCCACCCGTGTTTGGTTAGACGCTAGGGAGCCATAGATTTGATTCGAGGGAAGTTGGTCGATTTCTACGCCGCACCAAAGCCAATTCCATAATCCATTCATCATAAACCCCTGTAGTGTGGATCGTTACAGTCCCTTCCAAAGTCCTCTAGACTAGTTTCTCGTGTTGTCACAGTGGTGGAGATGTGGTCGAATTGCAAAAATATGACATACTTCGGTCGAGAAAGTGATTGAGAGCAAAAACACGTCCCTAAACACAAGAGTGCGAGAGTCCCCCATTTACTAAATATTTTCTATGTTAGGAGTCTAGTCAGTTAGGTCGGATTCGTGCAATTTGTGATTGCTCCTTGTTTGTGTGCAGATAATTAGTGAGACCAGGTTGTTTGGTTCACATGTATGCATGTTAGGTCATTTGTTCTAGGAGTAGCAGTTTAATAATTCATTGCGAAGAATTGAATCTCAATATAATCTATCATGTCATTTGTGAACTTGAGTGTGTTCTAATTCAGTTTGCTTGAGGACAAGCAAAAGCTCAAATGTGGGATGTTTTGATGACACTAGATTTGACGTGATTATCAGCCTCATTTAAGTGACATTTCATTGCTTAAAACATGATTTTTAGGGTAGTTTACGGTGTTTTCACTCAATTGCTCTATTTCCTATCGATTTGGTTACTTTGGCCCTTTTCAGGTCTATTTGATGTGTTTTCTGGTGTCTCTATGAGTACACAGGTTTTTGCCATCAATTACGTAGCCACTGACATGTTCGGCAAGCAATGGAGTCTCGAGGAATGCCCCGAAATTGATCCAGAACTCAATCAGATCAAAGTCAGAACATCCTCCTGCCAAGCACTAAGTTCTCGCCGAGAATTATTGTTACTCTCGGCGAGAAGATGTTAAGGAATCCAGGCCAAATACTCGTCGAGAAGTCAGCTGCCATTTACACTGAAGTCTCGGCGAAAACTTTCAAAGTTCTCGCCGAAAACTTATGAAGGAATACATGGAGATTACTCGTCAAGAAAACAGAGTTGATTCAAACTGAACTTCTCGGCGAGAACTTTCAAAATTCTCGCCAAGAACTATCTTCTTTTCTGCGGCGGAGGAGGAAAACCTAACCTATTTATAACAAGCAGTAGCAGCAGCACGAAGGAATGGATTATTCATTCAACATACAATTAGACTTTTACAGTCGCCACGAGTGTAGAGTCGATAGATTGAGTTGAGAGCATCCTTGGAGTTCTTGGAGAGATCGTGATGCCATCCTTCCACCTCGGAGTGCTCGGAGCTAGGAGTTGAAGATCGCTGGAGATCGAAGCTTCAAAGGAGTCACCAAACGTTAGTCGCCATAATTAGGTTTTTCACTTCCTATCTGTTATTCCTTTGCATGATGAACTCCTATGTTGTCTTTGATTCTCTTGTATCGAATATGAGTAGCTAAACTCGTCGAGCTTAGATTAGATGAACCCTTAGTGACCCGGGGCTTTAAAGCGGTCACGGATTGGCTGTAATTAGATTCAAATTCAGACAGTTTCTCTTGCGTAATTGTTTTGTTCTTTGTTTCCTGCGTTTCTTGTCTACTTAACGCCTAGATTAGATTCATGTGAAGATAAGGTTAGTCGCTAGACGTTAGTCACCAGATGCTCGCCTTACTTTGAAACTTAAATCAGTCAATTAACCTAATCAGTGGAGTGTGCCTTCCGTAGGAACCATTTAGGGTTGATCCACTGCTAGAGTAACTCACTGTTTTCAATCTTGTGCCAGTTAGTTTTCCATTGCAGAAGTGAACACACGAGCGGTTAATCAATCTTGGTAATTAGATCAGATAGAGTGATGACACTCAATTTGACGTGATTATCAGCCTCATTTAAGCAACATTTCTTGTCTTAAGACATGTTTTTTAGGGCAAAATAGCGATTATTCACTCAACTGCTCTATCTCGTGCCATTTGTGTTACCTTGGCCCGTTACGGGTCTATTTGATGGTTCTCTAGTGATTTCATGATAGCACAGGTTTCCACCGTCAGATAAAGTAACCAGGGACGTGTTTAAGGCATCAGAGCCTCAAGAAACCACACCAGAATCAATCCAAGAGTCAATCAAGTCAACACAAATCCTGCCCGGTTTTACAAAGAAGTTTACGGCGAAAAGACCTTGAGTTTTCGTCAAAAAACTCAAGAAGAAATCGTCAGAGCTTACAAAGAAGAAGTTTTCGGCGAGAAGTCAAAGTTCTAGCCGAAAACTCTAGGTGAATTTGGAACAGAAGAAACAGTCGGAGCAAGCAGAGTTTTCACCGAAAACTTCCCATGTTTTCGGCGAAAAATCAAGATGTTTCCAAGCCGTCCGCGGACAAATATAAAAGGAAGAATACCAGCTAAAATACTTCATAACTTACACTTTGGACAAGAATTCCAACACTGAGACCAGAGAAAGAAAGAGTGAAAAGAGTTCGAGGAGCCAGGAAAGGATCATGACGCCATCCTTCCATCTCGGAGAAACAGTGCTAGGAGTTGCAGATCGAGCAGATCGAAGCTTCACGGATTTGTCGAAATTAGGTTTTACAGTTCTTCTCTGTCTTTCCTACCTGAGATGTATTCCTTGTCCGTCTTTGATTCTCTTATATTGAATATGAGTAGCTAAACTCGTAGAGCTTAGATTAGATGAACCCTAAGTGACTCAGGGCTTTAAAGCGGTCACGGATCGGCGGTGATTAGATTCGAAGTTCATTTAGTTTCTCTTTCAAGTTTGATTTGTTCTTTGTTCTCTGTGTTTCTTGTCTGGTCTTCCACCTAGATTAGATTCTTGTTAAGTTGAGGATAGTAGCGAATGTTCGCCTCACTTTGCAACACCAAATCAACAATTAACCTATTCGTTGGATTATGCCTTTCGTAGGAACCAGTTAGGGTTAATCCACTTCAAGAGTACCTCATGAATCACTAGTAATTGCACCAGTTAGTTCTGTCGTCGCAAGAAGCGACCGTACTCGGGCAACTAATTAATCTTTGCAGTTAGATCGGATAGAGCGAACGTTCGCCAGTCTTAAACCTAAGGGTATGGAGTTATGGTGCTGTCTTTGAACTGAATGAATCATAATTGAAAACCGCTGGTCTGTTAATTGCCAATGCTCTAGTGATCTAAGGGGGATTCAAAATCTAAGCCTGTATGTCGTCTGTCTAAGTCAAACAATCAATCATTCTGCAGTTCAATTTCATTTCAGTCCATTTGCATTTTAGTCTAGAAGTCGTGGAACTCACACCATGCACAAGCTGTTTTTTCCTGAATAAAATTGCCAACATATTTGAGTAAGCAAGTAGAAAAGGCCCGTGGAATACGATCTGTCCTGCTCTGTGCTTGACAGTTATTTGATTGCACGCATTACACCGTCCATCAAATTGGCGCCGTTGCCTGGGACTCTCAAAGAGAGCTGGCATTTTTATTCTTCTACTTTTCCATCTTTCATTTCCCATCACACTTCAATTTTACACCGGTTGTGTTTGTTTTTGTCCTTTGCAGGTCATAGCAGATACAAAAATCAAACTACTTCCGTTTCATCCTTCCTCTCTGCAATGGCTGCTACAAAGAGTCTTGCGGACTACAGTAAGCCGAGCACATCTAACGTTCGGTCTTCCATCGCCGTACCTTATAACAACGACTATCCAAACGATGAGATCAAAATTCCCTTCCTGGTACTAATCTCTAGGGACGTGCAATTTGAAGGAAAGCCAGATGATAATCCTTGCACACATTTATCTGACTTCCTAGCCGTCTGTGAAACTTTCAAGACTGGGAACCTCTACAAGAACGCTTTATGCCTTCAAGCGTTTCCATTCTCTCTCAGAGGTGCAGCTAAGACATGGCTTCAAGGCGTCATTACACTAATTGGGAAACTTTAGCTCAAGATTTCGTTGAGGAATACTTCCCTCCATCAAGGACAACTGCCTACAAGGACAGCATCTCCAAGTTTACTTAGAAAGAAGATGCAAGCTTGTACGACACTTGGAATGAATTCCAAGCCCTTCTCTTCAACTGCCCTCACCATGGGTATGAACAAAGGCAGTTGGCTGAATTCTTTGCTCGCGGTATGACATGATCCAACAATGCTGCCCCGAAGCCAATCGGTACTCCTACACACCACCAGGGTCACCTGGCCGAGACAAGACCCTATGGCCTCTAAAGAAGCGAATGAATCCAAGGGAAGGACGTCCACGAGCCCTAAAACCAATGTATGACAAGAAATATCGACTAAATCCTTCACTTACAGGTAGAAAGACTCCAAGGAATGGAATGCTGTCCCAAGCCATGCTGTTGGCTGAGGGTATGAGCCCTAGCACCAAAGAGAAGCTTCAGCCTGCTCCTAGCCTGACCTCTAGGAGCCCTGAGGAAGAAGCCGATTCTTTGAGTGACCCTCTAGAAGCATTCCTGGAGTACAGAAGGAAGAGAGAGCAAGAACCCTTGGCCCGAAGAGGAGAGTTGTCAAAGATTGACCCTGAGCCAAGCCCTGAGAAGAAGTGGAGTCCGTGGCCCCAAAGCATGACACTTGGGCTAACCTCGGAGGGCTACGTCCGAAGCTACTTGGAGGCCTACCTGAAGCTTAAAGAAGAAGGCCCAAGCAGAAAGGAAGAAAGCCCAAGGAGAGAGAAGCTCCGAACCCTAAATTGGCAACCGGTCCGATCAGAGGAATTCCAAGGAGCCGACCATGAAGAACATATCTTTTGGACAAGAAGTCCGGTCACTGAGCCCACCCAAAGCCGAAGCCCACGTCCGCCACCAGAGTCCAGCCCGACGTTCGGCCGGTCAAGCCCACCGGGCCGCCACACGCGCCCAACCGGGCCGAGCAGCCGTACGCGGCCGGATTAGGGTTTTTGACCTAATTTGGGTCTTTTATTCTGCTTTAAAGACTACAACTATTATTTTATGTTTATTCCATTTTAGTAGGATTATTTAGGGGATTTATGAGACTATTTAGGAATAGGACTGTTTATTTTATTATTATTTAGAAGTAGTGTTTAGGGAGGAGAGCTTGTTCCCTCACCTATATATAGAGGCCGCTGGCCTCCCTTTGTACGAAGACTTTTTATGAAATAAACCCCCTTTGAAAGAACTTTGTTCTGAAACCCTTATTGTATCTGCATGTTGCGATACTGAAGGATCGACTTATCATCAAGAGCATCCATCTCTTGGCGTGGCGTCTTCGACTGGACACTTCTGGTTCCCGGCTGTTATATAGCCGACGGGTCAAAGTACTTTTTCGCCCCCGGTTCCTGAAGGTTTCTACCTCGTTGCACGTTCCAACTTGCGGTGGTTAGGGTCGTCTGCCCACGGTTGCAGCGGTTCACATCAGTTGGTATCAGAGCACGGTTTAAACATACGGACCACAATCTATCCCAGTCTTCAGGTTTGAAACCCTGGATTCATATCCTTTACTTTTTGTTCTTAGAAAACTGTTTAGAAAATCTTCATCTATTTTCTTTCTGTTCGAGTTCCTTGTAAGGCAAGAAAAGATTGGTGGCCGACCAAGTCATCAAAAGAAAATTTCAAAAGAGTCAGAAAACAGAAAATCAAGCAAGGCCACCCTTGCCAAGTTCTTTATTTTCGTTATAATAGTGTGTTTAAGAAGAGGGGATAGATTAGCTTCTGTTGCTTGTGTTAAACCGAGCCACGACCCTACTTTTAGCCACTAGTTGTTGCATCGAGTCCTAGAAAAAGAGCATTAGAAAATTATATTAGAAAAGGTATTGGTGTTCGTTTGTTCCACTAACCATGGCAGGAGTAGATCTATGTCTGTTGAAGCTTCAGTGCCTGATAGCACGCTTACAACCAGACAACATAGAATATTCATTCAAGAGGTTAGTCGAAGACAGGAGAGCCAGCACCGTGCCCAACACCGAGCCGAGCGCCTGCCCAGCACCAGCCCAGCGCCTGCCCTGCACCAGCCGAGCGCCAGCACCAGCGCCCGAGCAGCGCCCAGCGCACGAGCAGAGCCCAGCGCCCGAGCGGAGCCCATCACCTGGCCGGCGCCCAGCGCCCGACCGGAGTCCAGCGCCCGACCGGAGCCCAGCGCCCGACCGGCACCCAGCGCCCGAGCGCCCAGCACCAGCGCCCCTGCGCCCAGCCCCGGCCCCAGCCCTGGCACCTGTCCCGGCATCAGCCCCAACCTCAGCCCCGGCTCCTGCCCCTGCCCCTGCCCCAGCCTTAGCCCAGGCACTAGCCCTGACCCCGGCCCTGGCACCAGCGCTTGGCCCCAGTCTCGGCACTACCCCAGGCCTTAGCGCCCCAGCGCTCGGCCCCAGCATCGGCACTGCCCCGGGCCCTAGCGCCCCAGCGCTCGGCCCTACCCCGGGTTCTAGCGCCCCAGCGCTCGGCCCTGCCCCAGGCCCCAGTACCCCAACACTCAGACCCAGCCCAGGCGCTGCCCCACCAGGCCCCAGCACCCCAGTGCTCAGCTCCAGCCCCGGCGCTGCCCCACCAGGCCCCAGTGCCCCAGCACTCGGCCCCAGCCCCCGCTGGCACCGCCTGACCAGTTCCAACGCGCCCGCCGCCGCCAGCACCCCACTGCTCGCCGCCATCAGATTTCTACTACCCGCCGCAGGCCCTCCACCGCCCGTCACCGCATCACCGCCTACCGCCGCCGCATCACTTCCCGCCACCGCCTACTTCCTGCCCGCCGCCACCGCCGGCTCCCCACTGTCCGCCGCCGCCGGCTCAACACTGCCTGTCGTCGCGTCCCCACTAGCCGGTGCCGCCACCTGGCCCGACGTGCCCTGGCTTACCTCCGGCACCCCCAGCACCCCCGTGCTCCAGCTCGACGCTTCACCACCCGTTCCATGGGAGAATCCCTCCCGACGAGTTTCAAGAGCTACCCCGAGCGAGGGTGATCCGGATGCTGATCCGGATGTGGAGATAAGTAAGAAGCTCTCACCCGCTACCTCCCCGAGCCTTAACATTATTATTGATAGTTTTTCAGGGGAAGAAGCTATGGAGACTGAAGAAGAGAGCACTGAAGGACCCAAGCCTTGGTCCGTTACTGACTCAAGTGAGACTCCTCGGTCTAAGGATGATGGTGCTAAAGATTGGAAGAGGTTGATGAGTGTTAGGAAAGGGCCCGAGATGGATTTGGGGACAAATCCAAGGCAAGAAGAGGGGGATGACATGATCCAACAATGTTGCCCCGAAGCCAATCGGTACTCCTACACACCACCAGGGTCACCTGGTCGAGACAAGACCCTATGGCCTCTTAAGAAGCGAATGAATCCAAGGGAAGGCCGTCCACGAGCCCTAAAACCAATGTATGACAAGAAATATCGACTAAATCCTTCACTTGCAGGTAGAAAGACTCCAAGGAATGGAATGTTGTCCCAAGCCATGCTGTTGGCCGAGGGTATGAGCCCTAGCACCGAAGAGAAGCTTCAGCCTGCCCCTAGCCTGACCTCTAGAAGCCCTGAGGAAGAAGCCGATTCTTTGAGTGACCCTCTAGAAGCATTCCTGGAGTACAGAAGAAAGAGAGAGCAAGAACCCTTGGCCCGAAGAGGAGAGTTGTCAAAGATTGACCCTGAGCCGAGCCCTGAGAAGAAGTGGAGTCCGTGGCCCAAAGCATGACACTTGGGCTAACCTCGGAGGGCTACGTCCGAAGCTACTTGGAGGCCTACCTGAAGCTTAAAGAAGAAGGCCCAAGCAGAAAGGAAGAAAGCCCAAGGAGAGAGAAACTCCGAACCCTAAATTGGCAACCGGTCCGATCAGAGGAATTCCAAGGAGCCGACCATGAAGAACATATCTTCTGGACAAGAAGTCCGGTCACTGAGCCCGCCCGAAGCCGAAGCCCACGTCTCCCACCTGAATCCAGCCCGGCGTTCGGTCGGTCAAGCCCACCGGGCCGCCACACGCGCCCAACCGGGCCGAGCAGCCGTACGCGGCCGGATTAGGGTTTTTGACCTAATTTAGGTCTTTTATTCTGCTTTAAAGACTACAACTATTATTTTATATTTATTCCTTTTTAGTAGGATTATTTAGGGGATTTATGAGACTATTTAGGAATAGGACTCTTTATTTTATTATTATTTAGAAGTAGTGTTTAGGGAGAGGAGCTTGTTCCCTCACCTATATATAGAGGCCGCCGGCCTCCCTTTGTACGAAGACTTTTTATGAAATAAACCCCCTTTGAAAGAACTTTGTTCTGAAACCCTTATTGTATCTGCATGTTGCGATACTGAAGGATCGACTTATCATCAAGAGCATCCATCTCTTGGCGTGGCGTCTTCGACTGGACACTTCTGGTTCCCGGCTGTTATATAGCTGACGGGTCAAAGTACTTTTCCGCCCCGGTTCCCGAAGGTTTCTACCTCGTTGCACGTTCCAACTTGCGGTGGTTAGGGTCGTCTGCCCACGGTTGCAGCGGTTCACATCAGTTGGTATCAGAGCACGGTTTAAACATACGGACCACAATCTATCCCAGTCTTCAGGTTTGAAACCCTGGATTCATATCCTTTACTTTTTGTTCTTAGAAAACTGTTTAGAAAATCTTCATCTATTTTCTTTCTGTTCGAGTTCCTTGTAAGGCAAGAAAAGATTGGTGGCCGACCAAGTCATCAAAAGAAAATTTCAAAAGAGTCAGAAAACAGAAAATCAAGCAAGGCCACCCTTGCCAAGTTCTTTATTTTCGTTATAATAGTGTGTTTAAGAAGAGGGGATAGATTAGCTTCTGTTGCTTGTGTTAAACCGAGCCACGACCCTACTTTTAGCCACTAGTTGTTGCATCGAGTCCTAGAAAAAGAGCATTAGAAAATTATATTAGAAAAGGTATTGGTGTTCGTTTGTTCCACTAACCATGGCAGGAGTAGATCTATGTCTGTTGAAGCTTCAGTGCCTGATAGCACGCTTACAACCAGACAACATAGAATATTCGTTCAAGAGGTTAGTCGAAGACAGGAGAGCCAGCACCGTGCCCAACACCGAGCCGAGCGCCTGCCCAGCACCAGCCCAGCGCCTGCCCTGCACCAGCCGAGCGCCAGCACCAGCGCCCGAGCAGTGCCCAGCACACGAGCGGAGCCCAGCGCCCGAGCGGAGCCCAGCACCTGGCCGGCACCCAGCGCCCGACCGGAGTCCAGCGCCCGACCGGAGCCCAGCGCCCGACCGGCACCCAGCGCCCGAGCGCCCAGCACCAGCGCCCCTGCGCCCAGCCCCGGCCCCAGCCCTGGCACCTGTCCCGGCATCAGCCCCAACCTCAGCCCCGGCTCCTGCCCCTGCCCCTGCCCCAGCCTTAGCCCAAGCACTAGCCCTGACCCCGGCCCTGGCACCAGCGCTTGGCCCCAGTCTCGGCACTACCCCAGGCCTTAGCGCCCCAGCGCTCGGCCCCAGCATCGGCACTGCCCCGGGCCCTAGCGCCCCAGCGCTCGGCCCTACCCCGGGTTCTAGCGCCCCAGCGCTCGGCCCTGCCCCAGGCCCCAGTACCCCAACACTCAGACCCAGCCCAGGCGCTGCCCCACCAGGCCCCAGCACCCCAGTGCTCAGCTCCAGCCCCGGCACTGCCCCACCAGGCCCCAGTGCCCCAGCACTCGGCCCCAGCCCCCGCTGGCACCGCCTGACCAGTTCCAACGAGCCCGCCGCCGCCATCAGATTTCTACTACCCACCGCCGGCCCTCCACCGCCCGTCACCGCATCACCGCCTACCGTCGCCGCATCACTTCCCGCCACCGCCTACTTCCTGCCCGCCGCCACCGCCGGCTCCCCACTGTCCGCCACCGCCGGCTCAACACTGCCCGTCGCCGCGTCCCCACTAGCCGGTGCCGCCACCTGGCCCGACGTGCCCTGGCTTACCTCCGGCACCCCAGCACCCCCGTGCTCCAGCTCGACGCTTCACCACCCGTTCCATGGGAGAATCCCTCCCGACGAGTTTCAAGAGCTACCCCGAGTGAGGTCGATCCGGATGCTGATCCGGATGTGGAGATAAGTAAGAAGCTCTCACCCGCTACCTCCCCGAGCCTTAACATTATTATTGATAGTTTTTCAGGGGAAGAAGCTATGGAGACTGAAGAAGAGAGCACTGAAGGACCCGAGCCTTGGTCCGTTACTGACTCAAGTGAGACTCCTCGGTCTAAGGATGATGGTGCTAAAGATTGGAAGAGGATGATGAGTGTTAGGAAAGGGCCCGAGATGGATTTGGGGACAAATCCAAGGCAAGAAGAGGGGGATGACATGATCCAACAATGTTGCCCCGAAGCCAATCGGTACTCCTACACACCACCAGGGTCACCTGGTCGAGACAAGACCCTATGGCCTCTTAAGAAGCGAATGAATCCAAGGGAAGGCCGTCCACGAGCCCTAAAACCAATGTATGACAAGAAATATCGACTAAATCCTTCACTTGCAGGTAGAAAGACTCCAAGGAATGGAATGTTGTCCCAAGCCATGCTGTTGGCCGAGGGTATGAGCCCTAGCACCAAAGAGAAGCTTCAGCCTGCCCCTAGCCTGACCTCTAGAAGCCCTGAGGAAGAAGCCGATTCTTTGAGTGACCCTCTAGAAGCATTCTTGGAGTACAGAAGAAAGAGAGAGCAAGAACCCTTGGCCCGAAGAGGAGAGTTGTCAAAGATTGACCCTGAGCCGAGCCCTGAGAAGAAGTGGAGTCCGTGGCCCAAAGCATGACACTTGGGCTAACCTCGGAGGGCTACGTCCGAAGCTACTTGGAGGCCTACCTGAAGCTTAAAGAAGAAGGCCCAAGCAGAAAGGAAGAAAGCCCAAGGAGAGAGAAACTCCAAACCCTAAATTGGCAACCGGTCCGATCAGAGGAATTCCAAGGAGCCGACCATGAAGAACATATCTTCTGGACAAGAAGTCCGGTCACTGAGCCCGCCCGAAGCCGAAGCCCACGTCCGCCACCCGAGTCCAGCCCGGCGTTCGGTCGGTCAAGCCCACCGGGCCGCCACACGCGCCCAACCGGGCCGAGCAGCCGTACGCGGCCGGATTAGGGTTTTTGACCTAATTTAGGTCTTTTATTCTGCTTTAAAGACTACAACTATTATTTTATATTTATTCCTTTTTAGTAGGATTATTTAGGGGATTTATGAGACTATTTAGGAATAGGACTCTTTATTTTATTATTATTTAGAAGTAGTGTTTAGGGAGAGGAGCTTGTTCCCTCACCTATATATAGAGGCCGCCGGCCTCCCTTTCTACGAAGACTTTTTATGAAATAAACCCCCTTTGAAAGAACTTTGTTCTGAAACCCTTATTGTATCTGCATGTTGCGATACTGAAGGATCGACTTATCATCAAGAGCATCCATCTCTTGGCGTGGCGTCTTCGACTGGACACTTCTGCTTCCCGGCTGTTATATAGCTGACGGGTCAAAGTACTTTTCCGCCCCCGGTTCCCGAAGGTTTCTACCTCGTTGCACGTTCCAACTTGCGGTGGTTAGGGTCGTCTGCCCACGGTTGCAGCGGTTCACATCACGGTATGCGTGAGGAATCTGCAAAGTTGGTCAACTCCCTAGCTGGGGAGATTGCACCGCTCTTACCCCTCAGGACGCTCTTTTTCATTTTGCTAGCTGTGCTTCAAAGTCAAGAAATTGGGAGAGACAAAGAGAAGGTACCAAAAGTCAAATGAGTGTCGCAGATCAAGTCAAAGCAGAAGTTCAAAAACATCTTAAGGCATTGGGCATATCCCTCGATCCCAGTCAACTACCGTCTTCACGGCTGACTACGGATGGTGCGGAACATGTGCTCATAACGGAGGAAGTTGCCTTCACTTTGGTAAAACAGATGACCGGTCTTTAGAAGAGGTGAACTTCATTAGTCAAGGATTCACCAACAACCAGAAAGACTACTCCAATTACAAGAACCACCAAGCTCGGGAACAGAACTACAACAGCCAATCCTCGGAAGCATACCAAGGACCTTCTGGATTTATTTGAGGGCAACAACATTCTCGATCAAAGCCATATTATAATAGAGACGAGGACTACGAGAAGAAGTTCGATCGAATCATGAGCAAACTCGATGAACATGACAGCAAATTCAAAGCTCAAGCTGCACTCAATCAAGGACAAATGGTGCAGAGCCAACGAGTGGAAGATGCAATAAACAATGTGACCAAATTTCTTACTAGCAACCCTCTCCTTAATCAAGCAGCATTTCAATGCGACCTCCGTGTGAGGAACGAACAAGCTCAAGCCATCACCACCAGGAGCGGCAAGCAGACAGCGGATCCGAAAGCTCCAGAACCTATCAGGACACCAGATACTACTACCTTAGATATGCCAGAGATTGAAGATATCACAGAAGAGGAAGAGGCAACACCAACTCCTCCTCCCAAGACAACTCCTGAACCTGTCTTAGCGCCATACATACCTCGGATCCCCTTCCCAAAAGTTGCAATGAGCAAAGCCAAGGATCACGACACCCAATATAAGAAGTGGTATAACGTTCTCAAGAATGCAGAGATCAAGATACTAGTAACTGAAGCTGTAGAGATCATACCGCCACTTGGCAAATTCTTTAAAGATCTCGTGAAGAAGGTGAAAAATGAAGAGGCATACTCTGTCACACTCACCAATGAATGCGCTTCCCTCTTCGGTGCGCCATCTCCTGTACGACAGCCACCGCCACCGCCAGTTAAGTGTTCTGATCCTGGTCCTTTTACATTACCGTGCATCATTAATGGTATTAAAATTGACCGTAGTCTAGCTAATTCTGGTGCTTCTATTAATGTTATGCATGTTTATCTTTATGAGAAGTTAAACCTAGGTAAATTAAAACCGCTTACTTTGCATCTCGTGCTAGCCGATATGTCTGTTAAACTACCTAGGGGTGTGCTAGAAGATGTAGCTGTTTGTTGTGGTCCTTTTACCATAATTGCAGATTTCGTTGTTCTCGACACCCGTGAGTTAGATGGAATGCTTATCCTAGGCCGACCTTTCTTAACAACTGCTGGTGAAAATATCAACTGCAAACAAGGCCTGTTGACTTTAAGTGTAGGACAGGATAGTGTTACATTCTGCATTAAGGATAGCATGAGATATTCTGTTGCTCAAGATGATAACTGTTATACTATTGATGCCATGGAGTTGGCCTCGGAAAACTTCATCACTAACGCTTTATCTAGTGATCCACTAGAGTTGTGCTTGATTTCAGGAATCGACAACGCGTTAGAAGATCCAGAGCAGCGTCTTTGGCAGGACGAGTTAGACGAACGGAAAGTGACATCCACAGCCACTTCTGCGCCAACACACATTGAACCAGCATCAAGTCGGATCACCACCTCATATGAGAACCCGCCAGATCTCTCCTTGAAGGAGCTGCCCGATCATCTAGAATATGCATTCCTAGGGAAGGAATGCCAGCTGCCAGTCATCATTAATTCGAGTTTATCTCCTGAGCAGAAAGAGCAACTGATCAGGCTACTCAAGAAGCATGTCCGAGCCATTGTCTGGCAGTTGGCCGATATCAGAGGCATCTCCGTAACCTTCTACAAACATCGGATAGTTGTAGATGAAGAGTTCAAACCAGTAAGACAACCACAACGCTGATTAAATCCTCTGATGCAGGAAGTTGTGAAGAAGGAAGTTCTGAAGCTTCTGGACGCCAGGATCATTTACCCTATTACCGACAGTCCTTGGGTCAGTCTGACTCAGGTTGTTCCGAAGAAAGGAGGAATCACAGTCATCCCTAATCTGAAGGGTGAGCTCATTCCCACTCGCACAGTTACCGGGTGGAGGGTCTGTATCGATTATCGATGACTTAATGATGCCACAAAGAAGGATCACTTCCCACTGCCGTTCATTGATCAGATGCTAGAACGGTTGGATGGCCATGACTACTACTGTTTCTTAGATGGGATGTCCAGCTACTTCCAGATCCCCCATCGAGCTCGACGATCAAGAGAAGACGACCTTCACCTGTCCGTTTGGTACGTTTGCTTATCGTCGTATTCCCTTTGGTTTGTGCAATGCTCCCACTACTTTTCAGAGATGCATGCTTGCTATATTCGGAGATCTAGTGGAGAATGTGGTAGAAGTGTTCATGGACGACTTCTCTGTCTATGGCGACTCATTTTCAAGGTGCCTGGCTAACCTGGATAAGGTATTAGCCCGCTGTGAGGAAACCAACTTGGCTCTTAGTTGGGAGAAATGTCACTTTATGGTTACCGAAGGCATTGTTCTTGGCCATAGGATCTCTAAGCTCGGTATAGAAGTTGATCGTGCCAAGCTCGAAACCATCGCCAGTCTGCCGCCGCCAACTTCGGTGAAGACAGTTTGAAGCTGCCTCGGTCATGCTGGATTCTACCAGTGGTTCATCAAAGACTTCTCCAAGATCACTCTTCCGATGACCAAGTTGTTAGAGAAAGATACCCCTTTCATTTTTGACAAAGCGTGTCTTGAGACCATTGAGATCCTGAAGACTAGACTCACCTCCGCACCAATCCTCACAGCACCGGATTGGAATCTTCCTTTTGAGATCATGTGTGATGCCAGCGACTTCGCCGTCGGTGCTGTTCTTGGACAGAGAAGAGAAAAGAGGTTTGCTAGCAAGACGCTTAATGACGCTCAAAAGAACTATACTACTATGGAGAAGGAACTCCTAGCTATCGTCTTCTCCTTCGATAAGTTCAGACAGTACCTGGTTCTCTTGCATACCATCATCTATACCGATCACGCTGCTCTGCACCATTTGTTAGCCAAATAGGATTCAAGGCCACGGCTCATCCGATGGATCCTCCTTCTCCAAGAGTTTGACATAGAGATTAAAGACAAGAAGGGAGCTAAGAACCTAGCAGCCGACCACCTTTCCCGACTCGAGGAATCACAGACAGGTAAGTCCACTACTACCCCTATCAATGATTCTTTCCCTAATGAGTTGTTGCGTGTTGAAATATATGAACAGGTCAATAGCATAGCCATCGAGCCCTGGGCAATCACTCACGCTCAAGAGCTAAGTAACGCAACCGATTCAGATGAGCCCTGGTATGCCACTTTAGCTAATTATCTATCTCGCGGCATAATACCCACTGGGCTGGTCTATAATGCACGCAAGAAGCTCTTCAAAGAGACCAAGTCGTACTTTTGGGACGAGCCCTTCTTATACCATATTAGTACTGACGGGATGATCCGACGGTGCGTCTCTTACATCAAAGCTGCTGACATCATTCGTAAGTGCCATGAAGGCCAGTTTGGAGGACACATCGGCGGCAACCGCACTGCAAGAAAGGTACTTGAAACTGGATTTTACTGGCCTTCCATCTTTAGTGATTGTGACGCTTTTGCTCGTCATTGTGACGCTTGCCAACGATCAGGTAACATCTCTAACCGTAATGAGATGCCCCAAATTGTTTCTTTAACTATTGATTTTATGGGACCGTTCACACCCTCCAACGGAAACAAGTACATTCTTGTGGCCGTTGATTATGTTTCTAAGTGGGCTGAAGCTGAAGCTCTACCCACCAATGATTCTAGAGTGGTGGGTCGGTTCCTTACACGTCTTTTCACGCATTTTGGTTCACCACGCTTCATCATAAGCGATAGGGGTACCCACTTCCATGGACATTTCGACCGGGTGTGCAAACGCTTTGGCGTCACCCACCGAATGTCCACAACTTACCACCCTCAAGCTAATGGTCAAGCGGAAGTGACGAACCGTGAGCTCAAGCGGATTCTTGATATGACAGTTGGCCGGTCTCGCAAAGACTGGTCATCTAAGCTCAATGATGCCTTATGGGAATATCGAACTGCCTACAAGACTCCCATCGGTACCTCACCGTATCAACTAGTCTATGGCAAGGCATGCCATTTGCCAGTTGAGCTTGAGCACAATGCGTTTTGGGCTACTAAAGAGTTGAATATGAATTATGCAGTAGTAGGTACTATGCGCCATGATCAAATCGCTGAGCTTGAGGAACACTGATGACACTCGATTTGACGTGATTATCATCCTCATTTAAGCGACATTTCCTTGCTTAAGACATGGTTTTTGGGGTAGAATAACAAATATTCACTCAACTACTCTATCTCGTGCCATTTGTGTTACTTTGGCCCGTTTCGGGTCTATTTGATGGTTTTCTAGTGTTTTCATGTTAGCACAGGTTTGCTGTCAAATAAAGTAGCCAAGGACGTGTCTAAGGCGTTGGAACCTCGAGGAATCGCACCGGAATTGATCCAAGGAGTCAATCAAGTCGAACCAAACCCTGCTCCCATTTACAAAGAAGTTTTCGGCGAAATTCCCTTGGACTTTTTGGCGAAAACTCATGAAGAAATCGGCAGAGCTTACAAGAAGAACTTTTCGGCGAAAACACCAAGTTTTCACCGAGAACCGCGGTCCGAAATTCACAGGAGAATACAGCCGAGCAGTCAACCCATTTACAAAGGAATTTTCGGCAAAAAATCCCTTAGGTTTTTGGCGAAAATTCCAGAAAAAATCGGCGGTATTAGGGTTAAGTATAAATACTAAACTGGCGGCCCAAAATAAGAAATAGCTCATAATACCAACTAATACCAAATACTTCGAGGATTC
This sequence comes from Linum lewisii, assembly GCA_034768395.1. Lineage (NCBI taxonomy): Eukaryota > Viridiplantae > Streptophyta > Magnoliopsida > Malpighiales > Linaceae > Linum > Linum lewisii. The sequence goes on along the minus strand of CM068298.1, from coordinate 48,258,439 downwards.
TCAAGAGTTCTGGAGTAGAGTTAGAGTTCGAAGAGCCAGGAAGAGATCGTGACGCCATCCCTTTCATCTCGAAGACTCGGAGCTAGGATTGCAGATTACCGGAGATCGAAGTTCTGCCAGAGTCATCTTAATTAGGTTTTTCACATCCTTTTCTGTTCTTCCTCTGTTCAAGATGAACTCTATCTTTGTCTTTGATTCTTTTGTGAAAAACATGAGTAGCTAAACTCGTAGAGCTTAGGCTAGATGAACCCTAAGTGACCCAGGGCTTTAAAGCGGTCACGGATCGGCGGTGATTAGATTCAAAGTTCAATCAGTTTCTCTTTCATGTTTGATTTGTTCTTCATTGTTCATGTTTCTTGTCTGGATTGATCACCTAGATTAGATTCTTGTTAAGCTAAGGATAGAAGCGAACGCTCGCCTTACTTTAAAACATCAAATCGAACAATTAACCTAATCATTGGAGTGTGCCTTTCGGAGGAACTAGTTAGGGTTAATCCACTGCAAGAGTAACTCATAAATCGTTAGTAATTACACCAGTTAGTTAAGTTGTTGCGAGAGGCGACCGTACCCGGGCGGCTAATTAATCTTGGTAGCTAGATCGGATAGAGCGAACGTTCGCCAGTCTTAAACCTAAGGGTAAGGAGTTAAGGGTAAGGAGTTAAGGGTAAGGAGTTGTGGTGGTGTCTTAGAATTGATTGAACGAGAATCGAAATCCGCTGATCTGTTGATTGCCAATGCTCTGGTGAACGAAGGGGGATTCAAAGTCTAAGCTTGTCTATCATCTTTGTTTAATCAACCAATCTTTCAATCTGTTTTCAGTTTTAATTTTTAATTTCCGTGAATTTCTTAGAATTAGAAGTCGTGGAACTCACACCACGCACAAAGTGTTAAATCTGAGTAATTTGCCTCTATATTTGAGTAATCAATCATTAGAAGACTCGTGGAATACGATCTACCCTAGCTTCTAGCTTGGTAGTTTATTTGACTACACGAGCGTGAAAACGCGGTTCATCAAACACCGTCTCCACGCGTACGAGAGCACGAAGCTTTGCAAGGACGCACCAAAAGAATTCATGACTCCTAGTTGAAAACAATAAAGCAGTTCTACCCCAGAGATGAATTCCTCTTATACAATTCTCGGCTAAAGCTCTTTCTGGGTAAACTGAAATCCTGATGGTTCGGGCCCTATACCGTGGTTCGGCAGACACCTTTGGGCAGCGTCCTAATTAAAGGCCACAGTCAAGAACCATTTATGGTCACCGGTCACAGGCTCAAGCGGTATCTGCAGGGACTAGTCATTTCTCTCATCAACGTACACTACTTTGTGTCAGACCCGTAACGCGGATCCAGGTATCGTCCAGCTCACGAACGTTAAACAAGAGCGCTTCGTGGGAGGCAACCCAGAGTTGGAGTCTGTTGGTGTTTATTTAGAGTCGTCTGTGTTTAAAATAAATAAAAAACTGTCAACCCATTTTTCAAACGATTTTTCATCAAAAACTCCCCCAGTTTTCGTCGAAAACCCTGGTTTTAAAACACCCTGATCCTCCTGTTTCTCGTTTTCGAAAAGTTCGTGCAAAAAAATCTGACTTCGCGGTGAAAACTAACTGTTTCAAACCGCCGTGGTTTTGTTTTGTAAGGGAATTTTTGCCGAAAATCCCACGATTTTTCGCCAGAAAACTTAGCTTTTTCACCTGGTATAAATCCCACTTGGGACTTTTTTTTCACGGATACTCCCCTGAAATCCTATTCTCGCCGACCCTCTCTCTCTGTTCAAACCCTTCGCCGCTCGCCACCCGGTTCCTTTCCCGCCGCTGATCAGCAGCCATTTCACCGTTGCCACACCGACTTCCCCCCTCCTTTGTTGATTGCAACCTAGAGCTCTCGAATCAGAGATCTATAGCTCCGGTTCCTCCCAAAACTAGTTTTCAAGCTTTTTGGTCGATTTCTCGGATTTCCAACCGTTTTCTTGAGTCATGTCTTCATGGTTAATTGTTCAGCCCTCGATTTTGAATCGTTTGGCATGTTGACTTTCGGTTTTCGACATGTTTGACTTTTTGGTTTTCCTCGAGTTGTGTGTCTGCTATTTTGGTGTTATCTTGCTCGAATTTTGGAGTCTCTTTGATTCTTTTTCCCCTCGTGGATGATTTTTGTTAGCCTTCTGACCGATGACTTGTCGTATGCTCTGTCGTCTATCATTTGCGTGATTTCTCATACTTGGTGATTGAATGCCGTTGTCCCTTGCATGCGGGTCGTTTCTTTGATGTTATGCTTTGCCATTGTGATCTCTCGGCTTGTTTGCTTACCCCCACTTGCCCGGTTCGTTCTCCTCCGAACCGTGGTTTCAAATTAAGTGTAGGGTAAGATTTCTGTCGTCCGATTCTGGTCTGCTCTGAGTTGTGTATTACAGGAATCCGAAGCGTTTCAAGTCCACCAGTGCAGATAGGGAGCAGCGATCCAAGGCTCAACGGAACAAGGCTCAATCCTCCCGTCCACCTGTACCATCTGCCACAATACCAGCGGTTGTGAACTTAGTCCCACAAGCTGCACCAAATCCTGTGGTCCTTCCCCAGAATGCATCAGCAACCGCCGTCGGAGTCCTACACCCATTTATCGCTGCCCTTGAGCCGCACCAATTGGAGGTATATGAGAAAATCAAAGACATCCCTCCGGCCAAGGTGGCAGTTCTCTCCTTAGACAGTTTCATGAACCACAATACGGTGTGGCACTCCAACATCAATCGGATCCTTGAACAGACTGGCTTGCGATCCTTGACCACCTTCGGTTCCCCCTACCCTATGGTCGCCCTTCAGGAGTTCTGGAGTTCATTTGAGTGCCTCACGACAAGACCCAGCATCAGCCAAAATTTTTTTTCATTCCGCCTCGGTGGTGTTCGATATGAGAAGACCATCCATGAGTTTTCCCTCTTGCTCGACCCCCTTGCCATTGTCTAGGATGCCGCCCTTGGGTTCTCAGATGTCTAATCCATCGCACATGAACCGTACCCTGAAGTTTGGAGGTTCATCTATGGTCAAGAAGAGGCAGTAATGAACGTGTCGTTGTGATGCGTTCAACCAAATAACTACTAATGCTAATAAAAGGCTATAGCAGATCGTATTCCAGGGGTTTCCTCTACTTCCTTACTCCAGGGAGTTGACAGTTTTAATTCAAGTTCAAACACAAGTTGTGCGTGGTGTGAGTTCCACGACTTCTATACTAAGAATGCAAAAATAAGAAGAAATGAAAATTAAACCGAAGAAAGATTGAAGATTGATTAATTGACTAGAAAGATGACAGACAAGCTTAGATTTCGAATCCCCCTTAGATCACCAAGGCAACGACAGTCACAGACCAGCGATTTTCGATTCTAGTTCATTCAGTTCACTGACACCATCATAACTCCTGACCCTTAGGTTTAAGACTGGCGAACGTTCGCTCTATCCGATCTAGCTACCACGATTAATTAGCCGCCCGGGTACGGTCGCCTCTCGCAATGACTTAACTTAATTGGTGCAAATTCTAGTGATTAATGAGTTACTCTAGCAATGGATCAACCCTAATCGGTTCCTACGAAAGGCACACTCCAATTATAAGGTTGATTGTTCGATTTGATGTTTTAAAGTAAGGCGAGCGTTCGCTTCTATCCTTAGCTTAACAAGAATCTAATCTAGGTGGCCAAACCAGACAAGAAACACAGAAAACGAAGAACAAATCAAACATGCAAGATGAAACTGAATGAACTTCGAATCTAATCACCGCCGATCTGTGACCGCTTAAAGCCCTGGGTCACTTAGGGTTCATCTAATCTAAGTTACACAAGTTCAGCTACTCATATCCAATCCAGAAGAGTCGAAGGCAGACAAAGAATACATCTTAGGTAGGAAGACAGATAAGAACTGTAAAACCTAATTTCGATGCTTCCTGACAGCTTCAATCTGCTGAATCTTCAACTCCTAACCCTGGCTCTCCGAGATGGATGGATGGCGTCACGATCCGTTCCTGCTCCTCGAACTCTTGTTACTCCTCCTGTCTCTCTCTCTCGTCGTTCTTTCTGTGTGTTGTAAAAACTGATGTGTGTTAAGTGATGGGGGGTTCTCGATAATAGCCCCGAGTTCTCTATTTATACCAACCCGATATTCTCCTGAATTCAACTAGAATTTTCGCCGAAAATAGTGAAGGGATTTCGGCGAAAATTTCTTCATACTTGAATCGGTTGATTCCTTCCTACGGTTTTGGCGAAATCTCCATGGTATCTTCACCGAAATCTTCCTCTCAATCGGCCAGTGGTTTCTTCTTCCATTTTCGGCGAAAACCAAAGGGTAATTTCGTCGAAAATATGTGTATGAACTGGGCAGAATTTGTTCGACTTTGAATGGCTTCTTTGACCGATTCTGGTTCAATTCCTCGAGGTTCCAATGCTTCAGACACATCCATGGTTACTTTATTTGACGGCAAAAAACCTGTGCTTACGTAAAACACTAGAAAACCATCAAATAGACCCGAAACGGGCCACGGTAACACAAGTGGCATGAGATAGGGCAATCGATTGATTATTCGTCATTCTACCCTAAAAACAATGTCTTAAGCAAAGAAATGTCGCTTAAATGAGGCTGGTAATCACGTCAATTCGAGTGTCATCAAATACCCCACACTTAAGCTTTTGCTTGTCCTCAAGCAAACTGAATAGAACACACTCAAATTCACAAATGACACGAGATTAAACCGAGATTCAATTCCAACAATTTGGTTTAGACTGTTCCACGTAGAAAGAGTGACCTACACATGCAAGAACATCAACGAAATAAGTTTTCGATCTCACTAATTTCTGCACACTTCAAGTAGTGGTTTTAACAAAACTCGTTTCTTGGCAAAACAATTAATCACAATTAACCGACTATGATAACACCAATTCTAATAAAAAAGACTTTAAGCTCTAGCCATGATGTGGATGCGGAAGTAGGAAAAATGACGTGGCTATCTACTCGACTTCATCCTTTTCTAGATCTGTGCGTTACCTGTTCTAGCTAGGACTGATTTAAACAACAATTTCTTTCAAGATTCAAGCTTTCTTTAATTTATTTACTGCATACTAGTGCTCGATACCAAACACTTCACTTAGGTGTTGGACCTGCCTAGCTCACAATATTTGTGCTTATGCTAGTGCTCAACCCGAACACTTCACTTAGGTGTCGGGCTTGCCTAGCTTTATTTCCAGCACTTTAAAGAACTTAACAATTACTTTGAACAACTCAATTACTTGATTTAACCATTTAGCCATTTAATACTAGCTAGTTATAACTTTTTACACGAGATTTCGAATTGGATTTCCGTCTAATCTCAAGCCACAATCACAGGTGATCAAATATGGAGTGAAAACATGGAAGAAGCTAGCATTTATCATCTTAGAATGGTGTTATCGAGCTTTGTTGTTAACAAGTTAATTGATTCAATTAATTCCAGTTCCAACTACAGAGGTGATTTATGATCTGTTCTGACCTAGACTCAATTAATATCAGTTCTGACACGTTGGTTACAGGTTCTAAGTGGAACAGTCTAGACGTCATTGTTCAAAATTGAAGTCAATTTAACATCCAAGGTCAAGAATTGAGCAATTCGATGCTAGAGAACTGGACAGGAATCACGAGGCACACACAGAGATATAGGCAATCAAGATCATGCATGGTTATCTAACACCCTACCCCACACTTAAACTGTTCTGTGTACTCACAGAACTAACTAGAGTAGAGTTATACGAAGAACCTGGAAGGTGATGGTCGGTGTAGATGATGAACACGGAGAGTCCGGAGCGGAGTAGCTACTCAAGTTCCTACAGACACAAAAACAACAAAAAGATCAAAAGGATACCGGGACAAGTGCCCCGGATCCACACAGAATAAAATTGGGTCGAGACCCGAAAAGAAGAAAGAAAAGAAAGGAAAAAGATAGAAACAACCTGATCACTGCTCCGCAGGAGGAGGTGGAGGTGCAGTGGGAATGGATGATATGGCGAACCGCTGCTCCATCTGCCATCGCCATGCGAGCTCGTCCATGTGTCTGGCTGATTGGTCAGCCATGAATTGCTGTAGAGTGGACCAACGCTCATTCTGAGTCTCCTCATGTGCCACTCGGTCCTTCTGCCATTGCAACGAACCAGCCGAGTAGTCTAGCTGCCAATTCTCAATGCGCACCAGCCTTTCATTCATTTCCGCGGTGATCTGTGCTCGCGACGGTGGGCGGTCAACTGGCTGGGCCGTGCGATGAGGGAGCGAAGTGCAATGCTCAATAGTTTCTGAAAGGTCTATGCGCCGTGCTATGGCAAGTTCAGCGCCTACATGCTCAATCGGGATACGAGGAATATCGGGGCCCCATTTATCACCGAGCTGGAGGTTGTCGATCAGAATAGAAATGAAGGGGCCTCCTGGAAGCTCACTAGGAAGCTTCTTGGCGGTAGTGCGCTTGTGAAAGAATCGTGCAAGCCACCAGCCGGGGTGCAGGTTGGCATCCTCCTCTAAAGCACGGAATAGAACGAGCTCCTCCAGAGAAACGTGGTGGCGGCTCATCTTGCTGCAAAAACACAAAGATTGCACCCAAACATAATGCAAGAATTTAAGAACAGGGTGAAAGATGTCACCGACCGTGGGGTGACGATAGGTGAGCTCTCATCCTCGCAGCATGCCCATTTCCACACATCCGGGTAAGGAGCACTGGTGATGGAGTATGTGTCCTCAAAGCCAGCTAATGCAGTATCGAAATTGACGTGTGGATCCAGCAAGCGGCCGAACTCGCGAAGGGACTTCTCATGAAGAACACCACCGAGGCGAAAGGAAATGAATTTCTGCTCACGAAAGGGCTTCGGGGTGAGGCGCCGAAATGAACTCCAGAACTCCTGGAGGGCGACGAGCGGGTACGGGGATCCATGAGTGGTCAGCACTCGCAATCCGGCTTTATTAAGAGCGGTGTCAATTGTCGAGTGCCAAGCCGGATTGTGCGCTGTGAGACTGTCAAGAGACAGAACTGCCACCTTAGCCGGAGGGATGTCTTTGATCTTCTGAAAGACCTCGAACTGGTGCGGCTCCAGGGCGGCGATGAAAGGATGCACGACTCCATTGGCAGGTGTAGGAATAGAGGAGATGGGAGTCGCAGGGGTAGGCGATTCCTCGGGAATGATGGCTACAGCCGTCGATTTCTGTGCAGCTGGTGCGGGACGACGAGGGGTTGGTGTCCTACTCTGGCGAGTTGAGGATCGCTGTGCTGTATCTGCACTAGTAGTCTTAAAACGCTTGGGAGCCCTGTAAAACATAACTCAGAGATGACCAGCATTAGATGACAAGACTCTTACCCCACACTTAGACTGACAAGGTGGGGAGACAAAGTGGCCTATAGATCATTGAATCGAGACAGAGCAATAAAGAACGGTCAATTCAACTAGCAAGCAGTAAGAATGGGTTGAGCTAGTAATACGATCTCACAGACACAAGTCAGGATACTGCAGGGGTCACAAATTAATACCAGAACATAGCCAATTGATACCGACAAAGCAGTCAAGAAGGACGAAGGGAAACCAAAAAAAGTCAACCATGTCGAAAACCGAAAGTCACAAAGCCAAAAGATGCACAATCAAAGGCTGAATAACTAACCGAGAAGACATGATTCGAGAAGACGATTGGAAGTCCACGAAAACGATGAAAAAAACTTGAAAACTAGGTCGGCCGGAACCAAGGCTGAAAAGCTTCGATTCTAGGGTATTGAAACAGGAGGGGCAAGGGGTTAGGTCTGGGTGGCTACCGGCGGCGGCTGCTAGGGCGACGACGGTGGGCAATCGGCGCAAAAGGGTGGCGGTCGAATGATCGGGCGGCGGGGTATTTGCTCTCAAAGTAGGGGGGTAGGCAAAGGCTTGAATGTTTTCGGATGTGGGAGCGAAAATAATAGGGTGGGGGTATTTAAATAGTCGACGTGGGGGAAAGAATCGTTTCGGCGAAGACTATGGCATGGTTTCGGCGAAACTGACAGTTATGGTAAACCGGAGAATTTGAACCAGGAGATTCGGCGAAAATGAATGGGGAGTTTCGGCGAAAATTTTAGTTTTAATGAAGGGAATGGTTTCGGCGAGAATGTGGGGTTTTCGGTTCGAAAAGTGTGGACAGGAGGTTCAGGTCGTATTTGAACAACGGTTTCGGCGAAAATGTGGACATGTTTTCGCCGAAACTGGTTTGAAAACGGCGGAGGGTTTTTTTTTTTTGAAACTTGCAAGATGGGTTTTTAAAGCAAAACGACTCAAAATGAAAATAACTGACTCCAGCCGTGGGTTGCCTCCCACGAAGCGCTCTTGTTTAACGTCCGTGAGCCAGACGATACCTGGATTCGTGTCAGGATTCCAAAACGAGGTAGTGCACGTCTATGGATGATACGGCTAACCCTTGCAGATACTGCTTAAGCCGATGTCCGTTGACCGCGAATGGCTCCTGATCGTGCATTTGAATGTAGACGCTGCCTAAGGGTGTCTGGCGGACCACGGTATAAGGGCCAGACCACCGGGATTTTAATTTACCCGGGAACAGTTTCAAGCGAGAGTTATATAAAAGCACTTGTTCTCCGGGATAGAACTGCTTGATCGTCTTCAATTGAGAGTCATGAATTTTCTTAGTGCGCTCTTTATATAACCTCGTGCTTTCATATGCGTGGAGTCGGTGATCCTCAAGCTCAGCGATCTGGTCATGGCGGTTATTACCTACTACTGCATAGCTCATATTCAACTCTTTGTTAGCCCAGAATGCCTTGTGCTCAAGCTCAACTGGTAAATGACAAGACGTGCCATAGACCAGCTGATACGGTGAGGTACCGATGGGAGTCTTGTAGGCAGTACGATATGCCCATAAGGCATCATTGAGCTTAGATGACCAGTCCTTGCGAGACCGGCCAACCGTCCTATCAAGAATCCGCTTGAGCTCACGGTTTGTCACTTCCGCTTGGCCGTTCGCTTGAGGATGATAAGCCGTGGACATTCGGTGGGTGACACCAAAGCGTTTGCACACCCAGTCGAATTGTCCGTGGAAGTGGGTACCCCTATCGCATATGATGAAGCGCGGTGAACCAAAACAAGTGAAAAGACGAGTAAGGAACCGTCCCACCACTCTAGAATCATTAGTGGGTAAAGCCTCAGCTTCGGCCCACTTAGAAACATAATCAACGGCGACGAGAATGTACTTGTTTCCGTTGGAGGGCGTGAACGGACCCATAAAATCAATTCCCCAGACATCAAAGATTTCAACAGTTAAAGAAACAGTTTGGGGCATCTCATTACGATTAGAGATGTTACCTGATCGCTGGCAAGCATCACAACGTCTAGCATAAACATCGCAATCACTAAAAATTGAGGGCCAGTAGAAACCTGTTTCGAGTACCTTTCTTGCCGTGCTGTTGCCTCCGAAATGTCCTCCGAACGGTCCTTCATGGCATTTGCGAATGATGTCCGCTGCTTCATTGTAAGAGACACATCTCCGGATCATCCCGTCAAGACTGATGCGGTATAAGAAAGGCTCATCCCAGAAGTATGACTTGGCTTCTTTAAGCAATTTCTTACTTGCATTATAATCCAGCTCAGGAGGGATAATGCCGTGAGAAAGATAATTGGCCAGGGTAGCATACCATGGCTCTTCCGAATTGATGGCATTACTCAAATCTTGAGCGTGAGGGATTGCCCAGGGCTCAATAGCTATGTTGTTAACCTGTTCATACGTCTCAACACGCAACAGCTCGTCAGGGAAAGAATCATTGATAGGGGTAGCAGACTTACCTGTTTGTGATTCCTCGAGTCGAGAAAGATGATCTGCTGCTAAGTTCTCTGCTCCTTTCTTGTCTTTAATTTATATGTCAAATTCTTGGAGGAGAAGGATCCACCGGATGAGACGTGGCTTCGAATCTTGCTTAGCTAAGAGATGGCGCAGAGCAGCATGATCTGTGTAGACGATGGTATGTGAGAGAACCAGATACTGTCTAAATTTATCAAAGGAGAAAACGATAGCTAGGAGTTCCTTCTCCGTGGTAGTGTAGTTTCTCTGAGCATCATTGAGTGTCTTGCACGCAAAGTAGATAGGATGAAATTTCTTCTCCTTTCTCTGACCAAGAACTGCGCCAACGGCGAAATCACTAGCATCGCACATGATTTCGAATGGGAGATTCCAATCTGCTGCTGTAAGAATCAGTGCGGTGGTTAGTTGAGTCTTCAGAGTCTCAAAGGCTTCAAGACAGGCTTTGTCAAAGACGAATGGAGCATCTTTCTCGAGTAGCTTGGTCATTGGTAGAGCGATCTTGGAGAAGTCTTGGATGAATCTCCGGTAGAATCCAGCATGACCGAGGAAGCTTCGAACTGTCTTGACTGAGGTCGGCGGTGGTAGACTGGCAATGGTCTTAAGCTTGGCACGATCGACTTCTATACCTGTCTTAGATATTCTATGGCCAAGAACAATACCTTCTGTAACCATGAAGTGACATTTCTCCCAGCTAAGAGCTAGGTTAGTCTCCTCACAACGAGCTAACACCTTATCCAGATTAGCCAAACACTTTGAAAATGAATCTCCATAGACAGAGAAGTCATCCATGAACACCTCTACCACATTCTCTACCAGGTCTCCAAATATTGCGAGCATGCATCTCTGAAAAGTAGCGGGAGCATTACATAATCCAAAGGGAATACGACGATAAGAAAACGTACCGAACGGGCATGTGAAGGTTGTCTTCTCTTGATCAGCAAGCTCAATGGGGATCTGAAAGTAACCGGACATCCCGTCTAAGAAGCAGTAGTATTCATGACCCGCCAATCGTTCAAGCATCTGATCAATGAACGGCAGTGGAAAGTGATCCTTCTTGGTGGCATCATTTAGTCGTCGATAATCAATGCAGACTCTCCATCCTGTAACTGTTCGGGTGGGAATGAGTTCACCCTTTGGATTAGGGATGACGGTGATTCCTTCTTTCTTCGGAAGAACTTGAGTTGGACTGACCCAAGGACTGTCGGCGATGGGATAGATGATACCGGCATCTAGAAGCTTGAGTACTTCTTTCTTTACGACTTCCTACATCTGAGGGTTAAGTCGGCGTTGCGGTTGTCTGACTGGTTTGAATTCTTCATCAACAACTATCCTGATTTTTGCAGAAGGTTTCAGAGATACCTCTGATGTCTGCCAACTGCCATGAAATAGCTCGGACATGCTTCTTGAGTAGCCCAATCAGTTGCTCTTTCTGCTCGGGAGATAGATTCGTATTGATAATGACAGGTAACTGGCGATCCTTTCTTAGAAATGCGTACTCTAAGTGGTCAGGCAGCTCCTTCAGAGTAAGTTCTGGTGGATTCTCATATGAAGTAGTAATCCGACTCGAAGCTGGTTCGATGTGTGGAGGCGCATGTAAGGGTGTGAATGTTGCCTGTTGTTCATCTAGCTCATCTTGCCATAAGCGCTGCTCTGGGTCGTCTAACGCATTATCAATCCCTGAAATCAAACACAACTCTAGCGGATCACTAGATAAAGCATTAGTAACGGAGTCGGCCGAGGCCGTCTCTAAGGGATCAATAGCATAGCATTTATCATCTTGAGCAATGGAATATCTCATGCTATCTTTAATGCGGAATGCAACACTTTCTTGTCCTACACTTAAAGTTAATAAGCCTTGTTTGCAATTTATATTCACACCAGCAGTTGCTAAGAAAGGTCGACCTAGGATAAGTGTTCCGTCTAGCTCACGAGTATCTAAAACAACAAAATCTGCTAGTATAGTAAACGGGCCACAGCAAACAGTTACATCTTCTACTATACCTCTAGGCCGTTTGACAGACCTATCGGCTAAAACGAGATGCAGAGTAATCGGTTTTAATTGCCCTAGATTCAGCTTTTCATATAGATAGACAGGCATAACATTAATAGAAGCACCAGAATCAACCAGGCTGCGATCAATTTGAATGCCATTAATAATGCACGGTAATGTAAAAGAACCGGGATCAGGACACTTAGCTGGGGTGGTGGCGGCTGTCGAATGGGAGATGGCGCACCTAGAATAGATGCACATTCATTAGTGAGCATGATAGAGTACACCTCGCCACTCTTCACTTTCTTCACGAGGTCTTTAAAGAACTTCCCGAGTGGTGGTATAATCTCTACAGTGTCCGTCACTGGTATCTTGATTTCTGCAGTCTTAAGAACATTGTACCATTTCTTATACTGAGTGTCGTGATCCTTGGCCGTGCTCCTTGCAGCTTTTGGAAAAGGAATCCTAGGTACATATGGCGCCAAGACAGGTTCAGTGGCTGTCTTGGGCGGCGGAGGAGGATCAGGTGCTTCTTCTTCCTCTTCTGTGATATCTTCTATTTCTGGCATATCCATGGCAGCACTAGTATCTGGTATTATGTCAGGTTCCGGAGCTTTTGTATCAGTTGTTTGCTTGCCGCTCCTAGTGGTAATAGCTTGAGCGTGTTCACTCCTTATATCGGAGTTTGCTTGAAATGCTTCTGGATTAAAGAGAGGATTACTAGTAAAAAGTTTCGCCATATTGAGTACCCGCGTCTTCTATCCTCTGGGTTTGAGCCTTGTTCCTTGATTGAGTGCGGCTTGGGCTTTTAACTGAATTTCATGGCCGTCAAGTCAGCTCATGATCTGATCAAACTTCCTCTCATAGTCCATCTCTCTATTGTAGCACGGCTTTGCCTGAAACTGGTGTTGCCCTCCAATGAATCCCGGAGGTCTATAATAAGGATCTACCAACCGGTTGCTTTGCTTCCTTGGCACGTAGTTTCTGTAACCGGCATAGCCTTTCTGGTTGTTGGCAAAACCTTGATCAATGAAGTTTACCTCCTCAGTAGACAAGACTTCTGCTGCACCGAAGTTGAGGCAACTTCCGCCGCTATGAGCACATGATCCACACCATCCACAGTCAATCGAAAAGATGGTAGCTGACGGAGAGTCGAGAGGGATACCAGCTTCTTGCAGATGCTTCTGAACTTCCGCCTTGATCTGCTCTGCAACATTTATCTGACTCTGGCTCTTGGTTCCTTCTATGTGCCTCTCCCAGTTTCTAGATTTCAAAGCACAGTCAGCAAAATGCAAAAGAGCATCCTGAGGAGTGAGAGCAGTGCAATCTCCACCGGCTAAGGTGTTGACCCAGTTTGCAGATTCCTTACGCATTCCTCGAGTAAAGAAGTCAGCCAGCTGTCTCTGTTCATACCCATGGTGAGGGCAGTCGAAGAGAAGAGACTGAAATTCGTTCCAAGTGTCATACAGGCTTGCATCCTCTCTCTGTGTGAACCTGGAGATACGGTCTCTATAAGCAGTTGTTCTTGCAGGAGGAAAGTATTCCTCAACAAAATCTTGAGCTAATGTCTCCCATTCAGTGTAATGACCTGGCGGTTTGCTGTTAAGCCATTGTTTAGCTGCACCACTGAGAGAAAACGGGAAAGCTCGGAGATATAATGCATTCTTATTGAGATTCCCAGACTTGAAGGTGTCGCAGACAACCAAAAAGTTGGTTATGTGTGTGCAGGGATTATCATCTGGTCTTCCCTCGAATTGTATGTCCCTTGAGATTAGTTCCAAGAGAGGAATCTGAATCTCATAATCGGGATCATCGTCATTAGTAAGCACGGTGATGGGTGAACGGAGGTTAGATGCACGCGGCCTACTGTAGTCCGCAACACTTTTAAGAGTAATCATTGTAGTAAAGGAAGATGAAACGGAAGTGATCTGCTTCTGTACCTGCTATGATCTGCACGAGACAAAACGAACACAATCGGTGTAAAATCGAAGTGTGATGGAAGATGAAAGATGGAAAGGTAGAAGAATAAAAATGCCAACTCTTCTTTCAACGAAGTAGAAGAGTCCCCGGCAACGGCGCCAATTTGATGAACGTGTCGTTGTGATGCGTTCAACCAAATAACTACTAATGCTAATAAAAGGCTATAGCAGATCGTATTCCAGGGGTTTCCTCTACTTCCTTACTCCAGGGAGTTGACAGTTTTAATTCAAGTTCAAACACAAGTTGTGCGTGGTGTGAGTTCCACGACTTCTATACTAAGAATGCAAAAATAAGAAGAAATGAAAATTAAACCGAAGAAAGATTGAAGATTGATTAATTGACTAGAAAGATGACAGACAAGCTTAGATTTCGAATCCCCCTTAGATCACCAAGGCAACGACAGTCACAGACCAGCGATTTTCGATTCTAGTTCATTCAGTTCACAGACACCATCATAACTCCTGACCCTTAGGTTTAAGACTGGCGAACGTTCGCTCTATCCGATCTAGCTACCACGATTAATTAGCCGCCCGGATACGGTCGCCTCTCGCAACGACTTAACTTAATTGGTGCAAATTCTAGTGATTAATGAGTTACTCTAGCAATGGATCAACCCTAATCGGTTCCTACGAAAGGCACACTCCAATTATAAGGTTGATTGTTCGATTTGATGTTTTAAAGTAAGGCGAGCGTTCGCTTCTATCCTTAGCTTAACAAGAATCTAATCTAGGTGGCCAAACCAGACAAGAAACACAGAAAATGAAGAACAAATCAAACATGCAAGATGAAACTGAATGAACTTTGAATCTAATCACCGCCGATCCGTGACCGCTTAAAGCCCTGGGTCACTTAGGGTTCATCTAATCTAAGTTACACAAGTTCAACTACTCATATCCAATCCAGAAGAGTCGAAGGCAGACAAAGAATACATCTCAGGTAGGAAGACAGATAAGAACTGTAAAACCTAATTTCGATGCTTCCTGACAGCTTCAATCTGCTGAATCTTCAACTCCTAACCCTGGCTCTCCGAGATGGATGGATGGCGTCACGATCCGTTCCTGCTCCTCGAACTCTTGTTACTCCTCCTGTCTCTCTCTCTCGTCGTTCTTTCTGTGTGTTGTAAAAAGTGATGTGTGTTAAGTGATGAGGCGTTCTCGATAATAGCCCCGAGTTCTCTATTTATACCAACCCGATATTCTCCTGAATTCAACTGGAATTTTTGCCGAAAATAGTGAAGGGATTTCGACGAAAATTTCTTCATACTTGAATCGGTTGATTCCTTCCTACGGTTTCGGCGAAATCTCCATGGTATCTTCTGCGAAATTTTCCTCTCAATCGGCCAGTGGTTTCTTCTTCCATTTTCGGCGAAAACCAAAGGGTAATTTCGCCAAAAATATGTGTATGAACTGGGCAGAATTTGTTCGACTTTGAATGGCTTCTTTGACCGATTCTGGTTCAATTCCTCGAGGTTCCAATGCTTCAGACACATCCATGGTTACTTTATTTGACGGCAAAAAACCTGTGCTTACGTAAAAACACTAGAAAACCATCAAATAGACCCGAAACGGGCCACGGTAACACAAGTGGCATGAGATAGGGCAATCGATTGATTATTCGTCATTCTACCCTAAAAACAATGTCTTAAGCAAAGAAATGTCGCTTAAATGAGGCTGATAATCACGTCAATTCGAGTGTCATCAGGCAGCACCTATCTTCAACCCCACGGTAGGTGATATCGTTTACCCCCTCTTTAAGTTCCTTCATTATGTTTGGATGCAATCTCTGTGCTATAGCAACAAGGCGGGACGTCACCATATCTCCCTGGAGGAGCTCGTACTTTCCGTGTTGTGGGAGGAAAGTGTTCGTCTCCACCCAGGATGGTGGCTACAAACGCACAACCACCAAGAAACTTCCCTCCGAACTGCCTGGAGGTCCTTTCATTTCCTGTCTGATAGACAACCTCCAGATAGGCGACAAATGGGGCCCTAATATTCCTCGCATCCCGATTGAGCACACAGGTGCCAAGCTCGCCGTTGCATGAGGCCTCAACCTTTCGGTGGCCTCGACAATTGCAGACCGCTACCTCGCCGGCCAAGAAGGGAGCCTCCACAGCCAGTTGCAACTCCAGTGCCTCACGCTCCTCTCATAGAGTTGCCGCCTCCTCCACAGCCACAGATGCCCGACGAGATTAACAAGCGGTTGGCGCGCATTGAGCAATGGCAACTTGACTACTCTGCCGGTTCACTTCAATGGCAGAAGGACCGAGTGGCGCATGAGGAGGCACAGAACGTGCGATGGGCCGTTCTGCAACAATTCATGGAGGACTAGACCACTAGACACGGGGCTGAGCTCGCATGGCGACAGCAGATTGAGCGGCGATTTGGTGTTTCCCCTATCTCGACTCCGCCTCCACCACCACCTGAGGGACAGTGATCTAGTTGTTTCTATCCTTTCCTTTGTTTTTCTTTCTTCTTTTCGGATTTCGATCCAACCTTTTTATGTGTGGTCCCGGGACACTTGTCCCGGTTTCCTTTTGATCTTTTGGTTGTTTTTGTTTTGTAGGTGTCTTTTGGTAGCTACTCTACTCCGCTCCACGACTCCCTCTTCGAACCCATCTGCTACACCACCCCCTTTCCCAGGTCCCTCGTAACTCTCAATCTCTTTTTCGTCCTGTGAGGACACTGAACAGTCTAAGTGTGGGGTAGGATGTTAGAGAACCATGCATGATCTTGATTGCCCTTTCATTGTGTTTCGTGGTGCTTTACCTAATTTCTCTAAGCATTAGAATTGCTTAGTTCTTGATGTTTGACGTTGAGTTGTTGATTCAATCTGTCATAATGATGCTTAGACTGCTTAACCTAGAACCTGATGTGAATCGCTGCAACCGTGGGCAGACGACCCTTAAACACCGCAAGTTGGAACGTGCAACGAGGTAGAAACCTTCGGGAACCGGGTGCGGAAAAGTACTTTGACCCGTCGGCTATATAACAGCCGGGAACCAGAAGTGTCCAGTCGAAGACGCCACGCCAAGAGATGGATGCTCTTGATGATAAGTCGATCCTTCAGTATCGCAACATGCAGATACAACAAGGGTTTCAGAACAAAGTTCTATCAAAGGGGGTTTATTTCATAAAAGTTGTAAGTTACAAGGGAGGCCGGCGGCCTCTATTTATAGGGAGGGAACAGCTCTCCTCCCTAAACACTACTTCTAAATAATAATAAAATTAAGAGTCCTATTCTTAAATAGTCTCATAAATCCCCTAAATAATCCTACTAAAAAGGAATAAACATAAAATAATAGTTGTAGTTTTTAAAGCAGAATAAAAGACCTAAATTAGGTCAAAAACCCTAATCCGGCCGCGTACGGCTGCTTGGGCCGGTTGGGCGCGTGTGGCGGCCCGGTGGGCTTGACCGGCCGAACGCCGGGCTGGACTCGGGTGGCGGACGCGGGCTTCAGCTTCGGGCGGGCTCAGTGACCGGACTTCTTGTCTAGAAGATATGTTCTTCATGGTCGGCTCCTTGGAATTCCTCTGATCGGATCGGTTGCCAATTTAGGGTTCGGAGCTTCTCTCTCCTTGGGCTTTCTTCCTTTCTGCTTGGGCCTTCTTCTTTAAGCTTCAGGTAGGCCTCTAAGTAGCTTCGGACATAGCCCTTCGAGGTTAGCCCAAGTGTCATGCTTTCGGGCCACGGACTCCACTTCTTCTCAGGGCTCGGCTCAGGGTCAATCTTTGACAACTCTCCTCTTCGAGCCAAGGGTTCTTGCTCTCTCTTCCTTCTGTACTCCAGGAACGCTTCGAGAGGGTCACTCAAAGAATCGGCTTCTTCCTCAGGGCTCCTAGAGGTCAGGCTAGGGGCAGGCTGAAGCTTCTCTTCGGTGCTAGGGCTCATACCCTCGGCCAATAGCATGGCTTGGGACAGCATTCCATTCCTTGTAGTCTTTCTACCTGCAAGTGAAGGATTTAGTCGATATTTCTTGTCATACATTGGTTTTAGGGCTCGTGGACGGCCTTCCCTTGGATTCATTCTCTTTTTAAGAGGCCATAGGGTCTTGTCTCGGCCAGGTGACCCTAGTGGTGTGTAGGAGTATCGATTGGCTTCGGGGCAGCATTGTTGGATCATGTCAGAACCTGAAAACTGACTTGCTTACTTTGATGCTAAATTGCTTGGCCAGAACAGATTTTCAAAATCACACTTGCAGTTTGTCACCTTGATTGCATGAAAATGACCGAATCTGACTAGCGAACCAACTGTGAGCTTTTGATCCATTGCACATAACTTGCAATTTCAATTCATTTTGAGTTGTTTTCTGTTTGCTTGAATGAGTTAGAATTTGCATGAGACCTACTCGAGACCACACGGTGACACGAGTTCTAGAATGAAAGGGGCACCTAGATTAAGCTAGTAAGCCAGATGGCCTACCCAACATTAAACCCACTAGGTTTAAACTCTTGAGCTTGGCCCTTCTTTCGGTTCGATATATATTACAGCCAATCCCCATTCTTTCATTCCCCGTTGATCCCCTGTGCTTGTAGTTCTAGATTGACCTACCGGAAGTCGGTCTATGGTAACCTGCCTATAGCCATTAAACAGGTGGTCTTAGCTATTATGTCCAGACGTGTAAACCCCTCTAGCAACTAAAAGAAAGAATCGGCACAGAAAGAAAAAAATATAGAAAAAGAAGAAAATAAGAAAATTTTCAAAAAAAATGAGAAAAAGAAAAGTTCAAAGTTCGAAAGTTTTAGTTAGTTCAATAACGTTCTTCTCCCTACATTTGGAAGAACGAAGTCAAAAGAAAAATCAGAAAAGAATGTGTGTAACGAAAATAAAGTGCTAGTTTGCTTGAGGGTGTCATAGGACGAGTGTACACTATTCCACCCGTGTCTGGTTAGATGGTAGGAAGCCATAGGCTAGATTCGAGGGAAGTTGGTCGAAAACTACACCGCACCAAAGCCATCATCATACATTCCCATCATCCATCTCATCATAACCCTTGTAGTGTAGAATTCGTTACAGTCCTAAGCAGGGAAGTCCTTCTTGACTAGTCCCTCGTGTTGTCACAGTGGTGGAGATGTGGTCGAATTGCAAACTTATGACAGAATTCAGTAACAGAAAATGATTGAGAGCAAAAACACGTCCACAAACACAGAGAATGAGAATGAGAGTTTCCCTTGTACTAAAAACTATCTGTGTGAGGAGTCTGGTCGGTCAGGTCAAATTCGTGCATGATTGGTTACTACTTATTGTCGTATGCAATTTGTAGTGAGACCAGGTTGTTTGGCTGATCAGTATGCATGTTAGGTTTCTTGTTCGAGGGATTATCTATCTAATAATTCATTATGCGTGCTTGAACTCCAATTTAATCGATCTTATCATTTGTGAACGTGAGCGTGATCTATTCAGTTTGCTTGAGGACAAGAAAAAGCGTAAGTGTGGGGTATTTTGATGACACTTGATTTGACGTGATTATCAACCTCATTTAAGCAACATTTCTTGTCTTAAGGCATGGTTTTTAGGGCAGAATAGCGAATATTCACTCAACTGCTCTGTCTCGTGCCATTTGTGTTACCTTGGCCCGTTTCGGGTCTATTTGATGGTTCTCTAGTATTTTCATGATAGCACAGGTTTCCACCGTCAAATAAAGTAACCAGGGACGTGTCTAAGGCATCAGAGCCTTAAGAAACCACACCAGAATCGATCCAAGAGTCAATCAACTCAACACAAATCCTGCCTGGTTTTACAAAGAAGTTTACGGCGAAAAGACCTTGAGTTTTCGTCGAAAACTCAAGAAGAAATCGTCAGAGCTTACAAAGAAGAAGTTTTAGGCGAGAAGTCCAAGTTCTCGCTGAAAACTCTAGGTGAATTTGGAATAGAAGAAACAGTCGGAGCAAGCAGAGTTTTTAAAGGGAGTTTTCGCCAAAAACTTCCCATGTTTTCGGCGAAAAATCAAGATGTTTCCAAGCCGTCCGCGGACAAATATAAAAGGAAAAATACCAGCTAAAATACTTCATAACTTACACTTTGGACGAGAATTCCAAGACTGAGACCAGAGAAAGAAAGAGTGAAAAGAGTTCGAGGAGCCAGGAAAGGATCGTGACGCCATCCTTCCATCTCGGAGAACCAGTGCTAGGAGTTGAAGATCGAGCAGATCGAAGGTTCACGGATTCGTTGAAATTAGGTTTTACAGTTCTTCTCTGTTTTTCCTACCTGAGATGTATTCCTTGTCCGTCTTTGATTCTCTTGTATTGAAGATGAGTAGCTAAACTCGTAGAGCTTAGATTAGATGAACCCTAAGTGACCCAGGGCTTTAAAGCGATCACGGATCGGCGATGATTATATTCGAAGTTCATTCAGTTTCTCTTTCATGTTTGATTTGTTCTTTGTTCTCTGTGTTTCTTGTCTGGTTTGGCCACCTAGATTAGATTCTTGTTATATTTAGGATAGTAGCGAATGTTCGCCTCACTTTGAAACACCAAATCAACAATTAACCTATTCGTTGGATTATGCCTTTCGTAGGAACCAGTTAGGGTTAATCCACATCAAGAGTAACTCATGAATCACTAGTAATTGCACTAGTTAGTTCTGTCGTTGCAAGAAGCGACCGTACTCGGGCGACTAATTAATCTTGGCAGTTAGATCGGATAGAGCGAACGTTCGCCAGTCTTAAACCTAAGGGTAAGGAGTTATGGTGGTGTCTTTGAAATGAATGAATCAGAATTGAAAACCGTTGGTCTGTTGATTGCCAATGCTCTAGTGATCTAAGGGGGATTCAAAATCTAAGCTTGTCTGTCGTCTGTCTAAGTCAAACAATCAATCATTCTGCATTTTAATTTCATTTCAGTCCCTTTGCATTTTAGTCTAGAAGTCGTGGAACTCACACCACGCACAAGCTGTTTGTTCCTGAATAAATATGCCAACATATTTGAGTAAGCAAGTAGAAGAGGCCCGTGGAATATGATCTGTCCTGCTCTGTGCTTGACATGTATATTATTTTGCAGGCATTACAACGTCCATCATAGAGCGAACGTTCGCCGAACTTAGACCTAAGGGTAAGGAGTTATGGTTGTGTCTGAGAACTGAATGAATTAGGATTGAAAACCATTAGTCTTGTGATTGCCAATGCTCTGGTGATCTTATGGGGATTCAAAGTCTAAGCTTGTCTATGTTCTCGTTAGTCAACCTCCTTTAATCTTTCTGTCTTTTTTTAATTTCCTTTGTTTATTAGTTTAGAAGTCGTGGAACTCACACCACGCACAACGTGCTTAAAACCTGAGTAAATTGTCAGCTTCTTTGAGTAGTCAATTAGAATAAACCTCGAGAGATTCGATATAGTCTACTTCTATAGGCTAGTTATTTGACCACACGCTAAAAACATGTTCATCAAACGTGTTGAAATCACCTGCAATACCCCAAGCACAATAGAGGGATTTACAGACCGCAAATCATCAAACAAAGTCCTCCTAGCATCCCTATCATTCGAAGCATAAATAAAGGACACTTGAAACATAGTGGGAACCTTAATGATAGTATGAATCATTTGGCTTGTATTTTTAACCACTCTCAGTGGAACATCAACCCTCCAGATCAACTAGACCTTATCAAGGTCACCATCACATGTAAAATCTCCATTCCAGCCAGAAAATGTTTCACATGTAAAATCTCCATTCCAGCCAGAAAATGTTTCAGAGAAGATCTCTGTTGTCTTTTTTTTTTGTCATGGAAACTCCAGTTATGGAGAGGACCATAGATCGTGCATCATCCTAACTAAAAGGAAAAGAAAAAAGAAAAAGGAAAAAAGGAAGAGGTTGGGGGTGGGGGGAGAGCTGGGGGGTTGACTTAAAGTACGGACGTAACCTAAGGCTAATCCTTAATTCTGATTTTGGACCGCAAAAAGAGTAAGATTATGCATGCAGAAACCAAGCTGCATAAAGTTAAGTGCAAATTTGGCCACATCATGTGCAATTGAGTTTCTTGTTCTTTTAATACTTTTATAAATCACCCCTGGCATCCTTTTAAGAAGAGTTCGAATTTCCTGGATAACAATCCCTGCCAATGGGTGAGATTTGTTCGGATCAAAAACTCGTCCATGTACCTTCTCAGCGTCGCCTTCTATTATTAAATTTTGTAAAGTCGAGGCTCTTATCCATAGGAGAGTCATCCTAACTGCCAAGGCTTCAATTGTGAAGGGGTCACAAATGAAAGGAAAGCATTGACCACCTGCAAAAAGAATGTTCCCATGGAAATCTCTTACCACCATGTCTATAGCACCTCCTTTGTTATTTAGGATTGCTCCATCCACATTGACTCTGAACCAATTAGTGGATAGTAATACTTCATAATTATTGCTTTAGGAAGCTGACGCACAGGTTGTGTTTTTGTCGGATTGTTAGTCAAAACTTGTTCTTTTAGGTGAGCCTCAAAACATTCCTTTAGAATCCTTGGATGCATTTGTTTAAAGTTGAAAACAATTTCGTTCCTAGATTTCTATACTCGCCACCAAAAGATTAGTACCTTTTGAGGGGAAACTACCTTTTTCTGCAATATTTCTCGACATGTTATAGTAATATTTGGGCCTTGAAAAGAGCTTAGCGGGATTCTAGTTAGATCTGCCAATTTTGTCGCCAGAATACAATACATTAACAAGTGTTCAATTGATTCCTCATGATCCCAACAAACTGGACATAAATCTGGTATGTCTCTCATTTTTTTCTTTAGAATCGTCCTTGTGGGTAGGATCTGATGGAATAACTTCCAGAGGAAAAATTCAAGTTTTGGTTGGATCTCAAGACTCCAAACTACTTTCCATAGATTTCCGTTAATTGGAAACGGGCCAAATTCCTCTTCTATAGATGGGACTTGTGTTAATAGTTCATAACCTGACGTCACCATATACGCCCCAGAATTCGAAAGTTGCCAGGAAATTTTGTCCTCACATTCGAAGAGAGGAAGAGGAATTGAAAGGATTTTGAACACATCTGACATGGGAAACATCTCCTTTAATTTTGGAATGTTCCACAAATTCATGGATATCAATTCAGCCACAACACGATTAGCGAGAGGATGATCATCACTGATATTGATACAGGGGGATGTAAAAGGAAAATTTGGAATCCAAGGATCCTTAAACATTCTTATGGTCCTCCCATTTTCAATTTGTCATCTCATCCCTTGTATCAATACATCTCTTCCATGGAGAATGCTTCTCCATCCGTGCAACGGTCTATATCCTAATTTTGCTGGAAAGAAATATGATTTGTGAAAGTATCTGCCTTTAATTACTCGAGAGAGGAGTAATTCAGGATTATTAATGATTCTCCAACCTTGTTTTGCCAACAGGGCTTGATTAAATTTACTGAAATCCTTAAAGCCTAGCCCTCCTTGTTCTTTCGGAGAACAAAGTTTTTTCCATTCAATCTAGTGGATTTTTTTTCCTTTGTCTGCCCCCACCAGAAATTGGCCATGAGACTATTAATCCTGTCCAAAGTTGTAATTGGGATCAAGTATGTCCCCATTGTGTAAACTGGTAATGCGGCAACTACTGAGTTTAATAACACTTCCATTCCTACAGGAGACAAGAATTTACCCTTCCAACTCTGTAGCCTTTGAGCAACAACATCTTCCAGAAATTGAAAGGATTCCACTTTGGATCTTTTCAAGACTGAGGGTAGTCCTAAATACACATCGTCATCTGAGGCAAGTTTCACTCCGAGTAGTTTACTTAATGTGTCTTTGTCTTGGTCAGAAGTTGCTTTACAAAAGGTAACTGTGGATTTTTGAAAGTTAAGTTTTTGTCCACTATATAATTCACATATTTCAAACACATCTTTCAATGTCTCAATCTCTTCATTTGAAACTCTAAGGAACAAGAACGTATCATCAGCAAACATAAGGTGTGTTAATGTTGGGGTATGACTATTATATGTACACTAGTAAGAGTCTTAGTGTCGATAGCTTTCTCTAACAATAGTGTCAGGCCTTCTGAACATAATGCAAAAGTAAGTGGAGATAAGGGATCTCCTTGTCGGAGCCCTCTTGTCAGTTTGAAAAATCCAAAAGTTTTTCCATTTAGAATAATCGTCATTGAAGTTGACATTATAAATCTAGCCATCCATCCAATCCATTTTTCCGCAAAACCAAATCTGCGAAGCAGTGTAAAGAGAAAAGCCCATTCAGCTCTATCATATTCTTTCTCCATATCGAGTTTTAACGCCATGTATTTATTCTTACTATTCTTTCTACCCGAGAGATAGTGCATTACCTCATGCGCAATTAGGATGTTATCTGATATCACACGCCCGTGTACAAATCCATTTTGAGTTGAGCTGATGATTTGAGGTAAGATTTTACTTAATCGTCCGGTAAGTATCTTCGAGATAATTTTGTACAAAACTATGCACAAACTGATTGGTCTGAGTTGCCATACATTTTCAACTTTTTCAACCTTTGGCAACAGGGTAATCCATGTGTGATTAATAGATTTGAGAATATCTTATGACTCAAAGAAAACAATGATAGCTTCAGTTACATCAGGGCCAATAATATCCCAATAAGCCTGGAAGAAAGCCCCAGAGAAGCCATCAGAGTCTGGCGCCTTATTGGGTCCAATTTCAAAAACTATTTTTTGCACATCCACTATGTTGACTGGCAGTAAGCATTTCGTTCATTTCCACTGTTACTTGTCTGGATGCTGGAATTGGCCGAAGTTTTCATCTAAAATCGGAAGGCGGAAGAGATGACTTAAATAGTTCTGAGTAGAAATTAATTGCAATTTTACCTCATGAGCTCCTTGGTACACCATTTGGGTCCAAAAGAGACTCCACTTTGTTCCTCCTTCTTTGTTGAGTCACTGCTCGATGGAAAAAAGTTGTATTTTTATCCCCGTTTATATTCCATCTCGTTCTATATCTTTGTTTCCACTATAATTCTTCATGGTGAACCTCTATTCCTAGCTTTGTTTCCAAGCCCGCCACTATTTCCCAGTCGATTGGGATTTTTTATTTTTCCTCTGCGATTTCTTCCTCCAATCTTTGGATTTTCCTTGTGATGTGCAAGATTTAACTCACAACATTCAAGGTCATATTCCACGAGATCCTCTCATAAGCTAATACTCACAAGGTTCATGAACGGTCTAAACATTTGAATTGAGGTTTGGTTTTTAAAAGAGAACTAATCCAAAGCATAAACAAACAAAGCAAAACTAACAAGAGAGATTGAGGATCAAACAAGAGAGAAGGGAGTTTAGCTTAGCAAGGGGTTTCTTCAAGCTCAAGGTTCATGAAAGTTGGATTGAATCTCAAGACAATGTGTAAACCGATGACCATGCAAATCACTCAAGTAGAATCAACGAACTCTCGCACAATTGACTCTCTACTCCTAGACCAAATGCACCATGCTTTCGCTATGTAAACAAAGGGATTGGAGTGCCTTAGCTTGCTCAAAGAAATGCTCAACACTTGATTTCTATGCTAACATTCATCTAACACAAGGTAATGATGCAAGACACTCTCATGTCAACCATATAACACTAGTCTAGCAATCAAAAGGGTCTTTCAACCTTCAAATGAGAGAAAACCAAATGCACACCAAGTGTTTGATAAAATGACAACAAGGAAAACAAGCTCAAAAATGGTTGCAATTGCATAATCCAATCTCTCAAATCATTCAATTACAATCCAAACACCTTAGATGAACATCAATCAATCATTCTCGTGTATTGAAACACATAAACAATACCAAAAGAACAAATCAAGCTCTAATGGCTACAAAGCACAAGGTCTAGGATCATCATCTTACACAAATGGCTATGAGAAACTCAATCCATGCAATCAATCATCTATCCTAGCTTGATCCATCCCCCACTAAACTAAACCTAAGTTTAGCCTAGCTTAACCATGGAAGAAACCTGAAATTGAGTAGAGGAGACCATCCTTGTTTCCATGGAGGATCTTGCAACTTGGCTCTTCAAGCTTCAATCCAAGGTGAGGAAGACTTTACTTAGATCCTTGATCTTCAATTTGATCAACAAGGGAGAAGGATGATGAGATGAGAGAGAGAGAAGAGGGTGATCGGCGATGGTAATTGAGAGGGAAAAGAGAGTGACGAGTGTGTTTTAATTAAAGAATATCTCCCCCAATTTTCGCCCCTTTCACCTTTATATACTGCGCTGGAAATCCCTTGAATTTTCGGCGAAAATTGTGTAAGATTTTTGCCGAAAATCTCTTTGAAAAACACCGAGCGGCTTGACATTTCTTCATGGGTTTTCGGCAAAAACTTCCTGAGTTTTCGCAGAAACTTTCCAGAACTCGAAATCATCTTCTCTAATTTTCTGCGAAAATGGAGGTTTTCGCGAAACTATAAGTTCCGCCGAAACTTAAGTATGAAACCGTGCACTTTTCTTGATTTTGCAACGGCCATATCTCCTCCGTCCTAGCTCTGATTGACCTCTTGTTTGATCCTACGTGCTCCTTGTCACCAGTACTTCAATGTCAAATCCTGAAAATGCACAAATAAAACTCCAATAAGCACTGAAATTTCCCTCAAAGTGGCACTTGGATAACAAAAGGGCACTTTGCATAAACTTCCATAAAAGCATATAAATCATGGCAAAATGAGATCAAACATGGGAGATCCTTATGCTAATCAAAGGCCTAAAATGCACCAAATAAAGTCACATCAAATTCCCCTACGACTAAGCTTTGCTTGTCCTCAAGCAAATGAATTAGAAAACACCCAAGTTCACAAATGACAAGATCAGCCTCATTGAGATTCAAGCAATAACAATTTGGCTTAGACTGTCCCACGAACAACCTTAACCTACACATGCAAGAACATAAACCAAACAAGACTAGACCTCACTATTTTCTGCACACTTCAAGTAGTGGATAATTGGGATACAGAGAAACCGCCCACGACAACACCGACTCTAATCAAAAGGACTTGAACTCGGGAAATGGAACGGATTAGGTGGTGGTGGGAAAATCTTTGAAAGTGGTGAGTGATCGTGATGTGGCTATCGACTCAACTTCATCCGCTTCTAGATCTGCACTTTTCACGCTCAAGCTAGGATCACTACAACAAGGGCCACTTTTGAGAACTCTTTTCCTTTTCTATATTCTTTCATATTCTTTTTTTTTTTCTCAACTGCATACTAGTGCTCGATCGAACACTTCACTTAGGTGTTGAACCTGCCTAGCTCACAGACTTTGCCTTTGCTAGTTGATGTTGCAGTTTTAGCGATATCAAATAACTAATCTACCAAGGTAGACTAGATCGTATTCTACTCGAGGTCTCTTCTTCTTGTCTACTCAAATATGTTGGCAAATTACTCGATTTAAACAAGTTGTGCGTGTGTGAGTTCCACGACTTCTAATCTAATAAACAAAGGGAAAATAAAAGACAGAAAAAGTAAAAAGGTTGACTAACAGGACGATAGACGAGCTTAGACTTCGAATCCCCCTTACATCACCAAGGCAACGGCAATCACAAGACCAGCGGTTTTCAATTCTCATTCAATCGGTTTCTATACACCACCATAACTCTTGACCCTTAGGTTTAAGACCGGCGAACGTTCGCTCTATCTGTTCTAGCTACCAAGATTAATTAGTCGCCCGGGTACGGTCGCCTCTCGCAGCGACTTAACTTAACTGGTGGAATTACTAACGATTTATGAGTTACTCTTGCAGTGGATTAACCCTAACCGGTTCCTACGAAAGGCACACTCCAATTATAAGGTTAATTGCTTGAATTGATGTTTTAAAGTAAGGCGAGCGTTCGCTTCTATCCTTAGCTTAATTAACAAGAATCTAATCTAGGTGATCAATCCAGACAAGAAACATGAACGATGAAGAACAAATCAAACATGAAAGAGAAACTGATTGAACTTTGAATCTAATTACCGCCAATCCGTGACCGCTTTAAAGCCCTGGTCACTTAGGGTTCATCTAATCTAAGCTCTACAAGTTCAGCTACTCATAACGATAACAGAAGAATCAAAGGCAACAAAGGAAATCATCATACAGAGGAAGAACAGATAAGAACTGAAAAACCTAATTCTGACGACTCTGGCGAAGCTTCGATCTCCTGGATCTTCAACTTTAAGCTCCGAGCTCTTCGAGGTGGAAGGATGGCGTCATGATCTCTCCACGATTCTTCGAACTCTCTAAACTATATCTATCGACCCTAAGGTCGTGGCTAATCAGCCAAAATTCATGCGTATCTAATCTGGCTTCAAAAAGTCTATATATAACCCCAGAAACCCTTTACAAGTTGGAAAAGGCTGAAAATTAGGGTTTCTACCCGGATTTTCAAAGGAATTTTCGCCGAAAACATCACCAGATTTTCGCCGAAAATGTTAGTTAAAAACCAGCTCCAACTTGTTACGATGATTCCCGCTCCGTTTGAACTCCGATTTGGTCCCCGTTTGAACTCCGATTGGTCCCCGTTTGAAGCGCTGGACTCGTGAGAGAGTCCTCTATAATGTGATAACCTGGAGGCTCAACATAAAAGCTCACAAAAAGGGTAAAAATATCCAATAAATGGACAATGTATGCACTAGGAGCCTAGAATTACATAATAAACACATTTTCACCAAATATTCATCAGAATGGCATCAAAGGGGCATGAAATGTCGCTTAAATGGGGATGAAAATCACGTCAAATCGAGTGTCATCAATACCCCACACTTAAGCTTTTGCTTGTCCTCAAGCAAACTGAACTAGAACACACTCAAATTCACAAATGACACGAGATTAAACTGAGATTCAATTCTAACAATTTGGTTTAGACTGTTCCACGTAGAAAAAGTGACCTACACATGCAAGAACATCAACCAAACAACTTTTCGATCTCATTAATTTCTGCACACTTCAAGTAGTTGTTTTAATAAAGCTCGTTTCTTGGCAAAACAATTAATCATAATTAACCCACTACGATAACACCAATTCTAATCAAAAAGACTTTAAGCTCTAGCCATGATGTGGACGCGGAGGTAGGAAAAGTGATGTGGCTATCGACTCAACTTCATCCGCCTCTAGATCTGTACGTTACATGTTCTAGCTAGGACTGATTTAAACAATGATTTATTTCAGGTTTCGACTTCTTCCATTTAATTTATTTACTGCATACTAGTGCTGGATACCAAACACTTCACTTAGGTGTTGGACCTGCCTAGCTCACAGTATTTGTGCCTATGCTAGTGCTCAACCCGAACACTTCACTTAGGTGTCGGGCTTGCCTAGCTTTATTTTTCAGCACTTTAAAGAATTTAGCATTGATTTGCACAACTTTATTACTTGATTTAACAATTTAGCCATTTGATCCTAGCTAGTTATAACTTTTTACACGAGATTTCAAATTGAATTTCACAATCACAGGTGAACAAATATGGAGTGAAAACATGGGAGAAGCTAGCATTTATCACCTTAGAATGGTGTTATCGAGCTTTGTTATTACAAGTCAATCAATTCAATTAATTCAAGTTTCAACTACTGAAGTGATTTGTGATCTATTCTGACCTAGACTCATTTAATATCAGTTTCGACACGTTGGTTACAGGTTCTAAGTGGAACAGTCTAGACGTCATTGTTCAAAATTGAAGTCAATTTAACATCAAAAGTCAAGAATTGAGCAATTCTATGCTAGAGAAATTTCAAATTTGAACCACAGAATCATAGATAATCAAGCAAGATCGTGCATAATCCTACACTCCTATACCCCACACTTAAACGGTTCTGTGTCCTCACAGAACTAATCTAGAGTAGAGAGATACGAAGAACCTGGAAGGTGATGGTCGATGTAGCGGATGAGCACGGAGAGTCCGGAGTGGAGCGGAGCAGCTACTCAAGTTCCTACAAAAACAAAAACAACAAAAAGATCAAAAGGATACCGGGACAAGTGCCCGGATCCACACATAATAAAAGTCGAACAAAGACGGTTAGGGGAATTTTGAAAATAGTTTGATTTTTTTTTGAAAAGGTTTTCGAAAATTTTCTGACCCAACTAAAGTTTTCGCCGAAAACTGGTGAAGTTTTCGGCGAAAACTACTTTGAAAACAAAGACAGATGACTTAACTAAATATTTTCGCCGAAAACTTTAGAAGTTTTCGGCGAAAACTAATTCAAAAACAGAAACAGACTCAAACAGACTAAACATTTCGCCGAAAACTTTAGAAGTTTTCGGCGAAAACAACTTTGAAAACCCACTGGAAAACAGACTCGAACCAACTAAAGTTTTCGCCAAAAACTTTGAGGAGTTTTCGGCGAAAAATTGACCTGACACAGAAAATTAGAGCAGACGAAAATAAAAGAATCTGACACTTTGGTTCCCCGAAACTGACTCGAACGACGAAAAAGACTGACTCAATAGTTCAAAAACGGACTCCAGCTGTGGGTTGCCTCCCACGAAGCGCTCTCTTTTAACGTCCTTGAGCCGGACGGTACCTGTTAGGGACCCAAACTTAGGAGTTCCTTGAAGTCAATCGTCTTCTTCAAGGACAGCGGTTGAGTGCCATGTAGCACTCCAGAAGGGTGATGCAGCCGGTAGTGCTCCAATAGATCACGGTTCTGGTTGGATGACCAGTTCTTCTCGAATTCTCCTACTCGAGGAGGAAAGAGGTAGTACGGCGTGGCATGGTCAATGAGCTCCATCTTCTCTACAGGTTGACTCGACGGAAGTGTAGGTGAGGGTATCTCCTCAATCTCTATGTGCTCCTCTTCGGCTTCAACTTCATGATGGATTGGCTTTATGTCTTCATCAACCACCACCGCCAATGATTCTTCTAGCTCATAATAGTCATGGATAGGATCATCATCTTCTTCTTCGAACAGCTCTTGAGCGTCTTTTGTCATTAACTGCTTTGGTTGCTCGAGCTTGATGTCCGTCGCGAGATGAGCTCGTAGCATTGAAGAGATATTATCCAAGGAAGATTGGGTTCTCGACGAGCATTGTTGATGTTCATGAAGCATCTCTTGGTTATCTCTAGCGCCACTTTGATGCTCTTGGTTGTGTGTCTCTTGGTAACCTTGTAACATTGAAGAGATTTAATCAAAGAGGGAGTCAAATCTCGCCGTCTGTTGTTGTTGTTGATGTAGCATTTCTCGATAATCATCAAGATATGGTGCTTCATTGTTGTACCACTCTTGGTACTGGTCATCCCACCTGTTATCCTGCATAATCAAAACTAAGAAGCACTACCCAGGTAAATCATGGAAATATGGAGGAAAATTAAATGGTAAGGCGGAAAGGTAGAAGAATAATTTGCCAACTCTTCTTTCAAACAATTAGAAGAGTCCCCGACAACGGCGCCAATTTGATGCTGCAGTTTTAGCGGTATCAAATAACTAATCTACCAAGGTAGACTAGATCGTATTCTACTCGAGGTCTCTTCTTCTTGTCTACTCAAATATGTTGGCAAATTACTCGATTTAAACAAGTTGTGCGTGGTGTGAGTTCCACGACTTCTAATCTAATAAACAAAGGGAAAATAAAAGACAGAAAAAGTAAAAAGGTTGACTAACAGGATGATAGACGAGCTTAGACTTCGAATCCCTCTTAGATCACCAAGGCAACGGCAATCACAAGACCAGCGGTTTTCAATTCTCATTCAATCGGTTTCTATACACCACCATAACTCCTGACCCTTAGGTTTAAGACCGGCGAACGTTCGCTCTATCCATTCTAGCTACCAAGATTAATTAGTCGTCCGGGTACGGTCGCCTCTCGCAACGACTTAACTTAACTGGTGGAATTACTAACGATTTATGAATTACTCTTGCAGTGGATTAACCTTAACGGTTCCTATGAAAGGCACACTCCAATTATAAGGTTAATTGCTTGAATTGATGTTTTAAAGTAAGGCGAGCGTTCGCTTCTATCCTTAGCTTAACAAGAATCTAATCTAGGTGATCAATCCAGACAAGAAACATGAACGATGAAGAACAAATCAAACATGAAAGAGAAACTGATTGAACTTTGAATCTAATTACCACCAATCCGTGACCGCTTTAAAGCCCTGGGTCACTTAGGGTTCATCTAATCTAAGCTCTACAAGTTCAGCTACTCATAACGATAACAGAAGAATCAAAAGCAACAAAGGAAATCATCATACAGAGGAAGAACAGATAAGAACTAAAAAACCTAATTTTGACGACTCCGGCGAAGCTTCGATCTCCTGGATCTTCAACTTTAAGCTCCGAGCTCTCCGAGGTGGAAGGATGGCGTCACGATCTCTCCACGATTCTTCGAACTCTCTAAACTCTATCTATCGACCCTAAGGTCGTGGCTAATCAGCCAAAATTCGTGTGTATCTAATCTGGCTTCAAAAAGTCTATATATAACCCCAGAAACCCTTTACAAGTTGGAAAAGGCTGAAAATTAGGGTTTCTGCCCGGATTTTCAAAGGAATTTTCGCCGAAAACATCACCAGATTTTCGTCGAAAATGTTAGTTAAAAACCAGCTCCAACTTGTTTCGATGATTCCCGCTCAGTTTGAACTCCGATTTGGTCCCCGTTTGAAGCGCTGGACTCGTGAGAGAGTCCTCTATAATGTGGTAACCTGGAGGCTCAACATAAAAGCTCACAAAAAGGGTAAAAATAGCCAATAAATGGACAATGTATGCACTAGGAGCCTAGAATTACATAATAAACACATTTTCACCAAAATATTCATCAGAATGGCATGAAAGGGGCATGAAATGTCGCTTAAATGGGGATGAAAATTACGTCAAATCGAGTGTCATCACTAGTGCTCAACCCGAAACTTCACTTAGGTGCCGAGCTTGCCTAGCTTTTCTTTTCTTTTGAGCATTTTCTTTTGAACATTCTCTTCACAAACTAGCCACTTGATCCTTAGCCCCTTACAACTTCCATACCAGATTTCGATTTGGATTCCGTCTAATCTCAAGCCACAATCACGAGGGGTCAAAAAGGTGATGAAAGACATGGAATATGGTGAGAATGTGTATGATCCAACAAACAGGACAAGGCTCAACGGGCTATCCTATAAGAAAACTGATTCGGGTAGGCTTTTGGCTAAATGTGATGAAATTCTAATTGCCTCTATCATCTTAGACCGGTGTTATCGAGCGGTACAAAAACACGTATC
This sequence comes from Linum lewisii, assembly GCA_034768395.1. NCBI lineage: Eukaryota > Viridiplantae > Streptophyta > Magnoliopsida > Malpighiales > Linaceae > Linum > Linum lewisii. The sequence goes on along the minus strand of CM068298.1, from coordinate 48,225,567 downwards.
AAACCAATCAATCAACATACAAGACTGATAAAATCTCTGTTCTGGCCTAGACTCATTTGATAGCAGTGCTAACATGCTGGTTATAGGTTCTAAGTGAAACAGTCTAAACGTCATTGTGAAAACTTGAAGTCAATTAAACACCAAAAGTCAAGAACCGAATGATTCTAACATAGAGGAATTTGGAAACAATCAAGATCATGCAAGTCATCAAAGCATAGCATTACACCTCTACCACAAGTAATCACACCAAACCTCAAACTCCCCCCTACGACTAACATGAGCATTGCCCTCAATGATCAAGAGAGAGAGGGTAAGGTGGAACGAAGTTACCGCGTTGGTAGAGAGGAGCATAGGATGCCAAAGTAGAGGAAGAGTCCCATGACGCACATCGTGGAGAGTGATCCGCCTAAGTGCTATCCATCATCTTATTCAACGAACTAAAACAACACAAAACATAAAAGCGAAAAGGTAAGGATAACATGGGTTGCCTCCCATGAAGCGCTTCTTTAACGTCTCTAGCTAGATGAAACCAAGAGCACTCAAGGCATAACCAAGGATAAAACCTCGACCGCACCAATAGTATCATTAACCACATAATGCTTAAGTCGATGGCCATTCACCTTAAAAGGTTCGGCTTGAGAAGGAGAAATTACCTCGACGGTCCCATAAGGAAATACTTGAGTTATCGTGAATGGTTCGTACCAACGAGATCTCAACTTCCCGGGAAAAAGTCTGAGCCGAGAGTTGTATAGGAGGACTGATCACCAACTTTGAAATCCTTGCCCGAATTCAATCGGGAGTCATGGATGAGCTTTGTCCTCTCCTTGTATAGCTTAGCACTCTCATATGCATGATGGCGATACTCCTCGAGCTCATGTACCTGAAACTTATGCTCTTCTCCTGCGAGACTCAAATCAAGGTTTAGAAATTTCAACGCCCAAAGAGATCGGTGCTCAAGCTCCACCGGCAAATGGCAAGCTTTACCATAGACCATCCTATAAGGAGTAGTGCCTATAGGGGTCTTATAAGCCGTACGGTAGGCCCATAGAGCATCATCAAGCTTCGTCGACCAATCTTTTCGTGATTGATCGACCGTTTTCTCCAAAATTCTCTTAAGTCCCCTATTTGTCACCTCGGCTTGGCCACTAGTTTGAGGGTGATACGAGGTAGACATCCGATGAGTGACACCGAAACGTCGGCACACTCTATCAAATTGTCCTTGAAAGTGAGTACCTCAATCACTAATGATAGCACTAGGGGAACCAAAACGGGTGAACAACCTAACAAGAAACTTTCCTACAACTCGGGCATCATTGGTAGGCAAAGCTTGTGCCTCCGCCCATTTAGACACATAATCAACCGCAACCAATATGTACTTGTTACCATGCGAAGTAGGAAACGGTCCCATGAAATCAATACCCCAAATATCGAATATCTCTACTACTAACGAAACATTTTGAGGCATTTCATCATGGAAAGAAATGTTACCTGAACGTTGACAAGCATCGCAAGACTTGACATAGTCTTGACAATCTCAAAAGATCGAGGGCCAAAAGAATCCGGACTCAAGTACCTTGCCAGCCGTGCGATTTTCCCCATGATGACCACCCGTAGGACCGGAGTGGCAATGTAGTATGATGTCCTTCGCTTCTCCATGGTTAACACATCTTCTAATCATACCATCCGAGCCAACTCGAAAAACAAAAGGCTCATCCCAATAGTAATGCTTCAAATCCGCAAAGAACTTCCTTTTGTCTTGAGTGGAGAGGCCCTCCTTCAAGTATCCACTAGCAAGATAGTTAGCTAAGTCCGCGAACCAAGGTTCCTTGAACTCCAAAGTTACTAACGCGAATAATAGCTCATCGGGGAAGTTGTCATTGATCTCTTCATTACCGTTGGGTACCATTTCAGCTTCTTTCAAACGAGACAAGTAATCGGCGGCTACATTCTCAGATCCCTTCTTATCCCTAATTTCAATGTCAAACTCTTGCAACAAAAGAACCCATCGAATCAATCTTGGTTTAGCATCGGTCTTAGACAGAAGGTACCTCAAAGCTTGGTGGTCCGTGAAGACAATAGTGTGAGAAAGCACCAAGTAGGACCTAAACTTATCAAAAGCAAACACTATGGCCAAGAGCTCCTTCTCCGTAGTTGTATAGTTCCTTTGAGCTTCATTGAGAGTCTTACTTGCATAGTATATTGGATGGAATCTCTTGTGAATTCATTGGCCTAGAACCGCTCCAATAGCGTAATCACTAGCATCGCACATCAACTCAAATGACTTTGACCAATCCGGAGCAATGAGTATAGGAGCATTTGTGAGTTTACCCTTTAGGAGTTCAAAGGCTCGCATGCATTCATCATCAAATCGAAATTCCACATCCTTCTCGAGAAGCCGAGTCATAGGAGTAGTTATCTTGGAGAAGTCTTTAATGAAACGCCTATAGAAACCGGCATGTCCCAAGAAACTTCTCACGGCCTTCACGGAAGAGGGTGGAGGAAGTTGAGAGATGGTCTCTAATTTCTCCTTATCAACTTCAATGCCTTTCCTAGAGATCTTATGACCAAGAACAATCCCCTCATTGACCATGAAATGGCACTTCTCCCAACTTAATGTGAGATTGGTCTCTTCACAATGATGCAACACCTTCTCAAGGTTCCTCAAACAAAGATCAAACGAGTCCCCAAAGACCGAGAAATCATCCATGAACACTTCCATGATGTCTTCCACAAAATCATCAAAGATAGCAAGCATACATCGTTGGAAGGTAGCGGGAGCATTGCACAATCCCAATGGAATTTGGTGATAAGCAAACGTACCAAAAGGGCATGTGAATGTGGTCTTCTCGATGTCCTCCAGAGCAATTGGTATTTGGAAATATCCGGACATGCCATCTAAGAAGCAATAGTACTCATGACCGGAGAGACGCTCGAGCATTTGATCCATGAAAGGTAGAGGAAAATGATCCTTCCTAGTGGCCTCATTGAGCCACCTGGTGATCGTCCTTGTCGGGATGAGCTCGTTCTTGTCATTAGCTACCACTGTGATCCCTCCTTTCTTGGGAACAACTTGCACGAGGCTAGCCCAAGGACTATCCAAGATAGGGAAGATAATCCCCGCATCCATAAGCTTAATAACTTCTTTCTTCACGACCTCTTTCATGTTCGGATTTAACCTTCTTTGTGGTTGCACAACCGGCTTAAAATCTTCTTCCATAAGGATCCGATGTGAGCAAAATGTGGGACTTATACCTCAAATATCTGAGATGCTCCACGCGATAGCTCACATATACTTCTTGAGGAGCTCCACTAGACGGTCCTTTTGCTCGGGTAGGAGCTTAGAATTGATGATGACCGGTAGCTTAGAATTTGGCATTAGAAAAGCATACTCCAAATGTGTGGGAAGAGGCTTGAGCTCAAGAGTAGGTTGTTCTTCATAAGAGGTCTTCACCCTTTCCACCTTCGGAAGAGCAACAAAAACCGTTTCACTCTCCAACTTGTCTCTCCCTTCATCAAGGTAGGCCACTTGAGCCTTTAACTCCGGGGTATCTAGATGTTCCTGCACATTCATTCTAAGGCAAACATCCAAAGAATCTTGACACACGAAGTTAGAAATACTACACACACTAGCCGAAGCAATAGTATCACACGAGTACTCTAAATCATCTTGTACGTGAGCAAACTTCATGCCATCGGCTATGCAAAATGTGACACTATCTTGTCCTACTCTCAATGTCAATTTCCCATTATGCACATCAATTAAAGCACGAGAAGTAGCAAGAAATGGTCTACCAAATATCAATGAGACATCCACATCATCGGTATCAATGACCGCAAAGTCAACTAGGAAAACAAAAGGACCAACTTTAACTAGCACATCATCAACAATCCCCCTAGGACTCTTGGTCAACTTGTCCGCAAGTTGAATGTACATACGAGTAGGACGAAGATTAGACAACCCTAGTTTCTCAAATATGCAATAAGGCATGACATTGATACTAGCACCTAGATCCGCAAGACCATTAGCCAAAGAGGTATTACCTATAGCACAAGGGATAGTAAATGTACCTGGATCCTTAAGCTTCTCCGGTGGACTCTTGAAGAGAACGGCGGAGCATTCCTCATTGAGGTGGACTAGATATGTCTCCGGTAACTTCCTCTTGTTGGTGTAGAGTTCCTTCATGAACTTAGCATATTGAGGCATCATAGTCATAGCTTCGGGAAACGGAAGAGAGAATTGAATTTGACTAAGCCGCTCCACAAACTTCTTGAAAACCTTCTCAAGGCCATCCTTCTTCAATCGAGATGGGTATGGAAGCTTAGGCTTGTATGGAGGTACAACCGGTGCGGGAGGAGAGACCGGTGGTGTACTCAATGTAGCCTTACTAGGTTCCTTGGCAACCTTAGTACTCATATTACCCGTAGGAGGTTCCACTTCAACCTCAACTTCATCCGAAGGATCCTTAATATCATCATCATCAACCATTAGATTAGGAGCTTGTACCTTTTGAGAGTCAATTGGAGAAGAAGTTGCATCTTGTAATGGTCTTCCAGTTCTCAAGGTCACTACCTTGCAATGCTCCGGACCTTTGGGGTTGACCTCGGTATTGGAAGGTAAAGTGCCCGAGGGTCGTTCCGAGAGTGTCTTAGCAATATGACCCATTTGATTCTCCAAATTTGCAATTCAAGCTTGTTGATTCTTGATAAGTTGAATCATTGCCGTATTGGTGTCTTCTTGAGAAATTGAAGAACCGCCCTCTTTGTTGTGAGGTGGCTTGTTGAATCCGGGTGGTCCATCACCTTTATGGTTGTACATTCCCGGTGGGGTAGGACCTTGGAGACCTTGATTTGGTTGTCCACCTTGATTCCATTGATTACCTCCTTGATTCCCTTGACCTTGGTTACCTCCTTGAGTCCATTGGCTACCTTGACTTAGATTACCTCCTTGAGACCATTGATTGCCTTGATTGTACCCTCTATAACTTTGGAATCCTCCTTGATTTCCTTGGTTGTATCCCTTGTTATAACCACCACCTTGATTACCTTGTCCTTGGTACCCTTGGTTAGACTTGTTGTATCCACCTCCTTGGTTCCAAGGACGGTTGTAGTTACCCCCATGATAGTTCCCTTGGGGATTGAAATTACCATGAAATCCTTGACCTTGTGCGAAGCTTACCTCCTCATTGTGATCGCCTTGGCCAAGCTCAGGAGTGGCGGAGGGACAAGCACTCACATCGTGGCTTTGGCCCCCACAGCATTCACAACAATATATTGAAGCCACCGGTGGATTACCCAAATGAGATGATGGAACCTTAGAGGGATGCTTAGGCATACTAAGATTGCTTACTTGAGAGGTCATGGCATCAATGTTGGACATGAGGAGAGCAAACATGGGGTCATCTTCATCACGATGTCCCGGTAACTTAGGCTTTTTCCCATAGCTAGACGAATCCTTTGGTGCATCAACACTTATGGCTCTAGAGTCGTAGTGAGTGTGACTTCCATACTTGGATCTAGGAGGTTGTTGGCGAGACCAACTCCTTGTCTTGTTGGCCATCTCCGCGAAGAGTTCTAGAGCATCTTCGGGAGTGAGCATCCTTAAATCACCTCCGGCGACTTGGTTGATCATCCTTGTATTCTCAAAATCAAGGGACCTAGCAAAAGATATCCGCCAAGCTCCATTTGGCGAAGTTGTGATGAGGACAAGACCGAAGAAGGGCTTGGAACCTATTCCAAGTCTCATGGAAGAGCTCTCCCTTGTGTTGTGTGAAGTGGTTGATACGATCTCGGATTGCATCCGTCATATAAGGAGGAAAGAATTCTTCGAGGAAGGCTTCGGCTAGGCCCTTCCATGTGGTGAATGCTCTACTAGGTTGGTTCTCCAACCAAAACTTGGCTCTACCCTTGAGAGAGAAAGGAAAGAGCCTTAGTCTCACACAATCCGGGTGAACTTGGTCATTCTTCACCGTGTCGCATATCTCAAGGAAGTCTTTGAGGTGCCTTGATGGACATTCTCCATCAATGCCATTGAACACCACTCCATTTTGCACCATCTGAATCATATTAGGCTTTAGCTCAAAGTTTCTTGCATTTATCGGTCTTCGCACGATGCTCGAGGCTGCCCCTTCTAGGGTTGGGCGAGCATAATCAGCTAGTGTGCGCCTCGCACCTCTTTGCGATTGATCGTCTTCATTAGTGTGATGTGAATGCTCCGAGTGGTTATCTTCGTCCTCATGGTGATCCATGTTGTTGCGTGTGGTGCTATGAACTAAGTGAGGAAGAGAACGAGTTGGTGGTTCAATCACGACCTTGATACCTTGGAGTCATGCCTGAAGTCGGGTGATCCGCCTCATGCACTAGTGCACGGTTCCTTCACACAAATCAAACAACAAATACCAACGTAATAAGATAATGTGTAATAACAAGTCAAACAACACGTAACAAGGGAGCAAAAGTAAAATGAAAGGAAGTGTAAAGATCGGTTCACTAATAATTGCTTTCTTAGGAATGAGAGAGTCCCCGGCAACGGCGCCAAAAACTTGATGTGCAAGATTTAACTCACAACATTCAAGGTCGTATTCCACGAGGTCCTCTCATAAGCTAATACTCACAAGGTTCATGAACGGTCTAAACATTTTCATTGAGGTTTGGTTTTTAAAAGAGAACTAATCCAAAGCATAAACAAACAAAGCAACACTAACAAGAGAGATTGAGGATAAAACAAGAGAGAAGGGAGTTTAGCTTAGCAAGGGGTTTCTTCAAGCTCAAGGTTCATGAAAGTTGGATTGAATCTCAAGCAACAATGTGTAAACCGATGACCATGCAAATCACTCAAGTAGAATCAACGAACTCTCGCACAATTGACTCTCTACTCCTAGACCAAATGCACCATGCTTTCGCTATGTGAACAAAGGGAATGGAGTGCCTTAGCTTGCTCAAAGAAATGCTCAACACTTGATTTCTATGCTAACATTCATCTAACACAAGGTAATGATGCAAGACACTCTCATGTCAATCATATAACACTAGTCTAGCAATCAAAAGGGTCTTTCAACCTTCAAATGAGAGAAAACCAAATGCACACCAAGTGTTTGATTAAATGACAACAAGGAAAACAAGCTCAAAAATGGTTGCAATTGCATAATCCAATCTCTCAAATCATTCAATTACAATCCAAATACCTTAGATCAACATCAATCAATCATTCTCATGTATTGAAAGACATAAACAATACCAAAAGAACAAATCAAGCTCTAATGGCTACAAAGCACAAGGTCTAGGATCATCATCTTACACAAATGGCTATGAGAAACTCAATCCATACAATCAATCATCTATCCTAGCTTGATCTATCCCCCACTAAACTAAACCTAAGCTTAGCCTAGCTTAACCATGGAAGAAACCTGAAATTGAGTAGAGGAGACCATCCTTGTTTCCATGTAGGATCTTGCAACTTGGCTCTTCAAGCTTCAATCCAAGGTGAGGAAGACTTAACTTAGATCCTTGATCTTCAATTTGATCAACAAGGGAGAAGGATGATGAGATGAGAGAGAGAGAAGAGGGTGATCGGCGATGGTAATTGAGAGGGAAAAGAGAGTGACGAGTGTGTTGTAATTAATGAATATCTCCCCCAATTTTCGCCCCTTTCACCTTTATATACTGCGCTGGAAATCCCTTGAATTTTCGGCGAAAACTGTGTAAGATTTTTGCCGAAAATCTCTTTGAAAAACATCGAGCTGCTTGACATTTCTTCATGGGTTTTCGGCGAAAACTTCCTGAGTTTTCGCCGAAAACTTCTTCACAAATTGAACCTCATCCTTCTGTAATTCTTCTGCTCGAAAATGCTGAGGGTTTTCGGCGAGAACTATAAGGTTCTCGCCGAAAACTTAGGTATGAAACCGTGCACTTTTCTCAATTTTGCAACGGCCATATCTCCTCCGTCCTAGCTCCGATTGACCTCTCATTTGATCCTACGTGCTTCTTGTCACTAGTACTTCAATGTCAAATCCTGAAAATGCACAAATAAAACTCCAATAGGCACTGAAATTTCCCTCAAAGTGGCACTTGGACAACAAAAGGGCACTTTGCATAAACTTCCATAAAAGCATATAAATCATGGCAAAATGAGATCAAACATGGGAGATCCTTAGGCTAATCAAAGGCCTAAAATGCACCAAATAAAGTCACATCACCTTGCTGAATTTGACGTTCCTACTCTTACCCATTCAAAAAGTTTATGTCTCGGTCTTTTTAATTTAGACAACTTTGTATATTGGGAGTTCGGCCGTTGGTAGTCGCCAAGAATTAATGATGATATTCCTTACTTCATCGTTATTAATCCATCTTGCATCAAATCTAAATAATCTCCTGGTTGGCGATTCTCTTGGGGTACATTGGAGATGTATAGCCATATTATCCGAGCTAGAGGTTGTAAGATGTGTAACAGCTATTTCTGGCCAAGCATCAAGCCATTGAGTAGAAATCAGGAATCTATCTAATCGGCTACTAATTACCTTTTCAAGTATATGATGCTTGTTCGACCACGTGAAGATGGGCCCCGAGAAACCAACATCAATCAATTGCAGATCCAAGTAAAGGCGAGGAAATCTGCAATAGCCCTCGAGTTTGGAGTTAATCCCCCTTCTTTCCCTGATCTATTCGTTACACAATTAAAATCTCCTCCAATAACAATTGGCCCATTCAAGTTCAGAACAAAATCCTGAAGAAAAAGTATTGGTCAGCCCTTTCTTGAATTTTTGTGTATAAATAAACTTCGATAATGTAGATTTTATTACTTAGTGATATCTCCCAAAGAATACCAATTGCATAAGGTACGGAGAGAATATTTTGAAAATTGAAATTTGAGTCCCATGCTAGTACAATGCCCCATTTCCTCTTTTCATTTGACATAAAAATGAAATCTTGAAAGCCAGCCACAAACAATTTATCTTTAACTGTCTTTTCACTTGTATGTGTTTCACATATAAACAAAAACGACGAATTATTACGTGTTGCCAAATTTTTTAGCTAATTATTCATAAAAAGAGAGCAAATTCCACGACAATTCCAAGCAAGAAAATTCATTTCTAATTCAGTCAGCAATTCAGTGAAAGAAAATATTGTTGAGAAGAGATGTCAAAGTTGGTGCGCTGGACAGATAGTTCCTTTTCGGCAAAAAACAATCTTGACAACGAGCATTCGAACATCAGAAATGAAACTGTTGCAAGATTCATTCATTAGCTTTATAATGAAAATGGTTTCGGACCCACTCCTTAACGAAGCAATTTATTTGACATTAGTCCAAACTATCGATATAGAATAAAATTCTAATCGTATTCAATTCCGTGTAATGAGAGAACTCACCACGAAATTCTCTTGAAAGGAACTTTATAAAATGAAAAAGAAACAGGTTATTTACCAGGGAAGCTTGGCCAATAAAATCTCAGTCGTCTTATTTAATCTAATTCTAGGTTTGAAAATAGCAACAATATCAATACTATAATATGAAATAAAAGACTTCAGTGCATCATACTTACTAGACTAAACTGATGTATCCCTTCACACTAGTAAAAAGACAGATAAGAGATCACAAGGAAAATCCGCCAACTGAATTGAACTTCAGTAACTGAGAACAGAAGGGAGGATTCGGTTATGCTTATCAGAAAGTGACCAACGAAACGAGAGCAACAACACAACAGGAAATGTAAAGTGACACAGTGATTTTTAATGTGGTTCGAAAAACAAGGCATACTCCACATCCCAAGGAATTGAGTCCCTTGAGAGTTTGTTGATTTGACAATTTGAATCGGTGAGAACCTTGAATTGAGAGTGCACCCTTGATTTCTCCCTGAAATCAATTAGCTATATCTACCCATTTCTCCACTACTAATATATCTAGCACTTCTCTATTCTTTCTTGTACGAGTACTATATCTCTCCAACTATAGCTCTACAAGTCTATCTATTACAAAGAACGAAGTTTGTATAAATAGGCTTGTCTTCTTTGAAGAGTTTAAAAGGAGCCGTTGGGGAAGAGATTCTCTGAATTCCTAAAATCACTACATCAATAGCTACTCCTCAACTGCTTGAGGAAGGTAGCCGTTGTGGACTGATTTCCTATGAATCAGTTGATCAAGGCAACTACAGGAAGACTGATTCGTTGTAGACTGATTTCCTACAGATCAGGTTTCCTTATATGTTCTAGCAAAATACTTTCCTTATCTGTTGCAGACACGTTATATAATTCTGTTAAACCCGAAACAATAACACACAAATCAATTGTAGCATCTCACATAAAGGTCGGTGTTTTAAATTGACTAACTTGAGGAATCATAGATTCAACATAAACCTCTGGTATTCCAGACCCAGATTTTCATCGATTCCTTGTCTTAAACCTGGTCGTCATGGGGAGACATTGTCTACGGAATCCTAGCTTTGGGACTTAACTATTTCCCAAGACGAAACTGTTACAAACACTAGTCTTAATTTGACCCTTCCTATTCCTGATCCAACCCTTGAACCAAACCCAACCATGGTGACAAGCAAACCACAAATGAGGTGTATCAAAGGAGGCAACGGACCTAGAACATCACACACTCTTAAGACAATCATGAGTCTAACTCGGGTCACATGGCAACAAAGTCATGTATGGAAGAGGTACATATGGAAAATGTTGGAAAATGTATAGAAAGGGGTAAGGTCATGTACAAACCAGGCAATTGTGAGATGAGTGTCGTATGGAAGGATAAGTAAGGAGTACAGGCTTCATCTCTCTCTTAGATGAAGTTGAAATTCCTATACATGTGCAAGCAATGGAACGTCCAGGATAGAAGGCTGTAGTATTAGATGAAATTTGAGCTCTTGAGAAAATTAGAATTGGATCATATGTGATTTGCCGCTGGGAAAGAAAGTTGTAGCCTGCAAATGGATCTTTATAGTGAAACATAAGGATGATTGAAGTGTTGAAAGGCTGAAAGCAAGATTGGTAGCTAGAGGATTCACTCAAATCATATGGAGAGGATTATCTAGAAAGGTTTGCACTCGTAGAAAAATTGAACATTTTTAGGGTGTTATTATCATTGGTAGTAGACCTAGATTAGCCATTGTATCAACTGGACGTGAAGAACGCATTCCATTGAACAACTGGGTCATGAGATTTTACGATTTTAATTTGTTAAATGTGTTTTCGTTTTGAGCTTTGGTGTTTGTTTTCATTGAACAACTTATGTTGAGTACTGAAAGTCATTGGTATTTTTAACCAAGATGTAATTTGACTTTTATGAGTTTTGATTTTAAATGAGATGTTAGAATTTGGATTTCTGAATTGATTTATTGGGAATTTACAAGTGTTTACCTTTTGGAAAATGAGTCTTGAGATTTTGAACATCGGTAGTAGGAGAGATTCCTGTAACGATGAAGTTTTGATAGTGCTCGGAGGCGAATGGAGTAGTGAAGTATGAGGTGTAAGGTACAGTGAGTTGTATTAAAAGGTAATAAGTGTCATAAGACATGGATGAACTGGATCATCAAATGTGATTGAAGTTAATCACCGGAAGTGGTTACGAAAAGGGTGGAGCTTTAAATCTGTTATAGAAATGGAGGAATTAAAGTAAAAGGACAAGGTTCGATTAATGGATTAAGGAGCAACGAACGAGTAAAGCAAATGGGGTTTATTAAGAGTTTGAGAAAGTTGGTTAGCAGTGTTTGGTAAGAAGATTTGTTGAGTTATGGGGTCATGATTTTGGACGAGTAATTAATGAGTTTTACAAGAATGGAGGTGATGGGTCAGTTAATGAACTGTGGCGAACCAAGGAACTGAGGCGGTTGGTTATCCAGGTTTTGTCGGTGAAATTTTGGGTGTGTAGTAAGAGGATTGTTTAAGTTCTTAATCAGTTGAATAAATTTTTCATGAGAAAGGAAGACGATCAATGACAGCTTAAGTCGGGTTGTTTCACTGGTGGAAGTTTGTGATTTCGGGACGAAACCATTTTTGGTGGTGTAGAGTTGTAACGACCCAATTTTTGGTTTGTGATTTCGAGGACGAAATCCTTCGAAGTTGTGGAGAATTGTAACGACCCGATCCTGAGTAACCAGTCAAAGTTTAAAATCTTGGTTCATACCTCGCTGAGTAAAACCTTGAAGGCATTTAATTCAAAATAAATTGTTAATTCATGAGTTTAATTTACCCCGAATAGAGAAAATAAACTTCGGATTAATGAAATTAGGATTAACTATCGGTTGAGGTCCTAAATGACTTGGCCGAACCAATTGATCCAACCGAGACCAACTTTCAAATTAATACTAAATTTGGGTTGTGGTTAGTGATCAAGAGAAGAAAGGGAACCAGCCCAACTGGGTTTATTTTCTAGCCCGACCAAGATCAGTCGGCTGGCCATTTGTGCTGTCAGCGTGAATGGCTTAGATGGCCACGGGCCTTAAGCCAAGGCGTTGTTTATGAAGTCAAAGGAAAGGAGGGAGAGCTTCGGGCCCACTTCAAGGGAAAGGAAGGAGGGTTCAGGGTCCAATTCAGAAGAAAGGAAGGGAGCAACAAAGGTTTTTGTTCGGGGAAATAAAGAGGGCAACGAGTTTTGGAAATAGGAAACGAAATTCGAGTGGCGGCAGGTGGTTTTCAAACGCAGGAGAGCTCCGAATTTGGGGGTTTGGTCGAACCCAGGGAAAGGGATGGCAATCCCAATGCTCGTGGAAAACATCAAACCGAGAAGAGAGGGAGAGGACCCTGGAGTTTGATCGGAGGAGTTCCAAGGCGCCGACAGTGGTTCTGATAGGTTTGGTCGGAGCTTATCCATCGGGAATCGAAGGAGGAAAGGAGTGGCGGTTGTTATCCGATGCAGTGGCGGTTTCTGGGCATTCCGAGATGGTGGGAGGAGACGGCGACGACGGGATTGCTCGCCGGCGATGAATGAGTTGATCGGAGAAGAAGATGACTGAAGTTGCAACCTAAGGGAAGTGCAATAACCGAGTAGCAATTTCAGAAAGTTAATTGGCTAGTTTTGTGTTTCTGGAACTTTGTGGATTGATTTGGAATTTGGGGTAAATGGCTGAGTTTGTCCCTAACTGTGGATTTGTTGTGACAGATGAGGAATTGGGCAAACTTTGTTAAATTTATAAGTTTCTGGACCAAATAGCTTAACTGAAGGAGTTTGGGATTGCCTCTGTAATTCGTGAAAAAGTGCAAAGTGACCACTAGAAGTCTAGGAGTGTGGCAGTCCAGTATTTCAACCGTATCTTGCTCGTTTGAAGTCCAAACGATGCACCCTCAAGACCTGTTAAATCAGGACGACGAGATAATCCTTCTCAGACAGAATTCAGATTCTGCAATTTAGGCCAAGGTGAGGGCTTAGCGTTGATAGGTAGATACGCGAGGAATTACAATCCGACTTAGTGATTAATAGGGACGCATGAATGGGAGAGTCCAAAATGGTAAATCATGTGTTTGGTAATTGATTGATGATGTGCTTATGTGTAGCTTGAAGTGATTGGATGCTTGGTTTGACTAGGTGGCTAGAAATGAGAGTTAATTCCTAGAAGGATGGTTCTGACTTATATATGGTTGTGATTTAGTATGATTGTGGAATGTTGGGTGCAGGAAGATGGTTCTGCCAATGTAAAATCATCATAGAAGGATGAACAGAATAGTGGCACTAAACCTTGCGACATGATCACTCATTCGAGCTTGAAACGAAAAAAAGTCTCCCTTCTAAAATTGCTTAAACTAGATTTTATAAATTCAGTGGCTAGCTCATAACTGGCGTCTGGGTGGCGCATGCGCCAATAGTACACCGCCGGTGCGCCCAGTTTCGCTGATGCAACACAGGTAATTGTTTCCACTTTGCGTTGCATTGGGATCTTGCAGCTCGTTCAAATGACCACCTTGCGTTGTGTTGCGTTGAATTCTCTCAAATCCTTCAAACTTCGATATCTTAAGCGTCTGGACTCCGATTTGACCGTCGTTTGAACATGTGGCTTCGTATTAACGAGATCAATCATGACCTGAAAACTCATCAAAAAATCCTCAGAAAATGCGAAAATGGACAGCAAGGATCTCAAGAGGCTATTTAAGACAACATCAACACTCAGATACCACGCAATTATGTATCCATTATAGGGAATTTAACACGACATTTTTTGAGTCATCAGCCACCAATCACTATGATATAAAATCCCTCTCGGTTAAATCCATACCAATCAACAACCTAATCAAGCATTTAAACCAATAGAACTCGAATAAAAAATGAAATGAAGAACATGGCATTGAATCACAACTTGCATAACATGAAATTGAAATCATCCAAAGGTTTAGAGTGTAGAATCAATCATCAATCTCCCTAAGGTTCCCCTCACTGAACCCTAGGGGCCTTAGTTACAGCAATACATGATGAGAATTGAGAAATACGACCTAGAAAGAAATGAGGAGGATTTGATTCTTCGAGCTAGGCGATCTTCAATCGTCGTTCTTGTGTTTCTATGATGATGGGGGCAATGTAGGATGATTGGATGATTATTGAGAGGCCCTAGGATGGTTTTCCAGGTGCAGGAGATTATGATGGTTTTCCAACTCGAGCTGGGAGAGAAAAGAAGACGTTCTGAAACTGTCCATAAAATTCAGCCATTATAGAGGAGTGCCCTGCGCGGTGATGGGGCGGCGCGGCATAGCCTACTGGCGAGGCGTGTTGTCCATCTCACCAAGGGTGTCGCTGACCCTTATGTCCTAATGAATCTACTGAGCCTATGGCGTGTCGTGCCCTTGAACTGGAGTATGTAATTCATCGATATCTTGAGCGTTTGAACTTCAAATAGATCAAACTTGTGTCTTTGTAATTTCGTACTCTATTGTGTCATTACCTGAAAACCCAACAAAAACACCTTGAATGCAGTGAAAATGGACCATAAGGGTCCCAAATTGTATTTAACACTAGTTATCATGAATTAGATCAAAACCACTTAGAAACGTCATGCACAAACCACATGAGAAATGTGCCAGTTATGGGCGATTAAATGAGTCAAAAACATTGACGATCACCTAAGTTTGGGGTTGTAAAAGCGTGGTCATCTAACAAAATCCGTGTATAAAGGTCAAGGTTTCGAATCCCGATAACCATAAATCCGTGTATAAAGGCTTATTGAAGTCTCTGTGGCCCCCATTCCGTTGCACAAGTCTTACCGAAGCTGTGCAAACCTCAGCTCTTCTGAGAGCTTCCGTTTGAGGGGGCGTGTTAGTAACAATATAAGATCCATTCAGAATCCCTTCCCAACAACTCGAGTTATTGGGATGCAACGGTTCTTGACATGGTATCAGAGCCTCTCCGATTCTAGTTTCGTGTACTCTCTTCCGTTGCTTGTGCTCCTATTCGTGTTCCAGTTTATCGATGAATTCTGACATCTCTGATCCTTTGGCGGTCAAGCTCAATGGCCAAAATTATGAGCTATGGGCGTTTCAACTTCGGCTCTTTATTAAGGGAAAAGGATTACTTTCTTATCTAGATGGTTCTACAGTCAAACCATCTCCGACTCCGACCGAGGCAACCGACAAGGCCGCTGCGGCCGGTGCTGACAAGGCCGCTACGGCCGATGCTGCTTCTTCTTTGCTGATTTGGGAAACCAACGACGCTAGGGTCTTCTCCTGGTTGGTTGGTTCTATGGAAGCAAATATAGCTCTAACTCTCCGTACGTTTGACACGGCTGCGGCAGTTTGGTTGCATCTCAAACAAACCTACTCCCAAGTCAATACTTCGAGAGTTTTCGAGGTTGAGTATGATCTCGCTCGTCTTCAACAAGGTGAGATGGATATTCGCATGTATCATTTAGCTCCTCAGAATTTGTGGACGGAGCAAGATCTCTTGTCCGTTAAGCTTCTTCCTCCTGTCGCTAATGCCGCTGTTCAAACTGAACGTCACCGAAGTCGTGTTCTTCAGTTTCTGATGAGGTTGCGTCTTGAATTCGAATCTGTCCGATCTCAGTTGATTAATGCTAATACCATTGATATGGAAACAGTCCTAGGAGATCTGGTTCGAGCTTAAACTCGCTTGAAGACGCAAGCACAAATTGACAATACCGATAGTAGCGGGGGTTCTGTGTTCGCTGCTGCTCCTGCTCGTTCTCACAACTCTTCATCTTCTCGTCCCCAATTTGGCATGACGAATCCTACCGATTTATTATGTCGTCACTGCAATGAGCGTGGTCATGTTCAGTCCACGTGTCGGAAAAGAAATTATTGCAATTATTGCAAAAGGCCAGGACACATAATTTTGGATTGTCGAGCTCGTCGTCGAAATGGCTCCTATGATCGTCCTAACTCTATGGGAACTTGGAACTCGGGTAACACTTCTAATGGGACATGGAATTCTGGTTCCTCTGATCGGTCACAATATTATTCAAATGGTGGCTCGAGTCACCGGAACACTAACTCGGCCAATGGATCTCGTGGTCATGCTTATTCTACTCATTCTGATCCGGGTTCAGTTATTGGTTCTGTGGCTTCCTCTTCTGATTCTAATGTTGATATTCAACAGTTAGTTAATGTTGCTATACAAAATGTGCTCCCTTCAGCTTTGAACGAGGCTTTTGCATCTTTTGGTGTAACAGGTAATTCCCAACCTTGGTATTTGGACTCCGCTTGTTTTAATCATATGACTGGATCATCGTCACAACTGTCTAATTATCGTCCTATAAACGATGTGGCTATTCGGGTTGCTAGTGGTCAGACTTTACCTATTGTGGGTATTGGGGATATTAAGACAAACTCTATTCATCTTCGGGATACATTACATGTTCCACAGTTGGTACCTAACTTGGTTTCTATCGGCCAATTAATCGATGATGGGTGTGTTGTTTCCTTCTCTTCCTCTGGTTGTTCGGTGCAGGATCCGAAGACAAAGAGTCTGGTCGGAGTGGGGAGTAAGGTTGGCAGGAGTTTCTACTTGAAGTTGTTGCCTTTTGGACTACCCAGGGAGGCGACAGCTAGGACCGACCTAAGGAAGAGTTTGATTTTTGTTAGGAATGTTGGTTTTGATTGTTTTTCGACTCGATTAGCATTGGTTAATAAGTGGAACTTGTGGCATTCCCGTTTGGGGCACCCACATACAGCTAGACTAAAGTTTATGATTCGGCACAACTTGTTACCTGTCCGTTTAGACCTACGGGGTTTTGATGACAACAATACTTTATGTACTCATTGCATTGAAGCTAAAGCCAGTAAGCTTTCTTTTGATTCCAGTACTACTGTTGTGGCACACCCGTTTGATCTTGTTCATAGTGATTTATGGGGTCCTTCTCCTATTATTTCTCGTCTCGGGTATCGATACTTTGCTCTCTTTGTGGATCATGCGACGAGGTTCACGTGGGTTTATATGCTCAGGTGCAAATCAGATCTCTTATCTATTACACAAGAATTTGTGGCTATGATCCAAACTCAGTTTAATATGACAGTTAAGGTTTTGCGCTCAGATCCGGGTGGAGAATATAGTTCAAATGCTCTCCGAGTATTTTATAAGAGTCATGGGATTCTGTATGAACAGTCGTGTCCTGGTGTGTCTGAGCAGAATGGCGTTGTTGAACGGAAAAATTGTCATGTTCTAGAGCTTGCTCGAGCTCTTCTTCTTCAATCGAAGGTGCCATCTAGCTTTTGGCCGGAGATTGTCCAAACCGTTATCTATCTTATAAATAGACAAGTGACCTCCACTCTCGATGATCAGACACCTTATTTTCTGTTGTACGGTCGATAACCTTCTTACTCGAGACTTCGGGTATTTGGATGTGTATGTTTTGTTCTCCTTCCGCGCACCGAACGTACCAAGCTCACATCAAAGATCGCACGTTGTGTTTTTATGGGATATTCAACTCACCAAAAAGGGTACTTGTGTTATGACCTGGAACTTCGTCGTATGCGTGTCGCTTATCATGTCATCTTTGTGGAAAATCAGTTTTATTATTCAGGTTCTGCAATTAACTCCTCACCTGCTCCCACACAATCATCATTATTTGACATGTTGCATGAGTCTTTTGATACTGCCACCACATTTATGCCTATTGGTCAAAATTCTTCTTTGGCTACTCATACTGATGTTGTTGTTGATGATTCTTTGGTCTCTCCTAATAGCACTCATTCCAATAACTCATCTCCATCAACATTGGCAAGTTCCATGTCCACGTCCACAGATTCCTCATCTCCAATTACCATGCAACCTATACACATTTCAGGTACAGCGTCTCGTCCCCATCGTAGCACACGAGGTCAGCTCCCCTCCCGCTTTCGTGATTATGTAGCTTTTGAAACAAGTGTGGCTCCTATCACATAGGTGATTCCATCAAATTATAAGGAAGCAAATGTTATACCTGAGTGGCGGCAGGCTATGGATGAGGAGCTACGAGCTCTTCATGACAACAACACATGGAGTATAGTTTCACGTCCTCCTCACACCTCCATTATTGGTAGCAAATGGGTGTACACTATTAAATATAATCCAGATCGGTCAGTTAACCGGTATAAGGCTCGGCTTGTCGCTCAAGGATTTCGTCAGGAATATGGAATTGATTATGATGAGACCTTTGCTCTGGTGGCTAAAATGTCAACGGTTCGAACTTTACTTGCAGTGGCAGCTCAGCGTGGTTGGCCATTGATGCAGCTTGATGTAAAAAATGCCTTTCTTCATGGTGATTTAAAAGAAATTGTCTATATGGAATGCCCTCCTGGTTTTGTTACGGGAAGACAAAATGTTGTTTGTCGATTGCATCGCTCCTTATATGGTCTTAAGCAAGCTCCTCGAGCTTGGTTTGAGAAATTTCAGAAGACTATTCTTGAGGAAGGTTTTACCCAAAGCTCTACTGATCCATCTCTCTTCACGAGGGTGGCTGGCTCAAAGATCACAATTCTCCTTATTTATGTTGACGATATGATCTTAACAGGTGATGATTCGGCAGGAATTGATATGATTAAGAAAACTATGCAGACTCACTTTCATCTCAAGGACTTGGGATCATTAACTTACTTCCTCGGCCTGGAGGTCAAAGATCAGACAAAGGGATTTTTTTGAGTCAACACAAGTATATATGTGATTTACTTGAGACAGCCAGACATGCCGATTGCACTCCATCTAGTACTCCCATGGACATGAATATTAAGCTTGGTAGGGATATGGGAGAGCTTGAATCAGACCCCTCTATTTACCGCAAGCTTGTCGGGAGCTTGATTTATCTCACGACCTCGACGAGATCGGATATTGCATACGCTGTACAGGTTGTGAGTCAATTCATGGCACAACCACGAAAACCGCATATGTTGGCAGTCTATCGGATCCTAAAATACTTGCAGGGTACTAGGCATGTTGGGTTGTTTCTTCCAGCGACTTGTACAACTAATGTCACGGCTTTTGTAGATGCTGATTTTGCTGGATGTGTTCACACTCGACGGTCCACGTCGGGATGGTGTGTAAAAGTGGGGAGTGCTTGTGTGTCTTGGCGTTGCAAGAAACAGGACAGAGTGGCAAAATCGTCAACTGAAGCAGAGTACAGATCGATGTCAGAAGTTTGTTCAGAAATTGTGTGGATTATTCGGTTACTTTCTGAACTAGGGATGACAGTTTCTTTACCGGCTATTTTACATGCGGATAATACCAGTGCTATCCAGATTGCTTCGAATCCAGTGCTTCATGATCGGACAAAGCATATTGAGACTCATGTTCATTATATTCGTGAGCTTGTTCGTGACGGGGATGTTCATATACGATATCTTAATACAGAGAATCAGATTGCAGACTTGCTTACGAAGGCTGTGTGTACAAGTAGACATTGGTATCTTGCAGGCAAATTGATGTGCCGAGATCTACATCAATTTGAGGGAGGCTGTTGATTAGTATAACAGTCCGGTTAGACCGATTTAGGTTATTGGGTATAACTACTCCTATAAATACCCAATAACCCTGATTCTCCTGGAATTTTCTTCTCTCTGCTTCTTCTCCCAAAATCATAATATAAGCTGCCGCTACTTCCTCCCAAGGACTAGCCGACTCTACGTCGGTGAACCTCGTTAATCTCTCGTGTTATTATTGTTAATTTTAGTTATAATCTAGTCATCTGAGGCCTTGAAATCCCACCCTCTAGCCCAATCTGTTGGGAAGAAGATGAAACAATTGAACCCTTATTCTTTGATTGTATTCTCATTGTTGGAGTGGTGGCCTATTGTAATCTACCTATCCAACATTTTAGAGTGCCTACTATTGTATATGCTTGGAGAAATATTATAAAGGAATCAATTTGTTTAGGAGTGTCATTCCTCATTTTCTAGTGGAGGATACGGAAATCTTGAAATTTAGTTGTATTCACTGTTACACATGACTTATCGACAAAAAATTGTAGGCAATTTGAATTTGAACTTAATGAATACTTCTCAAATTTTCCAAGTTCAAAAAATCTAACCACTTATTTGGGGATTCAATCGAGAAGAACCAATCAACCTCTCTGCAAAGGTTTGTTTGGCCATAACTCTATTTTCGTTCAAGTGAATGTAGCTACATCTAAAACACTAGGGGCAGCTGGGTTCAATGTGACTACTTTAAATGGAGATGACATTTTTGTGGAGGGAAAAGTTTTAAGAATTACATACCTTTTTACGATTGAATGTTTAGTGGTAAGGGAAGCCATTTTATAGAGTCTAGAAGCGAATTTTAGAGAAATTAAACTTGAAGGTGATGATGAACAAGTGAAAAAAAACATAATTACTCATAATAATTGTTTGGTCAATTGATCAATTATTATCCAATAAATAAGACATTTGATCAATTGTTTGGTCTTCTGGGAATATAGAACTATCGCTAGAATAACTCAAACTATAATAACACATAATGTTTTATTTTTTTAGCTTCTAGGTTTGTTCACGGTCCATGGGCTCTTCTCCCAGAAGTTAGTTTCAGGGAAAAAAAGACAGCACTAAATGCACCACTTTCTGTTATTGAATTTAATAAATTGCTCACAATTTTAACAACCAATGTCCATTTGAAAGAGAGAGTGACGGAAGTTTGATCTTTAATGATGGTCGATAGATGGAGAAAAGCGGGAGATAAATAGGGCAAGCAAGAGTAAAGTGATGAAATCGAGATCGATCTAAGGTAATAAAGAGAGATGATCGTGAAAAAATGGAAGAAATCATTGGGTGTTTCTGGTGGGCAGGAGACAGTGGGAAGAAGTCTATACACTAGGTAAGCAAAGAGAAGGCACAAATGGGGAAGAGGCTTGGTGGGTTGGGTTTTAAGAATCTGGACGACTTCAGTCACGCTTTCCTGGCAAAGATGGGATGGAGAGTAGTGACACACCCAGATGCCTTATGGGCAAAGCTGTTAAAAGTACTGTATTTTCCACATTGTGACTTCATGACAGCAAAGAAGCGATCGAAACCTTCATGGTTGTGGTTGAGGCTTTTGAAGGGAAGAGAGTACCTGGTGAAAGGGTGTAGAAAGAGTATTGGCAACGGCTGTGACACATGGATAAATGATCCTTGGCGCCCGGATACACCAGACTTCATATGTACAACCAGTATGCAAGGAAACTACCAAATCAGTGACTTTATAAGGCAGCCCCAACGAGAATGGGATGGCCCTAAGTTAAGGTTGTGGTTCTCCGAGGAAGTGGCTAAACATATTGAGATGATACCACTTGGCCCAATGTCCCTCAATGATAGATGGATTTGGTAGCCGAACAAGAGAGGTATGTTATTGGTGAAGTCTTGTTACAATATCATTGTTGATGCCCTCACCCAAGGAATGGCAGTGTCTGTGGAAGCTCTCGCTACCATCAAAGATACTTTCCTTCATCTAGAAACTTTGTCATAATGCAATAGCGACAAAAGCAAACCTCCTAAGAAGACAGAGTGCTACAGATGAGGTCTTCCCCTACTGTAATACTGATAGGGACTGCTGGAGACACATGCTCTTCTTGTGTCGTGTCCCTAACCTTTTTTGGACAAAGAACTTCACGAGCATGCAAGTACCGAAACCAAAAAGTGATTTCTTGAGCCGGTTCGTAAACACTGCGGATTCTCATACGGATAGTATCACAGGTATTGCCATAGGTTTGTCCAATGTAGTCAAAATCGGGATTCCACATGGAATCGAAAATATGGGTGAAATCGGAATCATAGTTTTGAATTGTAAAATCGTAAGATTTTATGAACTACTATCGAAACATTTAAGTCAACAACATATTAAGAATAAATATGTAATTAAACCAAACATTCTCATGCTTCATATCTATGTTATTTGAGTTGTGAGACGAAAAAGAAGACCATTACCCAAGTTTGAAAAGTCTAGATAAGAAAAAAAATGTCAACTCTTAAATAGTCATTCGAGGAAGTAATAATTAGAATTTAGGCCTTTTTTAGTAATAACTTCTAACTTAATTAATCAAAATCTCAAAACAAAATCCATTTAATTTAATTGTCTTTGTTCTGACTTGTATGTAGTTGTACAAACTGGTAATTTCCCCAAGAAAATGAAATCGTAAAATAGAAGAAAAATCATTGATTTTATAAGATTCTAAGATTTTGATCGAGATTTTACGGCCCAATTTTGCGTGGAATCAAGATCGCTAGAAACGAGTGAAATCGTAAAATCGTAAGAATTTAAGATTAAAATCGGGATTTTGACTACATTGGGTTTGTGGAACATCTGGAAATGTCGGAACACCATAGTTTTTAGGGAGTGACTCCCACCCTAGAGACTGTGGAGGCAAAGTTTGGTTTTGAGTTATGTATGTGGGAATTAGCTACGGTGCAAGATATTCCTACAAGTGTTAGCATGGGAATAGGTCAAACACCCACGATCCGCCCGCCAGTCAGTTTCGAGAGGAAATTGACGTGTGATGGCTCCTTCATAGATGACATCTAGAAGGCGGGATTCGCAGTTGTAATGTACAACAACGATGGACAGGTGGTGGATGGTTGTGCTAGCACACTCTTTTGTCGAGCTGTAATTGTTGCAAAAGCGATTGTTAAGTGTATAGAAGCTCAGATTGGTTTAGTCTGTTGTAGCTATCTTCTGGAGCTCCAGACAAAGTTCTGCTTGAAGAAGCAACACACAACGTGGTCGTTTCAATTACATTAATAGACTATTTGGATAGCTTTAGATTACAACAAGTGTACAACTGTGATTCATATTTACCTTTGTTAGTTAGCTAGTTGTAGGGTTTCCGTTTCTCCTGTATATAAACGGCTTGGCTGCAAGGCTTAGTAATGAAATTCCATTTTCATTCTCCAAATTCTTATGGTATCAGATCCTTAAGGCTTTTCTAGGGTTTCTTCCCATGGCTTCCAACACCGACAGTAATGCCTCCAACATTGGCCTTCATTTTTTATTTACCGCCGCCACTGCCGCATAATGATTCACCACCTGTTATTCATCACCATGACAACTTGGTACAGTCCGTCATGACAATCAAATTCCAGTAAGAACTTCACTCTTTGGGCTAAGTCTCTGAGAACTGCTTTGAAAACCAGGAAGAAGTTGGGTTACATAGATGGAGTATTGCTTCCCCCTCCCACTTACTGATGTTGGTTATGAAGATTGGGATTAGAATAACACTCTAGTTTTAGGTTGGATTCTGAATTCCTTGGATGAAAATGTTGCAAGTAGAGTGCACATCTCTTTTGGGAAGATTTGAAAATGCATTGGGGGCAAGCTGATTCAGGTCGAATCTGCGATTTGCAAACCTTGTTGTACTCTTGTCAGCAAGGGTCGAAGTCTGTAAATGATTATTACACTGAACTCAAGACCATTTGGGAAGAGTACTTGCCATATCGATCCATCCCTACTTGTGTTTGTCCTAATGAGACATGTCCAGCTACTGTTGCTCTAGCCAAGGCAAGAGCATTTCAAGATGAAGATTATGTCATGAGGTTTATTAAGGGATTGAATGATACATATGAGGGAGTTAGGACTAATCTTCTTATGATGAAACCAATGCCAAGTATAGCTACTGCTTTTAGTTATGTTATGCAACAAGAACGACAACTTACAACACTGGAAGCTAAAGGAAAGGGAATTGATACAGTTGCATTAGCTGCTGCATCTAATTACAAGGGGAGAGAACAAAGGAAGGTTCCACCCATTACTCTCCCAAGATCAGCACACGGTACCTTATTCTGCAGGTATTGTAAGAATGAGGATAAAGTTATTGAAGATTGTTACAGGCTGAAAGCTAAGAACAAAAGAATGCATGGAAATTCAAGTGGTTTCCATGGTTTTCAAGGTGTTGGATTTGCTGGTTCAGTTGCTGGTATTCAGCAGGGCATTGGTATAGAGAATAGAGGTTCTTCTAGTCAGTCTCATAGTCCAGGCCCTAATTCTTCTGTGACAACAATATTGATTTCTCTTCTTTGAGGCTATCAGCTGAGGATTACAGTCGTCTATGCAGCAAAGCCCTGGGTCACTTAGGGTTCATCCAATCTAAGCTCTACAAGTTCAGTTACTCATATCAGAAACAAGTGAATCAAAGGCAACAATGAAGATCATCATACAGAGGAAGAACAGATAAGAACTGAAAAACCTAATTCTGACGACTCCCGCGAAGCTTCAATCTCCTGGATCTTCAACTTTAAGCTCCGAGTTCTCCGAGGTGAAGGATGGCATCACTATCTCTCCACGGATCTTCGAACTCTCTGAACTCTATCTATCGACCCTAGAGTCGGCTGACTCTCAAAAGTCTGATTTGTGAAAATATGAATAATTGTTCCTTCTCTCCCTTTGTCTGCCGGCTGCCTTTAAATAGGTACGATTAGGGTTTTCAATACAGCGCCGGATTTGGAAGATATTTTCGCCGAAAATATCAAATAATTTTCGGCGAAATCTTTAGTTAAAAACCCCTGTGTGATTTCTTCTAGGAATTTCGGCGAAAACTTAAAGAAGTTTTCGCCGAAAACTTCAGTGTAAATCAGCCTGTGAGTTTCTGAAGGTATTTTCGCCGAAAACTGTGTAGTATTTTTGGCGAAAATATTGTGTTGGGCAGTTGGATCTTCGGTTCTGAATCCGGTTTGATTTCTGGTTCGATTCTGGTTCACTCCTTGAATTCTTGAACACGTCCGTGGCTACATAAATGATGGCAAAAACTTGTGCTTTCACAAAAACACTAGAAAACCATCAAATAGACCCAAAAAGGGCCTACGTAACCAAATCGGTAGGAAATAGGGTAGTTGAGTGAATATTCGCTATTTTACCCCTAAAACCACGTTTGAAGCAAGGAAATGTCGCTTAAATGAGGCTGATAATCACGTCAAATCGAGTGTCTTCAGCTATCATGAAAACACTAGAAAACCATCAAATAGACCCGAAACGGGCCAAAGTAACACAAATGGCACGAGATAGAGCAGTTGAGTGAATATTCGCTATTCTACCCTAAAAACCATGTCTTAAGCAAGGAAATGTAATCACGTCAAATTGAGTGTCATCAAAATACCCCACACTTAAGCTTTTGCTTGTCCTCAAGCAAACTGAATAGAACACACTCACGTTCACAAATGATAAGATCGATTAAATTGAAGTTCAAGCATACACAATGAATTATTAGACAGATAATTCCTAGAACAAGAAACCTAACATGCATACTGATCAGCCAAACAACCTGGTCTCACTAAAAACTGCACACGACAAGAAGTAGCAACCAATCATGCACGAATTTGACCTGACCGACCAGACTCCTCACACAGGAAATATTTAGTATAAGAGGAACTCTCACTCTCTGTGTTTAAGGACTTATTTCTGCTCTCAATCATTTTCTGTTACTGAATTCTGTCATAAGTTTGCAATTTGACCACATCTCCACCACTGTGACAACACGAGGAACTAGTCAAGAAGGACTTCCCTGCTTGAGACTGTAATGAATTCTACACTACAAGGGTAAAAATAAGATGGATGAAGCGAATGTCTGATGATGGCTTTGGTGCGGTGTAGCTTTCGACTAACTTCCCTCGAATCTAGCCTATGGCTTCCTACCGTCTAACCAGACACGGGTGGAATAGTGTACGCTCGTCCTATGATACTCTCAAGCAACCTAGCACTTTATTTTCTTTCACACACATTTTTTTTCTGAATTTTTCTTTTGACTTCGTTCTTTCATATGTAGGGAGAAGAACGTTGTTGAACTAAAAACTTTGAAACTTTTGAACTTTTCTGATTTTTCTTCTTTTTTCTTTACTTTTCTTTTGTGCCTATTTTCTTTTAGTTGCTTCAGGGATTTACACTTTTGGACATAATAGCTAAGACCACTTGTTTAATGGCTATAAGCAGGTTACCACAAACCGACTTCTGGTAGGTCAATCTAGAACTACAACCATAGGGGATCAACGAGGAATGAAAGAATGGGGAATGGATGTAATGTATATCGAATTGAAAGAACAGGCCAAGCTCAAGGTTTTAAACCTAATGGATTTAACGTTAGGTAGGCTATCTGGCTTAGTAGCTGAATCTAGGTGCCCCTATCATTCTAGAACTCGTGTCATCGTGTGGTCTCGAATAGGTCTCATGCTAATTCTAACTCATTCAAGCAAACAGAAAACCACTCAAAAAGAATTGAAATTGCAAGTTACGTGCAATGGATCAAAAGCTCACAGTTGGTTTGCTAGTCGAATTCGGTCATTTTCATGCAATCAAGGCGACAAACTACAAGTGTGATTTTAAAAATCTGTTCTGACCAGGAAATTTAGCATCAACGTATACATGTTGGTTCTCAGGTTCTAGGTTAAGCAGTCTAAGCATCATTATGACAGATTGAACAACAACTTAACATCAAAAATCAAGAACCGAGCAATTCTAATGCTAGAGAAACTGGACAGGCACTACGGAACACACAAAAAACACAATCACGGGCACTCAAGTTCATGTAAGGTTCTCTAGCATCCTACCCCACACTTAAATCATTTTGTGTCCTCACAGAACTAAAACTAGAGTTGAGAGTGGAATAGAAGACCCTGGACCGAGATGACTGATGTAGGGGATGAACACGGGTCCTCGAAGTGGAGGGAATCTACCAAAGAGAAGTAGAAGGAGGTAGACCCTAAGCAAAGGGAATCTCCCAAACTACCGGCAAAACAAAAACAAATGAAAGATAAAAAGGAAACCGAGACAAGTGTCTGAGATCCACACAGAAAAAAGTTGGATCGAAATCCGAAAAGAAGAAATAAAAAGAAGGGACAAGGAAAAGGATACAACCTGATCACTGCTGGTCAGGTGCATCGGGAGGGGGAATGTGGAGGGCGTCGTTGACCTGCTGCTGCCACGCCAGCTGCGCCTCGTATCTATCATCAGTGCGGCGCATGTGCTGCTGCATAATAACCCATCTGGCATCCTGAGTGGCGATGTCTGTGACTCTCCACTCCTGGAGTCGCTCGTACAGCTCTCCAATATCAGCTGGATGCGGTCGGTGCTGAGGATGAGGCGCCTGGAATGGATATAGAAGGGGGGCTGGTACTGATATGCATACCCTGCCTGCTGCTGTGGCGAGGGTATATGATCGTCAAACTTCGGCTCCGGCTGAGGAAGCTGCTCCTCAGAATCATCTTCTTCCTCTGACTCGGTCTCCTAGTAGGGAGGAGGAGCTGCCGCCACCTGTGGACCAAGGTCCAACTGGAGGGCGTACTCAACTGCTAAATCACCACCTACGGTGTGTACTATGCGTCGTGAGACGTCCGGGCCATATGTCTGGCTGAGACCGAGGGAGATGATGAGTCGGCCTACAAAGTTGCCGCCAAGGAGTGAGCGAGGCGGCCTTGGCTTCTGGGTCTTCTGGTGGAATAGGCGTGCAAGCACCCATTCGGGATGAAGCGGATAAGCCTCCCAGATCACGTAGAAGAAGGAGATCCTCTCTGCTGATATGGTGGCGGTCCTTCTCTGGAGCAAACAGTAGTGACCTACGCCAAACCATATGAATAAAATGATAGAGAGGGTGAGAGAGTGACTTAACAGAGTTATGAGACGTGGTCTGAGCGTCCGGTACTCCAGTGATGTGGCTCCAGAGCGCGTCATACTCATCTCCCTTGCCCGTGTTGTTCTCCCAGCTGAGGTGGTGGCCCTCGTAGTGCTCCCGGGGGATGCCGAGATGAGCTGCAAATTCATCGTAGGTGAAATCCTTGTACACCCCTCCGAGGTAGCAGGAGATGACCTTCTTGTGTTGCCTCTTCTTGTGCTCATCTAGCTCGAATGTTGCCCAGAACTCCTGAAGGGAGACGTCCGGAAAATCAGCAGCCAGGGTGGTCAGCTCCAGAAGTCTTGAAGGTGCCAATGAGGTGAGCACATTCTGGTGCCAATCCTTATCGTGCTCAAGGAGAGAGTCCATGGATAATGGTCGCACGTCGGCTCCGGGAACATGCTCGAGCCTCTAGTAGCGCTCGAAGTAATGCACGGCCAGGCGGGCAACTGTGGGGTGGTACCCGACATGGCCTAGAAATGCTGGTGGAGGACCGGAGACGGCAGGTGTGACGGGTGCCGGAGCTCGGGCTAGAGGCGGTGTCGAGTCTCGCCTTAGTCCTACGCTCATGAGTGACATTCCTATAACAAGAAATGAAACCAGATTAGTCAACTAATAACCCCCCCACACTTAGTAGGAAAACTCAATTTCACAAAGAAATGAGGAAAACCGAGTGGGGGTAAGCAAAGTAAGTAACCGGTAATCACAATGAATCACAAAGCATGCATATGTCTAGCCGGAATGTCAATATCACAATAGAGTTCAGAAGTCAAAATGACATTAAAAAAAAAGTCAACACGGAACACAATGAACCCTAATCATGGCAATTAATGGCACAAATCGAGAAATGACGGCATAATATCAACTCTGGCAACCGACACAGTGATATGAACGTGAATGAACAAACACGGCAGCCAACAGAGCAAAAAAAATAGTGCATGGTCAAACCGACATTTCATAAAAAGTCAACACCACAAAGAATCATTCTTTAAGCATAGCAACATATGATCAAATGGTATTAAAATTCAGCACAATTATCCCAAAGCATGCTAGATTAGTCCAAAGCAATCAGCTAACCTAAATTCACACGAAACAGTTGGCACGCATATCGAGGTAGAGCAAAAAAGTCAACCAAAGTCAAGCCCGATGAAATTCAGCATTCAACATGTCAAAAGACTCGAAATGAAAAGCTCTACAACTTACCTTGAAGCCATAGCTGCTGAAAATGAACGGAATGAGAGAAATTAGAGAAAAACTCAAAAAACTAGGTTTTGGTGGAACTGGAGCTCTTGAGCTCCGATTCGGACGATCTACGGCTTAAAATGATCGGGAGAGAGAGAGGAATGGTGCGGCGGCGGTCGGCGATGGTGGAATCAGGCGACGGCGGCGACAGATGAGCGACGGTGATTTAAAATGGGGGGGGGGTTTCGTCGTTCGAAAATGTGAGGGGGAGAGAGAGAGACCGGGAAAAAAGAAAGGAAATAGGAGGAATATTTTTGGATTTTTTTCAGATTTTTCGACGAGAATTAGTGCAAGTTTTCGCCGAAAAATCAAGTTCAAAACGTCTGCCAGTTTTCAAAGTCAGTTTTCGCCGAAAAGTAGGATACTTTTTCGCAGAAAAGTTTATAAAAAATCGGTCAGAAAACATAGTGGGATATAAAGGGCAGTTTTCACCGAAAAGTGAAGTGCTTTTTGCCGAAAACTTTGACCTGCACGATTGAAAATATTTTCGCAATCCCGGCAAACTTCAGAAAATCAGAAATAATTTGACAAAAAAAATCGGAACAATCTCAAACAACTTGCGATTGAAATGATGACACACACACTACACACGAAAAATAAGAAATCATGCAAACTGACACTTTTGGCTCCCCGAACCGACTCTAAAACAAGGAGTTTGACACAAATTAAAAACAGACTCCAGCCATGGGTTGCCTCCCACGAAGCGCTCTAGATTAATGTCCTTGAGCTGGACGATACCTGGACGGTATTAGGAGACATCCAGGATCTTCTTAACGCTAGTGTCGGAATTCATGAAGTAGAGCTTCAGGGTATCTCCATCAAGTGTGAACTTCTTCCCGTTAGAATGAGTGAGCTTAGTGCATCCATCGGGAAGATGATCAGTGATTTTAAACAGTCCGAACAGTTCTCTTGAGAGATCATCCTTCGTGAGTGTTACAATGGAAGGAATGAGGACGGTCGGCCTTATCTTCTCTTTGACTTCCAACTTCATTTCACCGGGATCTGTGATCTTTGGCGCTTCCTTGGGAGATGCTTTTGGATTCTCCTTCTTCACTTGCTCATGCGCCGGTGGCTTGACAGGGACTCGTGGTGTAGCTGGCTCGGAAGAGGATGGCAGAGACCATTTGAGTCTTCTTCTTCTTATTCTTCCTCTGTAGCCTACCAGGTTCCTTGTTTGGCGGTGAAGAAGAGGCTTTCAGTTCCTTCTTCTTTGGTGGCTTTTGAGCCGAAGATCCTGGTTTCTTCTTGATAATCTGTTCAACACCTGCAACAACAGTTGATCTAGAAACACTGGAAGAGACATCAGTAACGGAGTTGACCAGAGTCAACTCCACAGTTTCAACAGCAAGACAGTGAGGTTCTTCATTCATAGGAGTGTACTTCATACCGTCCTTAAGGCGGAATGTTATCGTTTCCTTACCAACCCTCAAGGTCAACGAACCACTCGGAACATTGATTTTCATTCCGGTTGTTGCCATGAAGGGTCGACCTATAAGAATAGTGGAATCCTCCTCGCTAGTATCTATGATCACAAAATCAGCTAAGAAAGTGAAAGGACCACATTTAGTAACAACATCTTTGATCTCTCCTCTAGGTGTTTTCAATGATCTATCAGCAAAGACAAGTTGCATGCTAGTCGGTTCAAGTTCTCCTAGATTCAATTTCTCAAACAAACTCATAGGCATAACATTGATAGACGCGCCTAGATCAACCAAACTACGTTATATCTGAATATCGTTAATGACTAGAGGTAGCGTGAAAGAACCAGGATCGGAAGACTTAGCTGGATATGGCGAGGAAGGCTTCTTGCTACGGATGGTAGAGTATCCTTCTTTGTTCTCCCACATGCCAGTCTCGATCCTCGCGTTAGGTAGCAATGCTCTTGGAAAAGGAGGCTTCTCGTAATACGGAGCAAGAGGAGGATCATACTCCTTAGGCACCTCCCTCTTTGCTTCCTTCTTCTTCGGAACT
This sequence comes from Linum lewisii, assembly GCA_034768395.1. Taxonomy (NCBI): domain Eukaryota; kingdom Viridiplantae; phylum Streptophyta; class Magnoliopsida; order Malpighiales; family Linaceae; genus Linum; species Linum lewisii. The sequence continues at coordinate 48,194,395 of CM068298.1, read as the reverse complement.
TCAGTAGTCCTGTATGAATTAGAAGAAGCATTAGTAGGTGAGATTGTCGGATCTTGAATAGATACCATCTTAGCTTGCTCCTTTCTCGGATTAGGCTCGGTTTGGCTTGGAAGCTGGCCAAATGGTCGACCAGATGTTAGCATGCTAGAGATCTGGTTCACTGCATGCTCTATTCATTGACCGGATGCAATCTGTTCTTGGTTGAGGAGAGCTTGAGCTTTGAACTGACTATCATGATCGTCATGTCTGGTGATGATCTAGTTGAGCTTCTTGTCCAGTTCACTGACGTTGTTGTCCTTCTGATGCTGCTGTCCTGTATAAGTATTGTTCAGATATTGATTCTTGCGATTGCCAGGAGCAGTTCCATAGTTACCCGGATTTTGGTGCGGCGGCTGGTAGACACCTCCCGGCGGATGGTTTGGCTTCTGATCCTGACTTGGACCAGTTGGTCGGCTATTCTGATTCTGGCCTTGGTTCTGGTTGGCACCGACATTTTAGGGAGGTCGATCTTGGTAATTTCCTTGTTGTCTGTAGTTGCGATAGCCAACATAACCTTGTTGATTGTTGTTGAAGCCTTGAGAAACGAAATTGACTTCTTCGACAGACCAGAATTATGTTTTGCCAAAGTTCTGGCATCGGCCTCCATTATGAGCACAAGCTCCACACCACTCGCAATCAGCAACGTAGACAGAGGCTGCTGGCAGTTTGATGGGTGTAGAAGACTTCTTCAGATGCTTCTCGACTTCTGCTTTAATGGTTGCTTCAAGATCGAGCTTGTTTCTTGATCCTTCTGACTGCCGTTCCCAGTTTCTTGACTTGGAAGCACAGTTCGCGAAATGGAGAAGAGCAGCTTCAGGTGTGAGGGTAGTGCAATCTCCTTCAGCTAGGGAGTTGACCCATTTAGTAGATTCTTCACGAAGACCCCGAGCAAAGATTTCAGCTAGCTCTCTCTGCTCGAACCCGTGGTGAGGACAGTTGTAGAGAAGTTCTTGGAATTCATTCCAAGTGTCATATAAGCTCGCTCCTTCCTTCTAAGAGAATCTGGCGATGTTGTCCTTGAAGGCTGTTGTTCTGGAAGGAGGGAAGTACTCTACGACGAAGTCTTGAGCAAGAGTATCCCAGTCTGTGTAGTAACCAAGTGGTTTACCAGTAAGCCAACTCTTAGTTGCGCCTTTAAGAGAGAACGGGAAAGCTCTCAAGCATAGAGTGTTCTTGTCGAGATTCCCATTCTTGAAAGTGCCGTAGAGATCAATGAAATCCACCAAATGCGTGCACGGATTGTCAAGTGGTCTGCCTTCAAATCGTAGATCCCTAGAGATCATGGTCAAGAAAGGAATCTTGATCTCATAGTCAGGATCTCCTTCGATGCGTGGCACGGCGATAAAAGATCGAATGCTATTCGCGCTCGGCTTGTTTTAGTCAGCTAGACTCTTCGGTGCACCCAGTGGTGGTGGTGGTTGACCGCCTGGTGGTGGTGGTAACTGATCATTCATCCTAGGAGATTGAGGAGGTGAAAGTGATTTGGTGTATGAAGCGGACGAAGATGACGGCGAAGAAGAAGATGAGAAGCTCTCCTTCAGTTCCTCAATCTTAATTGGAGTGACGGATGGAGGTGGATTGGTTCTGCCTCTCATTGAAATTCGTGTTTGTTTTGGCGGAGCAATACTCTTAGCCTTGTCGTTCTTGGCGGTTTGGGAGCGCGTGAGAGGGCGGTGATGCATAAACCTGTGAACAACCTACAAATGACAAAAACAAACAAAACCAGTGTAAAATTGAAGTGGATGGAAAAATGAAAGATGGAAAGTAGAGGAATAAAATGCCAGTTCTTCTTTCAAACAATTAAAAGAGGTCCCCGGCAACGGTGCCAATTTGATGAAACGCGTTTTCACGCGCGTGTAGTCAAATAACCACCCAGCTAAGAGCTAAGCAGATCGTATTCCACGGGTCTTCTAATAATTGTCTACTCAAATGTAAAGGCAGATTACTCAGGTTTAACACGTTTTGTGTGGTGTGAGTTCCACGACTTCTAATCTAGAAAATGCAAGGAAATTAAAACACTAAACTGAAAGACAGATTGGAAGATTGGTTGACTTAACAAAGACGACAGACAAGCTTAGACTTCGAATCCCCTTTGCTCACCAGAGCATTAGCAATCAACAGATCAGCGGATTTCAATTCTCGTTCAATCAATTCTAAGACACCACCATAACTCCTGACCCTTAGGTTTAAGACTGGCAAACGTTCGCTCTATCTGATCTAGCTACCAAGATTAATTAGTCGCCCGGGTACGATCGCCTCTTGTAGTGGTGGAATTACTAGCGATTTATGAGTTACTCTTGTAGTGGATTAACCCTAACTGGTTCCTACGAAAGGCACACTCCAATGAATAGGTTAATTGTTGATTTGGTGTTTTAAAGTAAGGCGAGCGTTCGCTTCTATCACTAGCTTAACAAGAATCTAATCTAGGTGATCAATCCAGACAAGAAACATAAACAACGAAGAACAAACTAAACATGAACGAGAAACTGATTGAACTTTGAATCTAATCACGCCGATCCGTGACCGCTTTAAAGCCCTGGGTCACTTAGGGTTCATCTAGTCTAAGCTCTACGAGTTTAGCTACTCATGTTCATAACGACAGAATCAAAGACAGAAACAGAGTTCATCATGAAAAGATAGAACAGATAGAACCTGTAAAATCTAATTAAGATGATTCTGGCAAAGCTTCGCTCTCCGGTAATCTTCAATCCTAGCTCCGAGTCTCCGAGGTGAAGGGATGGCGTCATGATCTCTTCCTGGCTCTTCGAACTCTAAAACTCTATCTATCGAACTCCTTAGGTCTGGAACTCGTCAAAGTTCTGAATTATGAGATGATATTATCAGGTATCTTCAATTGGGCCGCCGGTTTAAGTATTTATACTTAACCCTAAGTCGCCGGATTTTGCCTGGATTTTTTGGCGTAAACTTGATGAGTTTTCGCCGAAAACTTCTTTGTAAATGGAGGCTTCCGTCGGCTGATTCTCCTGTGAGTTTGAAGTTCAGAGTTTTCGGCGAGAACTTCACTTCTCGCCGAAAACTTCTTCTTGTCAAGCTCTGCCGATTTCTTCTGGAGTTTTCACCGAAAACTGTAGTGTAAATCGGGGCAGGATTTGAGTTGGCTTGATCGACTCCTTGGACTGGTTCCGGTGCGGTTCCTCGAGGTTCCAATGCCTTAGACACGTCCTTGGCTACTTCATTTGACGGCAAAAACTTGTGCTATCATGAAAACACTAGAAAACCGTCAAATAGACCCGAAACGGGCCAAAGTAACACAAATGGCACGAGAGAGAGCAGTTGAGTGAATATTCGCTATTCTACCCTAAAACCATGTCTTAAGCAAGGAAATGTCGCTTAAATGCGGCTGATAATCACGTCAAATCGAGTGTCATCAATTATTCCCTATTTACAATCAAAATAGACTCTTACATCATTGTGGTTTTAGTCTATGTTGATGATCTAATTATAGCAGGTAATAAACTAGATGAGATCAACAAGTTGAAGGCTTTCTTGCAGAACACATTCAAGATTAAGGATCTAGGTTCTTTGAGGTATTTCTTGGGGCTCGAAGTGGCACGAAACTCAAAGGGAATATTTGTTTGTCAGTGAAAATATTGTTTAGAAATGCTAAACAAAGCAGGTTTCTTAAGCTGCAAACCAACAAGCACTCCTGTAGAATTGAAAACAAAGTTGTCTGCAGAAATTGTTACACCATTAGAGGATCCTTCACTTTATAGAAGACTTGTGGGAAAATTGCAGTATCTTACAACAACAAGGCCAGATATTACATATATTACTCAGCAGCTATGTCAGTTTCAGAATATCCCTACTGATGAACATTTGCAAGTGGTTAAGCATGTTTTCAGATATCTTAAAAGTCAACCTAGCCAAGGTCTTTTCTTTGCTGCAAATACAACTTTGGATATGCTTGGTTACTCGGATGCAGATTGGGCAGCATGTCCAGACAGTAGGAAATCATTGTCAGGTTATTGTATTTTTATTGGAAGCTCTCTCATCTCTTGGAAAACAAAGAAGCAAACAACAGTCTCGCGCTCATCCTCTGAAGCAGAGTATAGAGCATTAGCTCAGTTGTCTTGTGAGATCGTCTGGATGAAAAAGTTACTCGAAGATCTTGGCATCCAACATTCAAAACCGGTCCTCTATTCTGCGACAATCAATCAACAATCTATATTACACAAAACCCGGTGTTTCACGAATAGACTAAGCATATTGAAGCGAATTGTCATGTTGTGAGACATTATCTTCTTGCAAAGGTTATAACAGTTACACATGTTTGCAGTGAATTACAATTGGCAGATTTGTTTACGAAACCACTCTCGCGTCATCGACTGAGCTTCCTGCTAAACAAGCTAGGAGTTACTAACATTTACACTCCTCAGCTTGAAGGGGGTGTTAAGTGTAAAGAAGCTCAGATTGGCTTAGTCTATAATGGATTGCACAAAGATTGTTGATGCAATCCATTCCCAAGATCAACACTGGCCGTGGGAATGTGGAGGATTATTGCTACTATATGCGAGATGATTGTAGAAGCAGATGACCTGCAAATTATTGGACAAAGAAGGGAAGCAGTTAAAGATGCTGACTGGGCTGCTAGGAGTGCTCGCGATGGTCGACTTTCTCCTTTCTGGATCCACAGCCTAAACTCTACTAATGTGTAATAGCAATGGCGGAACCAGGATTGGTACAAGGGGAAGCCAAATTATAAATTGAAAATGGGTGCCACCAGCAAAAAAAATTATTCGGATTTGGATAGTAGTAGAAAAATTTCATAAATCTAAAACTACGTAAAACTACACAATAAATTATTTGATTATAAGTTACTTAGTTAGTAAAAAGGAATTATATGTGCCACCGGCAATTTTTTTTCAAATTTGGATGATTTTTTATCACATATAAGTTGATACTAAGTAACTATTTTGTAAAATTTAAGACAACATTTCACCAAAACATCGTTGTGGGGGAGCCGAACTTCGAATACCCGGCGCCAAACTCCGAAAACACCAAATACTACATATAATTTTACACTCGACACCGGGGAGGGGGCGCCGTGGCTCCCCTATCTCCGCCATTGTGTAATAGCATTTGTGCTTTTGAACACTTCTGTATCACTGTCTCGAAGATTTATATAGATCTACCACTTTCATAATAAAAAAAAAAAAGAAAAAAGAAAAAGAGATGATGCACAACATAAATTGTGACATTCTTGGATGAACAGTTTTGACAAAGAAAACTTACATTTGGTCCTTTCACGGCGGAATAATATTATAATGTGCTAGATATCACATAAACTAAAAATAAATAATGTATCCCAATTATTATTAAACTAATAACATGACGAAAACAGAAATGTTGAAATTCGAAGGGAAGCAAGCCAGCCAGCCAGCCAGCCAATTTGCAGTATGATGGATAATGGATTAATTCTTGGCATTCAAAATGGACTCAACCTTGCCGTCATTCCCACCAAGCAACATATACTTATCCTTCCTTGTCAACCCTGTGCACTCAAACCCAAGCACATCCCCCAACATCCTCTGCACATAATTCGCCACCTCAATTGACGACTTCCCACCAGCCTTCACAGTCATCTCCTCCGGTATACGCTCCAAAAATGTTATCTCGTAAGTAGGCCTCGGGTTCATGAAAAAGAAGTATGGGTCCCAAAACTTCACCCCCCTAACCGTGGTTCCGTAAAACATTCCTTGCTTACAGTCCATAGCCACGGGGACAATTCGATCACTAAGCTCAGCAAAGAGAGCACTGAATCTAAGCAAGAAGGGTTCCCTACAAGTGGTCCCTTCAGGACAGACAACCAAGTCCCCCTTTTCAAGTAGGGACTTTATCATTGCAGCATCAGCCTCACGATCTCGAGTCAGGGCTACTGCTGGGATAGGTGATAGGAGCCTAGAGAGGCGACTAACGCTATATGTGACGCACGAAACTTTGCGACCTAGGGCAATAGCAATGATAATTGGGTCAAGGGCCGTGCGGTGGTTACACACGTAGAGGTTTCCACCTGCAGCTGCAGCGGGACTTGGTGGTCGGGTTCCTTTGAATTTGATGACCAAGTGGATTCCGAGGATCTCGTAGGTATAGCGAACAATGCGTTCTGGGAGTGGTAGGTTGAAGTAGACTCTAAATATGGAGAGGATGAAACCGAAAGGGAGCCATATGAATGTTAGGAATGCGTTCATTGGGTCTGGTCGCTGGACCAATCGCCCATCGTGGAAGATTGTGCGGCTTTTGAGTCTTTCTGCTTCCACTCGTCTTGCTGTTTTGTTTGTGTGTACCATGTATCCTTGCTGTAAAGTAAAAAACTGAAGATTAAAGGTTTTACAAATTTCTTTAATTTGGCAGGGTAGATAGGAGGAGGTCAAGGAAATTAATGAAATATATGAAATTGGAGCAAACTTAACTTAGGCCAACTACCCACAACAACCAACTACAAGCAACCTATGAACCTACTTACTCTACATGAGTTATTTTCAAATATCATTTAATTTAAATTGGTACGTATTACTATTATTACTAGCCTACTCTGACAGACGGGTTGAAGATGGTTAAGATTATGGGCCCCCTCCATTTAAAGAAAACAAAGTCTTTATTTTTATTTTAGAGAAAAAAAGGATACAAAGTCTATCTCCTTTCCGACCATAATTAATACAACAATGACTACTTTTTATTTTCTACCTTCAATTATGTTAATTGCATTTACGGTGATTGGCAGTAATTAATAAAGAAGAAAAAATTGAAAAAGAAATGCAGATTCATTCATTTGTTAGTTAGTTACCTTGCAAATCGACATGAAATCGTGATCGGTTTTCCGGTCACCGATGCCGAGATCCGGTACATCTTCCCGAATTCTTTTATAATCGCCATCTTCTTCAACTTTCCGACCAAAACGCCTGGCCTTCGAACGAATCCTGTGGCCCTCTTGGTCTTCGGGTTCACTTCAATCTCTGTCCCTAGAACTTTGTCACCGCCGAGGAAATCCTTAACGAAGGGCTCCACCATTAGCGTCGGATTCGCTGTCACTACTACCTTCCTCTTGCATCGCTCAAACACCTCGTAGCTGTCTGCCCTTACATCCGCCGCGTAAAACCTTTCTCATTAAAACCACAAACAGTCAAAACAGTACTTGAATCATTCTTTTTTAATTAGTATATAGGTGTAGTTTAATTAATGTCTACGATTTAACGATTACTTCTTCTCATAATTTAACTATTTAAAAACCGACGAAGAAGATTAATTCTTGTTAGACTCACCGAGGCAAGACGGCGCGGGAAGCGAGTTCGATGTCGCGGATCTTTAGGCCGGCGAAGGAGATGAAGATGAGGATTTGGATGCCGACGGCTTCAGATATGAAGAAGTAAGAAATGATGATAGCGGGAAGAGAGAGGAGTAAGACGAAGCCACGGAGGAGGCTGCCGGCCTCTACAGCCACGAGCATGAAGTAAGGGAAGGAGCTGCTGGAACATAGAAGCGTTCCGTCCAGATCGGCAGCTATTGACTCGTAAGAACTTCCAGTACATGACTTGATGGAAGGAAATTTCTGATTCTTCGATTCCGGTGACGACGACGACATTTTTCCAGACTGGACGCCGACAACAGTTTGTTTGTTGGGGGTGGGAGAGAGTAAATGCTCTCTTTGTTTCTGATGACCGACGGTAGTAGGAGAGGAAACGCGGCCCCTAGTTTTAAATGAACAATGTTAGAGGTGGATTTACGGAAATAGCCTTGAAGAGTAAATGTAGTAAATGCCATCCATCCATCCATATTTCTCATAATAAGTCATGCCAATTGTCAACTGTTACAGCATTAACATCAATGTAAAAGCATCTTTATGTATTTCCAGTGTTCACAAAATTGGATAGGATCGGCTGGTCCAACCAAAAAAAATATCAAGAATTAGAGCTCAACCCAGTTCGGTCTGCTCATACATGGGAGGCGGCTCAACTCAATCAAACTTATTGAGCGGGTCGAACAGGGATAATCGTTAAACCTATTTTGTTTGTTGTTAGCAGTTTCAACGGTTCATTGGTGCAAAACGGCGCTGTTTTGCTACTTAATGAAAAGAAAAATGAGTTGTAAATCTAGATCTCTCTTCTCTTCGTATCTGGAAAATTGAAATAGTAAGAAATGAGTGGCAATACCTCGTAGCTCCATTCTTTTCTTTTGTCTCCAACGTTCATCCGCTGTTCTCGCCAACGACGTTTCCGCCTTCCTCTGCTTCATCTGGTGACCAACAGTTGGTGCTCTCATCAAGCATCGATTTCAATCTTCATCAAGGTAAGTGTTTGTGTTTCTTAAAAGGCTAGGGTTTGATTTTTTATTTTATTTTTCTTAATAGATTACTAGCACATATATTATGGCTTAGGTGATAATGGTGTTAAGCTATGGAGAGGAGGAAGCGGGGAATGGTTGCTCCTCCTCCTCAACTTACTGTTATGTAAGTGGAGGACAAGGATGAGCCCTCCCCTGTAATTAAGGTGTTGGAAATTATGGTTCATAAAGGGTGTTGTGGAAGCGTGAAAGTGTGGAGAGTTGGTGTGTTATGATGTTAGTTTGGTTAGGAAATCAAGGTTGATAGTGTGCTTGTGTGAGTGTAAGTGTAATTCATTAGAGAAAAAAGGAAATGGAAGTTTGAAGGAAAATCAGTGTGCTTGTTTTCATTCATCAGTGTGTGTGATAGTGCTTGTGCTTCTCATAGTGTGCATGCTTTTTTATGTAAGCGTAGGAGGAAGAGGGGGCTGCTGCCCTCCTTCACTTACATAACACAGTAATTGTGTTATGTAAGTGAAGGATGTTCTTCCTCCTACGTGTACATAACAATTGGAGCTAATTGTTACGCTTTAACTATTATGTACGTGTAGGAGGAAGAGGGGATGCTACAAATATAATAAAGTAATAATTAGGTGTTTTGTATGAACTTTCGAATAAAAGTGCAAGTTCTTATTAATATTCGCCAATGTTTAATTCATTAATTGTTTATTTTTATATCACAGATGGATACAAGTATCGATGGAGATGGATCATTGGATAAGAACACAAGTTCTATGGCTTCAACAAAATGAGTGGGAGTTAAGAAGAAAACAAATATTGCTTGGAATAACTTTGAAGAAATCACAGAGGATAACGAAAATAAGGTATTTCCAAGTTTATTTTGTGCAAAAAAGTATATAAAGGAGGTGGAATAAGTAGAATGAAGCAAATCTTGTTGGAATTACTAGACAAATAAGTAGATGTTTAAAATGTTTCATATGATGTTCGTGAGAAAGTCCAAAATTATTGGATGTAACGGGCATTGGACAGGTTGTAACAGGTGATTGTCCAAGAGAGTCAGTGTACAACTAGGAAAGGAATGGTTTTGAGTAGATTGTTGTGAAATGAAAAGGTTGCGAGACTGTTGTTAGTTTACTAATGCAAATAATAAAAGCAGAATTACGGGTGCTGAAAGGAGAACATTCTTAAACCAAAAGCAAGTTAGTCGATTGTCCAAGAGAGTCTGTGTACAAGTAGGAAAAGAATAGTTTTTAGTAGATTGTTGTGAAACAAAACGGTTGCGAAAGTGTTGTTAGTTTACTAATGCAAGTTATAAAAGTAGAATTACGGGTGCTGAAAGGAGAAAGTTCTTAAACCAAAAGCAAGTCAGAAAATCAACAACAAAGTTTAGAAAGTACAAGTTCCAAAAGGAAAGGAAAGTCCAAACAACTACAAGGAGCTACAACTATTGATCTATCTGGTGGCGGTGTTGGCCAGTCAGGGAACTGGGACTGGAGCCATGTCTGCAACCATTCCTAGAGAGTAGAACAACGAGCCTCTTGCTGAGCAGACTAGACTAAGAGTTGGTTAATGGCCTCAAGGATCCCTGAATCCTGTTGAGCACGACCTTGAGGGACCGGGGACGATCTCAGGGACGCGAGCTCGAAATCAGAAAAAGGAGTCCTCCTCTAAATCTTCTCCGTCAGACTCCCCATCGAGCCCAGAAACAGTAGTGGCCAACAACGCCACAACACCAGCCTGGTACCGCTTCTTCAGTAGGTCCATGGAGGGTGGACGCACCAACAAGGGTTGAGGGTTGTTGTCTCACCATAGTGAAGTAGTCGAGGCAGCCCAAGTAACGTGCAATGCACGTCACATGGGCACCATTGGGGAGCGAGGTCACCCTAGTGATGAGCCACCAAGACCATGGACCCGACCAGAACAGCCCCCGACCAGGAGGCAAGCCAGAGCCTTCAAGGATCGACTCAACACCTACATGAAGGCCTGGAGTAAAGGTGGCCATGAAGAGGATGTAGAGAGGTTCACCAGAGAAGGCTACACACTCTTAGAGACTAAGGATCCACCCTAGGAATTGATGTCGGATCGAGCCAAGGAAGTGATGCCGAGCCAAGCACTGATGCTGATGTCGGGCCGAGACATGAGCCCCTGGCCGAGCCTAACACCGAGCCACGGGCTCAGGCCAACTCCTACAAGCCCCAAGTCCCTGCTGCAACCTATAGACACCCTCGGAGCCTTCCTGAGAGCCAGTCCGAGATAGAAGACTAAAGTCCTGACTAGAAAACTCAAAGGCCCAAAGCCGAGCCTAACACAGGCGTCGAGCCGACACCCGAGCACTACACCGAGGCGACTTGAGCCGAGCCAGCGATCTGCCCGTGCCTTTCAGGATTTTCCAAAGGCCAAGGAATCCTTATGGCCCCAGGATAACCATCCACCAATCCTTGTTGGATTCTGAGAAGAACTCCCAGAGTCCTTGCCCGACTAGGATTCTGCTCACCTAATCTAGATTTGACACGGATTCCAGCCCGGAGCTGGATTAGGGTTTCGCCGGATGTACCGGATTAGCCGATTTAGGACTTTTATTCTTGTTTAGTCCTTCTTAGTGTTTTATTCAGACTTCCTCTTTAATTTTCAATTGTTTAGGAATATTTTAACCTTTTTAGAAGTAGAATAGGAGTAGGATTCGAAGATCTTGTTCCTGGATCCCTCACTATAAATAAAGGTCTTTGGCCTACGTTTGTATTGAGACTTTTGATAATTATAAACACAAAACACACGTTCTTTTTTCCTTCAAGCTTTTGCTCGTTGTTGCTTAACTTAAGGTTGGTTTATCATCTAGGATATTCACCCCTTAGTGTGGCACCTTCGAGTGGACACTTAGGGTTCCTAGCTATATACAGCTAGTGGGTCCAAGTACTCGCCTAGGTTATCATAGCTTCGACTCGCTGTTAAGGTATTCAACTTGCGGTGGTTAGGGTCTCGGCACACGGCTGTCGTGGTTCACATCACCTAGGCCAGGTCTTGAACTGCTGGAACAGGTTGGCCACCAAACCACCCAAGTGAATTCGAACACCCTCCACCATGGAGTTCATCAAAGCCAACTCCTTTTGCGCCACAACACCAGCACTCTTAGCCCGTCTAGAAATGGTACGGGTGATCATGTGGTGCAGGAATGAGAGCACCAGATCCTTGATTTGGTAGCCTTGGTGGAAGCTTTGGAAAAATAAAAGAGGAGTTAGTAATGGTAAAAAGTTAGTCTCAGTAATTAGCCAAGTAAAGAAGACTTACCTGGAGCAAAGGGGGCCCAGTCAGTGGTCTGCTCAGCCCAATCAGTATAGAAGCCGCACGAGAGGGCGACTTTGTTCATCTTAAGGGTCCCATCTCATCGCCCATTCGAAAGATCATCAATTGCTCCTCAGGAGGGACGGTGGCCAGGAATTCCTGCGTCAGCAACTCAATGACATGTGCGTCCACAAAAAAGAGCTGAGAGGCTTGACCCTGTTGAAGCAGCTAGGCGACCTGACCCTCCTAATCGCCGAGGGGAGTTGAAGCTATACTCTGCCAGTCGACCATTATGATTTGTTCGGGCTTAAGACCACAGATTCGGGCTAGTAAGTCACGATGATTCTTCTTGGGTAGCACGTAGAAGAGGGTGGCAGCGGCTTCTATCGCCGTAGTGGTTAAAAGTAAGAATGTGTCTGCCCAGTATGCTACGACCATTTTAGAGTCCACAATGGCCGTAGTCAGCAATACTGCAATGGGTGCTATCATACTGACTATGCCCTTAGCAAGGAGCCTAACAATGGCTGTTGTAGTGCCTACAATGGGTGTTTGCATTCAAGGTCATTACGACCGTTACATATGGTATATAGTATAAGGAGTCGTGAGGATCAAACAAACTTGGAAGGAGAGAAATAAAGCAAGGGAGGAAAAATGACTTACTAGAGAAGTTGAGAGTTGAGAGCAGACGAGGATAGACTATGGGTGTTTGGAGTTAAGGAAGAAAGAGAAGAGAACAAGGAGGAGTTTAAATAGTACAGAGGAAAAAACACCGTAACAGGTGTAGCGAGGAACACAACGCTCATTGTCTAGACTGTGTAATGGGTGTTGCAATGACCCCTACGATCGTTGTAGAGAGCCCATATGGAGTGGGATGGGCCAGTCAGATCAGGAAAATAGCAAAACATGATTTCTTTGTGGGCAGGGACAACGTTAGCCGTGCAGAAAAATTTTGGGGAACCTCGGCGTGTCAGGATTAATGGATGTTTGAACATCCATTAGAAGAAGGTCATGGCAGGTAAGAGAAGGGAAGTAGTAAACTCGATCGAATCATCTAATGTCTTAAGCAGGTCGAGAAACTTCTGGGTTTGGATCCAATCCTAAAGGATGTATTTCGGATAAGCGGAAGTAATGTTTCAGAGATCATTAAGAAGGAGGTAAGTGGTATGTTGGTTTAAGGAAAAGTGGTTAATGTGGTTATCATCAGTTAGTAGGATCTTTGAGTCAAAATTTAGGTGAGAATCGGGTCTTCAAGTTGATAATTATAGTTCTGGGGTTCAGACAAAGTTTTGGGTCATTCGGGTTGGACTACGAGGCAGATCAGTGAGAGAGTAGCCGATGTTAGTGAGTTTCTTTAAAAGAGGGGTGTTTGAATTCCTGGGTTTTGTTGGGAATGAAGAAGTCGACACGAAAAGGAGGCACAACAAAGAAGGATACTTTATTTCGGTACGAGGATATTTCATGTTTGAGGTAGTTGGGACGGTATCTTCCAAGGGGTGCAAAATAACAGAGAGTCGGGTTCAGAGGATATCATTGTTACTATAGTTTTTAGGTTTAATTGTTGGTACATTTTGAGTAAACTACAACTAGGGAGTTGTTTTGGTGGATGGTCGTTGTAATGCTAAGTGTGGTCAGTTGAGGTTCTCCAGTAGCCAAGGACGGTTCAAGGTTTCAGTACAAAACTAGTTCAGGGAGGGGGGAAGAGTTGTAACGACCCAAGTTTGGTCAATTGATTAATCGGGACCTGATGACACGCTTTTGGCGTGTGTTTCAAATAACTAATCAACCAAGGTAGACTAGATCGTATTCTACTCAATGTCTCTTCTTGTTGTCTACTCAAATATGTTGGCAAATTACTCGATTTAAACACGTTGTGCGTGGTGTGAGTTCCACGACTTCTAATCTAACAAACAAGGAAATAAAAGACAGAAAAAGATTAAAAAGGTTGACTAACAGGAAGATAGACAAGCTTAGATTTCGAATCCCCCTTAGTTCACCAGAGCATTGGCGATCACAAGACCAGCAGTTTTCAATTCTAATTCAATCAATTTCTAAACACCACCATAACTCCTGACCCTTAGGTTTAAGACCGGCGAACGTTCGCTCTATCCGTTCTAACTACCAAGATTAATTAGCCGCCCGGGTATGGTTGCCTCTCGCAACGACTAAACTAACTGGTGGAATTACTAGTGATTAATGAGTTACTCTTGAAGCGGATTAACCTAACTGGTTCCTACGAATGGCACACTCCAATGAATAGGTTAACTGGTTGAATTGATGTTTTAAAGAGAGGCGAGCGTTCGCTTCTATCCTCAGCTTAACAAGAATCTAAACTAGGTGATCAAGGAAGACAGGTTTAAGCGCCAAAGCAGGGAACTGTCTAGCGAAAACATCTGGCGACTAACCCTAACTTGCAAAAACCTAATCTAGGCGATCAACCAGAGAAGAAACATAAACAATGAAGAACAAAACAACCATGCAAAGAGAAACTGATTGAACTTCGATTCTAATTACCGCCAATCCGTGACCGCTTTAAAGCCCTGGGTCACTTAGGGTTCATCTAATCTAAGCTCTACAAGTTTAGCTACTCATAACGATAACAGAAGAATCAAAGGCAACAAAGGAAATCGTCATACAGAGGAAGAACATATAAGAACTGAAAAACCTAATTCTGACGACTCCGGCAAAGCTTCAATCTCCTGGATCTTCAACTTAAAGCTCCGAGCTCTCCGAGGTGGAAGGATGGCGTCACGATCTCTCCACGGATCTTCGAACTCTCTAAACTCTATCTATCGACCCTAGAGTCGGCTGACTCTCAAAAGTCTGATTTGTGAATAGTTGTTGGAATTATCCTCTCTGGCTGGCTGCCGACTGCTTCTTTAAATAGGTAAGATTAGGGTTTGCCGACTCTGCTTCTGAAAATAAGGAACTTTTAAGTTTTTGCCGAAAACTTTCAAAGCCTTCTGTCGATTTCTTCATAACTTTTCGGCGAAAACTTTAAGTTTTCGCTGAAAGCTTCAGCTAGATCTTTGATGGATTTCTTCTAGGATTTTCGGTGAAAACTTAAGGAATTTTCACCGAAAACTTCAGTGTAAATCAGCTGACTTCGCCTGTGAGTTTCTGAAGGTATTTTCGCCGAAAACTGTGTAGTATTTTTGGCAAAAACATTGTGCTGGGCAGATGGATCTTCGGTTCTGACTCCGGTTTGATTTTTGGTTTGATTTCGGTTCACTCCTTGAGGTCTTGAATACGTCCGTGGCTACGTAAATGGTGGCAAAAACCTGTGCTATCACAAAAACACTAGAAAACCATCAAATAGACCCAAAAAGGGTCAAAGTAACCAAATCGGTAGGAAATAGGGTAGTTGCGTGAATATTCGCTATTTTACCCCTAAAACCATGTTTCAAGCAAGGAAATGCTGCTTAAATAAGGCTTAAAATCACGTCAAATCGAGTGTCATCAAAATACCCCACACTTAAGCTTTTGCTTGTCCTCAAGCAAACTGAACTAGAGCACACTCAAATTCACAAATGACACGAGATTAAACCGAGATTCAATTCTAACGATTTGTTTTAGACTGTTCCACGTAGAAAAGGTGACCTACATATGCAAGAACATCAACCAAACAAATTTCGATCTCACTGCTTTCTGCACACTTCAAGTAGTAGTTTAAACAAAGCTCATTTCTTGGCAAAACAATTAATCATAATTAACCGACTATGATAACACCAATTCTAATAAAAAAGACTTTAAACTCTAGCCATGATGTGGGTGCGGAGGCAGGAAAAGTGACGTGGCTATCGACTCAACTTCATCCGTTTCTAGATCTGTGCGTTACATGTTCTAGCTAGGACCGATTTAAACAACAATTTATTTCAAGTTCAACTTCTTCCTTCAATTTATTTACTGCATACTAGTGCTCGATACCAAACGCTTCACTTAGGTGTTGGACCTGCCTAGCTCACAATATTTGTGCTTATGCTAGTGCTCAACCCGAACACTTCACTTAGGTGTCGGGCTTGCCTAGCTCATAGTATTTTCAGCACTTTAAAGAACTTTACATTGATTTGCACAACTCAATTATTTGATTTAACAATTTAGCCATTTAATCCTAGCTAGTTATAACTTTTTACATAAGATTTCGAATTGGATTTCCGCCTAATCTCAAGCCACAATCACAGGTGATCAAATATGGAGTGAAAATCATGGGAGAAGCTAGCATTTATCATCTTAGAACGGTGTTATCGAGCTTTGTTATTAACAAACCAATTAATTCAATTAATTCAAGTTCAACTACAAGAGTGATTTATGATCTGTTCTGACCTAGACTCATTTAATATCAGTTCTGACACATTGGTTACAGGTTCTAAGTGGAACAGTCTGGACGTCATTGTGAAAAATTGAAGTCAATTTAACATCAAAAGTCAAGAATTCAGCAATTCTAGGCTAGAGAAATTCAAAATTGAACCACAAAATCACAAAAAATCAAGCAAGATCATGCATAATCCTAGCATCCCACCCCACACTTAAACGGTTTTGTGTCCTCACAGGACTAAACTAGAGTAGAGAGATATGAAGAACCTGGAACGTGATGGTCGGTGTAGGGGATGAACACGGATAGCTCGGAGCAGAGCGGAGTAGCTACCCAAGTTCCTACGAAAAAAAACAACAAAAAGATCAAAAGGATACCGGGACAAGTGTCCCGGATCCACACAGAATAAAAGTCAAAACGAAGAAGGTTTAGGGGAATTTTGAAAATATTTTGACTCTTTTTTTTTTCAAATTCACGGCACACTCCTAGAACAATCTAGATCGTCTAAGTTCAATTAGATCAGAAAAAATCACACCGAAATAGCAGCCACGCAAAAAACGAGGTAGACCAAAATTAAACTCATCGAAATTCAACAATCAACATGTCAAAAGATTCGAAATTGAAAACCCAACAACTAACCTTTAAGGCATGACTCAAGAAAATGGACGAAAAGCAATGAAGTTGGCCAAAAACGTGAAAAGCTTGTTTCGGGGATAACCGGAGCTACAGAGCTCCGATTTGGACGATCAAGTATGCGTTGGAATCGAACCAAAAAAATGAAACTGATTTTTTTTGAATAGACAAAAGTTTTGGCGAAAACTTTAGAAGTTTTCGCCGAAAACTTCTTCGAAAACAGGCAAAAATAAAAAAAACGTCACTGTTTGATTTTTAACAAAGTTTTTCGGCGAGAACTTTGGTTCTCGCCGAATATTTATTTTAAAACCCTTTTTTTAAAAAAAACCTAACGGAAAACAAATCAAAACGAAAGGAAATTAAACTAACACTTTGGCTCCCCCGAACTTGATTCGAAAGACGAAAAAGACTGACTCAAAAATTCAAAAAATGGACTCCAGCCGTGGGTTGCCTCCCACGAAGTGCTCTCTTTTAACGTCCTTGAGCTGGACGGTACCTGTTAGGGACCCCAACTCAAGAGTTCCGTGAATTCAATCGTCTTCTTCAAGGCCAGCGGTTGAGTGCCATATAGCACTCCAAAAGGGTGATGCAGCCGGTAGTGCTCTAGTAGATCGCTGTCTTGGTTGGATGACCAGTTCTTCTCGAATTATCCTACTGGAGGAGAAAAGAGGTAGTACAGCGCGGCATGGTCAATGAGCTCCATCTTCTCTACCTGATGATCATCTAGAGGTCTCTCGGGATCGAGTATGTAAACTTCTAAATCCATGACCTTGTTGCTTTCCACGTGCTCGTCTCTGGCTTGATCTATAGGCTAGCTCGGCGGAAGCTCAATTGAGGATATCTCCTTGATTTCTTTGTGCTCCTCTTCAGCTTCAACTTCAACATAGGAGAATTCCATGCTTTCAGGATAGACGAGCTTAACGCCTTCATCAGCCACCACCGCCAACAATTCTTCATCGGATTCCTCTATCTCATAATAGTCATGGACGGGCTCATCTTCTTCTTCGAACATCTCCTGAGCGTGTTCTTCCATTAATTGATTTGGTTGCTCGAGCTTGATGTCCATCGTGAGATGAGCTTGCAATATTGTAGAGAAATTATCCAAGGCGGATAGGTTTCTCGACGAGCATTGTTGATGTTCATGAGCTTATAGAATGATCTCTTCGTAATCTCTAGCGCCACTTTGATGTGCTTGTTGGTGTATCTCCTGGTAACCTTGTAGCATTGCTGAGATATTATCAAAGAGGGAGTCAAATCTCGCTATTTGTTGTTGTTGTTGATGTAGCATCTCTTGGTAATCCTCAATAGACGGTGCTTCATTGACGTACCACTCTTGGTACTGGTCATCCCACCTATAATCCTGCATAATCAAAACTCAAAAGCACTACCCAGGTAAATCATGTAAATATAGAGGAGAAATAAATGGTAAGGAGGAAAGGTAGAAGAATAATTTGCCAACTCTTCTTTCAAACAATTAGAAGAATCCCCGGCAACGACGCCAATTTGATGACACGCTTTTGGCGTGTGTTTCAAATAACTAATCTACCGAGGTAGACTAGATCATATTCTACTCGAGGTCTCTTCTTGTTGTCTACTCAAATATGTTGGAAAATTACTCGATTTAAACACGTTGTGCGTGGTGTGAGTTCCACGACTTCTAATCTAACAAACAAGGAAATAAAAGACAGAAAAAGATTAAAAAGGTTGACTAACAGGAAGATAGACAAGCTTAGATTTCGAATCCCCTTAGTTCACCAGAGCATTGGCGATCACAAGACCAGCGGTTTTCAATTCTAATTCAATCAATTTCTAAACACCACCATAACTCCTGACCCTTAGGTTTAAGACCGGCGAACGTTCGCTCTATCCGTTCTAACTACCAAGATTAATTAGCCGCCCGGGTACGGTCGCCTCTCGCAACGACTAAACTAACTGGTGGAATTACTAGTGATTAATGAGTTACTCTTGAAGCGGATTAACCTTAACTGGTTCCTACGAAAGGCACACTCCAATGAATAAGTTAACTGGTTGAATTGATGTTCTAAAGAGAGGCGAGCGTTCGCTTCTATCCTCAGCTTAACAAGAACCTAAACTAGGTGATCAAGGAAGACAGGGTTAAGCTCCAAAGCAGGGAACTGTCTAGCGACAACATCTAGCGACTAACCCTAACTTGCAAAAACCTAATCTAGGCGATCAACCAGAGAAAAAACATAAACAGTGAAGAACAAAACAACCATGTAAAGAGAAACTTCTTGAACTTCGAATCTAATTACCGCCAATCCGTGACCGCTTTAAAGCCCTGGGTCACTTAGGGTTCATCTAATCTAAGCTCTACAAGTTTAGCTACTCATAACGATAACAGAAGAATCAAAGGCAACAAAGGAAATCGTCATACAGAGGAAGAACATATAAGAACTGAAAAACCTAATTCTAACGACTCTGGCGAAGCTTCGATCTCCTCGATCTTCAACTTAAATCTCCGAGATCTCCTAGGTGGAAGGATGCTGTCACGATCTCTCCACGGATCTTCGAACTCTCTAAACTCTATCTATCGACCCTAGAGTCGGCTGACTCTCAAAAGTCTGATTTGTGAATAGTTGTTGGAATTATCCTCTCTGACTGGCTGCCGACTGCTTCTTTAAATAGGTAAGATTAGGGTTTGCCGACTCTGCTTCTGAAAATAAGGAACTTTTTGGTGAAAACTTATAAAGTTTTTGCCGAAAACCTTCAAAGCCTTCTGTCGATTTCTTCATAACTTTTCGGCGAAAACTTATAAAGTTTTTGCCGAAAACTTCAGCTGGATCTTCGATGGATTTCTTCTAGGATTTTTTGTGAAAACTTAAGGAGTTTTCGCCAAAAACTTCAGTGTAAATCAGCTGACTTCGCTTGTGAGTTTTTGAAGGTATTTTCGCCTAAAACTGTGTAGTGTTTTCGGCGAAAACATTGTGCTGGGCAGTTGGATCTTCGGTTCTGACTCCGGTTTGATTTCTAGTTTGATTCCAGTTCACTCCTTGAGGTCTTGAACACGTCCGTGGCTACGTAAATGATGGCAAAAACCTGTGCTATCACAAAAACACTAGAAAACCATCAAATGGACCCAAAAAGGGCCAAAGTTACCAAATCGGTTGGAAATAGGGTAGTTGAGTGAATATTCGCTATTTTACCCCTAAAACCATGTTTCAAGCAAGGAAATGCTGCTTAAATGAGGCTTAAAATCACGTCAAATCGAGTGTCATCAGGACCGTTAAAGGAGTTGGGCTAAAATACTGGTCAAGGCTACGACCGTTATCAACTACACAGTAGTTTTTGTACCCAATAACCCTACGGGGTGTTATGGGATAAGCAACGCCGTTGTGAAGGACATGGTACGATCGTTGGAGGAGGTGCTACGACTATATTATGCGCAATCAAACTTAATTGTATTTAAGGAGTTAATTAGTCGAGAGCATAGTTTAATTAGAGTTTTGGCATTTCCTTCGTACATCAGAGCAGAGATGAAGAGAAGGAATAGGAGAAGGAAGATGACGGCTCCATGGGTCTAAGACAATGGATTCTAAGTGTAGAGTCTCCTCGAATCAGTAAGTGATTGTTTCTTTGGTCTTCCATTCTGATATGATTCTAGGGTTAGATTCTCATTCTTCTGTACGAGCAAGGAAACTCAGCGGTTCGGGGTTTTCGAGAAGGTTGGTCGGGATTCAGATTTGTGTTAGTGGTTGACTTTGGTGTAAGGTGAGGATTTACGGTTTACTAAGCTTGATGTTTGTTTGATAGTGGTTCTGTGATTGATATTGGTAGTGGCTTTTATACTTTTATTACGGGTAATCGAGTCTAGTCACGAGATTTCTAGACGGATATTGTATATGGGTGACTAATGGGTATCAATTCAGGATAAGGCTAGAGGCCATGGTATGAGTTAGTAAGAGGTGTTGCCACGACTTTAATAGGATAGTGTAAGGTTTTGTGATGGTAGCCCACCCCTGGATTGCGCAATCTCCTAGGTACTGGTAATGGTATTGGTATTGGTAATGGGGTCCTTGTGAATACTAGAGTGACCGCATACTGGAAATACTAGATCAATATTTTTAGGGGTTGCTAGCACTACTAACAGTTGGCTTAGAAGAGATAGTTTCTTATCTCGATACTGATAATGGATTATTAGTTATTTCATTATGGTGGTTTAATGGAAATTACGGTTCCAAGCGTACAGGTTAGGTACTCAACCTCTTCATTCCACTTGTTGCTTGGTTGTTTCTGGATGGGTCTATAGGTACTGGAGTTGGATAGTGAGTTGGCGGGAATTCATGGGAATTATTTCACGGGTTTTCCTATTGTATTTCGATTGAACATTTTGAGTAAAGCATACATGTAATGGTTGTCGATTGAGTTTTGTATTGGATATCATCAGTTCATGTGTAATGAGTATATAAAGAGAATCATGTGTGTTCGTTGGTATTGTGAATGATTTCTTTCATCATATTATTCCTTGTCTGTGTAATGTTCTTATTGTATGAATTGGTTTGATTGAGTCAGTAACACCCGAATCGAGTATCGTATGGGTTGAACCTATGATTCAACCAAGTTTTCTAGGGTAGGGTGTTACATGGGACGCTTGGAGAAGGTAATGTAGGTCGCAGCCATGTTCGCCTTGAACAACACCAGGAAGAGGGTGGCATTGGGGCGAACCGAGTGCTTCTTGTATGAAATGGTAAATGCCGAGAATGTGGCCTAGGCATGTGCTTGAAGCGGCCCAATGGAACACCCTAGACACTAAAGGACATCCGCCTGCCACAACTCGAACGATAGACATATCCCGAAGTCAAATAGATTTAGTCGAACCCTATGGAAGCCTGTAGGGTAGTTGTCGATAGTTGAAAGGCGTCCAGCACCGGAGTACCGGTAGGACTGAGGGAAGATGGACGTGTTCTTGAGAAGGAAGGAGGCTACATGGTTGGGAGAAGAGTAAGGAAAGTACGGAGGGCTGAGAACAAATTGAGCTGCACGACGGGCGTCCAAGAAACTAAGATACATATCCGCCCAGATTCCCACCAGGAACCCGCATGAGGATTCACGAGACTCTGACAGTTCGAAGCAGTGAAAGGACAAGGTAAACCTCTAGTCATAGGGGGGACTCTCGAGGCATCTTGTCCTCGTATTTTGTGTCCAAAGCCATTTCAAGGACCTCAACGGTAGGCGGCTCGACCCTCGAGGGCGAAGCAACCTTGGCGTACTCCATCCCTTAAAAAAGAAGGTAGTCAGCCAAATTGACAACCAGAGGAGAACGTTTATTGCGCTTGGCCGCGGAGACTAATGTCCGACTCATCGATCAAACAAAACTCCCTCCGGATGTACTCCTAGAAGGGTCCACCACGTCATTCGAGTTTGACCCCTCCTAGCTCGAACTAAGGCAAGGAATTACATATATAGGGGGTGAAGGGTGTCCACACGCGTTTGAATTTCATGAGAACAGCAAAGGGTTAGTGAAAATGAATGAGGAAGAAGATAGAGACACAAAAGCCACCCTGGCACGACCATATCGACATAACTGCTAAGAGATTCAACCTCTTAGCAGTTGAAGAAAGAACAGTCAGGAGAGGTGATGAGCCATCTGTATTGTGGACATGGCCGAAGCTGCCCCTGACCAGGAGCCAGATGAAATCTTTCAAAAGGAACATCAATTCCTATTTGGAGGCTTGAAGCAAAGGAGCTCATGAAGAGGATGATCAAAGGTTCATAAAAGAGGGATGCACCGTGTTGGAAATGAAGGAACCAGAACCCCAACCCTAGGCCATGATGTTGATGCCCAGACAGAGACAATACCGGGCCAGGGCCGGAGCACCAATGGCCTTGATCGATACACGCCCCAGGCAGGTGGCCACCCACGAAATACACCACACACGACCAGAACATAAGGTGGCCAAGAAGGAAAAGTATCCAGGAGCGGAGCTGAGCAAGTAGCTAGGAACTATACACGCCCAGGTGGCTAGATCACCTATCCGGAGGGTGAGCACATTCAGGAATCCTGCAACGACACGAATTATCAGAAAATTAGTCCCAAATGAAGAAATTATGCCATGCAAGGAAAACCCCAAGACAGGAGATAAACCTCTGTTTTCCAAGTCCTTTAGGAGTAGGAAACACGTAGGACACGCAATCCTTGCCGGATTAGGACTTGGTCACCTAATCCGTCTTGGTCACGGACACCGTCACCCCTAGGGTTTCTCCGGTTTAGAGTTTTAGCTATTTCTAGACAGTTTTATTCCTTTTTTGGATTTCTTCTCTTTTAGTCATTGCTTAGTGATGACACTCGATTTGACGTGATTATCAGCCTCATTTAAGCGACATTTCTTTGCTTAAGACATGGTTTTTAGGGTAGAATAACGAATATTCAATCGATTGCCCTATCTCGTGCCATTTGTGTTACCTTGGCCCGTTTCGGTCTATTTGATGGTTTTCTAGTGTTTTTATGTTAGCACAGGTTTTTGCCGTCAAATAAAGTAGCCAAGGACGTGTCTAAGGCGTGGGAACCTCGAGGAATTCCACCGGAATCGATCACAAGAGCCAATCAAGTCGAAACAATTTCTGCCCCGGTTTACAAAGGAATTTTTGCCGAAAATACCCTAGCATTTTCGGCGAAAATATCAGCACAAATCGACTGATGCCGACTGAAGGAAGTTTTCGGCCGAAAACCCTAAGTTTTCGACCGAGACGAAAATTACAGGAGAAATCAGCCGGAAGACCATCCATTTACACGAAGATTTTCGGCGAAAATACCTTGGTATTTTCGGTGAAAATATCAGGCAAATCCGGCTAAACTAGGGTTAAGTATAAATACTTAACCGGCGGCCCAAATCAGGGAGACCTCATAACATACTTTCATAATCACAATTCCAAGAATTCTCTGAAGTTCTGGAGCGAAGAGTTAGAGTTCGAAGAGCCGGAAAGAGATCGTGATGCCATCCCTTCCATCTTGAAGACTAGGAGCTAGGATTGCGGTTTACCGAAGATTGAAGTCTGTCAGAGTCGTCTTAATTAGATTTTTCAGATTCTATTCTGTTCTTCCTCTGGATGATGAACTCTTTCTTTGCTTTTGATTCTTTTGTGATAAACATGAGTAGCTAAAATCTTAGAGCTTAGACTAGATGAACCCTAAGTGACCCAGGGCTTTAAAGCGGTCACGGATCGGCGATGATTAGATTCGAAGTTCAATCAGTTTCTCTTTCATGTTTGATTTGTTCTTCATTGTTCATGTTTCTTGTCTTACTTGATCACCTAGTTTAGATTCTTGTTAAGCTGAGGATAGAAGCGAACGCTTGCCTCTCTTTAAAACATCAATTCAACCAGTTAACCTTATAATTGGAGTGTGCCTTTCGTAGGAACCGATTAGGGTTAATCCACTGCAAGAGTAACTCATAAATCGTTAGTAATTTCACCAGTTAAGTTAAGTCATTGCGAGAGGCGACCGTACCCGGGCGACTAATTAATCTTGGTAGCTAGAACAGATAGAGCGAACGTTCGCCGGTCTTAAACCTAAGGGTAAGGGGTTATGGTGGTGTCTTATTGATTGATTGAATGAGAATCGAAATCCGCTGATCTGTTGATTGCCAATGCTCTTGGGAACGAAGGGGGATTCAAAGTCTAAGTTCGTCTGTCATCTTTGTTTTCAACCTTAATTTCCAATCTGCTAGTTTAATTTTTAAATTTCTCTACATTTCTTAGAATTAGAAGTCGTGGAACTCACACCACGCACGAAGTGTTTACATTTGAGTATTTTGCTAGTTTTTGGAGTAGTCAATCATAGAAGGCCCGTGGAATACGATCTACCCTAGCTTGTCAGCTTTGTTAGTTTATTTGTTTGAACCCGAACAACGATCTTAGGCGTTCACCAAATTGGCGCCGTTGCCGGGGACTTCTTTGATTGTTTGAAAGAAGAACTGGCAATTTATTCTTCTACTTTCCATCTTTCATTTTCCACTGATGACACTCGATTTGATGTGATTGTCAGCCTCATTTAAGCGACATTTCCTTGCTTGAAACGTGGTTTTAGGGGTAAAATAGCGAATATTCACTCAAGTTCCCTATTTCCTACCGATTTGGTTACTTTGGCCCTTTTTGGGTCTATTTGATGGTTTTCTAGTGTTTTTGTGAAAGCACAGGTTTTTGCCATCATTTATGTAGCCACGGACGTGTTCAAGACCTCAAGGAGTGAACCAAAAATCGAACCAGAGTCAGAACCGAAGATCCTACTGCCCAGCACAATATTTTTGCCGAAAAGACTATGAGGATTTCGGCGAAAATACCTTCAGAAACTCACAGGCTGATTTACACTGAATTTTTTGGCGAAAACTTCCTTAAGTTTTCGCCGAAAATCCTAGAGGAAATCACAAAGGGGATTTTAACTAAAGATTTCGCCGAAAATTATTTGATAATTTCGGCGATTATTCCTTCCAAATCCGGCGCTGTATTGAAACCTAATCGTACCTATTTAAATAGAGGCAGCCGGCAGATAGAAGGCCCGGGGGGAGGAATCATTCATTATTCATATTTTCACGAATCAGACTTTTGAGAGTCAGCCGACTCTAGGGTCGATAGATAGAGTTTAGAGAGTTCGAAGATCCGTGGAGAGATCGTGACGCCATCCTTCCACCTCGGAGAACTCGGAGCTTAAAGTTGAAGATCTAGGAGATCGAAGCTTCGCCGGAGTCGTCAGAATTAGGTTTTTCAGTTCTTATCTGTTCTTCCTCTGTATGATGATTTCCTTTGTTGCCTTTGATTCTTCTGTTATCGTTATGAGTAACTGAACTTGTAGAGCTTAGATTAGATGAACCCTAAGTGACCCAGGGCTTTAAAGCGGTCACGGATTGGCGGTAATTAGATTCAAAGTTCAATCAGTTTCTCTTTGCATGGTTGTTTTGTTCTTGATTGTTCATGTTTCTTTTCTGGTTTGTCTCCTAGATTAGGTTTTTGCAAGCTAGGGTTAGTCGCCAGACATCTTCCTGCTTTGGCGCATAAACTTGTCTTACTTGATCACCTAGTTTAGATTCTTGTTAAGCTGAGGATAGAAGCGAACGCTTGCCTCTCTTTAAAACATCAATTCAACCAGTTAACCTTATAATTGGAGTGTGCCTTTCGTAGGAACCGATTAGGGTTAATCCACTGCAAGAGTAACTCATAAATCGTTAGTAATTTCACCAGTTAAGTTAAGTCGTTGCGAGAGGCGACCGTACCCGGGCGACTAATTAATCTTGGTAGCTAGAACAGATAGAGCGAACGTTCGCCGGTCTTAAACCTAAGGGTAAGGAGTTATGGTGGTGTTTTATTGATTGATTGAATGAGAATCGAAATCCGCTGATCTGTTGATTGCCAATGCTCTGGGAACGAAGGGGGATTCAAAGTCTAAGTTCGTCTGTCATCTTTGTTTTCAACCTTAATTTCCAATCTGCTAGTTTAATTTTTAAATTTCTCTACATTTCTTAGAATTAGAAGTCGTGGAACTCACACCACGCACGAAGTGTTTACATTCGAGTATTTTGCTAGTTTTTGGAGTAGTCAATCATAGAAGGCCCGTGGAATACGATCTACCCTAGCTTGTCAGCTTTGTTAGTTTATTTGTTTGAACCCGAACAACGATCTTAGGCGTTCACCAAATTGGCGCCGTTGCCGGGGACTTCTTTGATTGTTTGAAAGAAGAACTGGCAATTTATTCTTCTACTTTCCATCTTTCATTTTCCACTGATGACACTCGATTTGACGTGATTGTCAGCCTCATTTAAGCGACATTTCCTTGCTTGAAACGTGGTTTTAGGGGTAAAATAGCGAATATTCACTCAAGTACCCTATTTCCTACCGATTTGGTTACTTTGGCCCTTTTTGGGTCTATTTGATGGTTTTCTAGTGTTTTTGTGAAAGCACAGGTTTTTGCCATCATTTATGTAGCCACGGACGTGTTCAAGACCTCAAGGAGTGAACCAATAATCGAACCAGAGTCAGAACCGAAGATCCTACTGCCCAGCACAATATTTTTGCCGAAAAGACTATGAGGATTTCGGCGAAAATACCTTCAGAAACTCACAGGCTGATTTACACTGAAATTTTTGGCGAAAACTTCCTTAAGTTTTCGCCGAAAATCCTAGAGGAAATCACAAAGGGGATTTCACCGAAAATTATTTGATAATTTCGGCGATTATTCCTTCCAAATCCGGCGCTGTATTGAAACCTAATCGTACCTATTTAAATAGAGGCAGCCGGCAGATAGAAGGCCCGGGGGGAGGAATCATTCATTATTCATATTTTCACAAATCAGACTTTTGAGAGTCAGCCGACTCTAGGGTCGATAGATAGAGTTTAGAGAGTTCGAAGATCCGTGGAGAGATCGTGACGCCATCCTTCCACCTCGGAGAACTCGGAGCTTAAAGTTGAAGATCCAGGAGATCGAAGCTTCGCCGGAGTCGTCAAAATTAGGTTTTTCAGTTCTTATCTGTTCTTCCTCTGTATGATGATTTCCTTTGTTGCCTTTGATTCTTCTGTTATCGTTATGAGTAACTGAACTTGTAGAGCTTAGATTAGATGAACCCTAAGTGACCCAGGGCTTTAAAGCGGTCACGGATTGGCGGTAATTAGATTCAAAGTTCAATCAGTTTCTCTTTGCATGGTTGTTTTGTTCTTGATTGTTCATGTTTCTTTTCTGGTTGGTCGCCTAGATTAGGTTTTTGCAAGCTAGGGTTAGTCGCCAGACATCTTCCTGCTTTGGCGCATAAACTTGTCTTACTTGATCACGTAGTTTAGATTCTTGTTAAGCTGAGGAAAGAAGCGAACGCTCGCCTCTCTTTAAAACATCAATTCAACCAGTTAACCTTATAATTGGAGTGTGCCTTTCGTAGGAACCGATTAGGGTTAATCCACTGCAAGAGTAACTCATAAATCGTTAGTAATTGCACCAGTTAATTAAGTCGTTGCGAGAGGCGACCGTACCCGGGCGGCTAGTTAATCTTGGTAGTTAGATCGGATAGAGCGAACGTTCGCCAGTCTTAAACCTAAGGGTAAGGAGTTATGGTGGTGTATAGAAATTGATTGAATGAGAATTGAAAACCGCTGATCTGTTGATTGCCAATGCTCTGGTGAACGAAGGGGGATTCGAAATCTAAGCTTGTCCGTCGTCTGTTTAAACCTACAAGTCATTATGTCTTTTAAGTTCATTTTAAGTTTCCTGCATCTTAGATTAGAAGTCGTGGAACTCACACCACGCACTAAGTGTTTAAACCTGAGTAATTTGCCAGCTTCTTTGAGTAGTCAATTAGAAGAAACCCTGTGGAATACGATCTACCCTAGCTTCACAGCTTGGTAGTATTTGATACCCTAGCTTCACAGCTTGTTTGAAAGAAGAGTTGGCATTTTATTCTTCTACCTTTCCTCCTTACCATTTATTTTCCTCCATATTTTCATGATTTACCTGGGTAGTGCTTCTTAGTTTTGATTATGCAGGATAACAGGTGGGATGACCGGTACCGAGAGTGGTACATCAATGAAGCACCATATCCCGAAGATTATCAAGAATTGCTACATCAAAAACAACTACAGACGGCGAGATTTGAATCCCTCTTTGATAAGATCTCTTCAATGCTACAAGGTTACCAAGAGACACACCAACAAGAGCATCAAAGTGGCGCTAGAGATAACCAAGAGATCCTTCTACAAGTTCATGAACATCAACAATGCTCGTCGGGAACCCAATCCGCCTTGGATGATATCTCTGCAATACTACAAGCTCGTCTCACGACGGACATCAAGCTCGAGCAACCAAATCAATTAATTGAAGAACACGCTCAGGAGATGTTCGAAGAAGAAGATGAGCCCGTCCATGACTATCATGAGCTAGAAGAATCCTTGGCGGTGGTGGTATATAAAGACATAGAGCCAATCCATCCTGAAGTTGAAGCCGAAGAGGAGCACATAGAGATTGAGGAGATACCCTCACCTACACTTCCGCCGAGTCAACCTGTAGAGAAGATGGAGCTCATTGATCATGCCACGCCGTACTACCTCTTTCCTCCTCTAGTAGGAGAATTCAAGAAGAACGGGTCATCCAAACAGAATTGCGATCTACTAGAGCACTACCGGTTACATCACCCTTCTAGAGTGCTACATGGCACTCAACCGCTAGCCTTGAAGAAGACGATTGACTTCAAGGAACTCCTAAGTTGGGGTCCCTAATAGGTACCGTCTGGCTCACGGACGTTAAACAAGAGCGCTTCGTGGGAGGCAACCCACGGCTGGAGTCAGTTATTTTTTGTTTTGAGTCGTTTTTGTTTTAAATCCCTTTGAAAAAAAAAGAGAAGCCGCCATTTTCAAATAGATTTTCGGCGAAAATGTACCATTATTTTCGCCGAAAATCCCTGTTTAAAACCGACCTGTTTCTCCTGTTCCAACTTTTCGAACCGAGACTACCATCTTTTCGCCGAAACGGTTTTTGATTTCAACTACCATTTTCGCCGAAAATGTTCCCTTGTTTTCGCCGAAAATTTTGGGTTTTGAGAATCCTATTTAAGCCGGTTTCAACGCATGATTTTCGCACCCCCATCCGAAAATTTCATCCCCTTTCATAGCAACTCTCTCCCATTTTGACCACCTCCGCCCCGCCCTTGGAACAGTGATCAGGTTGTTTCTATCCTTTTCCTTTCTTTCCTTTCTTCTTTTCGGATCTCGATCCAATTTTATTATGTGTGGATCCGGGGCACTTGTCCCGGTATCCTTTTGATCTTTTTGTTATTTTTGTTTTTGTAGGAACTCGAGTAGCTGCTCCGGACTCTCCGTGTTCATCCCCTACACCGACCATCACCTTCCAGGTTTTTTCGTATCTCTCTACTCTAGTTTAGTCCTGTGAGGACACAGAACCGTTTAAGTGTGGGGTAGGATGTTAGAATTTGCCTGATCTTGCTTGCTATCTGTGATTCTATGGTTCAATTCTGAAATTTCTCTAGCATATAATTGCTCAATTCTTGACTTGTGATGTTAAATTGACTTCAATTTTGAACAATGACGTCGAGACTGTTCCACTTAGAATCTGTAACCAACGTGACAAAACTGATATTAAATGAGTACAGATCATAAATCACTCTTGTAGTTGAACTGGAATTAATTGAATTAATTGGTTTGTTAATAACAAAGCTCGATAACACCGTTCTAAGATGATAAATGATAACTTCTTCCATGTTTTTCACTCCATATTTGATCACCTGTGATTGTGGCTAGAGATTAGACGGAAATCCAATTTGAAATCTTTGTGTAAAAAGTTATAACTAGCTAGGACCAAGTGGCTAAATTGTTGAATCAAGTAATTGAGTTGTGCAAGTTAATGTTAAGTTCTTTGAAGTGCTGAAAATAAAGCTAGGCAAGCCCGACACCTAAGTGAAGTGTTCGGGTTGAGCACTAGCATAAGCAAAAATACTGTGAGCTAGGCAGGTCCAACACCTAAGTGAAGTGTTTGGTATCAAGCACTAGTATGCAGTAAATCAATTGAAGAAAGAAGTTGAACTTGAAATAAATCATTGTTTAAATCGGTCCTAGCTAGAAAATGTAACGTACAGATCTAGAAACGGATGAAGTCTAGTCGATAGCCACGTCACTTTTCCTACCTTCGCATCCACATCATGGCTAGAGCTTAAAGTCTTTTTGATTAGAATTGGTGTTATCGTAGTCGGTTAATTATAATTAATTGTTTTCCCAAGAAACGTGCTTTGTTAAAACTACTACTTGAAGTGTGCAGAAAACAGTGAGATCGAAAACTTGTTTGGTTGATGTTCTTGCATGTGTAGGTCACTCTTTCTACGTGGAACAGTCTAAACCAAATTGTTAGAATTGAATCTCGGTTTAATCTCGTGTCATTTGTAAATTTGAGTGTGTTCTAGTTCAGTTTGCTTGAGGACAAGCAAAAGCTTAAGTGTGGGGTATTGATGACACTCGATTTGACGTAATTGTCAGCCTCATTTAAGCGACATTTCCTTGCTTGAAACGTGGTTTTAGGGGTAAAATAGCGAATATTCACTCAACTACCCTATTTCCTTCCGATTTGGTTACTTTGGCCCTTTTTGGGTCTATTTGATGGTTTTTCTAGTGTTTTTGTGAAAGCACAGGTTTTTGCCATCATTTATGTAGCCACGGACGTGTTCAAGACCTCAAGGAGTGAACCAAAAATCAAACCAGAGTCAGAACCGAAGATCCAACTGCCCAGCACAATATTTTCGCTGAAAAGACTATGAGGATTTCGGCGAAAATACCTTCAGAAACTCACAGGCTGATTTACACTGAAATTTTTGGCGAAAACTTCCTTAAGTTTTCGCCGAAAATCCTAGAGGAAATCACAAAGGGGATTTTAACTAAAGATTTCGCCGAAAATTATTTGATAATTTCGGCGATTATTCCTTCCAAATCCGGCGCTGTATTGAAACCTAATCGTACCTATTTAAATAGAGGCAGCCGGCAGATAGAAGGCCCGGGGGGGAGGAATCATTCATTATTCACATTTTCACAAATCAGACTTTTGAGAGTCAGCCGACTCTAGGGTCGATAGATAGAGTTTAGAGAGTTCGAAGATCCGTGGAGAGATCGTGACGCCATCCTTCCACCTCGGAGAACTCGGAGCTTAAAGTTGAAGATCCAGGAGATCGAAGCTTCGCCGGAGTCGTCAGAATTAGGTTTTTCAGTTCTTATCTGTTCTTCCTCTGTATGATGATTTCCTTTGTTGCCTTTGATTCTTCTGTTATCGTTATAAGTAACTGAACTTGTAGAGCTTAGATTAGATGAACCCTAAGTGACCCAGGGCTTTAAAGCGGTCACGGATTGGCGGTAATTAGATTCAAAGTTCAATCAGTTTCTCTTTGCATGGTTGTTTTGTTCTTGATTGTTCATGTTTCTTTTCTAGTTGGTCTCCTAGATTAGGTTTTTGCAAGCTAGGGTTAGTCGCCAGACATCTTCCTGCTTTGGCGCATAAAGTTGTCTTACTTGATCACCTAGTTTAGATTCTTGTTAAGCTGAGGATAGAAGCGAACGCTTGCCTCTCTTTAAAACATAAATTCAACCAGTTAACCTTATAATTGGAGTGTGCCTTTCGTAGGAACCGATTAGGGTTAATCCACTGCAAGAGTAACTCATAAATCGTTAGTAATTGCACCAGTTAATTAAGTCGTTGCGAGAGGCGACCGTACCCGGGCGGCTAGTTAATCTTGGTAGTTAGATCGGATAGAGCGAACGTTCGCCAGTCTTAAACCTAAGGGTAAGGAGTTATGGTGGTGTATAGAAATTGATTGAATGAGAATTGAAAACCGCTGATCTATTGATTGCCAATGCTCTGGTGAACGAAGGGGGATTCGAAATCTAAGCTTGTCTGTCGTCTGTTTAAACCTACAAATCATTCTGTCTTTTAAGTTCATTTTAAGTTTCCTGCATCTTAGATTAGAAGTCGTGGAACTCACACCACGCACTAAGTGTTTAAACCTGAGTAATTTTCCAGCTTCTTTGAGTAGTCAATTAGAAGAAACCCTGTGGAATACGATCTACCCTAGCTTCACAGCTTGGTAGTATTTGATACCGCTAAAACTGCAGCATCATCCACCCACTTCGATTTTACGCCGGTATGTTTGCTTTGGTTGCTTGTAGGTTGTTCTACAGGTTTATGAACCGCTCGATCGCTCATTCTCAGTTTAAGCCGGGTAATTCTACTCCGCCGAAGAAACCACGAGCTCAGAAGCAAGTCATAATCATTCCGCTTACATCACATATCCCTAATAAGATTGAGGAGTTGAAGGAGAACTCCTCATCTTCATCCGCTCCATCCACTACTTCAGATTCACCACCACTTTCTCCTCCCGCAGAGGCTGCTCAACGCACCATGGCGGAATACTGTAGACCAATTACGGCTAACTTTTAAGCTAGCGCCGTTGTGCCGCACAACGATGACGAACCTGACTATGAGATCACAATTTCCTTCCTGAACATGGTCTCTAGGGATCTTCGATTCGAAGGAAAACCGCAAGAAAACCCCTGCACACATTTGGCGAACTTCCTAGCCATGTGCGAGACGTTTAAGAGCAGGAATCTCAGTAGGAACAATCTTTGCTTACGAGTATTCCCATTCTCTCTTAAAGGCAACGCCAAGATATGGCTTAGCTTGAAACCACCTGGCTACTACACTAACTGGGATAATTTAGCTCAGGACTTCATAGAGGAATACTATCCCCTTCGAGAATGACATTCTACAAGGATAGTATCGCTAGATTCTCTCAGAAGGAAGGAGTAAGCTTATACGATGCTTGGAACGAATTCCAAGAGCTTCTCTCTGAATGCCCTCATCATGGGTTCAGCCAGGCGCAGCTAGCCGAAATCTTTGCCCATGGTATGAACGAAGAAACGGCTGAATGGGTCAACACTTTAGCTAATGGCAACTGCACAGCACTTGAACCAGAAGCTGCTCTTTTTCACTTCGCAGACTGCGCATCTAAGTCTAGAAATTGGGAGAGACAGTTTGGAGCAGCCAAGAGCCAACCAAGTAATGAAGATCAGATTAAGATTGAGGTACAGAAACATATGAAGGAGATCTTCGGTACGGCTAATAACTGGTCTAAAGAGGAAGTGAATTTCATCGATCAAGGCTTCACCAAGGATCAAAGAGGCTACCCCGACTACCATCAGTTCAGAACACCTCCTCAACAATAGGGAAGCCTCCTTGAGCGTTCTCCTCACAACTTTGGGCTCTACCAGATTCAGAATCAACGCTGGGACAATAGTTATCAAGATCCTCCCAGATTCACCAGTGCACAACATCCTCAGAATTTTACGTCTGAAGACATGTGGGATAGGAAACTAGCCCAGAAGTTTGATCTGATTGCAGCACGGCTTAATGATCACGAAGAAAAGCTTAAAGCCCAAGAAGCTTTTAACCAAGGACAGATCGCACAAGGACAGAGAATAGAGAGCATGGTAAATAAAGTTGCTAGCTTGTTAGCCAACCTTCCTCTCTTCAATCAGGCGCCGTCTCAAAACAACTCCTC
Organism: Linum lewisii; assembly: GCA_034768395.1. Classification (NCBI taxonomy): domain Eukaryota; kingdom Viridiplantae; phylum Streptophyta; class Magnoliopsida; order Malpighiales; family Linaceae; genus Linum; species Linum lewisii. The sequence continues at coordinate 48,160,798 of CM068298.1, read as the reverse complement.
CATGAAGAACGAGCAAGCTAAAGTCATCACAACCAGGAGCAGTGAGCAGAACAGCCTGGAGAAGAAGAAGGAAGCACTATCCATTCTCTCTACGGGAGAGTGTTCGGCTATCATCTCGCAATCACCACCCATACCTATCCCAGCTAAGTGCTATGATCCTGGTCCTTTTACGTTACCTTTAATCATTAACGGCATTGAAATTGAGCGTAGTTTGGTTGATCTAGGTGCGTCTATAAATGTCATGCCTATGTGTTTATATAAGAAACTGAACCTAGGTGAATTACAACCTGCTAGCATGCATGTAGTGTTCGCCAACAGAACTCTAAAAGAACCTAGAGGAATAATCAAGGATGTAATCACTTGTTGTGGCCCTTTCCGATATTTTCACTAACTATGTAGTAATGGATACTCAAGAGACATATTCTACCCTTCTCTTAGGCCGGCCATTTATGGCGACAGCCGGCATTAACATTATGTTCCAAATGGTTCGTTAACATTAAGGGTTGGGAAGGATACTGCAACATTCCGTCTCAAGGATGGTATGAAATACACTCCTAAGGGAGAATCACATTGTTTATCCGTAGAAACTGTGGAGTTGGCCTCGGTCAACTTCATTACTGATGTTTCTTCTAGTGTTCCTAGCTCAATTGTTACTGCAGGTGCTGGACAGGTTATCAAGCAGAAACAAAAACCTATCCCTCAAAAGCCGCCAAAGAAGAAGGAACTGCAAGCCTCGTCTAAACCGCCAAGCAAGGAGTCTGGCAAGTCAAGGAGGCAGAATCACAAGAAGACGAAGACCCAAATGGTCTGGAGACCAATTGTGCCTCCATCATTTACCGAGCCAACTGCACCACCTATTCGTTCTAAGCTACCGGCGCTGGAACAAGTATGGAGGGAGAAGCCAAAAGCCTCTCCTAAGGAAATACTGACGATCACCGATCCTGGTGATATCAAGCCGGATATTGAAGAAAGGAAGGAGTCGATCGTTCTCATTCCATCCACTGTCTTCCTTGTGGAAGATGATCCCTTGACAGAACTGTTCGGACCATTGAAGATCACTGACCACCTTCCCGACGGACGTACCAAACTCTTACACGCGAACGGGAAGAAATTCATGCTCACCGGAGAAGCCCCGAAGCTCTACTTTATGAACTCCGATGTTAGCATTAAGGAGAATCTGAGTTGGGATGTCTCCTAATACCGTCCAGGTATCGTCCAGCTCAAGGACGTTAATAAAAGAGCGCTTCGTGGGAGGCAACCCACGGTTGGAGCCCGTTTTTTGATTTGTGTCAACCTTAGTGTTTTAGAGTCGGTTCGGGTGAGCCAAAAGTGTCAATTTGTTTGTTTTCTTATTTTTTGTGTGTAGTCTGTGTGTCGTAGTGTCGTTTGCAAGTCATTTGAGGTCTTTCCAAATTTTTTGGATTTAACTGTAATTTTCTGAAGTTTGCCGGGATTGCGAAAATATTTTCAATCGTAGAGTTCAATATTTTCGGCAAAAATAACCCATGTTTTCGGCGAAAATTCTCTTTGAAATCCCATTGAGTTTTCCAAACGCTCCTGTTTCACATTTTCGGCGAAAATGTATTAATGTTTTCGGCGAAAATCTCTTTTGAAAACCAGCAGTACTTTTTAACCAATATTTTCGGCGAAAACTCACCCATATTTTCGCCGAAAATTTCTTTGAAAATCAACCAACTATTCACTTTAAAATCCGGATTTACCCTCTCTCTCTTCCTTCTTTCATTTTCAAAAATTTCTTCAGAAAACAAACCCCCCCTCTGTTTTTCAAAACCGCCACCACCACTTTCCACCTCCCGACGCGCCTGACGAGCAGTGATTGGGTTGTATCCTCTTTCTTGTCCCTTCTTTTTATTTATTATTTTCGAATCTCGATCCAACTTTTTTCTGTGTGGATCCGGGACACTTGTCCCAGTTTCCTTTTTATGTTTCATTTGTTTTTATTTTGTAGGCAGTAGGGAGATTCCCTTTGCTTCGTTTCGGTAGATTCCCTCCGCTCCGAGGACCCGTGCTCATCCCCTACGCCAACCATCTCGGTCCAGGTTCTTCTGCTTCACTCTGAACTCTAATTCTAGTCCTGTGAGGACACAGTCCGATTTAAGTGTGGGGTAGGATGCTAGAGAACCTTGCATGAACTTGATTGCCCTTGATTGTGTTTTGTGTGTGCCTCGTGATTCCATTCCAGTCTCTCTAGCATTAGAATGGCTCAGTTCTTGATTTTTGATGTTAAGTTGTTATTCAAACCTTCATAATGATGCTTAGACTGCTTAACCTAGAACTTGAGAACCAACTTGTGTACTTTGATGCTAAACTGCCTGGTCAGAACAGAATTTTTAAAATCACACTTGTAGTTTGTAGCCTTGATTGCATGAAAATGACCGAATCCGACTAGCAAACCAAATGTGAGCTTTTGATCCATTGCACGTAACTTGCAATTTTAATTCTTTCTGAGTGGTTTTCTTTTTGCTTGAATGAGTTAGAATTTGCATGAGACGTACTCGAGACCACACGATGACACGAGTTCTAGAAGGATAGGGGCACCTAGATTCAGCTACTAAGCCAGATAGCCTACCAAACGATAAATCCATTAGGTTTAGACCCTTGAGCTTGGCCTGTTATTTTGATTCGATAATACATTACAGCCATTTCCCATTTCTTTCATTCCCCGTTGATCCCCTGGGGTTGTAGTTCTAGATTGACCTACCGGAAGTCGGTTTGTGGTAACCTGCCTATAGCCATTAAACAGGTGGTCTTAGCTAATATGTCCAGACGTGTAAATCCCTCTAGCAACTAAAAGAAAGAATCGGCACAAAAGAAAAAGTCAAGTAAGAAAAGAAAGAAAATTTCGAAAAAAGTGAAGAAAAGAAAAATAAGAAAAATCAGAAAAGTTTCAAAGTTTTAGTTCAATAAAACGTTCTTCTCCCTACAGATGGAAGAACAAAGTCAAAAGAAAAGTTGAAAAGAAAAGAAAAATCGTGTAAAGAAAAAGAATAAGTGCTAGGTTGCTTGAGGGTATCATAGGACGAGCGTTCACTATTCCACCCGTGTCTGGTTAGACGGTAGGGAGCCATAGATTAGATTCGAGGGAAGTTAGTCGAAAGCTACACCGCACAAAGCCATCATCATACATTCCCATCATCCATCGCATCATAAACCCAAGTAGTGTAGAATTCATTACGGTCCTAGCGGGGAAGTCCTTCTTGACTAGATACTCGTGTTGTCATAGTGGTGGAGATGTGGTCGAATTGCAAACCTATGACAGAATTCAGTAACAGAAAATGATCGAGAGCAGAAACATGTCCTTAAACACAGAGAGTGAGAGTTCTTGTTGTACTATATTTATCCTGTGTGAGGAGTCTGGTTGGTTAGGTCAAATTCGTGCATAATTGGTTGCTAATTACTTGTCGTGTGCAGTTTACTAGTGAGACCAGGTTGTTTGGTTGATCTGTATACATGTCAGGTTTCTTGTTCTAGGAATTAGCTGTCTAATAATTCATTGTGTTTGATTGAGCTCCAATTTAATCGATCTTATCATTTATGAACATGAGCGTTTCTATTCAGTTTGCTTGAGGACAAGCAAAAGCTTAAGTGTGGGGTATTTTGATGACACTCGATTTGACGTGATTATCAGCCTCATTTAAGTGACATTTCTTTGCTTAAGACATGGTTTTTAGTGTAGAATAACGAATATTCAATCGATTGCCCTATCTCGTGCCATTTGTGTTACCTTGGCCCGTTTCGGGTCTATTTGATGGTTTTCTAGTGTTTTTATGTTAACAGAGGTTTTTGCCGTCAAATAAAGTAGCCAAGGACGTGTCTAAGGCGTTGGAACCTCGAGGAATTGCACCGGAATCGATCACAGGAGCAAATCAAGTCGAAACAATTTCTGCCCCGGTTTACAAAGGAATTTTCGCCGAAAATACCCTAGCATTTTCGGCGAAACTATCAACACAAATCGACTGATGCCGATTGAAGGAAGTTTTCGGCCGAAAACCCTAAGTTTTCAACCGAGATGAAAATTACAGGAGAAATCAGCCGGAAGACCATCCATTTACACGAAGATTTTAGGCGAAAATACCTTGGTATTTTCGGCGAAAATATCAGGCAAATCGGCTAAACTAGGGTTAAGTATAAATACTTAACCGGCGGCCCAAATCAGGGAGACCTCATAACATACTTTCATAATCACAATTCCAAGAATTCTCTGAAGTTCTGGAGCGAAGAGTTAGAGTTCGAAGAGCCGGAAAGAGATCGTGACGCCATCCCTTCCATCTCGAAGACTCGGAGCTAGGATTGCGGTTTACCGAAGATCGAAGTCTGTCAGAGTCGTCTTAATTAGGTTTTTCAGATTTTATTCTGTTCTTCCTCTGGATGATGAACTCTTTCTTTGCTTTTGATTCTTTTGTGATAAACATGAGTAGCTAAACTCTTAGAGCTTAGACTAGATGAACCCTAAGTGACCCAGGGCTTTAAAGCGGTCACGGATCGGCGGTGATTAGATTCGAAGTTCAATCAGTTTCTCTTTCATGTTTGATTTGTTCTTCATTGTTCATGTTTCTTGTCTGGATTGATCACCTAGATTAGATTCTTGTTAAGCTAAGGATAGAAGTGAACGCTCGCCTTACTTTGGAACATTGAATTGAACAATTAACCTTATAATTGGAGCGTGCCTTTCGTAGGAACCGGTTAGGGTTAATCCACTGCAAGAGTAACTCATAAATCGTTAGTAATTTCACCAGTTAAGTTAAGTCGTTGCGAGAGGAGACCGTACCCGGGCGACTAATTAATCTTGGTAGCTAGAACGGATAGAGCGAACGTTCGCCGGTCTTAAACCTAAGGGTAAGGAGTTATGGTGGTGTCTTTGATTGATGAATGAGAATCGAAATGCTGATTGATTGAAATCGAAATCCCTGGATCTTCAAATGTTGCCATGCCTTTGGGGAACCGAAATGCTGTTGGTATTCAAAGTTCTATTTGTCTGTCAATTTTGTTTTCAACACCCTAATTCCAATCTCGAGTTTATTTTAAGTATTTGCTCTGTCATTGTTAACTTCGAGCGTGGAACTCACACCACGCACGAAGTGTTTAGATTCGAGTATTTTGCTAGTTTGGAGTAGTCAATCATAGAAGGCCCGTGAATACGATCTACCCTAGCTTGTCACCTTTGTTAGTTTATTTGTTTGAACGCATCACAACGACTGACGTTCATCACTTAGGATTATTTTAGATCATTCTAGAATTAGAATAGAAGTAGGATTCAGAGAGCTTGTTCCCGAATCCTCACCTATAAATAATGGCCACTGGCCACGATATAGGGACAACTTAGATTGCACTTAAATTGAATTTCAGAACCTATGTTCTTTGTTTCCATCAAGTTTTTGCTAGTTGTTGCTTAGCTTAAGGTTTGGTTTATCGTGACTCAAGGTAATCACCCTTGACTGCGTGGCACCGTTCGACCTGGACACTTAGGGTTCCTAGCTCATTATAGCTAGTGGGTCCAAGTACTCTCCACCCTCGGTTCCAAGGGTTAGACTTGTTTGTTTTGTTACTTAGCATATTGGTATAGGGTCGCTGCCCACGACTGCAAACAGTTCATATCAAGAAGCCAAACATAGAAAGGTCGTTTCCCCATCAATAGAAAAGGGCACATCGAAATCTACAAGTAGAGCTGACAAAATGCTGACCCGACCCGAAACCCGCCCAACCCTGCCGACCCGTGACCCGACTGACCAAAAAGTCAACAACCCGCTACCCGCCCAACCCACAATCCGATAAACTCGCAATCCGATGAACCCACAACCCTACTAACTCGCGATCCGACTAACTCGCAGCCCGATGAACCCACAACCCGACTAACCCGTGACCCGTCCGATCCGACCCAAGTAACCTGATTAACCTTATTAAATACACACATTTTTACTAAACTTGTATGAAAATTCTAATTGAAATGTAACATTTTAACTTATTATATAAGATATTTAAACAAATATATGATTATAATCATGTGTGAAGAAATATTTAATAAAAGAATCACATATTAAATTTTTCATATTTCCCCTCTCTTTTTCCCTCTTCTTTTCTATTTCCCCTTTTTCCCCTCTACTTTTTTATTGCCCACTCTTTTTTTATGAACCTTATTATTTCTCTCATTTTCCCTCTTTTTTCTTCTATTTTCTATTTTCCACCACTTTTCCCACTCTCTTATTTATTGTCACCTTTAATTTTTCTCCTTTTTTCTTATTGTGATTCAAATTTTATATAATCCAGTTAAGCATTATAATCGTACTCTAAAATTATAATATATTTAAATAACAAACTAATAATTACTATATGATCAATAAACATATATCACTCGTTATATTTTACTAGCATGTTCAAACCATAAACGATAAATGGTAAACTTTAAACTCTACACTCTAAACTAATGTATCTGAATCAAACTAATCATAAAATAGATTAAAAAGGTTCAATGGTTATAAGGTTTAATCGATGTTCTATTTGGTTATACAGTTTTACTAGTCCGACTGGCAATACAAAACCTCACCAATTTGCCTTATGTTTATTCGAACCAAACCGATATAAAGATAAATTTCTAATTGTCTTGTTCCGGTCATGACATCATTGTTAAATTCTAAATCATATCCAATTCTATTCAACTTTGGATGTTTGTATATAGGGTTTAAGGTTGAGCCATTCAAGGATAACTCGTTATAGAGTTTAGTGTATTTGGTTTCAGGGTTTTGTTGATAGAATTCGTTATGACTTAGGGTTAATTGTTAGGACTAAAATATGGTTTAAGATATGTTTATAGAGTTTAAAACTTAGTTTATCTATCACAGGCTTGACATTATAATGTGTAATATATTTTAGTGAATTCCGATTTAGGAAAAATACACTATAAAGTTTAGTGTATTAGGAGACAACAGTTAGGATTTTTTTGGTATATCATGGCATAAAGCTAACATGGAGATTAAATGAGAAATTATCACCTTTATCATTACTTTAAATGTTCTCAAAATAAATTTTCTCTAAACGTAAAACTTGTTTCAACTTTTGATTCTCATTTTTTGTATATCTATAAAAATAATGGATATATTATCACATATATAAATCCCATGTTTTACTAGCCAACAATTATTTTTTTTGCAAATAGTTTCTGACCCGATGGCTATCCCGACCCAACCGGCGACCCGCCCGGCCCGAAGCCCGATGAACTTGTGATCCGATGAACCTGTGACTCGATGAACCCACGACCCGATGAACCCACAACCCGACAAACCCGTGACCCGACGAACTACCGACCCGACGAACCCGCAACCCGACGAACCCGCAACCCGACGAACCCGTGACCCCACGAACCCGCAACCCGATGAACCCGTGACCCGACTAACCCGCAACCCGATTAACCCGACTCGTGGTCCGCCCAACCCGCCCGTTTGACAACTCTGTCTACAAGTATGCCCTTCAAACATCACAAAGAATAAGGGAAAAACCGCCCAGAGAAACGACGAAAGTAAAAAACAGAACATAAGAAGAATGATGAAAATGGAAGAGATCACTTACTTGAACTGTCTAACATGGATGAAATAGACAAAGAAAAGAGACCGACGTATACTCCGAATATCCAAAAGAGAAGCAAAAAGGCGTAAGAACTAGTAGAAGAGAGAGAAAATAGAAGTGAAAGTAAAAGGGGAAGACGATGAAACTATTGACAGTTAAAGGGTTGACAGGACATGTGAATCATCTCCTCTTAACCGCCTGACAACCACACAATAATTAATGTAGGAGGAAATCACGAAAAAGATACGCCAACTTCCCCCTCGAAGGGCACGTGGCAATCATGCAACGGAAAAGGTCTCGCAAAAGGTACCTTTTCCCTTTTTTTCAAATAGGCATGTGTCAGCCACACAGCGAGAAAAATCTTGCCAAAGAAGAAATCTCGGTCCATGAGTGCCAACTAGTGCTCGACATAAGGAATACTGCCGTAAAGGAGCACCTCCTCACTATCAATCATAATGTCTAGAATAGGAAGGGACTCTTCTACAAAGTGTATGACAAAAGTTAAAATAGGGAGATGTCAGAACACACAAGGAGGTGACATAAGTGATCGAACAAAGCCCCGGAGCGTTTACCCAGGCGTATACGCTCAAAGGAGAGTAGGACCCATGAACACTCATTTAGAGACAGACGCCTGCACCCTAAGATCATGATTCAGAATCCCTCCATATCTTGGACTTCTAAATCATGCTCGGGGGAAACTAATGGGCCCAAACCTAGTTGTTAGGCCCCACACGGTGATGTGAACCGTCTGCAACCGTGGGCAGCGACCCTATAACAATCTATGGCAAACAAAGTTAAGGAGACAAAATCACAGACTTAGATAGAACGGACTTTGACAAAATCCTTATCGGCGGATCTATTTTTTCATCTTCACCTTCCTCTGCCTCTTCAACTACGACAACTACAGCTCCTACCGCGAATTCGTCTCCCCTTCCCTCGATAACTTCACTTGCAAAGGAGGCCAATCACCACAATTAATCGTTTTCGCGGCCAACGTGCAGTATGCGGTGGCCAATGTGACGAGGAAGGACGCCGATGGCAACCGATTTTTTGGAGTGGCGGAGATCGGAGTTTACGCTCTTGTGCAGTGCTGGGAGAGCGTCGGGAGAGACGGGTACCGCAAGTGTTTGGCTAAAGCCGCTGCCGCTGTGGTCGGTGGATTTCTGCCTAGGATGGAAGGGAGAGGTATGATTGAGTTTGATTAATGGGTCATTCTCTGTTTATGTTTCGAAATTGAAGTAGTAATACTGCTATGAATCTATTTAATATAGCCCTAAAGAGACAATCTCCACTACTAGTCGCCATAGTCGGTCGCCTGCAACAACTTTACCCTTCCCTTCTTTAAATGCTGAAAAGGGGTTCAAATTGTAAGCACAGAGCAAGCTAGCTGAGAATGAAGCGAAACCCAAAAGAGGAATGAGAGAGATTTCAGCTGAGGAAGGTGAAGAAATGATGAAAGGAGGCAGCTTTGGTGAGCTGAAGCACAACCCATTTCTCTCCCTTTCTGGTTTAGTAATGCTTATCATGTAATGGGTTGTTTGAAATTCCTTGGATTAGTTGGTTAAAGCAATGATTGTGTGAACTGAGGGGTTAGTTGAGGGAAAAAGATGTTTCTTTTTTCTGGTGCATCAGCAAAATGAGGGATGAGGATGGCTAATTTTTGGCCAAAACAAATTTGTAACCAAATCTTTTCGGTAAATGTCAAACATAGCCAAAACTATTTGGCTCACACTTCTTAGACCAAATCTTTATATTTTAGGACAAATTTAGCCGATATTTGTTAAAATATTAACACCGTTAGTGACTGTACAAACGGAGCTGATGTGGCATCCACTTAACCGGTCAACTAGATGCCATGTCATTATTCAAAATAATAATAAAATATATTAAAACAAAATAAAATGTAATATTTAAAATAAATAAAAAATTAGCGACGACAATACTAGCTGCCGCCGCACTTCCACCACCACGACCGCCGCTGTACCTCCACCACCACGACCGCCGCCGCACCTCCACCACCACGACCGCCGCCGCACCTCCACCACCACGGCCGCCGCCACACCTCCACCACCACGGTCGCCGCCACACCTACACCACCACCACCGCCCCCGCACCTCGAACACCACCACCACCGCCACACCTCCAACACCACCCGCCGCCCTATCTCCTCCTCATGACCAACAACAAGAGAAACACCAATCTCCTCGATTCCCCCTACTGTCGTCGTCGCTTCTAACTCCAGATCCGACGCCCCCAAATGACATAGCAATCGTGAAAAGTGTACCTCAGATCTAGTATTGATGTGGCTAACATCGGCGGCAACACCAGGGGTATTGGAGATATCGTAGAGGGCAAGGTTGGAGACGAGAGGGTTGAGCTTCATAAAAAGGGAGAGAGGCTGTGTAACACCCTCTCTTTTAAAATAAGGAAAATTTCCAAATTACCTTCTAAGACAGCGGCAATCATAAAAATCAAACGAAGGCGCTACGCTTAATTACCATAATTCAATGAAATGCCTTGGCCAAGGACCTTGAAAATAAACTTAAATAAAACTCGTAAAACTTTTATATAGAACTTGTAATTCATAATAGCATAACTCAATACTGAGCCCTAAATACTTGAGCCAAAATAACTGAAAACAAGTCTCGAGGAATACTTAAAAACATTTGTCTCAAGTCAAGGTCTTACATTACTGTAGGCACCACTCCACATACCGAATCAGCTCCTCAAGGCTCAAGCTACCGTCTAAGTATTCTCTGCAAAACTGGTGGCTGGCTCGGGGTCAGTCCTTTATCATGAGAATTCCGTTAAAACAAGAATAAACGATATTCAAGAATTTAACTAAGCAAACCCATGATTCCAAATCGGCATAAATCGACAGTTCCGGAAAGATGGATTTTTCCGTAGAAATGACACCTTGTTGTCAAAACCAAGACTTTACGTCTTAATTTCCAGGTAAGTAGGGGAGTCACTGGGACTACTTAAATCCCTCAAACCTTAGGTATCATAACTTTATAAACCGTGTAAAAAGAGAAATCCGTGTCACATAATAGTTCTGGACAATCAACAAACAACCGTTAGTCGTACATATCACATATTTACTTCATAAACATCATCCAAGTCACAATCACAAACAACACGCAACATCCATGTTCAAATTCTCTAGGTGAGTTATTAGGCGCCAAGGAGTTATCCACACCACCACCGCCGGCCATCACATCAACCAGACGCATCCACTAGGGATCCTTCCACGAAGGAGAATACATTCCGACGCATCCATATAGGATCCTTCCACGAAGGAGAACAACAACCATCCTTGGTATCCAACCAAGGGATTCACCCCAGTGAATCAGACTCAACACAACCAGTATCTCGGGTGGGGTAGTGTGGGCTCCTTCCAGTTCTATATTCATATTCGTATCACAACACATACAACTCAGATTACTAATCAATCCATCCACATTATCTCATCATTACATAATTCCAACACAATCCGAATCATTCGGTAGTCCCATATCACGACAATCAACAACGACAATTCGCCACGGCAATCATACACAACTAAGCACAGAATAACTAAAAACTGATTTTTAGATAAATACGTAAATGCAAACCAACAAGGCATGACATAAAAATAACTAGCAACGACAAGGTTTTACCCCATTTAACCAACCCACCTATAAACCGAGTCGGATGATCTGTCGATCGGTTCTGGGACTTGAATCGTACGGAAAGAGGAGTTTAACGGACGTTCGTAACCTCCGGACCAATCTGTACTAACTGAAAAGTTAGTTTGGGCCCTTTAGTCGGGCTAGGGACCAAATTGGCATATTTTCCAATCGTATGAACCCTAATTTCCACCGATTGGTTTTTCCTTCGATTCTCCTCAACCAGGGATCCAATCATCAAATTGATTGGGGGAAAAGATTCGTGAGTTTGAGACGAATCGATTGGTACCAACCAATCGATCCGACTCGATCTAGAACGTCACGACACTTAGCTCGCCGGAGCTTCGTCGGAGAAAAGAGGGGTTTGAGTTCTGGGGATTGTTGGTTCATTCCAACACGGTGTAAGGCTTTATATAGCCTCCACAAATCGAACCGTGCCAAAATTAATGGCCGACACTTGCCAAACTCGTCAAATTCCACCCCACAACCTTTTGAAAAGTTTGGCCGGAGTTAGTGGATTCCAGCTCGATTTCTTGGACGATTCTGGGTGGATTCCAGCTCGTTACTGTGAATCACAGCTTTTTCCCATGCTCTGGTGGGGTTGGGGTGTCCGGTTGCTGAGTTAAATGACCTTTGGTCATTCGGAGGAGACGCCGGCGAAAACAGAGAGGCGGCGGCGTGCTTCAGGGGTCGCCGGAGTTGAAGAACCAAAACGACGCCGATTCAGGGGCGCGGGTTGGAAAATTTTAAAAAAAAATGAAATAAATGTGTTGCGAAAGCTGGGGATCGAACCGGAGACCTTCGGGTCTCTGGTTTGGTTTCTTAACCATTCGATCTGCTGGTCACTCATGAATAGTTTTGCTCAGCAACTATTTAACCCGGTTTGCTGGGTTTGATTCATTTCCTCAAATCGATTCTTCCATCGGCCAATTGAATTATCCCTTGACCTTGATTAATTTAATCGTGAATCTACGATCAAATTTCCGCCGATAAGGATTGACCTTATTAATTTTAAAAATTTTAATTCCCTAAATTCGGGATGTTACAACTCTCCCCTCCTTATAAAGATTTCGTCCCCGAAATCTATCCTTAAGTAAATTCTGGCACAACTCCACTCTCTCTCTCTTCATGGAGATTCTCTCTTGTCTCCCCGAAGATCTGCAATCGAAGATTGCGAGGATGCACAGACTGCAGTTCGTAAAGACACATCTAGCGGCACTGGGCAAGCTCAGGGATTTCTACCCTGATTCCCCCAGAGATATACGGGAACCACTGCAAGACCTACAAATCCCGATTTCCATCGCGCTAAGGAAAACTGCAAGATTCAGACAGTACCTGTTACGGATCTGGAATGTCCAATACACACCAGAAGGGGTGACCCTACAGCACTACAAAAGGCGGGTGCACAAAATTCCGTTCACCAGAGCTAAGCACCCAGTGTTAGTTATAGGAGCCCACAGAACACACTTGTGTAATCCACGAGTAATTGGAAATTTAATAATGAGGGGTTATTAATGCAGATCCAAATTTCTCTTTCAACAACAATTCTTCTTAACGTTACAATCCATCAATATCTCCTGATTTACTTGTCACCCGCGGGGATTCTAGGAAACAAAAATTCTATCAACGAAATTGTGCACCGTCTGAGACCATACATGCTTAGGTCCCAAGCAAAAACCACAAGAAAGAGAATAAGGGTACAATCATGAATTTGAGGAAATACTAAGGCATGCGAGGTGGAAATTCTATTTGCCTCTGCCGAACTATTCCTTCCGGAGGATCTTCTTGACGCCTCCGTCGCTCTAATTGCTCGAATATTTTTAGAATGAATGTGATAGCTACGAGTAGGAAAATAGCTATCAGTAGGATGAAATTAATCCCGCACAAGGTTTCTACTTCATCGGGACCCGCCATTTTTGTTGTTGGATAATGACTGAGAGAAAGGATACTATTTTATAAGCAAAAATTTTTGGTCAGCTTGAACGAGAAGCCGCTGCTCGGACTCGAAAGTCAAAAAGTAAATAGGGTGAAAACGACACCACCGATTTACGCGTTTAACAGTGCCTCAAAAGCAGCGTCAATTCGGTGAAAAAAAATTCCAACCGTTCACGTGCCATCCGCCGGAAGAGTGACATGACACATCGACTCGGACTCTAGCGGTGCCTCAAAAGTTGTGCCGACGATTTATTACCGTTCCCGTGTCATCCGCCGAAAGCATGGGCCACGTGTCGAAGATCTACGGGTCCTTACTCGCGTATTTAACCCGAATGAAACTCGGTTCCGAGTATCACCCGTAACATACTCTGAAGAAATTTTGTAAGTACTTACGAAAGATGGAAGGAAAGAAAAATACAAGAGAGACTCCAGCCCTCGCCCTTTTTCCCACCATCGAGATTCCGCCCGCTCCTCCCGGTAATCCTTTCTTAACCGACTTCTGTCCCTTTTGTGATTCAATTAAAATGGAGTGGGCGCTCGATAGTAGCTGTCCAAACCACATGACTCCAAAAGAAACCTGTTTCGTTTCCCTTGACCGTAACTTTAACCAAATTGTTTCCTTTGGAAGAGGTTCCACGGTAAAGTCAAAGGGAAAGGGTTCCGTCAGGTTGGGTCCCTTGATTATTCCGAACGTACTGCTGATGCCCGGTATCATTGGTAGTTTCGTAAGCGTGAGCCAGCTTATGGAACAGAACTTTGCCTTTGTTTTTAAGGGTGGGTGGTGTACCGTGTTTGACTAGTTTGGAAAACCTTTTCTTTCTGTACCAAAAATAGGCAGATGTTTTCCGCTTAACATGGCTCATGTCACGCAGACAGGTGTTGCCATCCGGGGAAGGCTAGACCAAACAGGGACGGTCAAGACCTACTGCGGAAAGAAGCGGGTTAAGGAGGGATTGAAAGAAGCGGCCAACCAAATCATGGAGGCTGAGAAGGGGAAGAAGCGAGAGCGTCCGATTGAACTAGTGGATCTGTCAGAGAATCCTAAGAATACGGCCTAAGTCGCCGATGTACTACCAATCATGTATCCCGTACAATAATAATAAGTCCTTTCTCTTTCACCTTTATTTATTTGAACCAACTCAAACCGCCATAACATAACTCAAACATGAATTTCCACAAAGATTCTACGAAACTAAACGGTCTACTCATCGCGTCGGCTCTTGCTTGTGAGTTCGAGATGACGTCGTGCCTCAGCTTCCTCGACTGCTTCTAACGTCAGCTTCACGATGCCGTAAATTAGCATACAGATGAGGAGTAGGGCAAAGATTATAAATGCCACACTCGGCTCATTGTAATCCTCTGGATAGCTCATTCTCGAATTTGGTGAGAGTTTTCTTTAGCCAATGGAGGAAGGATGGATGAGAGAAATGATGATGGTGGATCAAACCTTCAAAATTTGATCTTTTATGGTCACCCATCTCGCCAAGAAAGTGGTCACAATAATTGTGACACTACCCACACTCTTATGTCGGCACACAAGGATATGAGAGATGGCAAACTAAGTCAAAGGCTAGGAGCTAGGGTTCGTCTCTGTAAATAGACGGTACTGAAATTCTCCGAACAACAGAGCAGAGGTTGAAAAAGAATACCCCATTCCACGCTCTTGTAACCAAAAAATGTCTACGATTCCTATTTGCAAATGCGGGAAAACAACGATCCACATCCTGGATGGAAGAAAATCCAGGACGGAGGTTTCTTAGTTGCAAAAAAAAAAAAAAAGACGTCGCTTGGTAAGTCAAAAATTACTTTCCGAGTTTTCCGACTATCCTTTCACCTAACCCAGGAAAAATCTTATCTGTCTTATTTGGGTCTATAACAGAGAATGAACAGTCATTGAATCTACTTTGCATGGGTAGTTCCCCTAATGCAACCATGAACTAAAGTCGTAGTTAACGAACTTTTACGGAAACTGAACAACTATGAGCGTACCTTCAGAAAACAGACAATTTCCAGGGGGAAAAATCGGTTTCCAATACCGCTACATCATCTGTACCTTCTATTAGTAACAAAACAAGTCCTTAAATCAATTATAATATAAACGTACTTAATCTTAGGGGACCTGAGTAGGGAGCCTTGATTCGGTGGAGTGGACTTGAGACCTTAAATACTGAAAATTCTTTTAAAGTTGAGACTTGATTTCAAAACCTTAAATCTTTGAAAACCTGACCGACTTCCAGTACCACTTGGTAAGCCAAACAGTAGAGGAAGACGGCTCTGATACCAACTTGTAACACCCTCTCTTTTAAAATAAGGAAAATTTCCAAATTACCTTCTAAGACAGCGGCAATCATAAAAATCAAACGAAGGCGCTACGCTTAATTACCATAATTCAATGAAATGCCTTGGCCAAGGACCTTGAAAATAAACTTAAATAAAACTCGTAAAACTTTTATATAGAACTTGTAATTCATAATAGCATAACTCAATACTGAGCCCTAAATACTTGAGCCAAAATAACTGAAAACAAGTCTCGAGGAATACTTAAAAACATTTGTCTCAAGTCAAGGTCTTACATTACTGTAGGCACCACTCCACATACCGAATCAGCTCCTCAAGGCTCAAGCTACCGTCTAAGTATTCTCTGCAAAACTGGTGGGTGGCTCGGGGTCAGTCCTTTATCATGAGAATTCCGTTAAAACAAGAATAAACGATATTCAAGAATTTAACTAAGCAAACCCATGATTCCAAATCGGCATAAATCGACAGTTCCGGAAAGATGGATTTTTCCGTAGAAACGACACCTTGTTGTCAAAACCAAGACTTTACGTCTTAATTTCCAGGTAAGTAGGGGAGTCACTGGGACTACTTAAATCCCTCAAACCTTAGGTATCATAACTTTATAAACCGTGTAAAAAGAGAAATCCGTGTCACATAATAGTTCTGGACAATCAACAAACAACCGTTAGTCGTACATATCACATATTTACTTCATAAACATCATCCAAGTCACAATCACAAACAACACGCAACATCCATGTTCAAATTCTCTAGGTGAGTTATTAGGCGCCAAGGAGTTATCCACACCACCACCGCCGGCCATCACATCAACCAGACGCATCCACTAGGGATCCTTCCACGAAGGAGAATACATTCCGACGCATCCATATAGGATCCTTCCACGAAGGAGAACAACAACCATCCTTGGTATCCAACCAAGGGATTCACCCCAGTGAATCAGACTCAACACAACCAGTATCTCGGGTGGGGTAGTGTGGGCTCCTTCCAGTTCTATATTCATATTCGTATCACAACACATACAACTCAGATTACTAATCAATCCATCCACATTATCTCATCATTACATAATTCCAACACAATCCGAATCATTCGGTAGTCCCATATCACGACAATCAACAACGACAATTCGCCACGGCAATCATACACAACTAAGCACAGAATAACTAAAAACTGATTTTTAGATAAATACGTAAATGCAAACCAACAAGGCATGACATAAAAATAACTAGCAACGACAAGGTTTTACCCCCATTTAACCAACCCACCTATAAACCGAGTCGGATGATCTGTCGATCGGTTCTGGGACTTGAATCGTACGGAAAGAGGAGTTTAACGGACGTTCGTAACCTCCGGACCAATCTGTACTAACTGAAAAGTTAGTTTGGGCCCTTTAGTCGGGCTAGGGACCAAATTGGCATATTTTCCAATCGTATGAACCCTAATTTCCACCGATTGGTTTTTCCTTCGATTCTCCTCAACCATGGATCCAATCATCAAATTGATTGGGGGAAAAGATTTGTGAGTTTGAGACGAATCGATTGGTACCAACCAATCGATCCGACTCGATCTAGAACGTCACGACACTTAGCTCGCCGGAGCTTCGTCGGAGAAAAGAGGGGTTTGAGTTCTGGGGATTGTTGGTTCATTCCAACACGGTGTAAGGCTTTATATAGCCTCCACAAATCGAACCGTGCCAAAATTAATGGCCGACACTTGCCAAACTCGTCAAATTCCACCCCACAACCTTTTAAAAAGTTTGGCCGGAGTTAGTGGATTCCAGCTCGATTTCTTGGACGATTCTGGGTGGATTCCAGCTCGTTACTGTGAATCACAGCTTTTTCCCATGCTCTGGTGGGGTTGGGGTGTCCGGTTGCTGAGTTAAATGACCTTTGGTCATTCGGAGGAGACGCCGGCGAAAACAGAGAGGCGGCGGCGTGCTTCAGGGGTCGCCGGAGTTGAAGAACCAAAACGACGCCGATTCAGGGGCGCGGGTTGGAAAATTTAAAAAAAAAATGAAATAAATGTGTTGCGAAAGCTGGGGATCAAACCGGAGACCTTCGGGTCTCTGGTTTGGTTTCTTAACCATTCGATCTGCTGGTCACTCGTGAATAGTTTTGCTCAGCAACTATTTAACCCGGTTTGCTGGGTTTGATTCATTTCCTCAAATTGATTCTTCCATCGGCCAATTGAATTATCCCTTGACCTTGATTAATTTAATCGTGAATCTACGATCAAATTTCCGCCGATAAGGATTGACCTTATTAATTTTAAAAATTTTAATTCCCTAAATTCGGGATGTTACAGGCTGGCCGATCCCTCTAGTGGCGCCGAGGATGTCAACCTTGCGGTGAGGGACGAACTCTCATCCCCAATCCAAGCTCTCCGATCCGCCGCCCCCTAACCCCACGACCACCAATCCCAGCTCTCCCATCTCCAATCCTAAGGAGCGACGGCAGTGGTGGAAAACATAGGAAGAGGAGATGAGGCAGCAGGGAGATGATTTTTTTATCAATCGGTAGGCAGGGATATGAGGATGCATACTTTAGGGTTTTTAATTTTGATTTAAATGTTTAATTTTTAATAATTTTTAATTAAAAATAATGACACATCAGCTGACACATCACTTTGTGGGTCAAATTTCCGTTAACTTGGACGAAAAAGTTAACGAAAAAAAAACATTGCCAATTATGGGATTACGAATAGTTTTGGCTATGTTTGACATTTACCGAAAAGGTTTGACTACAAATTTGTTTTTGGCCCTAATTTTTTCCGGTGGAGTTTACTTTTTTGGGATTTGTTAGATGAGTTCCAAGTGAAGAGTTTCTGTAATAATTAGAAATGTTGGCATTTTGTGTATGATAGTGAACAATTGACATAATTTTTAGCTCATTGGTTGCCTTCAAATAATATGTGAATTTGTAATTTCTTGAATGGTTAACTAGTTAACAATTTGATAAGTTAACTAATTAACTCGGTTGGTTAACTAGTTAACAACTTGATAACTAGTTAACTCGGTTGGTTAACTAGTTAACAAAAATAATTGTTATCGAGTAAAAAATTTGTTAACAAGTTAACTCAATTAGTTAACTAGTTAACAACTTGATAAGTTAACTAGTTAACAACTTGATAACTAGTTAACTCGGTTGGTTAACTAGTCAACAAAAATATTGTTATCAAGTAAAAAATTTGTTAACTAGTTAACTGTATTAGTTAACTAGTTAACAACTTGAGAAGTTAACTAGTTAACTCGACTGGTTAACCTATTAGTAAAAAAAATCTGTTAACAAGTTATCAAACAAAAAATGATGTTAACTAGTTATCAGTTAAAAAAACACTGTTAATTAGTATTTTTTTTAAGTAAAAAAAAGTTTTTTGAATTTTTTTTTCACCGGAGCCTCGCCGGAAAAGTCACCAGCGACGGCGGCTGGTCATCGGAGAGTCACCGGTTGGTCACTGTAAATATTAATATATTTAATCTAAATATAAAAATTAAATAGTGTGTATAAAGTCTTAAATATCCTTAACAATCTAGACCATTGAATTGGTCAAAGGGTGAAAGTGTGATTTAATGGTTGAGAAAAGGTTGAAAGACTTCCAACCCTCAGAAAGGGTTGGAGCCGGATCTGCTCCGAGATGAATGTAGACAATAATTATATTGTTTTCCTGGAACCGTGCTCTTCATGAGTGGGCGAGATACGGCAGATGGGCATATTGTGGAATGTCATGTGTAGGCTTTGACGAGAAAAATGGTTGAACAAAGTTAGTGTCTGGGAAAGGATTGGATGGGTGGTGGCTGGCTGGCTTCACCAAATAATGCTCAAGAGTCAATGATATGGTTGGATGGAAGTTGGCGGTTTGGCTTACCAAAATTTATATCCGTCACACCTTTTTTCTTAAAGAAGGTCATGGAAAAAAAAAAGATAAAACATTATAAAGAAGCTATGACATCTAGTTCATAGTTATTTTCAAACTATAGTTTAATACGAAAAATACTTAGATTTTAAAAATAGTCTCAAAATCATAGTTCAAATTCAAAATTGTTAGTTGCGTTAATATTCTCAACCCAGCCTCTCCGTGTAATGAATTTCGGATGCTCTATTCCAAAATTGTGTATGGTCATATTAGAAATGGTAATATATACTCGATATGCTTCTATCAATATAATCCGACATGATTTCGATAACGTAAAAATTGACTCGCAATAAGTTTAGGGCATATTTGAATTTTTCTTACACATCATCTCACCATATTCTCGACTTGTTATATATAAAACTTACAGTAATATTTATTAAATTATATTTTTTTCTATACTGATAACTCTATCATATTTTTTATAAAATTCACACGTCTTTTGAAAATATGTTTTACTAATTTTTAGGTCAAAAGTAAGAGTTTTCATGTTTATGTTTTATGAATAATTTTTCATAATGGATATTACCCTCAGCCCCATGCTCCATAATAAATACCCAGTCGGAACCTATCTTCACAGGTCCGACTTTGGATATTAAATTACCCACCCTAACCTAGACCCATTGTCATTCCTAACCTATATGAATTTTTGTTAAAATAATAAAAAATTACAAATAACAATATTTTTATATATAAATAATAAAATTATATTAATATTGATGGGCCCCAAGATAGAGCCGCCCTCGGGACCTCAAGGGATGGACCACCCTATCCAACTATTTCCCTCACCCTGGACTGACAGACAAGACAATAGGTCAGGCATGTCACGTCAAGCAGACTTGACGTCCCTCGCACAGGCCCTCGGTCAGAGCCCGGGTCCCGCCACTCATGGCGACCCCACGAGGTCCACTGGGAGTATGACACGTGAATCCCCACGATTCGTCGACTGGACCCTATAAATACTAGGTCACCCATTGAGAAGAGGACAACACACACACTCGGCACCACACGACTAATACTGCAAGTTGCTACGCTGCACGCTAAAGGCTGTTGGCTTCCGCCCGGCCCCCGCCCAGGTACTTCTCTGTTTGTTGCTCTCATACCCGTTTACATTGCCCCTCACTATTCCTACACTCACTGCCTTCCTTGTATATCGGCCCTGCAAGGTACTACTGATGACACTTATCAGCCTCATTTAAGCAACATTTCTTGGCTTAAGATATGGTTTTTAGGGCAAAATAATGAATATTCGCTCAACTGCTCTATCTCGTGCCATTTTGGTTACTTGGCCAGTTTCAGGTCTATTTGATGGTTTTCTAGTGTTTTCGTGATAGCACAGGTTTTTGCCACCAAATGATGTAACCAGGGACGTGTCTAAAGCATTGGAACCTTGAGGAATCGCACCAGAATTGATCCAAGGAGTCAATCAAGTCAACACAAATCCTGCCCAACTTTACAAAGAAGATTTCGGCGAAAAGACCTTAAGTTTTCGCCGAAAATACAAGAAGAAATCGTCAGAACATAGAAGAAGAAGTTTTTGGCGAGAAGGCTGAGTCTTCACCGAAAACTCTCGATCAAATTATCACAGAAAAATAGTCGACTGGTGCCAGCAAATTTCAATGAAGTTTTCGACGAAAAGTCCTTAAGCTTTCGCCGAAAACCTTAAACCTAATCCGGCTGGGAAAGGGTTAAGTATAAATATAAACCGGCGGCTCAAAAGAAAAAAAACACTTTTAATCATATACAACTTATCACAAGTTCCAGACCTAAGAAGTTCGAGAGAACAGAGTTTTGAGAGTTCGAAGAGCCAGGAAGAGATCGTGACACCATCTTTTTCACCTTGGAGACTCGGAGCTAGGAATGAAGATTACCGGTGAGGCGGAGCTTTGCCAGAGTCGTCTTAATTAGGTTTACAGTTTCCATCTGTTCTTCCTTTTTATGATGAACTCTGTTTCTATCTTTGTTTCTGCCGTTATGATCATGAGTAGCTAAACTCGTAGAGCTTAGACTAGATGAACCCTAAGTAACCCAGGGCTTTAAAGCGGTCACAGATCGGCGGTGATTAAATTCAAAGTTCAATCAGTTTCTCTTGCATGTTTGATTTGTTCTTCGTTGTTTGTGTTTCTTCTCTAGCTTGATCACCCAGATTAGATTCTTGTTAAGCTGAGGATAGTAGCGAATGTTCGCCTCACTTTAAAACACCAAATCAACAATTAACCTATTCATTGGAGTGTGCCTTTCGTAGGAACCAGTTAGGGTTAATCCGCTTCAAGAGTAACTCATAAATCGTTAGTAATTCTACCAGTTGGTTCAGTCATCGCAAGAAGCGACCGTACTCGGGCGACTAATTAATCTTTGTAGCTAGATCGGATAGAGCGAACGTTCGCCAGTCTTAAACCTAAGGGTAAGGAGTTATGGTGGTGTCTTAGAATTGATTGAACGAGAATTGAAAACCGTTGGTCTGTTGATTGCCAATGCTCTAGTGATCTAAGGGGGATTCGAAGTCTAAGCTTGTCTGTCGTCTTTGTTAAGTTAACCAATCTTTCAATCTATCTTTCAATTTAGTTTTTAATTTACCTGCATTTCTAGAATAAAGTCGTGGAACTCACACCACGCACAACGTGTTTAAACTCGATTAATCTGCCTTTACATTTGAGTAGACAATTATTAGAAGACCCGTGGAATACGATCTGCTTAGCTTTTAGCTTAGTAGTTATTTGATTACACGCATTATAACGTTCATCAACTACCCATCAGGGCTCTAGGCGTATCAAGGACGTCCTCTCTCCCTTCAACCTCCAGTTGAAACAACTTATTGGTCCACCAGTCCAATTAGGTGGATCAATTGGCGCGCCAGATAGGGGACATAGCTAAGCGTCTAATTCCTCGAAGACAAATAACATGCAAAATCTGGAGGATAATCCAACGAGCAGTAACACCGCCGGGACCCCCATCACCCCGACTAAGTAGGTCATCCCTACGGTCGTTCCCATGGACCCTCGACCTCATGAGACGACAAGCATAGGGGCGAGGATGGCATACAAACAACCTCGCATCCCCATAAAATCCAAGGGCGTCAACATCAGGGCCCGAGCCACCAGTTCCGTCGTCCCCCCCACCACGGAAGACTTGATGGCTCAAGTGATAGATCTGCAAAAGCAAAATGCCGAGATGGTAGAAATGATGAAGTTCCTAGTCGCCCAAGCATCCTCGGGTGGCCACAGAGAGGGACCTTCGGGCGGACTGGCTCTCAGCATGGCGTACTCTGACGAAATGTACAGAATGTTCCTGCCACGGCCCCAAGCAACTCGTCATGCATCAACCACTGGAAAAAACTCTTCTAAGTGTTCCATCGCCACAAGGATTCGTGCTGCCCGCCACCAAGGAGTATGATGGCACTAGGGATCCTGACCAACACCTGTTGACGTTTACCATAGCTATGCAGATGTTTATGGCCCAGACGCCACCTATTGTCGCACATTTTCTGGCACCTTGACTGGTGCCACGCTGACGTGGTATGGGGCGCTGGCGGAAGGAATAATCAAGAGTTTTTTTTGCAAGAGTTGGGAGGATTTCTGCCGTCTGTTCCTCCATAAGTTTTCAAATTAGAAGGAGGCAGGGCGGAACCTGACCGCCTTTTGGAGTCCGAAGCAGAATCGATCGGAGACTCTCCGACATTACTATGAAAAATGGGCCAAGGCGGTCGCAACAGTGCCCAACCTGGCGTTAGACATAGTTCTCCATCACATTCAAACCACCACCCTTAATGCTGAGTTGGTCTAAAAATTGGTGCTAAAGAAGCAAAAGACCCATACTGAACTAGAATCCTGTATCCTCCAATGCGCCGAGGTGGAAGAAAATATCGCCATGATACAAGGAGGATATGGACGGACCCACGAACAAGGGCATGACAGGGGAGGACAACATGGCCGAAGGGAAAGGCGTCCTGACGATAGAAGAGATAACCGCCCCCATGTCAATGGAAGGTCGGATGAGAGGTATATGTCCTTCTTAGAATCTAGACGAAAACTCATGTACGTCCTATAGGAGAAACAAGTAGGGTTACGTTGGCCAGCCCTCCTTCCCAAAGCAGCTGTCAAGAGGGGAAACCCCAACGAGTTATGTGAGTTTCACAACCAAAATGGACATGGCACAAAAGATTGCCGTGAACTTTGCAACGAGATTGAATGAGCCCTTAAAAATGGGGATCTCAAGGAGTTCATTATAAACAACAGAAGGAGGAAGAAAAGAAAACGGTCAAAATCACCGCGGAGAAAAATGAAGGAAATGGAGCGATCGGAGTCGCCTAGACACAAGGTGGACAGACGTTCGCCCCCCAAGAAGGGAAGTGTATTTGACAGAATCACAGACAAAAAAGGAAGAAGAAAAAGAGGATTGCTCAGGGACTCAGAAGATTACAAGTGACAGAGGTACAAAAAATGTGCATCGTGATCCTAGGAGGAGAGGAGAATACACCCAAGAATATGAGGGTGGTAGGTGAGTGCTCCATGGTCAAGCACACTCGTGGAGATCCGTCCATCACATTCACCCCGACAAACCTACGAGGGGGGAGCCCCAGCACCCAAGCCATGGTGACCAGGGTCATCGTTGAAGACACCCTAGTCGAGAGGGTGGTAGTGGATGAAGGTAGCTCGGCGGATATACTCTCAGCCGAAGCTTTCAGCATGATGGGACCACACCGCCGAACTCAGGCGGTCCAAAATCATTTTAAAAGGTTTCGTCGGTAATGACATTCCCGTGTTGGGCGTAATCATTTTGCCTATAACATTGGGAGATGAAGACCACCAGGAAACCAAACACATCAAGTTCTACTACGTCACCAACTGCAGCATGGCGTACAATATGATCATGGGACGGCCTAGCCTAGCTGCTTTCGAAGCTGTTTCCTCAACGGTCCACTAGGTGAAGAAGTTCTGTACATCAAAAGGGACAGGGGTAGCCTGGGAAGACATTCCACTGGCATGAAAGTGCTATAGAATCGCCCTCAGAAAAGAAGAAGCATGTTTTTCAGTGGACACCAGAGAAGATGTCTACGTCCGCCCTGAGCCCGCAGAAGCAAACAAAGAAGTTCCCCTGCTTCTCAGTGATACCGAAAGAAAGCTGAGAATATACGCCCACGTACTCCCCTCAGAGAGATACCACACTTTAGCTCTCCTTAGGGAGTACGCAGACTTGTTCGCTTGGAAACCCCTGGACATGCCTGGGCTGAACCCATCGATCATCCAACACTAGCTGGCAGTAAGGGCGGACGCCCAACCTGTATCCCAACAAAAGCGGATGGTGAATTGGACACGGAAGCAAGCCTTTCAGGAAGAAATTACCAAGCTCTTGGAAGCGGGGTTTATAAGAGAAGACCAATACCCGGTTTGGCTGTCCAACGTAGTAATGGTGGGGAAGGATGTGTATAGACTTCACCAGTCTGAAAGACGCTTGTCCCAAGGACCCATATCCGCTGCCTAACATTGATCAGTTGGTGGACACCACGGTGAACCACGAGACTCTGTCTTTCTTAGACATGTTCTCTGGTTACCATCAGATTTCTTTGGCAAAAGATGACCAAAAAAATACGTCATTCTCCACACCCTTGGACAACTATTGTTACAATGTGATGTCATTTGGTCTGAAGAACGCGGGAGCAACATATCAAAGAACGATCGATCGGGTATTCCAAGATCAGCTGGGTCAGCACATGGAGGCATACGTAGATGATTTGCTGGTCAAGACCAAGAAATGAGGTTTGAAGGACCTCAGGAAAAATTTTGACACCTTGAAGTCATTTCAACCTCGCCTCAACCCCAAGAAGTGTGTGTTCGGAGCTTCCTAAGGAAAGCTCCTAGGATTCATAATTCCAAGAAGAGGGATCGAAGTGAACCCGAAGAAGATTGAGGCAATCATGCAGACGCCGCCCCCCAGGACGGTTCACGACGTGAAAACTCTAACAAGTTCCATAAATCGGTTCATTCCAAAGTCCGCCGAGAGACAAACACCCTTCTTCGCCCCGTTGAAGACTACTACAAAGTTCTCATGGACGTAGGAGTGCTCCAAAGCATTCGAGGAACTGAAGGTATTCCTCACCACACTACTAGTCCTAGCGGCCCCGCTCCCGGAAGACGAGCTATACCTGTATGTCGCCATCGTGGCTACAGCTGATGACACTCGATTTGACGTGATTATCAGCCTCATTTAAGCGACATTTAATGTAAAGTTCTTTAAAGTGCTAAAAATAAAGCTAGGCAAGCCTGACACCTAAGTGAAGTGTTCGGGTTGAGCACTAGCAAAGGCACAAATACTGTGAGCTAGGCAGGTCCAGCACCTAAGTGAAGTGTTTGGTATCGAGCACTAGTATGCAGTAAATAAATTAAATGGAAGAAGTTTGAATTTTGAAATAAATTGTTGTTTAAATCGGTCCTAGCTAGAACATGTAACGCACAGATCTAGAAACGGATGAAGTTGAGTCGATAGCCACGTCACTTTTCCTACCTCCACATCCACATCATGGCTAGAGCTTAAAGTCTTTTCGATTAGAATTGGTGTTATTGTAGTCGGTTACTCATAATTAATTGTTTTGCCAAGAAATGAGCTTTGTTTAAACTACTACTTGAAGTGTGCAGAAATTAGTGAGATCGAAAACTTGTTTGGTTGATGTTCTTGCATGTGTAGGTCACTTTTTCTACGTGGAATAGTCTAAACCAAATCGTTAGAATTGAATCTCAGTTTAATCTCGTGTCATTTGTGAATTTGAGTGTGTTCTAGTTCAGTTTGCTTGAGGACACGCAAAAGCTTAAGTGTGGGGTATTTTGATGACACTCAATTTGACGTGATTATCAGCCTCATTTAAGCGACATTTCCTTGCTTAAGACATGGTTTTTAGGGTAGAATAACGAATATTCAATCAATTGCCCTATCTCGTGCCATTTGTGTTACCTTGGCCCGTTTCGGGTCTATTTGATGGTTTTCTAGTGTTTTTATGCTAGCACAGGTTTTTGCCGTCAAATAAGTAGCCAAGGACGTGTCTAAGGCGTTGGAACCTCGAGGAATCGCACCGGAATCGATCCAAGGAGCCAACCAAGTCAAACAAATTCCTGCCCCGGTTTGCAAAGGAGTTTTCGCCGAAAATCCCTTAGTGTTTTCGGCGAAAATGCATGAACAAATCCACTGGAGCTCAACCAAAGAAGTTTTCGGCGAAAACATGAAGTTTTTGCCGAAAACCATCAGTCCAAAAACCACATAAGAATTCAGCCGGCGGACAACCTATTTTGTGAAGGAATTTTCGGCAAAAATTCCTTTATATTTTCGCCGAAAATATCAGTTAAAATCCGGCGGTATTAGGGTATATAAATACTTAACCGGCGGCCCAAATCAAATATACTTTTCATAATCATAATTTCCAAATAATCCAAATACTTCAAGGATTCTCAAGAGTTCTGAAGGAGAGTTTAGAGTTCGAAGAGCCGGAAAGAGATCGTGACGCCATCCCTTCCATCTCAAGGACTCGGAGCTAGGATTGCAGTCTACCGGAAGATTGAAGTTCTGCCGGAGTTGTCTTAATTAGGTTTTTCAGATACTTTTCTGTTCTTCCTTTGTACGATGAACTCTTTCTTTGTCTTTGATTCTCTTGTGATGAACATGAGTAGCTAAACTCGTAGAGCTTAGACTAGATGAACCCTAAGTGACCCAGGGCTTTAAAGCGGTCACGGATCGGCGGTGATTAGATTCAAAGTTCAATTAGTTTCTCTTTCATGTTTGGTTTGTTCTTCGTTGTTTATGTTTCTTGTCTGGATTGATCACCTAGATTAGATTCTTGTTAAGCTAAGGATAGAAGCGAACGCTCGCCTTACTTTAAAACATCAAATCAAACAATTAACCTTATAATTGGAGTGTGCCTTTCGTAGGAACCGGTTAGGGTTAATCCACTGCAAGAGTAACTCATAAATCATTAGTAATTCCACCAGTTAAGTTAAGTCATTACGAGAGGCGACCGTACCCGGGCGGCTAATTAATCTTGGTAGCTAGAACGGATAGAGTGAACGTTCGCCGGTCTTACACCTAAGGGTTAGGAGTTATGGTGGTGTCTTAGAACTGATTGAATGAAAATTGAAATCCGCTGATCTGTTGATTGCCTATGCTCTGGTGAACGTAGGGGGATTCGAAGTCTAAGTTCGTCTGTCATTTCTGTTTTCAACCATAATTTCCAATCTGTTTTTAGTTCAATTTTTAATTTCTCTGCATTTCTTAGAATTAGAAGTCGTGGAACTCACACCACGCACTAAGTGTTTAATCTGAGTAATTTGCTAGCTTATTTGAGTAGTCAATCATTAGAAGGCCCGTGGAATACGATCTACCCTAGCTTTTGTTAGCTTTGTTAGTTATTTGTTTGAACCAGCACAACGACGGGTTCATCAAATTGGTGCCGTTGCCGGGGACTTCTTTTTGATTGTTTGAAAGAAGAACTGGCAATTTATTCTTCTACTTTCCATCTTTCACCTTTCCACCCACTTGGCCAACTTCCGAGCCAGACAGAGCCGAATCTGAGAAAGGAACAAGCTAAGATGGTATCTGTTAAAAAGTTTACAAGCTTATCTGCTGACGCTTCTTCTGTTTTACGCAGGATCGCTGA
This sequence comes from Linum lewisii, assembly GCA_034768395.1. Lineage (NCBI taxonomy): Eukaryota > Viridiplantae > Streptophyta > Magnoliopsida > Malpighiales > Linaceae > Linum > Linum lewisii. The sequence goes on along the minus strand of CM068298.1, from coordinate 48,132,772 downwards.
AACTCCAGAGAAGAAGGAAGCACTGAAAGTGGCGCCTAAGGAGGATGATCCTCCTCTTGCACCGTACTATGTGAAGCCCCCGTTTCCAAGAGCATTGCTGCCAAATGCAAGGATCGAGACTGGCATGAAGGGGAATAAAGAAGGATATCCTGATGCTCGTAGCACGAAACCTTCCTCTCCATATCCAGCTAAGTGTCCTGATTCTGGTTCTTTCACTCTACCTCTTGTCATTAATGATGTTGAGATAGAGCGTTGTTTGGTTGATCTTGGCGCGTGTGTTAATGTTATGCCTATGAGTCTGTATGAAAAATTGAACCTAGGAGAACTTGAACCGCCTAGCATGCAACTTGTCTTTGCTGATAGATCACTTAAAACCCCTAGGGGAGAGATAAAAGACGTTGTTACTAAATGTGGTCCTTTCACATTCTTAGTTGACTTTGTTATCATTGATACTAGTAAAGATGATTCTACCATTCTCATAGGACGACCTTTCATGGCTACTACTGGAATGCAAATTAACGTTCCAAATGGTTCTTTAACTTTGAGGGTTGGTAAAGAAACGATAACATTCTGCCTTAAAGACGGAATGAAATATAATCCTAAGAGTGAAGAATTTCATTGCCTAGCTGTTGAAACTGTGGAGTTGACTCTGGTCAACCCCGTCACTGACATCTCTTCTAGTACCCCTAGATCAATTGCTGTTGCAGGTGCTGGACAGATTACCAAGCATAAACCGAAATCTGTTCCTCAGAAGCCGCCAAAGAAGAAGGAACTGCAAGCCTCTTCTAAGCCACCGAGAAAAGATCCTAGTAGATCTCGGGGGTAGAAGATGAAGACGAACACTCAAATGGTCTGGAGACCAGTTGTACCGCCACCTTCTACCGAGCCAGCTGCACCACCAATTCTTTCCGAGATACCGGCCCCGGAACAAGTATTGAAGGAGGAGCTGAAAGCATCTCCTAAAGGAAATACCTACGATCACCGATCCTGGTGATACAAAGCCGAAGGTCAAAGAGAAGACGAAGTCAACCATTCTCATTCCCTCTACCGTGTTCCTCGTAGAAGATGATCCCTTGACAGAGCTCTTTGGTCCGTTCAAGATCACTGAGCACCTTCCTGACGGACGTACCAAGCTTACACACGCTAACGAGAAGAAATTCACGCTCACCGGAGATACCCCGAAGCTCTACTTCATGAATTCCGATGCTAGCGTTAAGGAGAACCTGAGTTGGGATGTTTCCTAATACCGTCCCGGTATCGTCCAGCTCAAGGACGTTAATGTAGAGCGCTTCGTGGGAGGCAACCCACGGCTGGAGTCAGTTTTTCATTTGTGTCAACCTTAGTGTTTTAGAGTCGGTTCGGGGGAGCCAAAAGTGTCAGTTTGTTTGATTTCTTATTTTTCGTCTGTAGTCCGTGTGTCGTAGTGTCAATTGCAAGTCGTTTGAGGTTTCTCCGATTTTTTTGGATTTAACTGTGATTTTCTGAAGTTTGACGGGATTGCAAAAATATTTTCAATCGTATAGGTCAAAATTTTCGGCGAAAATAACCCATGTTTTCGGCGAAAATTTCCTTTGAAATCCCACTGAGTTTTCCAGGCGTTCTTACCTAAACTTTTCGGCGAAAATGTATTGATATTTTTGGCAAAAACCTTTTTGAAAATCGGCAATACTTTTTAACTAACATTTTCGGCGAAAACTTGCACCTATTTTCGCCGAAAATTTGTGTGAAAATCAGCCAATTTTTCGTTTTAAGAATCCGGATTCACCCTCTCTCTCCTCACTTTCATTTTCGAAACCTATACTCAAAACTCCCCTAGTTTTTCACAACCCGCCGCCGCCACCACTTTTTGCCCGCTGCCGCCACCTCCGCACGTCTCCCCTTCCATTTCCGATCAACCCAAGCCCTAGAACAGTCGAATCGGAGCTCTAGAGCTCCCATTCAGCCAAACCCTAAAATTTTTGGTTTATCTCCGATTTCTCTTTCTCCGTTCGTTTTCAGCACCCATGGCTTCAAGGTAAGTTGTAGAACTTTTCATTATGAATCTTTTGATATATTGAATGCTGAATTTTGTCGGGGTTGACTTTCAGTTGACTTTTCAGTTTACCTCGATTTGCGTGCCGACTGATTTCATGTGAATTAGGTTAGCTGAACTTGTTGGACTGATCTAGCATGATTAGGGAGTATTGTGCTTAGTTTTTATATCATTCGATCATGTGTTGCTTTGCATACGACCTATTCTTTGTGATGTTGACTTTTGAGAAATGTCGGTTTGACCATGAACTGTTTGTGATCAGTTGGCTGCCTTATGTGCTCATTTACATTCATATTCTTGTGCTTGCCATCTGAGATCATATTATGCCGTCATTTCTCGCTTTGTGATAGTCTTGCCATGATTAGGGTTCAATGTTCGATTATGTTGACTTTTTGAATGTCGTTTTGACTTCCGAACTCTGATTGTGATAATTCCATTCTGGCTGTGTCCTAAGCGTGTATTTTAATTGTTTGTGATTACCGGTTAATCTGTTTTGCTTACCCCCACTCGGTTTTCCGCATTTCTTTGTGAAATTGAGTTTTTCGACTAAGTGTGGGGTAGGGTTGTAGTTTGACTAATCTGGTTTGTTTTCTTGCTTAGGAACGTGACTCATGAGCGCAGGACCAAGCAGAGACTTGACACCGCCTCCAGCTCCCGAGCTCCTGCTCCCGTTACACCTGCCATCCATGGACCTCCCCCAGCTTTCCCTGGCCGTGTTGGGTACCACCACACCGTTGCTCGCCTGCCCCTGTACTACTTCGAGTGCTACCAGATGCTCGAGAATATCCCTGGTGCCGCTGTTCGCCCCCTTTCCATGGAGTCGCTCTTCGATCATGATGAGGACTGGTACCAGAACGTGCTCGATGCACTGACGCATGCTGGACTCCTGGAGCTGACCACACTTGCCGCCGACTTCCCAGAAGTCGCTCTACAAGAGTTTTGGGCGACGTTCGATCTAGATGAGCACAAGAGGAGGCAGCACAAGAAGGTCGTTTCCTTCTATCTGGGCGGGGTGCACAGGACACTCACCTATGATGAGTTTGCAGCTCATCTAGGCATCCCCTACGAGCACTACAATGGTCATTACCTCGGCTGGGAGAACGACGATGACGATGGAGAGGAGTACCATGCACTCTGGAGCCACATGACTGGAGTGCCCGTCGATCGTCTCACGAAGCATAATTCAGTTAAGTCTCTCTCTCACCCTCTCTATAAATTCATTCATATGGTTTGGCGTCGTTCTCTTTTGTATGCTCCAGAGAAGGACTACCCCACATCAGCCGAGAGGAGCTTCTTCTTCATCGCGCCATCCGGGAGAGCAACCCTCTTCATCCCGGATGGGTGCTTGCCCGACTACTCCGCAAGAAGACTCAGAGGTCAAAGCCACCTCGCTCACTCCTGGGAGGCAACTTTATAGGCCGACTCATCATCTCCTTCGGCTTCAGCCACGAATATGGCCCGAACATCCCACACCGCAGAGTACGCACCGTTGGAAGCGATTTGGCGGTCGAGTACAACCTCGAGCTGGACCTCAGCCCCCAGGTAGCAGCAGATCCTCCTCCCCAGGACGAGGATGAGTCGAAGGAAGAAGATGATTCTGAAGAGTCTGAGCCTTAGTACGAGCCAGAATTTCATGATCCTACACCCTCGCCACACCATCAGGCAGGGTATGCACACCAGTCGCCGCCGCACATTCCAGATCCATATCAGGCGCCTCACCCGCAGCACCACCCGCACCCAGCGGATGTTGGAGAGCTGTATGAGCGACTGCAGGAGTAGCGCATCACCGACAACGCCACTCAAGAGGCGCGATGGACTATTATGCAGCAACATATGCACCGCTCCAACGAGCGGTATGAGGCACAGCTGGCATGGCAACGTCAGCTCGGCGATTTCCTCCACTTTCCACCTCCCGACGCGCCTGACGAGCAGTGATCGGGTTGTATCCTCTTTCTTGTCCCTTCTTTTTTTTTATTCTTTTCGGATTTCGATCCAACTTTTTTCTGCGTGGATCCGGGACACTTGTCCTGGTTACCTTTTTATGATTCATTTGTTTTTGTTTTGTAGGCAGTAGGGAGATTCCCTTTGCTTCGCTTTGGTAGATTCCCTCCGCTCCGAGGATCCGTGCTCATCCTCTACGCCAACCATCTCGGTCCAGGTTCTTCTACTTCACTCTGAACTCTAGATTTAGTCCTGTGAGGACACAGTACGATTTAAGTGTGGGGTAGGATGCTAGAGAACCTTGCATGAACTTGATTGCCCTTGATTGTGTTTTTGTGTACCTCGCGATTCCTGTCCAATCTCTCTAGCATTAGAATGGCTCAGTTCTTGATCTTTGATGTTAAGTTGTTGTTCAAACTGTCACAATGATGCATAGACTACTTAACCTAGAACTTGAGAACCAACATGTCTACTTTGATGCTAAATTGCCTGGTCAGAACAGAATTTTTAAAATCACACTTGTAGTTTGTAGCCTTGATTGCATGAAAATGACCGAATCCGACTAGCAAACCAAATGTGAGCTTTTGATCCAATGCACGTAACTTGCAATTTTAATTCTTTTTGAGTGATTTTCTATTTGGTTGAATGAGTTAGAATTTGCATGAGACCTACTCGAGACCACACGATGACACGAGTTCTAGAATGATAGGGGCACCTAGATTCAGCTACTAAGCCAGATAGCCTACCCAATGATAAAATCCATTAGGTTTAAACCCTTGACCTTGGCCTGTTCTTTCGGTTCGTTAATACATTACAGCCATTTCCCATTCTTTCATTCCCCATTGATCCCCTGTGGTTGTAGTTCTAGATTGACCTACCGGAAGTCGATTTGTGGTAACCTGCCTATAGCCATTAAACAGGTGGTCTTAGCTATTATGTCCAGACGTGTAAACCCCTCTAGCAACTAAAAGAAAGAATCGGCACAAAAGGAAAAAATAGAAAAAGAAGAAAAGAAGCAAGTTTTGAAAAAAAAGAGAAAGAAGAAAAATCAGAAAAGCCAAAAAGTTTTAAGTTCAATAAACGTTCTTCTCTCTACATATGGAAGAACGATGTCAACAAAAAAGTCAGAAAAGAAAAGAAAAAATGTGTTAAAAGAAAATAAGTGCTAGGTTGCTTGAGGGTATCTTAGGACGAGCGTTCACTATTCCACCCATGTCTGGTTAGATGGTAGGAAGCCATAGATTAGATTCGAGGGAAGTTAGTCGAAAGCTACACCGCACCAAAGCCATCATCATACATTCCCATCATCCATCGCATCATAAACCCTTGTAGTGTAGAATTCATTACAGTCCTAGCAGGGAAGTCCTTCTTGACTGGTTACTCGTGTTGTCACAGTGGTGGAGATGTGGTCGAAATGCAAACTTATGACAGAATTCAGTAACAGAAAATGATTGACAGCAGAAACACGTACTTAAACACAGAGAGTGAGAGTTCCCAATTTACTAAATATTTCCTGTGTGAGGAGTCTGGTCGGTCAGGTCAAATTCGTGAATAATTGGTTACGATTACTTGTCGTGTGCAGTTTATTAGTGAGACCAGGTTGTTTGGCTGATCTGTATGCATGTTAGGTTTCTTGTTCTAGGATCTATCTGTCTAATAATTCATTGTGTTTGATTGAGCCCCAATTTAATCGATCTTATCATTTGTGAACACGAGCGTTTCTATTCAGTTTGCTTGAGGACAAGCAAAAGCTTAAGTGTGGGGTATTTTGATGACACTCGATTTGACGTGATTATCAGCCTCATTTAAGCGACATTTCATTGCTTAAGACACGATTTTTAGGGTAGAATAACAAATATTCAATCAATTGCCCTATCTCGTGCCATTTGTGTTACCTTGGCCCGTTTCGGGTCTATTTGATGGTTTTCTAGTGTTTTTATGCTAGCACGGGTTTTTGCCGTCAAATAAGTAGCCAAGGACGTGTCTAAGGCGTTGGAACCTCGAGGAATCGCACCGGAATCGATCCAAGGAGCCAACCAAGTCAAACAAATTCCTGCCCCGGTTTACAAAGGAGTTTTCGCCAAAAATCCCTTAGTGTTTTCGGCGAAAATGCATGAACAAATCCACTGGAGCTCAACCAAAGAAGTTTTCGGCGAAAACATGAAGTTTTCGCCGAAAACCATCAGTCCGAAAACCACAGAAGAATTCAGTCGGCGGACAACCTATTTTGTGAAGGAATTTTTGGCGAAAATTTCTTAATATTTTCGCCGAAAATATCAGTTAAAATCCGGCGGTATTAGGGTTAAGTATAAATACTTAACCGGCTGCCCAAATCAAATATACTTTTCATAATCATAATTTCCAAATAATACCAAATACTTCAAGGATTCTCAAGAGTTCTGAAGGAGAGTTTAGAGTTCGAAGAGCCGAAAAGAGATCGTGACGCCATCCCTTCCATCGCGAGGACTCGGAGCTAGGATTGCAGTATACCGGAAGATCGAAGTTCTGCCGGAGTCGTCTTAATTAGGTTTTTCAGATACTTTTCTGTTCTTCCTTTGTATGATGAACTCTTTCTTTGTCTTTGATTCTCTTGTGATTAACATGAGTAGCTAAACTCGTAGAGCTTAGACTAGATGAACCCTAAGTGACCCAGGGCTTTAAAGCGGTCACGGATCGGCGGTGATTAGATTCAAAGTTCAATCAGTTTCTCTTTCATGTTTGGTTTGTTCTTCGTTGTTTATGTTTCTTGTCTGGATTGATCACCTAGATTAGATTCTTGTTAAGCTAAGGATAGAAGCGAACGCTCGCCTTACTTTAAAACATCAAATCGAACAATTAACCTTATAATTGGAGTGTGCCTTTCGTAGGAACCGGTTAGGGTTAATCCACTGCAAGAGTAACTCATAAATCGTTAGTAATTCCACCAGTTAAGTTAAGTCATTACGAGAGGCGACCGTACCCGGGCGACTAATTAATCTTGGTAGCTAGAACGGATAGAGCGAACGTTCGCCGGTCTTACACCTAAGGGTTAGGAGTTATGGTGGTGTCTTAGAACTGATTGAATGAGAATTGAAATCCGCTGATCTGTTGATTGCCTATGCTATGGTGAATGAAGGGGATTCGAAGTCTAAGTTCGTCTGTCATCTCTGTTTTCAACCCTAATTTCCAATCTGTTTTTAGTTCAATTTTTAATTTCTCTGCATTTCTTAGAATTAGAAGTCGTGGAACTCACACCACGCACGAAGTGTTTAATCTGAGTAATTTGCTAGCTTATTTTAGTAGTCAATCATTAGAAGGCCCGTGGAATACGATCTACCCTAGTTTTTGTTAGCTTTGTTAGTTATTTGTTTGAACCAGCACAACGACGGGTTCATCACCTTGGCGGGCCCTTACTTACATTGTCTGAGTGAGGAAAGCAGCCTGCACCTTACGGGAGATACACCAGGGCGTGTGCGGGAATCACATTGGTGCAAAAAGCTTAGAAAAAAATGTGTTGCACCAAGGGTACTACTGGCCTACGATGCGTCGTGACTCTGAAGAATTGGTACGACATTGCCACAAGTGTCAATTGTTCGCCAGTGCCCACCACCTTCCATCCACCGCCCTCCAACCTATAGTATCGCCATGGCCGTTCGCATTTTCGAAATAGACCTGTTGGGACCATTCCTAGGAAAGAGGAAATATATAATCGTTGGAGTCAATTATTTCATTAAGTGGGTGGAGGTGGAAGCCCTAGCATCAATCACGGCGTACAATGTGAAAAAATTTGTAATGAAGAACATCATCACCCGATTCAGCCTCCCTCTAGGTTTCGTATGCGACCACGACACCCAATTTGACTGCACCACGTCCTTGGAATTTTGCGAAAATCTTACCCTCAAGCAAACGGACATGCAAAGGCTATCAACAAACTCATCCTACAAGGATTGAAGAAGAGAGTCAATGCGGCGAAAGGGAGGTGGGTTGAAGAGTTACCCAACATCTTGTGGGCGCACAGGACGTTGTACAAAACTACGACTGACGAAACGCCTTACATGCTGGTGTATGGAATGGAGGTTGTGCTGCCTGTGGAAGTCAACTTGCCAAGTTTGAGAGTACAACACTTCAACCCTGAAGAAAATGACAAATCCTTGTTCAGAAACCTAGACGTAGTGGAAGAATAAAGAGAGGACGCCATCGTCCGCCTTGTAGAAGAGAAGGCACAACTAGCCAGACGATACAACGCTCATCTCCGCCCTCACCATTTGGAAGAAGGTGACTAGGTTGTCAGAAAGGTTTTTTGGCCAATCCCCCAACAAGGCAAGCTGAACGCCAATTGGGATGGACCGTACAAGATCTATGGAGTGGTTGGCCCAAGCACCTTCAAGTTGTAGCACCCTACCGGAGAGCCCATGCACAAGACTTGGAACGCCATGCACTTGAGAAAGTATGACACCAAGGAAGGAATGGAGGATCAATAGAGCTGTGGCTACCGTGTGGAAGCCTTGTCTGTACGTTTAATTTGTAATGCGCCCTAGCGCACGTGTACAAAAGAAAAAATAATATATGTACACCCATGCTGGTTCTAAAATAAAAAGTTTACCTTCTGTAACTACGGCGCACAGAAACCACCCACATATGTGTTTTCCAGTTACCTCAATTGAGTTCGGATTCCCCAAAGCGGAGTCCAGCTCCCAAACAGAGTTCGGACTACTCAAGGCGGAGTCCACAGGCGAAGTTCAGCTCCCAAGCTAAGCTTGAATTCCCTAAGATGGAATCCAGCCCTAAAAAACCGAGTTTGGACCCCCAGGGCGGAGTCCAACTCCTAGGTCAACATTCGGGCGCCCCAAGGCGGAATCAAACTGCATAGCAGGGCTAAGATTCAAAAGGCCGAATCCGGCTCCATGCCAAGGGTCTAACTCAAAACAAAATAGGCGAAAAGGGAGGAACACAAGCCCCGATGAAATAAAGAAACAGGGGAAATTTCCATAAACAGGGATCAACCCACACAATAAAATCTGTTTGGATACAACAGAAAAGGGCTAAAAAATGATGGTATAGGAGGTATCTAGTGCCTCCCAATAGAGGAGCCTCCTTTGTCTGCCTGGTCCGCCTAGTCCGCCCTGGCTTTCTTCTTCAGCTCCTTATGACACTTAGTGACCTCCGTAAAATCTTCGGTCAACAGCTCGTCCCGCCGAGCCTTCGGGATCACCTGGGAGTCGGCGGACTCCTCATGGAACTCTTGAGCCATCAGACGCTTTGACGTGGAGCGAAACATCGACTCCTGGTCCCAAGGATGTTCAGGGTCACCACGACGGATCTCGTGACGAACGGCGATCAAGGCAGTGTCAATATCACCCTACACTCGCTCACCCCGCTCTTTGGCCGCCGCCTCCTAACGGCCTTGGCAGACTCAGCCTTCAGCGTCTGCAGAGCTTCTTCAGTGTTCGCCAGCGTGACAACCTTGTCCTCCAGGCTCTTGTTCTTGGCCTCCAGGTTCTTAGAGAGGTTGGCCCTCTCAGACTACAAAACGGCCACCTTGTCCGCCAACGCCCGCTTGGAGGCCTTAACCTTGCTAAGAGTTAGCTGCTGCTCCTTCAAGTCTTTGGCCCGCTTCTCCTTCACAACTTTAGGTCCAACATGTGTTCAGTAGCCTGGTTAGCATGCACAAGGTAGAGTAAATCTAGTTCGTAAGAGGTAGTTACTAGGAGTCGGGCCGCCTTGGAGTACTTGGCAATCTATTGATGGGTGGCGGCCCTGACCTCCCACAACTCTTCGTGCACGGCCTCGGCACTCTGGGGTTGCTTTGCCCGGTGAACTTGATCTGCCGATAGAAGAGCACCTATATTTCCCAAAAGTTGTTGACAACAAACCTGAGTAAGATAGGCAATCGATCGATACAAGAGAAATTTCTACGGATAGGCGAACGAAGGACAACTTACCCGTGCGCCCATGGCCATCTGCTCCATGGCCGGCTTACGTATGCCCTCCTCATACCGAGATGGTCGATATGCCTATCTACGACTAACCGGAGGGTGGCCTTAGTCAGAATCTCTCCACTGCCCAAGGTCAGCTGGATGGAGGGAAGGCAGGCCGAACTGAACTCGCCTTTGGACGAAACAGGGCGGGTAGGGTCAATCTGACTCTGAGACCCGCCATCAATTTCCTCCTTTTGTCATCACTGTGGCAGGGAATCAGCTTCTTCCGTTGCCCGCCTTTAAGCTTCTTGGTGGGAGGACTGGGAGCTTTGTCTTTGTCAGAACGCTCTTTCTCAGGGTGTTTCTTCTCAGGGTGCTCGACTTTGTCTCCGCCCCGAGACCCTTCGGCCTTTTTCTTCCCGGATTCAGCCTTGAGGTGCTCAGGTTGGGGCTGAGTGTAAGCCGATCCGCCCCGTGCCTTGGCGTTGATAAGCGCTGCAAAGATAGAGCTCTCTGCATCAAATAGGAACAAAAACATTATCAGTAACACAGGATTGGTATAGGGAAACGCATGAAAAGACCCTAACGATCATCAACGCCTTCTGCTCACCGCCGTCAACAGCCTAGCATCGTAATTCATCGTAACCGTGGCCCCTTTAGATTGTAGTTCCAAGAGTTCGCCAGCTTCAGGACTCCCACGTCCTGACCCGTACGGCGGCTGGGAGAATTGAACTTCTCGATCGCCCCGTATGACCACACGGGGCGAAAATGGCTGAACCAGAAGGCGTCCTCAGGAACGCCTATCTTGAAGAAGAAAAAGTTGTGCCACCACACGGAGGAGGCCTTGATCAAGCCATACACTCCAGTGCCTAGGATTGCCTTCCGCTTGGTAAAAGTAATACCGCTCTGGCCTATCTTGGTGGTGTGGAGGTGGCGAAAGATACGAGCGCTCGGGCGGACCTTCCTCTTTATGCAGGCAACCTTGAAGGCGGTTAGCATGGCCCAGACGTGCGGTTGGAGTGCACCTAGAAATGCTCCCAGGAGCTCCAGCAAATCCAGCTACCACGCGTCCAAAGGGAAGCGCAGTCCGTACTATATTGACTCCACCCACACTGATGAACGCTGCAGAACAGGGTATCAAATAACTACTAATGACACTCGATTTGACATGATTATCAGCCTCATTTAAGCGACATTTCCTTGCTTAAGACATGGTTTTTAGGGTAGAATAGCGAATATTCAATCAATTGCTCTATCTCATGCCATTTGTGTTACTTTGGCCCGTTTCGGGTCTATTTGATGGTTTTCTAGTGTTTCTATGTTAGCACAGGTTTTTGCCATCAAATAAATAGCCAAGGACGTGTCTAAGACGTTGGAACCTTGAGGAATCGCACCGGAATCGATCCAAGGAGTCAATCAAGTCGAACCAAATTCCTGCTCCATTTACACTGAAGTTTTCGCCGAGAAACCCTTGGAGTTCTCGGCGAAAACCCAAGAACAAATCAGCAGAGCTCACCAAAGCAACTTTTTGGCGAAAACACTAAGTTTTCGCCCCAGCGTCCAAAAATCACAGGAGAATTCAGCCGGTGATCAGTCAATTTACAAAGAGATTTTCGCCGAAAATCTCTTCATATTTTCGACGAAAATGTCAGGCAAAATCGACAGTATTAGGGTTAAGTATAAATACTTAACCGGCGGCCCAACAGAAAGATATACATCATAATTCCAACTAATACCAAATACTTCAGAATTCTCCCGAGTTTTGGAGCAGAGAGTTAGAGTTCGAAGAGCCAGGAAGAGATCATGACGCCATCCCTTTCATCTCAAAGACTCGGAGCTAGGCTGATAATCACGTCAAATCGAGTGTCATCACTCATCCTTAGCTGAACAATTGGTATTATAATTCAGCACAATACTCCCTAAGCATGCTAGATCAGTCCAAAGAGTTCAGCTGATGTGAACCGCTGCAACCGTGGGCAGACGACCCTTAAACACCGCAAGTTGAGACCGTGCAACGAGGTAGAACCGTCGGGAACCGGATGGTCCGTGAGCTAAATCGTGCTCTGATACCAACTGATGTGAACCGCTGCAACCGTGGGCAGACGACCTTAACCACCGCAAGTTGAGACCGTGCAACGAGGTAGAAACGTCGGGAACCGGGGCGGAAAAGTACTTTGACCCGTCGGTTATATAACAGCCGGGAACCAGAAGTGTCCAGTCGAAGACGCCACGCCAAGAGATGGATGCTCTTGATGATAAGTCGATCTAAACGACAGTCAATTCCAAGAAAGTCGAGAAGAGATTAGCAATTCAATGCTAAGAGAAAAACTGAAGTTTCAAGTGTTTATTCAATTCAAAGTTTGTGTTACAAGGGTGGCCGGCGGCCTCTATATATAGGTGAGGGAACAAGCTCTCCTCCCTAAACACTACTTCCTAAATAATAATAAAATAAAGAAATAAAAAGAGTCCTAATTAGAAACCTAAAGAGGACTTTAACTAATCCTAACCTAGACTAAAAGAAGGGATAATTCGGACTCCAACCCTATAAGGGAAGAGAATCCTACCTAAACAAGAACTCCTAAAAAGGAGGCTGGAAAATCCTAAAAACAGCTAAACGGGTTCTGGAAATATTAGCCAAATAAATACTAAACAAATTCGTAAAATTCTGATCTTTTGCATATCACTATTAGACTCCATGGGCTACAACTTTCATGTTGTACATCAGCCCAAATTCTGTCTCCAAGTAGCCCATATTCGTCACTCTTTGTCGGGCTACGAATCTGTCCAGAAATCCAGCTTTGCTTAGTATTAGTCCAGCTTTGGCCCGTGGCTGCTCGGACATGGGCTGACCTCTTGGCTCTCCTCCAAGGTTGGGATCAGGCTCAGGAGGTGGCCTGATTACAGCTCCTATCGTGTGCAGCCTCGGATCAGCATCCGGGCTCCACTCCTTGATGCTCCGCCCATGCTTTGCTAGGACTTGGCCGAGCTCTATCTCCTTCAGTTCTTCTCCAAATTCAGCTCCGTTTGTTGGAGAGTGCTCCTGGGACTTCAAGCTATCCATAGCAAATGGAATCTTCCAAAAGGCTCGAGCCATTTGTTGGCTGGGCCAAAAGCACGCTTCTATGGTGCTCGGCGCTCGGTCCGGCGCCCGGGGCTGGCTCCGTGCTGGGCCTTCTTCAATTCTGGCCAAGCCTTCTGCTTTATGCTTCGGCCAGGTCTTCAGGAATGCTCTCATGGGGTCTTCAAGGGCTGGTGCTGGTACAGGGATCGAGGCTTCGATCCTGGAGCTTAGTTCTGGCATTTGGCCCGGTCCGGGGCTCGTACGGGGGTCTATCTTTGGGTGCCAGCTTCTTTTGGCCAGGCTTTCTTCATTATGCTTCAGCCACATCTTCTGGAAGGTCTCCAGAGGGTCATCAGGGGCTGTGGTCGGTCCAGGGCTCGTAGCATTTGTCCTGAGGCCTTGTTCAGACTCTCGGCTCGGGGTTGGCTCGAGGGTGGCCAGGATCACATCATCCCCCCTCTTCTTGAAGAGGATTCGTCCTCGAATCCTTGCCTGATAATCCATTAGAAATAATGAAAATAATCACAGGGGAGTATAAGACATGACCTGGTTGTTCATGGACGCTCTTCAGGGGTTTGGGCCGCAACGGGGCTGGTACGGGTGCTTCGGGGTAGGCCAGTGTCGCGTCGGGGTCGGGTGGTTTCGGACCCAGGGTGGACAGGGTGGCGCCGGGGTAGGGCGGCGTCTGGCCGGGGGTGGACAGTGCGGCGCCGGGGTCAGGCGGCGTCGGGCCGGGATCAGGCGGCGTCGGGCCGGGGTCAGGCGGCGTCGGGCCGGGGTCGGTCAGGGTGGCGTCGGGGTCAGGCGGCGCCGGGGGCTGCTCGGGCTCCGGGGACTGGTCGGGCGCCGGGGGCTGGTCGGGTGCTGGGGCTGGGGCCGGTTGCTGAACCTGGGCTAGGGCCGAGACTAGTGCCGGGGCTGGGGCCGGGGCTGGGGCTGGGGCTGGGGCTGGGGCTGATGTCGATGCTGGGGCCAGGGCTGGTACCGGTGCTAGGGCCGGGGCTGGTGCTGGGGCTGGGGCCAGGGCTGGTGTCGGGGCTGGGACCAGGGCTGGTGTTGGGCGCTCAGGCGCTGGGTGCTGCTCGGGCGCTGGGTGCCGGTCGGGCGCTGGGCTCCGGTCGGGCGCTGGGCTCCGCTCGGGCGCTGGGCGCTGCTCGGGCGCTGGTGCTGGGGCTCGGCTGGTGCTGGGCAGGCGCTCGGCTTTTGCTGGGCAGGCGCTCGGCTCGGTGTTGGGCACGGTGCTGGCTCTCCTGTCTTCGACTAACCTCTTGAACGAATATTCTATGTTGTCTAGTTGTAAGCGTGCTATCAGGCACTGAAGCTTCAACAGACATAGATCTACTCCTGCCATGGTTAGTGGAACAAACGAACACCAATACCTTTTCTAAAATAATTTTCTAATGCTTTTTTTTTTCTAGGACTCGATGCAACAACTAGTGGCTAAAAGTAGGGTCGTGGCTCGGTTTAACACAAGCAACAGAAGCTAATCTATCCCCTCTTCTTAAACACACTATTATAACGAAAATAAAGAACTTGGCAAGGGTGGCCTTGATTGATTTTCTGTTTTCTGACTCTTTTGAAATTTTCTTTTGATGACTTGGTCAGCCACCAATCTTTTCTTGCCTTACAAGGAACTCGAATAGAAAGAAAATAGATGAAGATTTTCTAAACAGTTTTCTAAGAACAAAAAGTAAAGGATATGAATCCAGGGTTTCAAACCTGAAGACTGGGATAGATTGTGGTCCGTGAGCTGAACCGTGCTCTGATACCAACTGATGTGAACCGCTGCAACCGTGGGCAGACGACCCTTAAAAACCGCAAGTTGAGACCGTGCAACGAGGTAGAACCGTCGGGAACCGGGTGATCCGTGAGCTAAACCGTGCTCTGATACCAACTGATGTGAACCGCTGCAACCGTGGGCAGGCGACCGTGCAACGAGGTATAAACGTTGGGAACTGGGGCGGAAAAGTACTTTGACCCGTCGGCTATATAACAGCCGGGAACCAGAAGTGTCCAGTCGAAGACGCCACGCCAAGAGATGGATGCTCTTGATGATAAGTCAATCTAAACGACAGTCAATTCCATGAAAGTCGAGAAGAGATTAGCAATTCCATGCTAAGAGAAAAACCGAAGTTTCAAGTGTTTATTCAATTCAAAGGTTGTGTTACAAGGGTGGCAGTCGGCCTCTATATATAGGTGAGGGAACAAGCTCTCCTCCCTAAACACTACTTCCTAAATAATAATAAAATAAAGAAATAAAAAGAGTCCTAATTAGAAAACCTAAAGAGGACTTTAACTAATCCTAACCTAGACTAAAAGAAGGGATAATTCGGACTCCAACCCTATAAGGGAAGAGAATCCTACCTAAACAAGAACTCCTAAAAAGGAGGATGGAAAATCCTAAAAACAGCTAAACGGGTTCTGGAAATATTAGCCAAATAAATACTAAACAAATTCGTAAAATTCTGATCTTTTGCAGATCACTAGTAGACTCCATGGGATACAACTTTCATGTTGGACATCAGCCCAAATTCTGTCTCCAAGTAGCCCATATTCGTCACTCTTTGTCGGGCTACGAATCTGTCCAGAAATCCAGCTTTGCTTAGTATTAGTCCAGCTTTGGCCCGTGGCTGCTCGGACATGGGCTGACTCTTGGCTCTTCTCCAAGGTTGGGATCAGGCTCAGGAGGTGGCCTGATTACAGCTCCTATCGTGTGCAGCCTCGGATCAGCATCCGGGCTCCACTCCTTGATGCTCCGCCCATGCTTTGCTAGGACTTGGCCGAGCTCTATCTCCTTCAGTTCTTCTCCAAATTCAGCTCCGTTTGTTGGAGAGTGCTCCTGGGACTTCAAGCTATCCATAGCAACTGGAATCTTCCAAAAGGCTCGAGCCATTTGTTGGCTGGGCCAAAAGCACGCTTCTGTGGTGCTCGGCACTCGGTCCGGCGCCCGGGGCTGGCTCCGTGCTGGGCCTTCTTCAATTCTGGCCAAGCCTTCTGCTTTATGCTTCGGCCAGGTCTTTAGGAATGCTCTCATGGGGTCTTCAAGGGCTGGTGCTGGTACAGGGATCGAGGCTTCGATCCTGGAGCTTAGTTCTGGCATTTGGCCCGGTCCGGGGCTCGTACCAGGGTCTATCTTTGGGTGCCAGCTTCTTCTGGCCAGGCTTTCTTCATTATGCTTCGGCCACATCTTCTGGAAGGTCTCAGGGGCTATGGTCGGTCCAGGGCTCGTAGCATTTGTCCTGAGGCCTTGTTCAGGCTCTCGGCTCGGGGTTGGCCCGAGGGTGGCCAGGATCACATCATCCCCCTCTTCTTGAAGAGGATTCGTCCTCGAATCCTTGCCTGATAATCCATTAGAAATAATGAAAATAATCACAGGGGAGTATAAGACTTGACCTGGTTGTTCATGGACGCTCTTCAGGGGTTTGGGCCACAACGGGGCTGGTACGGGTGCTTCGGGGTAGGCCAGTGCCGCGTCGGGGTCGGGTGGTGTCAGACCCGGGGTGGACAGGGTGGCGCCGGGGTAGGGCGGCGTCTGGCCGGGGGTGGACAGTGCGGCGCCGGGGTCAGGCGGCGTCGGGCCGGGATCAGGTGGCGTCGGGCCGGGGTCAGGCGGCGTCGGGCCGGGTCAGGCGGCGTCGGGCTGGGGTCAGGCGGCGTCGGGCCGGGGTCGGTCAGGGCGGCATCGGGGTCAGGCGGCGCCGGGTGCTGCTCGGGCTCCGGGGACTGGTCGGGCGCCGGGGGCTGGTCGGGCGCTGGGGCTGGGGCCGGTTGCTGAACCTGGACTGGGGCCGAGACTAGTGCTGGGGCTGGGGCCGGGGCTGATGTCGATGCTGGGGCCAGGGCTGGGGCCAGGGCTGGTGCCGGGGCTAGGGCCGGTAGGGCGTGGTGCTGGGGCTGGGGCCAGGGCTGGTGCCGGGGCTGGGACCAGGGCTGGTGCCGGGAGCGCTGGTGCTGGGCGCTCGGGCGCTGGGTACCGGTCGGGCTCTGGGCTCCGGTCGGGCGCTGGACTCCGGTCGGGCGCTGGGCGCCGGCCGGGTGCTGGGCTCCGCTCGGGCGCTGGGCTCTGCTCGTGCGCTGGGTGCTGCTCGGGCGCTGGTGCTGGCGCTCGGCTGGTGCTGGGCAGGCGCTGGGCTGGTGCTGGGCAGGCGCTCGGCTCGGTGTTGGGCACGGTGCTGGCTCTCCTGTCTTCGACTAACCTCTTGAACGAATATTCTATGTTGTCTAGTTGTAAGCGTGCTATCAGGCACTGAAGCTTCAACAGACATAGATCTACTCCTGCCATGGTTAGTGGAACAAACGAACACCAATACCTTTTCTAATATAATTTTCTAATGCTTTTTTTTCTAGGACTAGATGCAACAACTAGTGGCTAAAAGTAGGGTCGTGGCTCGGTTTAACACAAGCAACAGAAGCTAATCTATCCCCTCTTCTTAAACACACTATTATAACGAAAATAAAGAACTTGGCAAGGGTGGCCTTGCTTGATTTTCTGTTTTCTGACTCTTTTGAAATTTTCTTTTGATGACTTGGTCGGCCACCAATCTTTTCTTGCCTTACAAGGAACTCGAACAGAAAGAAAATAGATGAAGATTTTCTAAACAGTTTTCTAAGAACAAAAAGTAAAGGG
Organism: Linum lewisii; assembly: GCA_034768395.1. Classification (NCBI taxonomy): domain Eukaryota; kingdom Viridiplantae; phylum Streptophyta; class Magnoliopsida; order Malpighiales; family Linaceae; genus Linum; species Linum lewisii. Next base: position 48,115,214 of record CM068298.1, on the reverse strand, counting down.
TATGAATCCAGGGTTTCAAACCTGAAGACTGGGATAGATTGTGGTCTGTGAGCTGAACCGTGCTCTGATACCAACTGATGTGAACCGCTGCAATCGTGGGCAGACGACCCTTAAACACCGCAAGTTGAGACCGTGCAACGAGGTAGAACCGTCGGGAACCGGGTGGTCCGTGAGCTAAACCGTGCTCTGATACCAACTGATGTGAACCGCTGCAACCGTGGGCAGACGACCCTAACCACCGCAAGTTGAGACCGTGCAACGAGGTAGAAACGTCGGGAACCGGGGCGGAAAAGTACTTTGACCCGTCGGCTATATAACAGCCGGGAACCAGAAGTGTCCAGTCGAAGACGCCACGCCAAGAGATGGATGCCCTTGATGATAAGTCGATCTAAACGACAGTCAATTCCATGAAAGTCGAGAAGAGATTAGCAATTCCATGCTAAGAGAAAAACTGAAGTTTCAAGTGTTTATTCAATTCAAAGGTTGTGTTACAAGGGTGGCAGTCGGCCTCTATATATAGGTGAGGGAACAAGCTCTCCTCCCTAAACATTACTTCCTAAATAATAATAAAATAAAGAAATAAAAAGAGTCCTAATTAGAAAACCTAAAGAGGACTTTAACTAATCCTAACCTAGACTAAAAGAAGGGATAATTCGGACTCCAACCCTATAAGGGAAGAGAATCCTACCTAAACAAGAACTCCTAAAAAGGAGGATGGAAAATCCTAAAAACAGCTAAACGGGTTCTGGAAATATGAGCCAAATAAATACTAAACAAACTCGTAAAATTCTGGTCTTTTGCAGATCACTAGTAGACTCCATGGGCTACAACTTTCATGTTGGACATCAGCCCAAATTCTGTCTCCAAGTAGCCCATATTCGTCACTCTTTGTCAGGCTACGAATCTGTCCAGAAATCCAGCTTTGCTTAGTATTAGTCCAGCTTTGGCCCGTGGCTGCTCGGACATGGGCTGACCTCTTGGCTCTTCTCCAAGGTTGGGATCAGGCTCAGGAGGTGGCCTGATTACAGCTCCTATCGTGTGCAGCCTCGGATCAGCATCCGGGCTCCACTCCTTGATGCTCCGCCCATGCTTTGCTAGGACTTGGCCGAGCTCTATCTCCTTCAGTTCTTCTCCAAATTGAGCTCCGTTTGTTGGAGAGTGCTCCTGGGACTTCAAGCTATCCATAGCAACTGGAATCTTCCAAAAGGCTCGAGCCATTTGTTAGCTGGGCCAAAAGCACGCTTCTGTGGTGCTCGGCGCTCGGTCCAGCGCCCGGGGCTGGCTCCGTGCTGGGCCTTCTTCAATTCTGGGCAAGCTTTCTGCTTTATGCTTCGGCCAGGTCTTCAGGAATGCTCTCATTGGGTCTTCAAGGGCTGGTGCTGGTACAGGGATCGAGGCTTCGATCCTGGAGCTTAGTTCTGGCATTTGGCCCGGTCCGGGGCTCGTACCGGGGTCTATCTTTGGGTGCCAGCTTCTTCTGGCCAGGCTTTCTTCATTATGCTTCGGCCACATCTTCTGGAAGGTCTCCAGAGGGTCATCAGGGGCTGTGGTCGGTCCAGGGCTCGTAGCATTTGTCCTGAGGCCTTGTTCAGGCTCTCGGCTCGGGGTTGGCCCGAGGGTGGCCAGAATCACATCATCAGCTAACCTAGTTCACATGAAATCAGTCGGCACGCAAATCGAGGCAAACCGAAAAGTCAACCAAAAGTAAACCCCGACAAAATTCAGCATTCAACATGTCAAAAGATTCGGAATGAAAAGTTCTACAACTTACCTTGAAGCCATGGGTGCTGAAAATGAATGGAGAGAGAGAAATCGGAGAAAAACTCGAAAAATTAGGGTTTGGGTGAACTAGAGCTCTAGAGCTTCGATTCGGACGATCTACGTCTCAAAATGACCGGAAGAGAGAGGGGAAGTGTGCGCGGCGGTGGCACGGCGGGGGTGGTTTGGTCGGCGGCAGCGAAGGAAAGGCGGCGGCGGCGAGTTTAAACAAAGGGGAGGTTTTTCAGCTATTTTCGAAAAAAATGAAAGAAGAAGAGAGAGAGGGTGAGTGACCGGATTTAAAAGGGAGGAATTGTTGATTTTCACCCAAGTTTTTGGCGAAAATATGTGCAATTTTTTGCCGAAAACTCAAGGCAAAATGGTGTGTGCCAGTTTTCAAAAGCATTTTCGCTGAAAACTTCGATGAGTTTTCACCGAAAACTCTAGTTAAAATTGTCTGGAAAACACAGTGGGATTTCAAAGGAAGTTTTCGCCGAAAACATGGGGCATTTTCGCAGAAAATTTTGACCTGTACGATTGAAAATATTTTCGCAATCCCGGCAACCTTAAGAAAATCACAGTTAATTCTCACAAAAATCAGAACAACCTCAAACGACTTGCGATTGAAACGATGACACACAGACTACACACGAAAAATAAGAAATCATGCAAACTGACACTTTTGGCTCCCCCGAACCGACTCTAAAACACTAAGGTTGACACAAATGAAATACTGACTCCAGCCGTGGGTTGCCTCCCACGAAGCGCTCTTTTATTAACGTCCTTGAGCTGGACGATACCTGGACGGTATTAGGAGACATCCCAACTCAGGTTCTCCTTAATGCTAGCATCGGAGTTCGCATGTAAGAGCTTGGTACGTCCGTCGAGAAGGTGCTCAGTGATCTTCAACGGACCGAAGAGCTCTGTCAAGGGATCATCTTCTACGAGGAATATGGTGGAAGGGATGAGAATGATCGGCTTCGTCTTCTCTTTATCCTCCGGCTTTGTATCAGCAGGATCAGTGATCGTAGGTATTTCCTTAGGAGATGCTTTCGGCTTCTCCTTCAATACTTGTTCCTGCGCCGGTAGCTCGGAACGAATTGGCGGTGTAGCTGGCTTGGATGAAGGTGGCGGCACAACTGGTCTCCAGACCATTTGAGTTTTCATCTTCTTGTTCTTCCCCCAGGGCCTGCTAGACTCCTTGCTTGGCTGTTTAGAAGAGGCTTTCAGTTCCTTCTTCTTTGGTGGCTTCTGAGCAGCAGATTTTGGCTTCTGCTTTGGAATCTGTTCAACACCTGCAATGAAAATCGATCTTGGAACACTAGAAGAGATGTCAGTAACGGAGTTGACTGGAGTCAACTCCACAGTTTCAACAGCTAGGCAATGAGATTCTTCATTCAAAGGGGTATATTTCATTCCGTCTTTAAGGCGGAACGCTATCGTGTCTTTACCAACCCTCAAAGTTAAAGAACCATTTGGAACGTTAATTTGCATTCCGGATGTTGCCATGAAAGGTCGACCTATAAGAATGGTAGAATCCTCTTCACTAGTATCAATGATCACATAGTCAGCTAAGAACGTGAAAGGACCACATTTAGTAACAACGTCTTTTATCTCTCCTCTAGGGGTGTTCGACAATCTATCAGCAAAGACAAGTTGTATGCTAGTCGGTTTAAGTTCGCCTAAATTCAGTTTCTCATACAGACTCTTGGCATAACATTAACAGACGCACCCAGATCAACCAAACAACGTTCTATCTCAATATCATTAATCACAAGAGGTAAAGTGAAAGAACCAGGATCAGAGCACTTAGCTGGATATGGGGAGGAAGGTTTCTTGCTACAGAAAGAAGGATATCCTTCTTTGTTTCCCTTCATGCCAGTCTCGATCCTTGCATTTGGTAGCAATGCTCTTGGAAAAGGATGCTTCACATAGTACGGAGCAAGAGGAGGATCATACTCCATAGGCGCCTCTTTCTGTGCTTCCTTCTTTTCTGGAGTTTCAGGGATCCTGCATAAATCAGAAGAAGCATTAGTAGATGAGCTTGTAAATCCTTGAACAGTTACCATCTTGGCTTGCTCTTTTCTCGGATTCGGCTCTGTCTGGCTTAGAAGTTGGCCAAATGGTCGACCAGATGCTAGCATGCTCGAGATGTGGTTTTACTGCCTGCTCAATTCTTTGACCGGATGCGATCTGTTCTTGATTGAGGAGAGCCTGAGCCTTGAACTGACTGTCGTGATCGTCAAGTCTGGTAATGATCTGACTGAGTTTCTTGTCAAGGTCACTGACGTTGTTCTCCTTCTGGTGCTGCTTTCCTGTGTAGGTATTATTCAAATATTGATTCTGGCGATTGCCAAGAGCAGTTCCATAGTTACCAGGATTGCGATGCGGCGGCTGGTAGACACCTCCCGACGGATGGTTAGACTTCTGATCCTGAGCTGGACCAGCTGGTTGGTTATTCTGGTTCTGGTTAATGGTTGGCGCCAATATTGTAGGGAGGTCTGTCTTGATAATTCCCTTGCTGCCTGAAGTTGCGGTAGCCAATATAACCATTCTGATTGTTGTTGAAGCCTTGTTGAACAAAATTGACTTCTTCGGAGGACCAGACTTCTGTCTTACCAAAATTCTGGCATCGGCCTCCATTATGCGCACAAGCTCCACACCATTCGCAATAAGCAACATCGACAGAAGCTGCTGGCGGCTTGATTGGTGTGGTAGACTTCTTCAGATGCTTCTCTACTTTTGCCTTGATAGTAGCTTCGAGATCGAGCTTGCTTCTTGATCCTTCAGATTGTCGTTCCCAGTTCCTCAACTTGGAAGCACAGTTCACGAAATGAAGAAGAGCAGCTTCAGGTGTGAGCGTAGTGCAATCCCCTTCAGCTAAGGAATTGACCCACTTAGCAGATTCTTCTCAAAGACCTCGAGCAAAGATTTCAGCTAACTGCCTCTGCTTGAAACCGTGATGAGGACAGTTGTAGAGAAGTTCTTGGAATTGATTCCAAGTATCATATAAGCTTACGCCTTCTTTCTGAGAAAATCTGGCGATGCTGTCCTTGATGGCTGTTGTTCTGGCAGGAGGAAAGTACTCTTCGACAAAGTCCTGAGCAAGAGTATCCCAATCAGTGTAGTAGCCAGGTGGTTTGCCAGTAAGCCACCTCCTAGCTGCGCCTTTCAGAGAGAACGGGAAAGCTCTCAAGCAAAGAGTGTTCTTATCGAGATTTCCGTTCTTGAAAGTGCTGTAGAGATCAAGGAAATCTGCCAGATGTGTGCACGGATTGTCTAGTGGCCTGCCTTCAAACTGTAGATCCCTAGAGATCATAGTCATGAATGGAATCTTGATCTCATAGTCAGAATCTCCTTCAATGCGCGGCACGACAATGGAAGATCGAACGCTAGTCGCGCTCAGCTTGTTGTAGTCAGCTAGACTCTTCTGTGCAACTGGCGGTGGTGGTGGTTGATTTTCGCCTGGTGGTGGTGGTGGTAACTGATTATCCATGGTAGGAGATGGGGGAGGTGAAAGTGACTCGGTGTATGAAGCGGATGAAGATGACGGTGAAGATGAAGATGAGGAACTCTCCTTCAGTTCCTCGATCTTGATCGGAGTGACGGATGGAGGTGGATTGGTTCTGCTTCTCCTTGGAATCTGTGATTGTTGAGGTGGAGTAGAACTGCCTGATCTCTCTATGCTCTTAGCCTTGTCAGTTTGAGAGTGAATCCAAGGGCGGCGATGCATACACCTGTGAACAACCTACAAATAACAAAAACAAACACTAGTGTAAAATCGAAGTGGATGAAAAAAAAAATGAAAGATGGAAGGTAGAAGAATAAAATGCCAGTTCTTCTTTCGAACAATCAAAAGAAGTCCCCGGCAACGGTGCCAATTTTGATGAACGCTGCAGAGCAGGTTTAGCAAATAACTACCAAGCTTAGAAAGATAGGGTAGATCGTATTCCACGGGTCTTCTAATGATCGTTTACTCAAATATAAAGGCAAGTTATTCAAGTTTAAACACTTCGTGCGTGGTGTGACTTCCACGACTTCTAATTCTAAGAGATGCACGGAAATTAAAAATTAAAACTGAAAACAGATTGAAAGATTGGTTGATTAAGACAAAGATGACAAACAAGCTTAGACTTTGAATCCCCCTTCGTTCACCATAGCATTGGCAATCAACAGATCATCGGATTTCGATTCTCGTTCAATCAATTCTAAGACACCACCATAACTCCTTCCCCTTAGGTTTCAGACTGGCGAACGTTCGCTCTATCCAATCTAGCTACCAAGATTAATTAGCCGCCCGGGTACGGTCGCCTCTCGCAACGACTTAACTTAACTGGTGCAATTACTAATGATTTATGAGTTACTCTTGCATTGGATTAACCCTAATTGGTTCCTACGAAAGGCACACTCCAATGATTAGGTTAATTGTTTGATTTGATGTTTTACAGTAAGGCGAGTGTTCGCTTCTATCCTTAGCTTAACAAGAATCTAATCTAGATGATCAATCTAGACAAGAAACATGAACAATGAAGAACAAATCAAACATGAAAGAGAAACTGATTGAACTTTGAATCTAATCACCACCGATCCGTGACCGCTTTGAAGCCGTGGGTCACTTAAGGTTCATCTAGTCTAAGCTCTAAGAGTTTAGCTACTCATGTTTTTTCACAAAAGAATCAAAGACAACGATAGAGTTCATCAAACAGAGGAAAAACAGAAAAGGATCTGAAAAACCTAATGAAGACGACTCCGGCAGAACTTCAACTTTCCGGTCAACTGCAATCCTAGCTCCGAGTCTTCGAGATGAAAGGGATGGCGTCACGATCTCTTCCTGGCTCTTCAAACTCTAACTCTCTGCTCCAAAACTCGGGTGAATTCTGAAGTATTTGGTATTAGTTGGAATTACGATGTATATCTTTCTGTTGGGCCGCCGATTAAGTATTTATACTTAACCCTAATACTGTCAATTTTGCCTGACATTTTCGCTGAAAATATTATGAGATTTTCGGCGAAAATCTCTTTGTAAATTGACTGATCGCCGGCTGAATTCTCCTGTGATTTTCGGACGCCGGGATCTCGGCGAAAACTTAGTCTTTTCGCCGAAAAGTTGCTTTGGTGAGCTCTGCCGATTTGTTCTTGGGTTTTCGCCGAAAACTCCAAGGGTTTCTCGGCGAAAACTTCAGTGTAAATGGAGCAAGAACTTGGTTCAACTTGATTGACTCCTTGGATCAATTCCGGTGCAATTCCTCGAGGTTCTAACGCCTTAGACACGTCCTTGGCTACTTATTTGACGGCAAAAACCTGTGCTAACATAGAAACACTAGAAAACCATCAAATAGACCCGAAATGGGCCAAAGTAACACAAATGGCACGAGATAGAGCAATTGATTGAATATTCGCTATTCTACCCTAAAAACCATTTCTTAAGCAAGGAAATGTCGCTTAAATGAGGCTGATAATCACGTCAAATCGAGTGTCATCAAAATACCCCACACTTAAGCTTTTGCTTGTCCTCAAGCAAACTGAATAGAAACGCTTATGTTCACAAATGATAAGATTTATCAAATTGAAGTTCAATCAAACACAATGAATTATTAGACAGATAATTCCCAGAACAAGAGACCTAACATGCATACTAATCAGCCAAATAACCTGGTCTCACTAATAAACTGCACACGACGAGTAATCGCAACCAATTATGCACGAATTTGACCTGACCGACCAAATTCCTCACACAGGAAATATTTAGTAAACAGGGAACTCTCACTCTCTGTGTTTAAGGACGTGTTTCTGCTCTCAATCATTTTCTGTTACTGAATTCTGTCATAAGTTTGCAATTCGACCATATCTCCGCCACTGTGACAACACGAGTAACTAGTCAAGAAGGACTTCCCTGCTAGGACTGTAACGAATTCTACACTACAAGGGGTTATGATGCGATGGATGATGGGAATGTATGATGATGGCTTTGGTGCGGTGTAGCTTTCGACTAACTTCCCTCGAATCTGGCCTATGGCTTCCTACCGTCTACCCAGACACGAGTGGAATAGTGAACGCTCGTCCTATGATACCCTCAAGCAACCTAGCACTTTATTTCTTTACATTTTTTTCTTTTTGACTTTTCTTTTGACTTCGTTCTTCCATATGTAGGGAGAAGAACGTTTTATTGAAATAAACTTGAAACTTTTCTGATTTTTCTTCTTTTTCTTCTTTCTTATTTTTTTTGAAATTTGCTACTTTTCTCTTCTTGTTTTGTTTTTCTTTTCTTTGTGCCGATTCTTTCTTTTAGTTGCTAGAGGGGTTTACACGTTTGGACATAACAGCTAAGACCACCTATTTAATGGCTATAGGCAGGTTACCACAAACCAACTTCCGGTAGGTCAATCTGGAACTACAACCACAGGGGATCAACGGGGAATGAAAGAATGGGAAATGACTATAATGTATATCGAACCGAAAGAGTAGGCCAAGCTCAAGGGTTTAAACCTAATGGATTTTATAGTTAGGTAGGCTATCTGGCTTAGTAGCTGAATCTAGGTGCCCCTATCATTCTAGAACTTGTGTCATCATGTGGTCTCGAGTAGGTCTCATGCAAATTCTAACTCATTCAAGCAAACAGAAAACCACTCAAAAAGAATTGAAAATGGCAAGTTACGTGCAATGGAACAAAAGCTCACAGTTGGTTTGCTAGTCGGATTCAGTCATTTTCATGCAATCAAGGCTACAAACTACAAGTGTGATTTTAAAAATTCTGTTCTGACCAGGCTATTTAGAATCAAAGTATACACGTTGGTTCTCAAGTTCTAGGTTAAGCAGTCTAAGCATCATTATGAAAGATTGAACAACAACTTAACATCAAAAATTAAGAACTGAGCCATTCTAATGCTAGAGAGATTGGACAGGAATCACGAGGCACACAAAAACACAATCAAGGGCAATCAAGTTCATGCAAGGTTCTCTAGCATTCTACCCCACACTTAAATCGGATTGTGTCCTCACAGGACTAAAATTAGAGTTCAGAGTGAAGTAGAAGAAGCTGGACCGAGATGGTTGGCGTAGGGGATGAGCACGGATCCTCGGAGCAGAGGCAATCTACCAAAGCGAAGCCAAGGGAATCTACCGATTGCCTGCAAAACAAAAATAAATGAAAGATAAAAAGGAAACCGGGACAAGTGTCCCGAATCCACACAGAAAAAAGTTGGATCGAGATCATAAAAGAAGAAATAAAAAGAAAGGACAAGGAAAAGGACACCACCCGATCATGGCTGGTCAGGGGCGTCGGGGGTGAAGGTGTAGGGCGTCACCGACTCGACGTTGCCACGCCAGCTGTGCCTCATACCGCTCGTCAGAGCGGTGCATGTGTTGCTGCAAAATAATCCATCTCGCCTCTTGAGCGGCGTTGTCGGTGATGCGCCACTCCTGGAGACACTCATATAGCTCTCCAACATCCGCGGGATGCGGTCGGAGCTGCTGGTGAGGCGCCTGATATGGCTATGGAATGGGCGGTGGCAACTGGCGTGCATACCCTGCCTGATGCTGTGGCGAGGGTATATGATCATGGTATCTCGCCTCTGGCTGGGGCTGCTGCTGCTCAGCATCATCTTCTTCCTCCGACTCGTCCATATGCTGGAGGGGAGGATCTGTTGCTACCTGGGGACTGAGGTCCAGCTCGAGGTCGTACTCGACTGCCAAATCACCTCTGACGGTTTGTACTCTACGTCGTGGGACGTCCGGGCCATATTCTTGGCTGAGACCGAAGGAGATGATTAGTCGGCCAATAAAGTTGCTTCTCAGGAGTGAGCGAGGTGGCCTCGACCTCTGAGTCTTCTGACGGAATAAGCGTGCAAGCACCCATCCGGGATGAAGAGGATGACTCTCCCAGATGGCGCGATGAAGAAGAAGCTCCTCTCGGCTGATATGGTGGCGTCCTTCTCTGGAGCATACAAAAGAGAACGACGCCAAACCATGTGAATGAATTTATAGAGAGGGTGAGAGAGAGACTTAACTGAATTATGCTTCGTGGTTTGATCGCCGGGCACTCCAGTCATGTGGCTCCAGAGCGCGTCGTACTCCTCTCCGTCGCCATCATTGTTCTCCCAACCGAGGTGATGACCCTCGTAGTGCTCGTGGGGAATCCCGAGACGAGCTGCAAACTCATCATATGTGAGTGTCCTGTACACCCCACCCAGATAGAAGGTGACGACCTTCTTGTGCTGCCTCCTCTTGTGCTTGTCCAAATCGAATGTCGCCCAAAAATCTTGGAGAGCGACGTCTGGGAAGTCAGCGACTAGCGTGGTTAGCTCCAGCAGTCCCGCCGGTACCAATGCATCGAGCACATTCCGGTGCCAGTCCTCATCATGCTCGAAGAGTGAGTCCATGGATAATGGACGGACATCAGCTCCAGGAACATGCTCGAGCCTCTGGTAGCGCTCGAAGTAGTACATGGGTAGGCGAGCAACGGTGGGGTGGTACCTAACATGGCCAGGGAAAGCTGGTGGAGGGCCCTGGACGGCTAGAGTGATGGGAGCGGGAGCTTGGGAGCCAGAGGCGGTGTCAAGTCTCTGCTTAGTCCTGCGGTGATGAGTTACATTCCTAAGCAAGAAAATAAACCAGATTAGTCAAACTAAAACCCTACCCCACAGTTAGTAGAAGAACTCAATTTCACAAAGAAATGAGGAAAACCGAGTGGGGGGGGGGTAAGCAAAGCAGATTAACCGGTAATCACAAACAATTAAAACACATGCTTAGGAACAGCCAGAATGGAATCATCATAATCAGAGTTCGAAAGTCAAACCGACATTCAAAAAGTCAACATAATAGTACGTTGAACCCTAATCATGGCAATACTAGCACAAAGCGGGAAATGATGGCATAATGAATAACTCAGATGGCAAGCACAATAATATGAACGTGAATGAACACCCATGACAGCCAAATGAACATAGACAAGTCATGGTCAAACCGACATTTCTCATAAATCAATACCGCAAAGAATAGGTCTTTAAGCATAGCAACACACGAACAATTGGTATTATAATTCAGCACAATACTCCCTAAGCATGCTAGATCAGTCCAAAGAGTTCAGCTAACCTAGTTCACATGAAATCAGTCGGCACGCAAATTGAGGCAAACCTGAAAGTCAACCCCCGACAAAATTCAGCATTCAACATGTCAAAAGATTCGGAATGAAAAGTTCTACAACTTACCTTGAAGCCATGGGTGCTGAAAATGAACGGAGAGAGAGAAATTGGAGAAAAACTCGAAAAACTAGGGTTTGGGTGAACTAGAGCTCTAGAGCTCCGATTCGGACGATCTACGTCTCAAAATGACCGGAAAGAGAGGGGAAGTGTGCCGCGGCGGTTGGCGAGTTTAAACAAAGGGGAGGTTTTTCAGCTATTTAAAAAAAAATGAAAGAAGAAGTGAGAGAGGGTGAGTGACCAGATTTAAAAGGGAGGCATTGTTGATTTTCACTCAAGTTTTCGGCAAAAATATGTTCAATTTTTCACTGAAAACTCAAGGCAAAATGGTCTGCCGGTTTTCAAAAGCATTTTCGCCGAAAACTTCAATGAGTTTTTGCTGAAAACTCTAGTTAAAATTGTCTGGAAAACACAGTGGGATTTCAAAGGAATTTTTCGCCGAAAATATGGGGCATTTTCGCCAAAAATTTTGACCTGTACGATTGAAAATATTTTCGCAATCCCGGCAAACTTAAGAAAATCACAGTTAAATCCACAAAAATCGGAACAACCTCAAACGACTTGTGATTGAAACGATGACACACAGACTACACACGAAAAATAAGAAATTATGCAAATTGACACTTTTGGCTCCCCCGAACCAACTCTAAAACACTAAGGTTGACACAAATGTAAAACTGACTCCAGCCGTGGGTTGCCTCTCACGAAGCGCTCTTTTATTAACGTCCTTGAGCTGGATGATACCTGGACGGTATTAGGAGACATCCCAACTCAGGTTCTCCTTAATGCTAGCATCGAAGTTCATGTAGTAGAGTTTCGGGGTATCTCCGTGAAGCATAAATTTCTTCCTGTTCGCATGTAAGAGCTTGTGATGACACTCGATTTGACGTGATTATCAGCCTCATTTAAGCGACATTTCCTTGCTTAAGACATTTTTTTAGGGTAGAATAACGAATACTCAATCAATTGCCCTATCTCGTGCCATTTGTGTTACTTTGGCCGGTTTCGGGTCTATTTGATGGTTTTCTAGTGTTTTTATGATAGCACAGGTTTTTTGCCATCAAATAAAGTAGCCAAGGACGTGTCTAGGGCGTTGGAACATCGAGGAATCGCACTGGAATCGATCCAAGGAGCCAACCAAGTCAAACAAATTCCTGCCCCGGTTTACAAAGGAGTTTTCGCCGAAAATCCCCTTTGTATTTTCGGCGAAAATGCAAGCACAAATCCACTGATGTCAACTGAAGGATGTTTTCGGCGAAAACACTAAGTTTTTGCCGAAAACTGTTGAACCAAAAACCACAGAAGAAACAGCCGGCGGTCATCCCCTTTTGTGAAGGAATTTTCGGCGAAAATTCCTTACTATTTTTGCCAAAAATGTCAGGCAAAATCCGGCGGAATTAGGGTTAAGTATAAATACTTAACCGGCGGCCCAAAAGGGAAATAGCTGATAATATCAATTATAATTTCCAGACCTAGGAGGGAGAGAGAGAGTTTAGAGAGTTCAAAGAATCGTGGAGTGATCGTGACGCCATCCCTTCACCTCGGAAACTCAGAGCTTGGATTGAAGATTACCGGAGATTGAAGCTTCACGGATTCGTCAAATTAGGTTTTACAGTTCTTCTCTGTTCTTCCTACCTGAGATGTATTCCTTGTTTGTTTTCGATTCTCTTGTTCCTAATATGAGTAGCTAAACTCGTAGAGCTTAGATTAGATGAACCCTAAGTGACCCAGGGCTTTAAGGCGGTCACGGATCGGCGGTGATTAGATTCAAAGTTCAATCAGTTTCTCTTTGCATGGTTGTTTTGTTCTTGATTGTTTATGTTTCTTTTCTGATTGATCGCCTAGATTAGGTTTGTGTTGAATTAGGGTTTGTCGCCAGACAGCTTCTCTACTTTAAACATTAAAACTTGTCTTTCCTGATCACCTAGCTTAGATTCTTGTTAAGCTGAGGATAGAAGCGAACGCTCGCCTCACTTTAGAACATCAATTCAACCAGTTAACCTTATAATTGGAGTGTGCCTTTCGTAGGAACCAATTAGGGTTAATCCACTGCAAGAGTAACTCATAAATCATAAGTAATTGCACCAGTTAAGTTAAGTCATTGCGAGAGGCGACCGTACCCGGGCGACTAATTAATCTTGGTAGTTAGAACGGATAGAGCGAACCTTCACCGGTCTTAAACCTAAGGGTCAGGAGTTATGGTGGTGTATAGAAACCGATTGAATTAGAATTAAAAACCGCTGGTCTTGTGATTGCCAATGCTTTGGTAATCTAAGGGGGATTCGAAATCTAAGCTTGTCTGTCGTCTGTCTGAACCATCCAATCATTCTGTCTTTCAATTTCATTTTAATTTTCTTGCATCTTAGTTTAGAAGTCGTGGAACTCACACCATGCACGAAGTGTTTAAACCTGAATAAATTGCCAGCTTCTTTGAGTAGTCGATTAGAAGAAACCCTGTGGAATACGATCTGCTTAGCTTTCCAGCTTGGTAGTATTTGATCACTGTTCTGCAGCTCATCAGCTTGGTACGTCCGTCGGGAAGGTGCTCAGTGATCTTGAACGGAACAAAGAGCTCTGTCAAGGGATAATCTTCTACGAGGAAGACGGTGGAAGGGATGAGAATGATCGGCTTCGCCTTCTCTTTATCCTCCGGCTTTGTATCACCAGGATCGGTGATCGTAGGTATTTCCTTAGGAGATGCTTTGGCTTCTCCTTCAATACTTGTTCCGGCGCCAGTAGCTCAGAATGAATTGGTGGTGTAGCTGGCTCGGATGAAGGTGGCGGCACAACTGGTCTCCAGACCATTTGAGTTTTTGTCTTCTTGTTCTTCCCCCGGGGCCTGCTAGACTCCTTGCTTGGCTGTTCAGAAGAGGCTTTCAGTTCCTTCTTCTTTGGCGGCTTCTGAGTAGCAGATTTTGGCTTCTGCTTTGAAATCCGTTCAACACCTGCAACGACAATCGATCTTGGAACACTAGAAGAGATGTCAGTAACGGAGTTGACCGGAGTCAACTCCATAGTTTCAACAGCTAGGCAATGAGATTCTTCATTCAAAGGGGTATATTTCATTCCGTCTTTAAGGCGGAACATTATCGTGTCTCTACCAACCCTCAAAATTAAAGAAACATTTGGAACGTTAATTTGCATTCCGGATGTCGCCATAAAAGGTCGACCTATAAGAATGGTAGAATCCTCTTCACTAGTATCAATGATCACATAGTCAGCTAAGAACGTGAAAGGACCACATTTAGTAACAACGTCTTTTATCTCTCCTCTAGGGGTTTTCAACGATCTATCAGCAAAGACATGTTGTATGCTAGTCGGTTTAAGTTTGCCTAAATTCAGTTTCTCATACAGACTCATAGGCATAACATTAACAGACGCGCCCAGATCAACCAAACAACGTTCTATCTCAATATCATTAATGACAAGAGGTAAAGTGAAAGAACCAGGATCAGAGCACTTAGTTGGATATGGGGAGGAAGGTTTCTTGCTACAGAAAGAAGGATATCCTTCTTTTTTTCCCTTCTTGCCAGTCTCAATCCTTGCATTTGGTAGCAATGCTCTTGGAAAAGGAGGTTTCACATAGTACGGAGCAAGAGGAGGATCATACTCCTTAGGCGCCACTTTCTGTGCTTCCTTCTTTTCAAGAGTTTCAGGGATCCTGTATAAATCAAAAGAAGCATTAGTAGATGAGCTTGTAAAATCTTGAACAGTTACCATCTTGGCTTGCTCTTTTCTCAGATTTGGCTCTGTCTGGCTCGAAAGTTGGCCAAATGGTCGCCCAGATGCTAGCATGCTCGAGATGTGGTTTACTGCCTGCTCAATTCTTTGACCGGATGCGATCTGTTATTGATTGAGGAGAGCTTGAGCCTTGAACTGACTGTCGTGATCATCAAGTCTGGTAATGATGTGACTGAGCTTCTTGTCAAGGTCACTGACGTTGTTCTCCTTCTGGAGCTGCTGCCCTGTGTAGGTATTATTCAAATATTGATTCTGGCGATTGCTAGGAGCAGTTCCATAGTTACCCGATTGCGATGCGGCGTCTGGTAGACACCTCCCGACGGATGGTTAGGCTTCTAATCCTGAGCTAGACCAGCTGGTCGGTTATTCTGGTTCTGGTTATGGTTGGCGCCAGTATTGTAGGGAGGTTTGTCTTGATAATTCCCTTGCTGCCTGAAGTTGCGGTAGCCAACATAACCATTCTGATTGTTGTTGAAGCCTTGTTGAACAAAATTGACTTCTTCGACGGACCAGACTTCTGTCTTACCGAAATTCTAGCATCGGCCTCCATTATGCGCACAAGCTCCACACCATTCGCAATCAGCAACATAGACAGAAGCTGCTGGCGGCTTGATTGGTGTGGTAGACTTCTTCAGATGCTTCTCTACTTCTGCCTTGATAGTAGCTTCGAGATCGAGCTTGCTTCTTGATCCTTCAGATTGTCGTTCCCAGTTCCTCAACTTGGAAGCACAGTTCGCCAAATGAAGAAGAGTAGCTTCAGGTGTGAGCGATGTGCAATCCCCTTCAGCTAGGGAATTGACCCACTTGGCAGATTCTTCTCGAAGACCTCGAGCAAAGATTTCAGCTAACTGCCTCTACTCGAAATCGTGATGAGGACAGTTGTTGAGAAGTTCTTGGAATTGATTCCAAGTATCATATAAGCTTACGCCTTCCTTCTGAGAAAATCTGGCGATGATGTCCTTGATGGCTGTTGTTCTGGCAGGAGGAAAGTACTCTTTGACGAAGTCTTGAGCAAGAGTATCCCTATCAGTGTAGTAACCAGGTGGTTTGCCAGGAAGCCACCTCTTAGTTGCGCCTTTCAGAGAGAACGGGAAAGCTCTCAAGCAAAGAGTGTTCTTGTCAAGATTTCCGTTCTTGAAAGTGCTGCAGAGATCAAGGAAATCCACCAGATGTGTGCACGGATTGTCTAGTGGCTTGCCTTCAAACTGTAGATCCCTAGAGATCATAGTCAAGAATGAATCTTGATCTCATAGTTAGGATCTCCTTCAATGCGCGGCACGGCAATGGAAGATCGAACGCTAGTCGCGCTCGGCTTGTTGTAGTCAGCTAGACTCTTCTGTGCAACTGGCGGTGGTGGTGGTTGATTTCCGCCTGGTGGTGGTGGTGGTAACTGATTATCCATGGTAGGAGATGGGGAGGTGAAAGTGACTCGGTGTATGAAGCGGATGAAGATGACGGTGAAGATGAAGATGAGGAACTCTCCTTCAGTTCCTCGATCTTGATCGGAGTGACGGATGGAGGTGGATTGGTTCTTGGTGAAACCTCCGGTCGTTGGTCGGGATTCAGCCAAATAAAAACTACTAATGCTAAGAAAAAGCGTATAGCAGATCATATTCCACGGGCCTTCGAATGATTGGCTACTTCAGAACTAACAAATTATTCAAAGAAAAACACTTAGTGCGTGGTGTGAGTTCCCCGACTTCTACTTCTAAGGAATGCAGAAAAATTAAAAAGGATTAAACTAAAGCAGATTGGGAATTAGGGTTTTGAAACAAGAATGACAGACGAACTTAGACTTTGAATCCCCCTTCGTTCCCCAGAGCATTGGCAGTCAACAGATCAGCGGATTTCGATTCTTATCCAATCAATTACTAAGACACCACCATAACTCCTTACCCTTAGGTTTAAGACCGGCGAACGTTCGCTCTATCCGTTCTAACTACCAAGATTAACTAGCCGCCCGGGTACGGTCGCCTCTCGCAACGACTTAATTAATTGGTGTAATTACTAGTGATTAATGAGTTACTCTTGCAGTGAATTAACCCTAACCGGTTCCTACGAAAAGCACACTCCAATTATAAGGTAAATTGTTTAATTCGATGTTCTAAAGTAAGGCGAGCGTTCGCTTCTATCCTTAGCTTAACAAGAATCTAATCTAGGTGATCAATCCAGACAAGAAACATGCACAATGAAGAACGAATCGAACATGAAAAAGAACTGATTGAATTTCGAATCTAATCACCGCCGATCCGTGACCGCTTTAAAGCCTGGGTCACTTAGGGTTCATCTAGTCTAAGCTCTAAAGGGTTTAGCTACTCATGATCATTACAAAAGAAACAAAGACAAGGAAAGAGTTCATCATTCAAAGGAAGAACAGAAAAGGATCTGAAAAACCTAATTCAGACGACTCTGACAGACTCCGATCTTCGGTAAGTTGCACTCTTAGCTCCGGTTCTCCGAGGTGGAAGGGATGGCGTCACGATCTCTATCCGACTCTTCGAACTCCAACTCTTCGCTCCAGAACTTCAGAGAATTCTGATCTCGAAAAGTTGTATTATGATTAATTATCAATCCTCTTCCCTCGGGCCGCCGGATTAAGTATAAATACTTAACCCTAGTTGGGCCGGGCTGAGCTGATGTTTTCGTCGAAACCATAGGGATAGTTTCGGCGAAACTGGCTTTGAGTTCAGGGCTCCGCCGGCTGTTCAATGTCTTCGGTCCGAGCAGTTGATTGGTTTTGCCGAAACCATCCTTCTCTTGGCATCAGTTGATTTGAACTGCTGGTTTCACCGAATATGGAGGCCTGGTTTCGCCGAAACTGTAAATGTGAATGGCAGATTTTCGGTTTGACTTGATTGGCTCCTTGGATCGATTCCAGTTTGATTCCTCGTGGTTCCAATGCCTTAGACACGTCCATGGCTACTTTATTTGATGGCAAAAACCTGTGCTAACATGAAAACACTAGAAAACCATCAAATAGACCCGAAACGGGCCAAGGTAACACAAATGGCACGAGATAGGGCAATCGATTGAATATCCGTTATTCGACCCTAAAAACAATGTCTTAAGCAAAGAAATGTTGCTTAAATGAGGCTAATAATCACGTCAAATCGAGTGTCATCAGTTCTGCTTCTCCTTGGAATCTGTGATTGTCGAGGTGGAGCAGAACTGCATGATCTCTCTATGCTCTTAGCCTTGTCGGTTTGAGAGCGAGTCCAAGGGCCGTGATGAATACACCTGTGAATAACCTACAAATAACAAAAACAAATAAAAACCAGTGTAAAATCGAAGTGGATGAAAAAAAATGAAAGATGGAAGGTAGAAGAATAAAATGCCAGTTCTTCTTTCGAACAATCAACAGAAGTCCTAGGCAACGACGCCAATTTTGATGAACGCTGCAGAGCAGGTTTAGCAAATAACTACCAAGCTTAGAAAGTTAGGGTAGATCGTATTCCACGGGTCTTCTAATGATCGTTTACTCAAATATAAAGGCAAGTTATTCAAGTTTAAACACTTCATGCGTGGTGTGAGTTCCACGACTTCTAATTCTAAGAAATGCACGAAAATTAAAAATTAAAACTGAAAACAGATTGAAAGATTGGTTGATTAAGACAAAGATGACAAACAAGCTTAGACTTTGAATCCCCCTTTGTTCACCAGAGCATTGGCAATCAACAGATCAGCGGATTTCGATTCTCGTTCAATCAATTCTAAGACACCACCATAACTCCTTACGCTTAGGTTTAAGACTGGCGAACGTTCGCTCTATCCGATCTAGCTACCAAGATTAATTAGCCGCCCGGGTACGGTCACCTCTCGCAACGAATTAACTTAACTGGTGCAGTTACTAATGATTTATGAGTTACTCTTGTAGTGGATTAACCCTAATTGGTTCCTACGAAAGGCACACTCCAATGAATAGGTTAATTGTTCCATTTGATGTTTTAAAGTAAGGCGAGCGTTCGCTTCTATCCTTAGCTTAACCAGAATCTAATCTAGGTGATCAATCCAGACATGAAACATGAACAATGAAGAACAAATCAAACATGAAAGAGAAACTGATTGAACTTTGAATCTAATCACCGCCGATCCGTGACCGCTTTAAAGCCCTGGGTCACTTAGGGTTCATCTAGTCTAAGCTCTAAGAGTTAAGCTACTCATGTTTTTCACAAAAGAATCAAAGACAAAGATAGAGTTCATCAAACAGAGGAAAAATAGAAAAGGATCTAAAAAACCTAATGAAGACGACTCCGGCAGAACTTCGATCTTCCGGTCAACTGCAATCTTAGCTCTGAGTCTTCGAGATGAAAGGGATGGCGTCACGATCTCTTCCTGGCTCTTCGAACTCTAACTCTCTGCTCCAAAACTTGGGACAATTCTGAAGTATTTGGTATTAGTTGGAATTATGATGTATATCTTTCTGTTGGGCCGCCGGTTAAGTATTTATACTTAACCCTAATACTGTCGATTTTGCCTGACATTTTCGTCAAAAATATGAAGAGATTTTCGGCGAAAATCTTGTGTAGATCGTATTCCATGGGTCTTCTAACAATTGACTACTCAAAGAAGCTGGCAATTTACTCAGGTTTAACACATTGTGCGTGGTGTGAGTTACACGACTTCTAATTCTAAGAAATGCACGGAAATTAAAAATTAAAACTGAAAACAGATCGAAAGATTGGTTGGTTAAACAAAGATGACAGACAAGCTTAGACTTTGAATCCCCCTTCGTTCACCAGAGCATTGGCAATCAACAGATAAGTGGATTTTGATTCTCGTTCAATCAATTCTACGACACCACCATAACTCCTTACCCTTAGGTTTAAGAATGGCGAACGTTCGCTCTATCCGATCTAGCTACCAAGATTAACTAGCCGCCCGGGTACGGTCGCCCGGGTACGAAAGACACACTCCAATGATTAGGTTAATTGTTCGATTTGATGTTTCAAAGTAAGGCGAGCGTTCGCTTCTATCCTTAGCTGAACAAGAATCTAATCTAGGTGATCAATCTAGACAAGAAACATGAACAACGAAGAACAAATCAAACATGGAAGAGAAACTGATTGAACTTTGAATCTAATCACCGCTGATCCGTGACCGCTTTAAAGCCCTGGGTCACTTAGGGTTCATCTAGTCTAAGCTCTACGAGTTTAGCTACTCATGTTCATAACAAAAGAATCAAAGGCAAAGACAGAGTTCATCTTGAACAGAGGAAGAACAGAAAAGGATCTGAAAAACCTAATTAAGATGACTCTGGTAGAACTTCGATCTCCGGTAATCTGCAGTCCTAGCTCCGAGTCTCCGAGGTGAAGGGATGGCGTCACGATTTCTTCCTGGCTCTTCGGGCTCTAAACTCTGCTCCAGAACTCGTGAGAATTCTCGAAGTAATTCATATTATGAGGTATTATCAGTTATTGGGCCGCTGGTTAAGTATTTATACTTAACCCTAATACCGCCGGATTTGCCTGGAATTTTCGCCGAAAACTTCATTATAAATGGGAGCAGGATTTGGTTCGACTTTATTGACTCCTTGGATCAATTCCAGTGTGATTTTTCGAGGTTCCAACGCCTTAGACACGTCCTTGGCTACTTTATTTGACGACAAAAACCTGTGCTAACATGAAAACACTAGAAAACCATCAAACAGACCCGAAACGGGCCACTGTTACCAAAATGGCACGAGAAAGAGCAGTTAAGTGAATATTCGCTATTCTACCCTAAAAACCATGTCTTAAGCCAGGAAATGTCGCTTAAATGGGGCTGATAATCACGTCAAATCGAGTGTCATCAAAATACCCCACACTTAAGCTTTTGCTTGTCCTCAAGCAAACTGAATAGAAACGCTCATGTTCACAAATGATAAGATCTATTAAATTGAAGTTCAATCAAACACAATGAATTATTAGACAGATAATTCCTAGAACAAGTAACCTAACATGCATACTGATCAGCCAAACAGCTTGGTCTCACTAAAAAAACTACACACGACAAGTAATAGCAGCCTGGTCTCACGAATTTGACCTGACCGACCAGACTCCTCACACAGGAAATATTTAGTAAACGGGAAGCTCTCACTCTCTGTGTTTAAAGACGTGTTTCTGCCTCAATCATATTCTGTCACTGAATTATGTCATAAGTTTGCAATTCGACCACATCTCCACCACTGACAACACGAGTAACTAGTCAAGAAGGACTTCCCTGCTAGGATTGTAACGAATTCTACACTACAAGGGTTTATGATGCGATGGATGATGGGAATGTATGATGATGGCTTTGGTGCGGCGTAGCTTTCGACTAACTTCCCTCGAATCTAGCCTATGGTTTCCTACCGTCTAACTAGACACGGGTGGAATAGTGAACGCTCGTCCTATGATACCCTCAAGCAACCTAGCACTTTATTTTCTTTACATATTTTTTTCTTTTGACTTCATTCTTCCATATGTAGGGAGAAGAACGTTTATTGAACTAAACTCGAAACTTTTCTGATTTTTATATTTTTTTCATAATTTCTCTTATTTTTCTATTATTTCCATTTTTTCTTTTTGCCGATTCTTTCTTTTAGTTGCTAGAGGGGTTTACACGTTTGGAAATAATAGCTAAGACCACCTGTTTAATGGCTATAGGCAGGTTACCACAAATCGACTTCCGGTAGGTCAATCTAGAACTACAACCACAAGGGATCAACGGGGAATGAAAGAATGGGAAATGGATGTAATGTATATCGAACCGAAAGAACAGGCCAAGCTCAAGGGTTTACACCTAATGGATTTAACGTTAGGTAGGCTATCTGGCTTAGTAGCTGAATCTAGGTGCCCCTATCATTCTAGAACTCGTGTCATCGTGTGGTCTCGAGTAGGTCTCAAGCAAATTCTAACTCATTCAAGCAAACAGAAAACCACTCAAAAAGAATTGAAATTGCAAGTTACGTGCAATGGATCAAAAGCTCACATTTGGTTTGCTAGTCGGATTCGGCCATTTTCATGCAATCAAGGCTACAAACTACAAGTGTGATTTTAAAAATATGTTTTTACCAGGAAATTTAGCATCAAAATATACACGTTGGTTTTCAGGTTCTAGGTTAAGCAGTCTAAGCATCATTATGAAAGATTGAACAGCAACTTAACATAAAAAATCAAAAACTGAGCCATTCTAATGCTAGAGAGACTGGAAATGAATCACGAGGCACACAAAAACACAATCAAGGGCAATCAAGTTCATGCAAGGTTCTCTAGCATCCTACACCGAACTTAAATCGTACTGTGTCCTCACAGGACTAAAACTAGAGTTCAGAGTGAAGTAGAAGAACTTGGACCGAGATGGTTGGTGTAGGGGATGAGCACGGATCCTCGGAGCAGAGGAAATGTACCAAAGCGAAACAAAGGGAATCTTCCAACTGCCTGCAAAACAAAAACAAATGAAAGATAAAAAGGAAACCGAGACAAGTGTCCCGGATCCACACAGAAAAAAGTTGGATCGAAATCCAAAAAGAAGAAATAAAAATAAAGGACCAGAAAAGGAATACAACCCGATCACTGCTGGTCAGGTGCATCGGGAGGGGGAATGTGGAGGGCGTCGCCAACCTGCCTCTGCCACGCCAGCTGCGCCTCATACCTCTCATCATTGCGGAGCATGTGCTGCTGCATAATAGTCCATCTGGCATCCTGAGTGGCGTTATCAGTGATCCGCCACTCCTGGAGTCGCTCGTACAGCTCTCTGACATCAGCTGGATGCGGTCGGTGCTGAGGATGAGGTGTCTGGTATGGATCTGGAATGGGCACCTGGGGTTGGTATGCATACCTTGCTTGATGGTGTGGCGAGGGTATATAATCATCAAACTACGGCCCCGGTTGAGGCTGCGTGATGCGAACCGCCTCCTCTAGAAAGGGATCGACTCAACACCCAAAACTATATTATCAGCCCCACGAGAACCTAACCTTTGAAACCGGCGGAGAACCTTGAAATCCACTATGTAACGACTTAGGAACCCCAAGTGTTCGGTCGAGTTGGTGCCACAAACAAAGGATGATAGATTTTGATGATAAACCAAAACCTTAAGCTAAGCAACAACGAGCAAAGATGATGTGACTATATTTGGCGCATTTTAAGCCTTCAATTAGCCTAGGGATCTCCCATGTTTGATCTCATTTTGCTATGATTTATATGCATTTATTGAAGTTTTATGCAAAGTGCTATCTTGTTGTCCGGGTGCCACTTTGAGGTCAATTATATGTCTATTGGAGTTATTTTCTTTGCATTTTCATGATTTGGCATTGAAGTACTGGTGACAAGGAGCACGTAGGATCAAACGGGAGGTCAATCAGAGCTAGGACGGAGGAGATATGGCCGTTGCGAGATCAAGAAAAGTGCACATCAAAGCTAAAGAAGTTTTCGGCGAGAACCCTAAGTTCTCGCCAAAAACCCTTAACACTTTCAAGCAGAAGAATGGCAGAAGGCGGACAGCCGATTTATGAAGAACTTTTTGGCGAAAATCATTCAGAGTTTTCGCCGAAAATGTATGAAGGAATGCCAAAGCCGCCGGTGATTTTCAAAGAGATTTTCGGCGAAAATCTTACATAATTTTCGCCGAAAATTCAGGCTATTTCCAGCGGTGCTATTTAAGGAGAGAGGGTGGGAATTTTGGACAACAATTCATTATTCACGGTTCACACCTTCGAACAAAAACCCTTTCTCTCAACTTTCCAATTACTTTTCTCCTCATCTCCAATCCACAACCCTAGAGCAAGGTGCAAATCAAAGTAGAGGAGCTTGGATTGAAGTCCACAACCTTGGAAGAGGAGCGTGCAAGAGGAGGATTGCCGTGGCGTTCTTGGTGATCATCTTTCTTTCTCTTTCCTTCATTTCCTTGGCCATGTGTGGCTGATTTCTTAGGTTTCCTTAGATTGATAGATTAGTTGTGCTAGGATAGAGGTTGATTGTACAAATATGCCATGATTGATCTCGGATTGTAAGAAGATGGTCTCTAGACTTGTTGTTAATTCCAAATTGTGTTACGGCTTGATTTGGTCTATCATTTGTGATGTAATGCATGAGAGTGCTTAGATTACATGGTTTGTAGGTCTAGGGATTGAAGAGAGCATGTTCTAAGAGATTAGATCAACTCAATTCAACCATAGTTGCATGATTTCTCACTTGTGCATTTTATCGAACACTTGGTGTGCATTAGGTTTTTCATTCAATTGAACTTTGATTAGTATTTGGATGATTCTCTTAGTGTTAGGACATTGACATGAGAGTGTGGTGTCTAGCCTAGTGGTCATAGAGTCATAGGAGAGGGTTTTGTAGCTTGGCATTTCATCAAACACCTTTAATGCATCCTTAGTCACTTAGCTTGAGAGCGAGAGCCTAGGTTGAGTGGTTCTAGGATAGGGACTTGGTACGACGAGAGTGCATTGAGTCTATAGAAGGGATTTGCGTGGTCATTCGATTGTATCCTCGATCATGTTTGGCTTGTTTGTGCATTTACTCCTCTTGAGCATGATGAAGCTATCTTTCCAAGTTAACCTCCTTTATCTTTGTTTTGCACCATTTTGTTTTGCTTTCTTGTTTAGTTTCCTTTATGTTTTCATTTCCTTTTCAAACTAAAACCAATTTCAAAAGAATAGACCATCCATGAACCGTGTGAGTATTAGCTTTTGAGAGAGCCCTCATGGAATACGACCTTGATTGTTGTGAGTTAAATCCCTCACATCAAAAGACTTGAAGGAAAAAGAACAAAGTTCTGAATTTTTCATTAATCATTCAACGTGTCTTACAATCGTGGTCGAGGCCTCTATTTATAGCACAAAGGGTGGCCAAGGCCGGTTCCAACTCTAAAAAGGAAAAATTAAAATAATCCAAAAAGATAGGCCGAAGAAACTATTAAGATAAACTAAGTTGTCCGAAGGTAAAACTCTAAAACCGGGTAAAATTCAGAAAAACCCTTATCCAGGCGGATTAGGGCAAATCCGGCTTTCCTTGTCCGGGTGGGATTGGGAAACACTCCGAGCGCGGGCAGGAATCTGGACGCGGGCAGGAAAAGTGGCCCGGAGGGAGATAGCCAATGGTGGGATCAAGATCAACAAGCTTTAATGCCAATGTGGAATGAGCAATGTCCCTATCCATCTCCACCCCACCATCAAGTCTTGCCGGAGTATTATCAAGAGGATTTCACAAGTCATGAACAACATTCTCCACCGCCTTCCATGCTAGAGGAGCTCTTTAAGATGGTTAGAGAAAGCGAGCGTCCTCGAGAGGAGTTCGTAAGTTATGAGGAGCCTTCTCCACCTGTTCCCATGCTTGAGGAAGCTTTGAAGATTGCGGAAGACAATGCGAATGATGACACTCGATTTGACGTGATTATCGGCCTCATTTAAGCGACATTTCCTTGCTTGAAACGTGGTTTTAGGGGTAAAATAGCGAATATTCACTCAACTACCCTATTTCCTACCGATTTGGTTACTTTGGCCCTTTTCGGGCCTATTTGATGGTTTTCTAGTGTTTTTATGTTAGCACAGGTTTTTGCCGTCAAATAAAGTAGCCATGGACGTGTCTAAGGCATAGGAACATCGAGGAACTGAACCGAAATCGATAAAAGGAGCCAATCAAAGTCAAACCGAAAATCTGCCATTCACACTTACAGTTTCGGCGAAACCAAGCCTCCAGTTTCGGCGAAACCAGCAGTTCAAATCAACTGATGCCAAGAGAAGGATGGTTTCGGCGAAACCATTCAACTGCTCGGACCGAAAATAATGAACAGCCGGCGGAGCCCTGAACTCAAGCCAGTTTCGCCGAAACTGTCCCTATGGTTTCGGTGAAAATCCCTTCCAAATCTGGCGCTGTATTGGAAACCCTAAAAACGTACCTATTTAAAGAAGCAGCCGACAACAACATACAACAACTCATTATTCATATTTTCACAAATCAGACTTTTGAGAGTCAGCCGACTCTAGGGTCGATAGATAGAGTTTAGAGAGTTCGAAGATCCGTGGAGAGATCATGACGCCATCCTTCCACCTCGAAGAACTCGGAGCTTAAAGTTGAAGATCCAGGAGATTGAAGCTTCGCGGGAGTCGTCAGAATTAGGTTTTTCAGTTCTTATCTGTTCTTCCTCTGTATGATGATCTTCATTGTTGCCTTTGATTTTCTTGTTTCTGATATGAGTAACTGAACTTGTAGAGCTTAGATTAGATGAACCCTAAGTGACCAGGCTTTAAAGCGGTCACGGATTGGCGGTAATTAGATTCGAAGTTCAATCAGTTCTTTTTCATGTTTGATTCGTTCTTCATTGTTCATGTTTCTTGTCTGGATTGATCCCCTAGATTAGATTCTTGTTAAGCTAAGGATAGAAGCGAACGCTCGCCTTACTTTAGAAAATCGAATTGAACAATTAACCTTATAATTGGAGCGTGCCTTTCGTAGGAACCAGTTAGGGTTAATCCACTGCAAGAGTAACTCATAAATCATTAGTAATTACACCAGTTAATTAAGTCGTTGCGAGAGGCGACCGTACCCGGGCGGCTAGTTAATCTTGGTAGTTAGAACGGATAGAGCGAACGTTCGCCGGTCTTAAACCTAAGGGTAAGGAGTTATGGTGGTGTATAGAAACCGATTGAATTAGAATTGAAAACCGCTGATCTTGTGATTGCCGTTGCTCTGGTGATCTAGGGGGATTCGAAATCTAAGTTCGTCTATCTTCCCGTTAGTCAATCTTTTAATCTTTCTGTCTTTTGTTTTCCTTTGCTTAATAGATTAGAAGTCGTGGAACTCACACCACGCACAACGTGTTTTAACCTGAGTAATTTGCCAGCTTCTTCAAAGTAGTCGATTAGAAGAAACCTTGAGTCGAATACGATCTGCTATACGCTTTTTCTTAGCATTAGTAGTTATTTGGTTGAACGCATCACAACGACACGTTCACCAGCGAACCAACTTAATCGTTTAGCTCAAGGCGTGATGCTCATCAAGGAAGCTCTAGAGTATGAACAACACTCTCCACCTTCCCCCACAATTGAGGAGATGTTGCAAATTGCGGAAGATAATGCGGCCCGGTTGGATCGTTTAACTCAAAGTGTGAAGCTCATCACCGACACCTTTGAACCGGAAGTGCTTGTCATGGAAGAAGAAGAAAGTGAGTTTCCCCAAGAGGAGTTCATGAGCCATGAGAAACCTCTTCCACCTCCTTTCATGCTAGATATGTTACAAATTACGGAGGATAATGCAAACCGAGTTAACCGCTTATCCCAAAGCATAGAGCTCATCACGAAGATTCTTGAGAATGAACGACATCCCAATCATTTGGAGCAAGTTTATGATGATGAAGATGACACTTGTGAATCCGAGGAGCTTGACACGGAAGAAGAGTTGGTAGTGGAGGAGATTGAGGAACATGTTCTACCTGAGGACACACTAAGTAACGATGATGTGAGGATAGAAGAATCAAGGAGACTTGAGGATGATGACCCTTTGGAGGAGGTGAGAGATGATTTGGAGACGCTTTAAGAAGAGGTGACACCGAGAGTGGAGCACGAAAGTGAACAACACCACCCTATTGTGGTTCCACCAAGGATTGTGAGTACTCTTCAATCTTCTTGCTTGATCATGAAGTACTTGTGTCAAGAGACGGACACAAGCTTCATAACCCCCCCTAAGGTGATAATGGAAGAGGAGTCGCCCATGTTTGAACCGGAAAACTCTTCGAGTGACATCACCAACTTGGAGACGATGGAGCTCAATGGTGGCCCCCTACCATACTTTCTTCCTCAAGCTTCGGAACTCAAAGGTAGCAAGCCACCCCAAGGTACCAAGTGTTATACAAGCATCAATGTGCATTTGCTAGTCTACCATTCTCCCAAGATGTTTCTTGGAGCTCAAACTTCATCATGGAAGAAGCTACTTGACATCAAGGAGGTACTAAGTTGGACACCATAACACAGGTATCGTCGAGCTTAAGACGGTAACCAAGCGCTTCTTGGGAGGCACCCCATGTTATCTTTACTTTTTCATTTTTAATTGTTCTTTGAGGTTTTTGTGTTGTTTTAGTTTTTGAATAAGGTTTAGCAAGCAATTGGGATCACTCTTCACCAAGGATCATCATGGAACTCTTTCACTACTATTACGTCCTATGCTCTTCTCTACCAACGCGGTAACTTCGTTCCACCTTACCCTCTCTCTCTTGATCCATGAGGACAATGCTCATGTTAGTCGTAGGGGAGTTTGAGGTTTGGTGTGATTATTTGTCGGTAGAAGTCTAAGGCTATGCTTGAGTTGCATGATCTTGATTGAATGTCAAATTCCTCTATTGTAGAATCATTCGGTTCTTGACTTTTGGTGTTTAATTGACTTCAAGCTTTCATAATGACGGTTAGACTGTTCCACTTATAACCTATAACCAGCATGTTAGCACTAATATCAAATGAGTCTAGGCCAGAACAGAGATTTTATCACTCTTGTATGTTGGTTGATCGGTTTGATACGTGTTTTTGTACCGCTCGATAACACCGGTCTAAGATGATGAAGGCAATCAGAATTTTCACCCTTTTCCATGTTTTTCTTTTCCTTTTTGATCCCTCGTGATTGTGGCTTGAGATTAGACGGAATCCAATTCGAAATCTTTTGTGGAAGTTGTAAGGGGCTAGGGATAAAGTGGCTAATTTGTGAAAAGAAAATAAGAAAAAAAAGAGAAAATGCTCAAAAGAAAAGCTAGGCAAGCTTGGCACCTAAGTGAAGTGTCGGGTTGAGCACTAGCAAAGGAAAAAGCTGTGAGCTAGGCAGGTTCAACACCTAAGTGAAGTGTTGGATCGAGCACTAGTATGCAGTAGAGAAAAAAAAAAAGAGACGAAAAAAATGAAAAAAAAGAGAAAGAAAAAAAAAAGAGTTCTCAAATGTAGCCCTTGATCCTACGCCCGAGTTTGTAAACTGCGGATCTAGAAGCGGATGAAGTCGAGTCGATAGCCACATCATGCTCACTCACCACTTTCCAAAATTTTCCTACCCCCGCCTTATCAGTTCCATTTCCCGAGTTCAAGTCCTTTTAATTAGAGTTGGTGTTGTCGTGGTCGGTTTTTCTGTATCCCAATTTACCGCTACTTGAAGTGTGCAGATATTAGTGAGGTTTAGACTTGTTCGGTTGACGTTCTGGCATGTGTAGGTTAAGTTTGTTCGTGGAACAGTTTAAGCCAAATTGTTATTGCATGAATCTCAATGTGACCGATCTTGTCATTTGTGAACTTGGATGTGTTCTAATTCATTTGCTTGAGGACAAGCAAAGCTTAGTCGTAGGGGCATTTGATGTGACTATATTTGGTGCATTTTAAGCCTTCAATTAGTCTAGGGATCTCCCATGTTTGATCTCATTTTGCTATGATTTATATGCTTTTATTGAAGTTTTATGCAAAGTGCTATCTTATTGTCCGGGTGCCAATTTGAGGCCAATTATTTGTCTATTGGAGTTATTTTCTCTGCATTTTCAGGATTTGGCGTTGAAGTACTGGTGACAAGGAGCACGTAGGATCAAATGGGAGGTCAATCGGAGCTAGGACAGAGGAGATATGGCCGTTGCAAAATCGAGAAAAGTGCACATCAAAGCTGAAGAAGTTTTCGGCGAGAACCCTAAGTTCTCGCCGAAAACTCTTAACACTTTCAAGCAGAAGAATGGCAGAAGGCGGACAGCCGATTTATGAAAAACTTTTCGGCAAAAATCATTCAGAGTTTTCGCCAAAAATGTATGAAGGAATGCCAAAGCCGCCGGTGATTTTCAAAGAGATTTTCGGCGAAAATCTTACATAATTTTCGCTGAAAATTCAGGCTATTTCCAGCGGTGCTATTTAAGGAGAGAGGGGTGGGAATTTTGGACAACAATTCATTATTCACAATTCAAACCTTCGAACAAAAACCCTTTCTCTCAACTTTCCAATTACTTTTCTCCTCATCTCCAATCCACAACCCTAGAGCAAGGTGCAAATCAAAGTAGAGGAGCTTGGATTGAAGTCCACAACCTTGGAAGAGGAGCTTGCAAGAGGAGGATTGCCATGGTGTTCTTGGTGATCATCTTTCTTTCTCTTTCCTTCATTTCCTTGGCCATGTGTGGCTGATTTATTAGGTTTCCTTGGATTGATAGATTAGTTGTGCTAGGATAGAGGTTGATTGTACAAATATGCCATGATTGATCTTGGATTGTAAGAAGATGGTCTCTAGACTTGTTGTTAATTCCAAATTGTGTTATGGCTTGATTTGGTCTATCATTTGTGATGTAATGCATGAGAGTGCTTAGATTACATGGTTTGTAGGTCTAGGGATTGAAAAGAGCATGTTCTAAGAGATTAGATCATCTCAATTCAACCATAGTTGCATGATTTCTCACTTGTGCATTTTATCGAACACTTGCTGTGCATTAGGTTTTTCATTCAATTGAACTTTGATTAGTCTTTGGATGATTCTCTTAGTGTTAGGACATTGACATGAGAGTGTGGTGTCTAGCCTAGTGGTCATAGAGTCATAGGAGAGGGTTTTGTAGCTTGGCATTTCATCAAACACCTTTAATGCGTCCTTAGTCACTTAGCTTGAGAGCGAGAGCCTAGGTTGAGTGGTTCTAGGATAGGGACTTAGTGCGACGAGAGTGCATTGAGTCTACAGAAGGGATTTGCGTGGTCATTCGATTACATCCTCGATCATCTTTGGCTTGTTTGTGCATTTACTCCTCTTGAGCATGATGAAGCTATCTTTCCAAGTTAAGCTCCTTTATCTTTGTTTTGCACCATTTTGTTTTGCTTTCTTGTTTAGTTTCCTTTATGTTTTCATTTCCTTTTCAAACTAAAACCAATTTCAAAAGAATAGACCATCCATGAACCGTGTGAGTATTAGCTTTTGAGAGAGCCCTCATGGAATACGACCTTGATTGTTGTGAGTTAAATCCCGCACATCAAAAGACTTGAAGGAAAAAGAACAAAGTTCTGAAATTTTCATTAATCATTCAACGTGTCTTACAATCGTGGCCAAGGCCGGTTCCAACTCTAAAAAGGAAAAATTAAAATAATCCTAAAAGATAGGCCGAAGAAACTATTAAGATAAACTAAGTTCTCCGAAGGTAAAACTCTAAAACCGGGTAAAATTCAGCAAAACCCTAATCCAGGCGGATTAGGGCAAATCCGGCTTTCCTTGTCCGGGTGGGATTGGGAAACACTCCGGGCGCGGGTAGGAATCCGGACGCTGGTAGGAAAAGTGGCCCGGAGGCGTCGTGATGGCATTTCCGTAAATATCGCTGGCTCCGGGTGACCGGGTGGCCAGGTGATGTCCTTCGGCTGTGGTGACCGGCTCGGCATCACTTGCTCCGGACTTGGTACTAGGGTTTTAGAGATGTCGGGGTATTCTGGCCTTTTGGTTGGCATTTCCTCGGACAAGCGAGCTTTTCCCCAAGTATTTTGACCTCCTGAGTCTCCTGGCATCAACTTGTCCGCCAGATTCTGAATGCTGAGCAAGGTTGTCCGGGGCTTGAGTTGGCAGTCCGCATCTGCCGGGGCCGGGGCAGTGTTGGATGGTCCTTCTGTCAGGGCCATGTATTCTTGAATCTGTGCTCCAGAATTGCCTCCGTATGTTCTCTGGAGTGTGCCTGATTTGTGGGCTCCTTGAGGTGAGGCTAGGGGCAGGCCGATACCCTTCTCTAGTTCTAGGGCTTACGTCTCGGGTCAGCAACATGGCCTGAAATGTTTTCCCATCTCGTGGAGCCTTTCTCCCTGCTTGGGGAGGCCTTAGCCTATACTTCAGCTCATATCTTGGTTTGAGGGCTTGTAGATGGCCGGCCCTTAGTTCTATGCGCTTCTTGTATGGCCCTAGGGTTCTGCCTCCTGCGGGTGACCCTGGTTGGGTGTAAGTGTATTGGCGTGTACTGGGGTAGCTGGGCCGGGTCATATCATCCCCCTCTTCTTGACTGGGATTTGTCCCCAAATCCATCTCGGGGTCTTTTCTAGAACCCATCACTCTTTTCCAAACTTCAGCAATTTTGTGGGCTACGGTCGGGAAAGACTTAGCATCATCCGTGGACCTAGGAGTGTCATTTGAGTCGGTAACGGACCAAGGCTCAGATTTTTCAGTGTCTTTTCCATCAGTCTCCATATCTTCCTTTCCTGAAATACTGTCAACAACAATGTTAAGGCTCAGAGAGGTGTTTGGTGAGGGTTCCTCACTCATATCCACATCCGGGTCAGCATCCGGATCTTCTTCACTCGGGGCAGCCTTTAAAATCCGTCGGGAGATGATCTCCCATTGAATCTTGGGTGCATAGGGGCTGGGACCGAGTACTGGGACTCCGGGGCCTGGTAGGGTAGCACCAGGGTTGTCGGGGTTGGTTGGCGCTGAGGCTGGGCGTCGGGGTAGCTTGGTGGCCGTCGGGGCCGTTGTTCTGCTCCAGGACGTCGATGAGGGCATCTTCTGTCTTTAGGCCAAAAATGGCCGAGGGAATGTTCAAAAGGCTCGGGGTGGGCCGATTGACATCATCCGGCTCGGACAGGATGTCCGGGACAGTCTCCCGTGCTGGGTCGGTCGGTGTGACCTGCTCAGCATCAGCCGATGCATCCGGGGTGATCACTCGGCTGTTGAAGGCTGCAAATTTCTCCAGACCTTCCACGTTGACTTCTTCTCCTTCACTGGACTCTTCTTCTTCATCTTCACCAATTGGCTCCTCCTCATCATCAGTGATGACCTCTCCTTCTCTAAGCACAATGGCTCGGGTGTTAGGACAGTCCCTTGCCATGTGACCCCTGCCTTGACATTTGAAACAGACAATGGCACTAGGCCGAGCATTAGTAGTAGGATTTTTTGGACCGGGGTTTTGTGTTACCCGTGATGCCGACCCTTGGTTAGGGTTTGGCCTCGATCCAAAATTCTTGCTAGTTTTTGGCCTCCAAGGGGTGTTTCCTGCGCTCCTGTCTCCTCTCACAGGGGCGCTGATTGGTGGCGGGGTAGTAGTCCTTCTTCCAAGGCCATTCTTTAGCTCCTTCTCAACCCTAATAGCCGTGGTTACCAAGTCATCATAATCAACAAAGTTGAGGATGTTGACTTGATGTAGGACTTCTCTTCGTAATCCTCCGGTGAACCTTGCTATTTTGGTATCTTCATCTTCACTTAGGTCAAGCCTTGTGACCAGGATCTCCATCTCCTTATTGTACTCTCCAACCGACATGTTCCCTTGCTTTAAAAGTTGAAGCTTGGTATGCAAGTCTCCATTGTAGCTGCTTGGTACAAACTTTCTCCTCTTCTTTCTCTTGAGACTCCTCCAACTAAGGATAGAATCCTCTTCTTCTCTCCTGATCTGATTCCTGAGCTGAGCCCACCACAAAGCAGCATACTCAGTAAACTGTGGCTAGGGTTACCTTTTTCCTCTCGGAATAGTTATGGCATTCAAAGAAGTCCTCCATGCTCCTCTCCCAATCAATGTACTCGTCAGGATTTGCCTTGCCAGCAAATTTGGGTACATTGAGCTTCAAGCTGCTCACATCATCGTCGATCTCTTGTAAATTCCTTCTTGGCCATTGGGGGCCATCTGCATTAGGGGCTCCGAGTTGCTCAGCGATCCGGGTGATGTTTTGAGCCAAGGTGGCCAGGTGTGCCTCCACGGCAGTAAGCCTCTCTTCTGCCATGATTAGTACACGAACAAAGGACCTCCCAAATCTCTCTTATGAAACCTCACACACTCTTTCTCTTACCACTCGTGTATAAAAAAATTCTAAGTTCACTCAAAATTAGGGTTTTCTTTGAAAAATCCAAAACAAAGGCAATTTCAATTCAAGTAGTTGCAAGTTTCTTCGAACCTATGAAGTCTAAGTCTACCAATGACACAAAACAAGACCTTATACCTAGGGTTTCGGATTTCTAGGGCAAGAACTTGTGATCCTAGTCCGTGGGATGACAAGACAACAAGTTTGGGTGTTCTACTAAGAAAGCTACTAGCTAATCTTATGAAAAACCCCTCTTCTTGAACTTAACCTACTACCTTGATTGTGAACGTGGCCTTGCTTTTTAGCTAGGTCAAATTTCTGTTTTTCTAGACCTCGATTCTTTTCTTTTCTTTACTTTGATTCTTCTTTTTGTATTTTCTTTTGATGGCCACAGCTTTTTCTCACAACGAAACTAAAAGAAAGGTAGAAGATTAGAACAAACACAATGAAACTATTTTAGTGGTTTTCTGAACTTGAAAATAACGAAAACAAAAGATATGAATCCAAGCAAAGAACCTGGAAACTGGTTGGTGGTCCAAGAGTTGAACTTTGCTCTGATACCAGCTGATGTGAACCGCCTCCTCTAGGAAGGGATCGACTCAACACCCAAAACTATATTATCAGCCCCACGAGAACCTAACCTTTGAAACCGGCGGAGAACCTTGAAATCCACTAAGTAACGACTTAGGAACCCCAAGTGTTTGGTCGAGTTGGTGCCACAAACAAAGGATGATAGCCTTTGATGATAAACCAAAACCTTAAGCTAAGCAACAACGAGCAAAGACTTGAAGGAAAAAGAACAAAGTTCTGAAATTTTCATTAATCATTCAACGTGTCTTACAATCGTGGCCGAGGCCTCTATTTATAGCACAAAGGGTGGCCAAGGCCAGTTCCAACTCTAAACAGGAAAAATTAAAATAATCCTAAATGATAGGCCGAAGAAACTATTAAGATAAACTAAGTTGTCCGAAGGTAAAACTCTAAAACCGGGTAAAATTCAGCAAAACCCTAATCCGGGCGGATTAGGGCAAATCCGGCTTTCCTTGTCTAGGTGGGATTGGGAAACACTCCGGGCGCGGGCAGGAATCCGGACGCGGGCAGGAAAAGTGGCTCGGAGGCGCGTGATGGCATTTCCGTAAATATTGCTGGCTCCGGGTGACCGGGTGGCCAGGTGATGTCCTTCGGCTGTGGTGACCGGCTCGGCATCACTTGCTCCGGACCTGGTACTAGGGTTTTAGTGATGCCGGGGTATTCTGGCCTTTTGGTTGGCATTTCCTCGGACAAGCGAGGTTTTCCCCTAGTATTTTGACCTCCTGAGTTTTCTGGCATCAACTTGTCCACCAGATTCTGAATGCTGAGCAAGGTTGTCCGGGGCTTGAGTTGGCTGTCCGCATCTGCCGGGGCCGGGGCAGTGTTGGATGGTCCTTCCATCTAGGCTATGTATTCTTGAATCCTCCTTTTTCTGTGCTCCTAAATTGCCTCCATATGTTCTCTGGAGTGTGCTTGATTTGAGGGCTCCTGGAGGTGAGGCTAGGGGCAGGCCGAGACCCTTCTCTAGTTCTAGGGCTTACGTCTCGGGTCAGTAGCATGGCCTGAAATATTTTCCCATCTCGTGGAGCCTTTCTCCCTGCTTAGGGAGGCCTTAGCCTATACTTCAGCTCATATCTTGGTTTGAGGGCTTGTAGATGGTCGACCCTTAGTTCTATGCGCTTCTTGTATGGCCCTAGGGTTCTGCCTCCTACGGGTGACCCTGGTTGGGTGTAAGTGTACTGGCGTGTACTGGGGTAGTTGGGCCGGGTCATATCATCCCCCTCTTCTTGACTGGGATTTGTCCCCAAATCCATCTCGGGGTCTTTTCTAGAACCCATCACTCTTTTCCAAACTTCAGCAATTTTGTGGGCTACGATCGGGGAAGAGTTAGCATCATCCGTGGACCTAGGAGTGTCATTTGAGTCGGTAACGGACCAAGGCTCGGATTCTTCAGTGTCTTTTCCATCAGTCTCCATATCTTCCTTTCCTGAAATACTGTCAACAACAATGTTAAGGCTCGGAGAGGTGTTTGGTGAGGGTTCCTCACTCATATCCACATCCGGGTCAGCATCCGGATCTTCTTCGCTCGGGGCAGCCTTTAAAATCCGTCGGGAGATGATCTCCCATTGAATCTTGGGTGCATAGGGGCTGGGACCGAGTACTGGGACTCTGGGGCCTGGTAGGGCAGCACCAGGGTTGCCGGGGTTGGTTGGGCCTGGTCGGGTGGCGCTGAGGCTGGGCGTCGGGGTAGCTTGGTGGCCGTCGGGGTCGTTGTTCTGCTCCATGACGTCGATGAGGGCGTCTTCTGTCTTTAGGCCAAAAATGGCCGAGGGAATGTTCAAAAGGCTCGGGGTGGGACGATTGACATCATCCGGCTCGGACAGGATGTCCGGGACAGTCTCCCGTGCCGGGTCGGTCAGTGTGACCTGCTCGGCATCAGGCGGTGCATCCGGGGTGATCACTAGGCTGTTGAAGGCTGAAAATTTCTCCAGGCCTTCCACGTTGACTTTTTCTCCTTCACTGGACTCTTCCTCTTCATCTTCACCGATTGGCTCCTCCTAATCATCAGTGACGACCTCTCCTTCTCTAAGCACCATGGCTCGGGTGTTAGGACAGTCCCTTGCCATGTGACCCCTGCCTTGACATTTGAAACACACAATGGCACTAGGCCGAGCATTAGTAGTAGGAATTTTTGAGCCGGGGTTTGGTGTTACCCGTGATGCCGACCCTTGGTTTCGGTTTGGCCTCGATCCAGAATTCCTGCTAGTGTTTGGCCTCCAAGGGGTGTTTCCTGCACTCCTGTCTCCTCTTACAGGGGTGCTGATTGGTGGCGGGGTAGTATTCCTTCTTCCATAGCCATTCTTTAGCTTCTTCTCAACCCTAATAGCCGTGGTTACCAAGTCATCATAATCAACAAAGTTGAGGATGTTGACTTGATGTAGGACTTCTCTTTGTAATCCTCCGATGAACCTTGCTATTTTGGCATCTTCATCTTCACTTAGGTCAAGCCTTGTGACTAGGATCTCCATCTCCTTATTGTACTCTCCAACCGACATGTTCCCTTGCTTCAAAAGTTAAAGCTTGGTATGCAAGTCTCTATTGTAGCTGCTTCGTACAAACTTTCTCCTCATCTTCCTCTTGAGACTCCTCCAACTAAGGATAGGATCCTCTTCTTCTCTCCTAATCTGATTCCTAAGCCGAGCCCACCACAAAGCAGCATAGTCAGTAAACTCAATTGTGGCTAGGGTTACCTTTTTCCTCTCGGAATAGTTATGACATTCAAAGAAGTCCTCCATGCTCCTCTCCCAATCAATGTACTCGTCAGGATTTGCCTTGCTAGCAAATTTGGGTACATTGAGCTTCAAGCTGCTCACATCATCGTCGATCTCTTGCAAATTCCTTCTTGGCCGTTGGGGGCCATCTCCATTAGGGGCTCCGAGTTGCTCGGCGATCCGGGTGATGTTTTGAGCCAAGGTGGCCAGGTGTGCCTCCACGGCAGTAAGCCTCTCTTCTGCCATGATTAGTACACGAACAAAGGACCTCCCAAATCTCTCTAATGAAACCTCACACACTCTTTCTCTTACCACTCGTGTATAAAAAATTCTAAGTTCACTCAAAATTAGGGTTTTCTTTGAAAATTCCAAAACAAAGGCAATTTTAATTCAAGTAGTTGCAAGTTTCTTCGAAGCTATGAAGTCTAAGTCTACCAATGACAGAAAACAAGACCTTATACCTAGGGTTTCGGATTTCTACGGCAAGAACTTTTGATGCTAGGCCGTGGGATGACAAGACAACAAGTTTGGGTGTTCTACTAAGAAAGCTACTAGCTAATCTTATGAACAAACCCTCTTCTTGAACTTAACCTACTACCTTGATTGTGAACGTGGCCTTGCTTTTTAGCTAGGTCAAATTTCTGTTTTTCTAGACCTCGATTCTTTTCTTTTCTTTTCTTTTCTTTTCTTTGATTCTTCTTTTTGTATTTTCTTTTGATTTCCACAACTTTTTCTCACAACGAAACTAAAAGAAAGGTAGAAGATTAGAACAAACACAATGAAACTATTTTAGGGTTTTTCTGAACTTGAAAATAATGAAAACAAAAGATATGAATCCAAGCAAAGAACCTGGAAATTGGTTGGTGGTCCAAGAGTTGAACCGTGCTCTGATACCAGCTGATACGAACCGCCTCCTCTAGGAAGGGATCGACTCAACACCCAAAACTATATTATCAGCCCCACGAGAACCTAACCTTTGAAACCGGCGGAGAACCTTGAAATCCACTAAGTAACGACTTAGGAACCCCAAGTGTTCGGTCGAGTTGGTGCCACAAACAAAGGATGATAGCCTTTGATGATAAACCAAAACCTTAAGCTAAGCAACAACGAGCAAAGACTTGAAGGAAAAAGAACAAAGTTCTGAAATTTTCATTTATCATTCAACGTGTCTTACAATCGTGGCTGAGGCCTCTATTTATAGCACAAAGGGTGGCCAAGGCCGGTTCCAACTCTAAAAAGGAAAAATTAAAATAATCCTAAAAGATAGGCCGAAGAAACTATTAAGATAAACTAAGTTGTCCGAAGGTAAAACTCTAAAACCGGGTAAAATTCAGCAAAACCCTAATCCGGGCGGATTAGGGCAAATCCGGCTTTCCTTGTCCGGGTGGGATTGGGAAACACTCCGGGCGCGGGCAGGAAAAGTGGCCCGGAGGCGCGTGATGGCATTTCCGTAAATATCGCTAGCTCCGGGTGACCGGTGGCCAGGTGATGTCCTTCGGCTGTGGTGACCGGCTCGGCATCACTTGCTCCGGACCCGGTACTAGGGTTTTAGTGATGCCGGGGTATTCTGGCCTTTTGGTTGGCATTTCCTCGGACAACCGAGGTTTTCCCCAAGTATTTTGACCTCTTGAGTCTTCTGGCATCAACTTTTTCGCCAGATTCTGAATGCTGAGCAAGGTTGTCCGGGGCTTGAGTTGGCTGTTCGCATCTGCCGGGGCCGGGGCAGTGTTGGATGGTCCTTCCTTTTGGGCCATGTATTCTTGAATCCTCCTATTTTCTGTGCTCCAGAATTGCCTCCATATGTTCTCTGGAGTGTGCATGATTTGTGGGCTCCTGGAGGTGAGGCTAGGGGCAGGCCGAGACCCTTCTCTAGTTCTAGGGCTTACGTCTCGGGTCAGCAACATGGCCTGAAATATTTTCCCATCTCGTGGAGCCTTTCTCCCTGCTTGGGGAGGCCTTAGCCTATACTTCAGCTCATATCTTGGTTTGAGGGCTTGTAGATGGCCGGCCCTTAGTTCTATGCGCTTCTTGTATGGCCCTAGGGTTCTGCCTCCTACGGGTGACCCTGGTGGGGTGTAAGTGTACTGGCGTGTACTGGGGTAGCTGGGCCGGGTCATATCACTGCGGCTCCTCAGAATCATCTTCTTCATCCGATTCTTCCACATGCTGGAGGGGAGGATCTGCCGCTACCTGGGGACCAAGGTCCAACTCGAGGTCGTACTCGACCGCCAAATCACCTCCGACGGTGTATACTCTACGTCGTGGGACGTCCGGGCCATATGACTGGCTGAGACCGAGGGAGATGATGAGTTGGCCGACAAAGTTGCCTCCAAGGAGTGAGCTAGGCGGATTCGGCTTCTGAGTCTTCTGGCGGAATATGCGGGCAAGCACCCATCCGGAATGAAGGGGATAACCTTCCCAGATGGCGCGAAGAAGAATGAGCTCCTCTTTGCTAATGTGGTGGCAGCTCTTATCTGGGGCAAACAAAAGAGAACGACGCCAAACCATATGTATAAAGCGATAAAGAGGGTGAGAGAGGGACTTAACTGAGTTTTGGAGCGTGGTCCGATCACCTGGCACTCCAGTCATGTGGCTCCATAGCGCGTCGTACTCCTCTCCGTTGCCTGAGTTGTCCTCCCAGCCGAGGTGATGATCCTTGTAATGCTCCTAGGGGATGCCAAGGTGGGCGGCAAACTCATCGTAGGTGAATGACTTGTACACCTCGCCAAGATAGAAGGAGACGACCTTCCTGTGCTGCCTCCTATTATGCTCATCTAGCTCAAACGTGGCCTAGAACTCCTGGAGAGCGACGTCTGGGAAGTCAGCAGCTATGGTGGTCAGCTTGAGAAGTCCGGAAGGTATCAGTGAGTCGAGCACATTCCGGTACCAGTCCTCGTTGTACTCAAGGAGGGAATCCAATGAAAGTGGGCGCACATCGGCTCCAGGAACATGCTCGGGCCTCTGGTAGCGCTCAAAGTAGTGCACCAGTAGGCGGGCGACAATAGAGTGGTACCGACACGGCCAGGGAAGGCTGGTGGAGGGTCGTGGGCAGTCGGTGTGACGGGAGCTGGAGGTGGTGTCAAGTCGCGCCTTAGTCTTGCGCTCATGAGTGAAATTCCTATAGCCAGAAACGAAACCAGATTAATTAACTAATAACCCACCCCACACTTAGTAGAAAAACTCAATTTCACAAAGAAATGAGGAAAACCGAGTGGGGGGTAAGCAAATTAAGTAACCGGTAATCACAATAAATCACAAAGCATGCATATGTCTAGCCGGAATGTTCATATCATAATTAGAGATCAGAAGTCAAACCGACATTCAAAAAGTCGACATCATAGCACATTGAACCTTAATCATGGCAATTCTAGCTCAAAGCGGGAAATGACGGCATAATTATAAATTCATATTGCAAGCACAGTAATATGAATGTGAATGAACACACATGGCAGCCAAACGAGCATAAACAGTTCATGGTCAAACTGACATTTCACAAAAGTCAACACCGCAAAGAATCAATCCTTAAGCATAGCAACACACGATCAAATGGTATTATAATTCAGCATAATTCTCCCTAAGCATGCTAGATCAGGCGAAATCAATTCAGCTAACCTAGTTCACACGAATCAGTCAGCACGCAAATCGAGGTAGACCAAAAAAGTCAACCAAAGTCAACCCTGACGAAATTCAGCATTCAACATGTCAAAAGATTCGGAATGAAAAGTTCTACAACTTACATTGAAGCCATGAGTGCTGAAAAATGAACGGAGAGAGAGAAATCAGTGAAAAATCAAGAAAACTAGGGTTTGGCTGAACGGGAGCTCTAGAGCTCTGATTCGAATGATCTACGGCTCGAAACGATCGAAAAAGGGAGGGGAGAGGTGCAGCGGCAGCGGTGGCGGGAAACGGTGGCGGCGGCGAAAGAGTGGCGGCGGCGGCGTTCGGGTTTAAAACAGGGGGAGGTTTTGTTTTATTTCAAAAATGCAAAGTGAGGGGGAGAGAGAGAGTGACCGGGAAAATAAGGGAAGATTTTGTGAATTTTGTCTCTAGTTTTTGGCAAAAATTTGTGCAATTTTTTGCCAAAAACCCAAGTTAAAATTGTTTGCCAGTTTTCAAAAGAGTTTTCATAGAGTTTTCGCCGAAAAGTTTAGTTAGAATCGATCAGAAAACACAGTGGGATCTACAAGGAAGTTTTCACCAAAAAATGTGACAGTTTTCGCCGAAAAGTTTGACCTGTACGATCAGAAAATCACAATTAAATCAACAAAAATCGGAACAACCTCAAACAACTTGTGATTGCAACGACACACAAACTACACACGAAAAATAAGAAATCATGCAAACTGACACTTTTGGCTCCCCCGAACCGACTCTAAAACAAGGACTTCGACACAAATGAAAAACTGACTCCAGCCGTGGGTTGCCTCCCACAAAGCGCTCTTGATTAACGTCATTGAGCTGGACGATACTTGGACGGTATTAGGAGACATCCCAACTCAGGATCTCCTTAACGCTAGCATCGGAATTCATGAAGTAGAGCTTCGGGGCATCTCCATCAAGCATAAATTACTTCCCGTTAGCGTGTATGAGCTTGGTACATCCATCGAGAAGGTGATCAGTGATCTTGAACGGACCAAAAAGTTCTCTCGAGGGATCATCCTCTATAAGGAAGACGGTGGTAGGAATGAGAACGATCGTCTTCGTCTTCTCTTTAAACTCCGGCTTTGTATTTCCTTAGGAGGTGCATTTGGCTTCTCCTTCAATACTTGCTCCGGCCCCGGTAGCTCGGAAGGAATTGGTGGTGCAGCTGGCTCAGAAGATGGTGGCGGAACAACTGGTCTCCAGACCATTTGAGTCTTCTTCTTTTGGTTCTTCCTCCGGGACCTGCCAGGTTCCTTGCTTGGCTGTGAAGAAGAGGCTTTCAGTTCCTTCTTCTTTGGCGGCTTTTGAGCGGAAGATTTTAGTTTCTTCTTGATAATCCGTTCAACATCTGCAACAACAGTTAATCTAGGAACACTAGAAGAGACATCAGTAACGGAGTTGACCGGAGTCAACTCCACAGTTTCAACAGCTAGACAATGAGATTCTTCATTCAAAGGAGTATATTGCATCCCGTCTTTAAGGCGGAACGTTATCGTGTCCTTACCAACCCTCAAGGTCAAGGAACCATTTGGAACGTTAATTTGCATTCCAGTTGTTGCCATGAAGAGTCGTCCTATGAGAATGGTAGAATCATCCTTACTAGTATCTATGATCACATAGTCAGCTAAGAACGTGAAAGGACCACATTTAGTAACAACGTCTTTTATTTCTCCTCTCGGAGTTTTCAGTGATCTATCAGCAAAGACAAGTTGTATGCTAGTTGGTTCAAGTTCTCCTAGGTTCAATTTTTCAAATAAACTCATAGGCATAACATTGACAGACGCGCCTAGATCAACCAACTACGTTCTATCTCAACATCATTAATAACTAGAGGAAGCGTGAAAGAACCAGGATCA
This sequence comes from Linum lewisii, assembly GCA_034768395.1. NCBI lineage: Eukaryota > Viridiplantae > Streptophyta > Magnoliopsida > Malpighiales > Linaceae > Linum > Linum lewisii. Next base: position 48,073,011 of record CM068298.1, on the reverse strand, counting down.
GAACACTTAGCTGGATATGGCGATGAAGGTTTCTTGATACGAGCGGCTATCATATCCTTCTTTACCTCCCCACATGCCAGTATCGATCCTTGCGTTCGGTAGCAATGCTCTTGGAAAAGGAGGCTTCACGTAGTACGGAGCAAGAGGAGGATCATACTCCTTAGGTGCCTCCGTGGGTGCTTCCTTCTTCTCTGGAGCTTCATCAGTCCTGCATAAATTAGAAGAAGCATTAGTAGATGAGTTTGTTGGTTCTTGAACGGATACCATCTTAGCTTGCTCCTTTCTCGGATTTGGCTCGGTTTGGCTTGGAAGTTGGCCAAATGGTCGACTAGATGCTAGCATGCTAGAGATCTGGTTCACAGCCTGCTCAATTCTTTGACCGGATGCAATCTGTTCTTGGTTGAGAAGAGCTTGGGCCTTCAACTGACTGTCGTGATCGTCAAGTCTGGTAATGATCTGACTAAGCTTCTTATCTAGTTCACTGACGTTGTTGTCCCTCTGATGTTGCTGCCCTGTATAGGTATTATTCAGATATTGATTCTGGCGATTGCCATGAGCAGTTTTATAGTTACCCGGATTGCGTGCGGTGGCTGGTAGACACCTGCCAGCGGATGGTTCGGCTTCTGATCCTGTGCTGGACCAGTTGGTCGGCTGTTCTGGTTCTGGTCGTGGTTTTGGTTGGCACTGGCATTGTAGGGAGGTCTATCTTGATAATTCCCCTGTTGCCTGAAATAGCGGTAGCCAACATAACCGTTCTGATTGTTGCTGAAGCCTTGTTGAATGAAATTGACTTCTTCGGCAGACCAGACTTCTGTTTTACCAAAATTCTGGCACCGGCCTCCATTATGCACACAAGCTCCTCACCACTCGCAATCGGCAACATAGACAGCGGCTGCCGGTGGCTTGATGGGTGTAGAAGAGTTCTTCAGATGCTTCTCTACTTCTACCTTAATGGTCGCTTCGAGATCGAGCTTGCTTCTTGATCCTTCAGATTTTCGCTCCCAGTTCCTTGACTTGGAAGCACAGTTCGCGAAATGAAGAAGAGCAGCTTCAGGTGTAAGTGTAGTGCAATCCCCTTTTGCTAGGGAATTGACCCATTTGGCCGATTCTTCTCGAAGACCTCGAGCAAAGATTTAAGCTAACTGTCTTTGCTCGAAACCATGGTGAGGACAGTTGTAAAGAAGTTCTTGGAATTCATTCCAAGTATCATATAAGCTCACTCCTTCCTTCTGAGAGAATTGGGCGATGCTGTCCTTGAAACTGTGGTTCTGGAGGGAGGGAAGTACTCTTCGATGAAGTCTTGAGTGAGAGTCTCCCAGTTGGTGTAGTAGCCCGGTGGTTTGCCAGTAAGCCACCTCTTAGCAGCGCCTTTCAGAGAGAACGGGAAAGCTCTCAAGCAAAGAGTGTTCTTGTCGAGATTCCCATTCTTGAAAGTGCCACAGAGATCAATGAAATCCTCCAGATGCGTGCACGGATTGTCTAGTGGCCTGCCTTCAAACTGTAGATCCCTAGAGATCATAGTCGAGAATGGAATCTTGATGTCATAGTCAGGATCTCCTTCAATGCGCGGCATGGCAAAGGAAGATCGAACGCTAGTCGCGCTCGGCTTGTTGTAGTCAGCTAGACTCTTCTGTGCACCGCCTGGTGGTGGTGGTTGATGACCGCCTAGTGGTGGTAACTGATCAGTCATCCTGGGAGATGAAGGAGGTGAAAGTGATTCGGTGTATGAAGCGGATGAAGATGACTGTGAAGATGGAAATGAGGAACTCTCCTTCAGTTCCTCGATCTTGATCGGAGTGACAGATGGAGGTGGATTGGTTCTGCCTCTCTTTGGAATCTATGATTGTCTTGGCGGAGCAGAACTGCCTGGTCTCTCTACACTCTTAGCCTTGTCAATCTTGGCGCTTTGGAGACATGTGAGAGGGCGGTGGTGCATAAACCTATGAACAACCTACAAATGACAAAAACAAACAAAACCAGTGTAAAATCGAAGTGGATGGAAAAGTGGAAGATGGAAAGTAGAAGAATAAGATGCCAGTTCTTCTTTCAAACAATTAAAAGAAGTCCCCGCAACGGCGCCAATTTGATGAACGCTGCAGAACAGGGTATCAAATAACTACCAAGCTAGAAAGCTAGGGTAGATCGTATTCCACGGGTCTTCTAAGATTTGACTACTCAAAGAAGCTGGCAATTTACTCAGGTTTAACACTTTGTGCGTGGTGTGAGTTCCACGCCTTCTAATTCTAAGAAATGCACAGAAATAAAAAATTAAAACTGAAAATAGATCGAAAGATTGGTTGGTTAAACAAAGATGACATACAAGCTTAGACTTTGAATCCCCCTTCGTTCACCAGAGCATTGGCAATCAACAGATCAGCGGATTTTGATTCTCGTTCAATCAATTCTAAGACACCACCATAACTCCTTACCCTTAGGTTTAAGACTGGAGAACGTTCGCTCTATCCGATCTAGCTACCAAGATTAACTAGCCGCCCAGGTACGGTCGCCTCTCGCAATGACTTAATTAACGGGTGCAATTACTAACGATTTATGAGTTACTCTTGCAGTGGATTAACCCTAACTGGTTCCTACGAAAGGCACACTCCAATGATTAGGTTAATTGTTCGATTTGATGTTTTAAAGTAAGGCGAGCGTTCGCTTCTATCCTTAGCTTAACAAGAATCTAATCTAGGTGATCAATCCAGACAAGAAACATGAACAACGAAGAACAAATCAAACATGAAAGTGAAACTGATTGAACTTTGAATCTAATCACCGCCGATCCGTGACCGCTTTAAAGCCCTGGGTCACTTAGGGTTCATCTAGTCTAAGCTCTACGAGTTTAGCTACTCATGTTCATAACAAAAGAATCAAAGGCAAAGACAGAGTTCATCTTGAACAGAGGAAGAACAGAAAAGGATATGAAAAACCTAATTAAGATTGTCGTGAACGTTTCCGTCCGCGGTGGGCCGGCACCTCCGAAGCTTTCGAGTTTATTTTTGGTTATGGAGTCGCCACCAATCGTTAGAGCGGATTGGACGCTTAGGTGTCCAAATCGGGTTATCCAACCGGATTTGGACTAGATCTGCGAAACAGAGATCGGGATTCGGGGACGGTTACGTGTGGGGAAGGATTAGCACCCCCACAATGCCCAGAAAAACCGGTACTACCGATCGCGATAAGGTTATTTTCTTGACGGCTTGATTAAGGAGATAGGCGTTCACGCTCCCTCTTTGGGGATTGCGTTACTAACTCAGATTTTTATATTTTATTGATTTAGTTTATAAAATTTTAACGGAGGGGGGAATTTTAAAATCGGACTCGAGTCGAGTGACTGCCTACGTATCCGGAGGCCGGAATCAAAGTCCACGTAGTTCGTCGTTTTAAAATCGGGTTGGTTTGGGGTATTTTTTATCTTTCAAGGTTTTATTGCTTTTTATATACATTAGCTTAAGGAGCAATTTACTTTTTAAGATTTTATTATCTTATTTAGCGATATTTATATTTAAAGGGGAGAATTTTCACGGGTCATCTTTTTTTTTGATGAATAATTACTGATTTTATTTATCATCAAAAAACTTGAGGGCCAAAACAAGAGAGGTCTCACAAACACATAGAAAAGGACTAACAAGAACACTAGTGAACTAATAGCTCAAACTACGAAGGGCTACCAAGTCATCTCGATGACCTGAAAAATACAAAGTAAGGTCCAGCTTAATCTCTTTATTCACCACATCCGAGGACTTCATACTCGTACCATAAACTCTCTTGCACCTTTCCCTCCAAATTGAGCTCAAGGCAGCACACCAACCGATTCTTCTTGCTTTGTTCTCAACTGAATCCACTCTCCAATTAACCAAGATATACTCAATTTGATCCTGCCAAGTGTTGAACTGAATGGAGTGGAACAACCTGCTGGTACAACTTCTGAAATATGCACACTCAGCAAACAGATGGTCCCTTGATTCGGGAGCAACACTACACAAAGGGCAAATATTAACCACTGCATTGTTCCATTTTGCAATCTTGTCCAGAGTACTAATCCTATCTCTTAGGATCAACCAGGTCAGGAAACTGTTCTTCATAATCCTATACCCTTTCCAAAGGTACCTAGACCAATCTTCTTCTCCTCTCCTTGGTCTTATATTTTCCTAGACCTTGCTTACCTTGAATTTCTGCAAATAACAACCGTTCCACAATTAATCACCCTCACCATCTACTGTAATGAAAGGAGTAACCAATTCCCTAAGCTTCAATATATTCCTCCAATGCCATGAACCTGTGGCTGCTAACAGTGTCCAAAAGTCACCATTTTTCAATCTATACTTCAGTATCCATGCAACCCAAAGAGACCCTCCCCGAGTAATAAGACTCCATAAATGTCTCACAACATTAGCTTCATTCCTAGGGGTTTTTAATGGTTTCGAGTAACTTAGGCTAGGGATTCCCACGGTGTTTCGTGAGTGCGAAATGATATCGACTTTGCTTTCAAATGCTTGGATTGTTCGTTTTTGGCTCGGGATTTCCACAATACTTTACGAATGTAAAGTAGTCGTTACTAATTCCTAATGACAAGCACAATGGACGGACTTAAATCTTATCGGTGGATTAGCATATAATCCACGGAAACGACCGAATTTCGATATGAAATTAGTTAAGAGATTTTATTAAACCAAATTCTTTGATTAACAAAATATTTAGATTTAAACATGAAAGGCATTCTTTGTCCCTAATTAATCTAAACCAATTTAATTGTGGATCAAATTTACATCAACAGGGACTAAAAAAAAGTTATTAGTATTAAAATTAGGGTTTGTTTTTAATTAAATGAACCATATACGGAATGGGCTCAACAAATTTCGGCCCAAAAGACAGAAATTCGGCCAGCCCACTCAATTCATTAATGGCAAAATCGTAAATAAAGGGACAGTGGGAATTTCGTAAATCTTGAAACCCTAATGCGCCATATAAAAGTATGGGAGGGCTGGAAAAAAATCAGCCTCCCTTCCACTATTCATGCGCCACACATCTCCTCTCTCTCTCCATTTCTCTGAAACTAATTCCTCTCTTCTTCTTCCTTCTTCACTCACCAAAACAAAAACCCTAATCTAAACACCAAACAGCCGCCGCCCCTACTCCTCAACCTCACTTCTCTCTCGACGTCGGCGGCGGTGGGACGAAGGCCTTCCTAAATCCACGTCGCCGCCACCATTATCACCCCCTTCTCTCTCTCTCTCTCGGCCCTCTGTTGGCCAGAAGAAATGAAAGGGAAGAAGCCCCTCCCATCTCCGACGATGGGGGAGGATAGGCGGTCCAACAACGAGATTGGCGGGACGGCGTCGAAACCGGCGGTGGCGCGGCGGCAAGGCGACATGCAAAGAAAGGTAAAGAACTCTCTTCCTCTCCTCTCAATTTTTCCTAGCGACATGAAAAAACCTAAATCCACCTCTTAATGTGTACAAACCCTAGATCTGGACCTTCCTTTTTTGTTTCTTTTATCTCTTCAGCCCCTTCCCTTTTAGATATCAATCCAAGAGGAAGGCGGCGGCGGCGAGGGGAAAAGACTCGGCGGTGCGATGGCGAAGCGGCGCGGCGGTGACCCGTTAAAAAGGGGACAACTCTTTTTTTATAAACGTTCATACCTCCTTTTTTTATCTCTTTCGCTTTTATTTACTAAGTGACCTTATTTTTAGGATTCGGACAGCGCGGAACCATCACGACAGCGGTGGCGAGACGCCGGCGTGGTGATGGCGTCGCCCGAAGAGGGGTAGAAGCAAAGGTAAGAAAAAAAACCCTATATTTTTAGAAGTAGAAAACTAATACAATACAGAAAAAGATTACAAATATTAATCATACCCACTCTTTGTTGTAGGTCCTCCCCAAAGAAGACTGAGTCACAAGAGTGGTGAATTTTAAATCAAGATAAGTGAAACAGGAACTCTTTTCTATTACTGTCACTTTTTAATTTGTTGATTTATAGTAAGCAGAACAAGATTAAGGTTATTGACAAGATAGGATTAAGAGCTTAAAAAGGTGGTCACAAGTTAAAACTTCTCTTTTTGTGTCTCATCTCCTACTTTTTAAAAAAACAAACTTAGATTAATACATGTTTTAGTGTCCAAAGTTAGAAGGTGATAGATTTGTGTTTTAAGAATAGAGAGTCATGACAAGCTTAATGAACCCAACACAAATGCTAAAAGTACAACAGATCTAGGAAGATTTAGAACAAGGAAACTTGAACAAATCAGAATATGTGTACAATATGTTTAATATGAATGTCCATGGTGCAGGTGCAATAAATGGAGAAATGGAATTAAAGAGGATTGAAGTTTCGAAGAAGTGGGTATGCTCACTTTGCTTTCTGTAGAACTTAGTAGTAGGATGAGGGAATGAGTGAGGACCTTAGCTTGATGACCTCTTCTTTCCTTGGCTTTGTGACTTCAGATGATGTATGGTGGATGGATGAACTTTTGGACTCTTTTCCCTCTTTTGGAACCTTTCTATTTCTGGGTTTTTTTTTGGATTGGAGCAAAGAAGACAGAAGTAGTTTGGGGAAAGTTTCCTCTTTTGGTGTTTTTTTTGCCTCTTTCCCTTCCTTTTCTCCTCTCTTCTTTTTCTCTGCTCTTTTTATTTCTGTTCCCTTCCCTTTTTTTCCTTCCCTTGGGACCTCCCCCACCATTCCTTTTATAGCAAAATGAAACCCTAACACAGAAATTACCATTTTGGGTAAAAAAAACCAAGTTGTCCTTTTATCAAATGGCCCTTTTTTGGATTCAGAGGGGCTGGACGAGTGGGCTTTAAGGCCCACACCTTTTCTTGCTAATTTTCAGAAAAACGGGAAAAAAGCCCAAACTTCAGAACGTGTGGGCCGAAAGCCCAAATCTCCTTGTTCGAAACCGACCAAAGCTAGAAAACTTCGAAACACAAACGCTTAACCCTAAGTTAATCTAGCTGAAAGACATATTATTGACTATTCGAGATAGATAAACAACGGCCCAATTGTCATCTGGTAATTTACGAGCCCGGACAAAATTTGGTTACTCAAGTTGCCCCCCTTTGTACTACTTTTGTTTGTAACATAAAGTTGTACAATGGCAACCAAATTTTGAGAGGAACTGGCGAAATTAGGACCAAAGCTAAACAAAATGGGGTGCCAATTACGATATATATAAAAACAGGCTACCTATTCACAAATAACATAAAAGCAAATGTACTATTCTGCCCCTGGATGCCGAGGGTTTGTGTACTAGGGTCTCAGCTTGACTTATCACCCGTTCCAAAAGTGCGATCCATTCTGCCCCTGGATGCCGAGGGTTTGTGTACTAGGGTCTCAGCTTGACTTATCACCCGTTTCAACAGTGCGATCCATTCTGCCCCTGGATGCCGAGGGTTTGTGTACTAGGGTCTCAGCTTGACTTATGACCCGTTCCAACAGTGCGATCCATTCTGCCCTTGGATGCCGAGGGTTTGTGTGCTAGGGTCTCAGCTTGACTTATCACCCGTTCCAAAAGTGTGATCCATTCTGCCCCTGGATGCCGAGGGTTTGTGTATTAATCCTCTAAGTCATTAGGTGTGAATGTCATGATGCATGATTTTTCAAATTCTGTATGAACAATAAAGATTTCAGCGTGCGGGATGAAAATCACATGTTATGTCATGATGCATGGCGTTGCAAAACGTAACAACATACTGTAAAAAAAGAGTTTTTTTTTACACCTCCTGACAAAATAGGCTCGTGACACGTATGGGCATTGGCGACTCTCGCATGCTTTCCTCATGGTTGACATCCTTCTCAGGTCCTCCTAGGGATCCATTACATTGAGCTATACGCCTTATAAATTTCGTCCTTCGTTTAGCCTCTGATCCTCTTCACAAATTTTCATAAGCTTCCAAACGTTATATCCTCTAACCCCCGCATAATTAACGATTGGATGGTGATGATAACTCAGAGAAGATCTCCTCGAATTAGACCCGGAAGAAGATCAAGAATAGAACACATGGAGTGCCCCCGCTTTTGGACTCTCTTTTCTCTTAGCCTCTTTCGCGAATACCCCTTCAAGAATTCTTATTTATTATTATCATTCATTTTTTTTTACTCCCATTTTTTTTAACAGATGTAACCATGTGAATGCATTGGCACGTTTAAAACCTTATAAGAAAATGACTTTTATGGTGTGTAGTGTAGGGTGATCTATCTAAACACTCTGTCTAAGCTAAAAACTGACCACAAGAGATATTTTTTTTGGAGGAAAGAACAAAGATTTTTCCACAATTTACTAGGTGACTAAAACCTCCTTTTTATTAATGGAAACCGGTATTAACGCATCACATCGAGAATCATTAAGTATAGTACTTCTTTACTGAGTCTGAATTAACGGGATGTGGCAATTCATCGCCGTCCATATCTATCAAGACTAACGCCCCTCCTGAAAATGCATTCTTCACCACGTAAGGGCCTTCATAGTTTGGAGTCCATTTTCCACTTGGATCGCCTTGTCGGATGGATAGCTTCCTGATCACGAGCTCCCCTTTGTGAAACTTTCGAGGTTTAACCTTCTTTTAAAAGCCCGTATCAACCTACGTTGATACATTTGGCCATGGTGAATTGCCGCCAGCCTCTTTTCTTCGATCAGGTTCAACTGGTCATATCTGGACTTTACCCATTCTGACTCTTCCAATTCTGCCTCCATAATGACCCTCAGTGAAGGGATTTCCACTTCTATGGGTAAAACTGCTTCCATGTCGTAGACTAACTGGAAAGGGGTTGATCCTGTTGAGGTTCTTACTGACGTTCTATAGCCATGTAGGGCGAATGGTAACATGTCATGACAATCGCGGTAAGTGACGACCATCTTTTGGACAATTTTCTTGATATTTTGTTCGCTGCTTCCACTGCCAAATTCATTTTTGGTCTATATGGCACAGAATTGTGATGCTTAATCTTGAATTAGTCACATAACTCGTCCATCATTTTGTTGTTTAAATTTTTTGCATTGTCGGTTATCAACCTCTCCGGCAGACCATATCGGCATATGATGCCGTTCTTGATGAATCTTGTCACTACACTCTTAGTAATGCTCACATATGATGCAGCTTCAACCCATTTACTGAAATAATCAATGGCCACAGGGATGAAGCGGTGCCCGTTGGAAGCTTTTGGTTCGATCATCCCTATGACGTCAATTCCCCATGCGGCGAATGGCCATGGCGAAGCCATAACATGCAATGATGAAGGTGGTGCGTGAAGCTCATCAGCGTATATCTGGCATTTATGACACCCTCTAACATATTTTATGCAATCAGTATCCATCCTTGTCCAACAATAACCCATTCTAAGGATCTTCTTGGCCACTGCGTGCCCCCCAGCATGTGTTCCGCAGACTCCATCGTGGACCTCCTCCATTATTCTTTGGGCCTCTCGTGAATTGACACATCTCAGCAGAGTGGAATCATGACTAACTTTATAGAGCGTGATACCGTCAAAGTAGAATCCCATTGCGAGTCTGTGCATGGTCCTTTTGTCATTCTCCGATGCCCCTGGTGGGTATTCCTTCCTTTGTATGTAGACCATTATATCATGATACCAGGGTTTCCCATCACGTTCTTCTTCTACATTTGCAATATAAGCGGCTGCTTCTTGCTTCCTTATTTCTATACGGGGGTTTCCTTCTGTTTCATCCAATTTGTACATCGATGATAGAGTGGCTAGAGCATCAGCTATTTGATTGTCAACTCTTGAAATGTGTTCAAACTCTATTGATCTAAACTTGCTCATCCTTTCCTTTATGAATTTCTGGTATGGTACGAGCTTGTGGTCTCTTGTTTCCCACTCTCCCCTTAGCTGGTATATTACTAATGCTGAATCTCCATACACCTTCTTATGTTTAATACCCATTTCTAGTGCCGCTTGAATTCCAAACGCGCATGCCTCGTACTCTGCTACGTTGTTTGTGCATTCGAAACACAACTTTACAGTAATAGGGTACACCTTCCCTTCGGGCGATAAGAAAACCACTCCTACTCCTTGTCCCAACGCGTTGGAGGCACCGTCAAATTTCATGATCCATGATTTCTTCACTTGCCCCTCCTTTGATTCCTCGGTATTCATTATATTTTCATCTGGGAAGTTCATCATCATTGGCACTGAGTCTGAGATTGCGTGTTCTGCCAGGTGGTCCGCCACTATGCTCCCTTTGATGGCCTTCCTAGAAGTGTAGGTAATATCATATTCAGCCAACAAGACTTGCCATCTTGCTATTCGTCCTGATAATGCGGGCTTTTCAAAAACGTACTTGATCGGGTCCATTTTAGAGATGAGGTAAGTCGTGTGATATAACATGTAATGCCTTAATCTCTTTGCTGCCCAAGCTAGTGCCCCACAAGTCTTTTCGAGTGGAGTGTATCGAGACTCGTAGTCGGTGAACTTTTTGCTGGCATAATATATGGCATGTTCCTTTTTCCCCGACTCATCATGTTGTGCCAACATGGCTCCAACTGAATTCTCAAAAACGGACATATACAGTATCAGTGGCCTCCCTGCTGCTGGCGGTACTAGGACCGGTGGATTCTGTAGGCACTCTTTAACTCTTTGGAACGCAAATTCACAATCCTCATTCCACTCAATTGGTCGGTCCTTCTTTAGCAACTTGAAGATAGGCTCACATGTCGGCGTTAGGTGTGAAATAAAATGACTGATGTAGTTCAAACGTCCTAAAAACCCTCGTACTTCTTTCTGAGTCCTAGGTGGAGGCATGTCAGCAATGGCTTTCACTTTGTCTGGATATACCTCTATCCCTTTCTGACTGACTACAAAACCCAATAATTTTCCGGAAGTAACTCCAAATGTGCATTTCTCCGGATTCAATCAGAGTCGGTACTTCCGCAGCCTCTCAAACAATTTTCGTAGCACGCACACATGATCATCCCCTTTCTTGGACTTGGCTATCATATCGTCTACATATACCTCTATTTCCTTATGAATCATGTCATGGAACAAAGTGACCATTGCTCGTTGGTATGTCGCTCCGGCGTTCTTTAACCCAAATGGCATAACTTAGTAGCAAAATGTTCCCCATAGGGTGATGAACGTGGTCTTTTCGCGATCGCCTTCAAACATCTTTATCTGATTGTACCCGGAGAACCCGTCCATGAAAGAAAACATCTGATGACCTGCCGTATTGTCAACCAGAATATCGATGTGCGGTAAAGGGAAATTGTCCTTTGGACTGGCCCGATTCAGGTCCCTATAGTCTACACACATCCTTACTTTTCCGTTTTTCTTGAGTACTGGTACTATGTTGGCCACCCATTCCGGATACTGCGACACTTGCAGGAACCCTGCCTGATACTGCTTTTGCACTTCCTCCTTAATTTTGAGCAACCATTCTGGCTTCATTCGCCGCAACTTTTGTTTGATGGGCTTACAGCCTTCACTTACCGGTAGGTGATGTGTCACAATCTCTTCATCCAGTCCCGACATGTCTTGATATGACCATGCGAAGACATCTTGGAAGTTCCGGAGCAAGCTGATGATCTTGATCTTTTCTACTGGATCCAAACTGTCCCCAATTTTGACTTCCCGTTGATCACCCTCTGTTCCCAAGTTTATGACTTCCACGGATTCATAGAAAGGCTCTAAAGAACGCTCCTCCTTTTCTATCATCCAATCTGTCTCAGGGATCACGTCCTCTCCACTTTCCTCGGTTTCCATTCATAAATCGGATAGTCAAAGTCAACTTTTAAACCATGAATCACTTCGTTGTTCTCACATGAACTGGTGGTCCTGTTATGTATGTAAGTAAAAATAATGAAAATGAATCCAATCCGAGATGGGCAAATGGACGCATGAAGGAAAGTATTTTATTATAATGATAAAAACGTGCCAAATGCAAAGTGAGGTTACACCGCTAGGAAGCCTATGATTATTTTTTATTATATATCACTGTCTTATTATGTTTTAAGAGTCATTACATGATCGAAGGCGGTGGACACTCCACAGAAACCCAATTGTTCAGATCCTCCTCCGGATCAAGCTTGCGCACCGAATGCATACTTTTAACATCTTGTTCACCCACCATGTGGATAGATAGCTATTTCAATCCTGATAAAATGACTCCTATACCCCGGATGTCGTCCTCTCCCCTTGCATTGATCCTTCCTGCGCTCCTGAAAGTTCTTGTAATATGAGGGATGATGATTCGTTCACCGTACAGCTCGTTTCCCCCAAATTGTGACATCCACCTTCTCTTTTTCTCTCTTTGAACCATTTTCATGTCATCTCCCTTGGGGGCATATCCCAACCCATAACGGTTCTTGTTCTCCTTAAGCTGAATGGGTTCCCTTAAAATCTCTTGCCATTCTGAGTAATGCAAATCCTTAACTAAGCATTTGGCTGACATCAATGTAGCCCGAGCCACTTGGACATTAGGGTTTCCTTGTCGCTCCCCTACATATGAGACATCCTCTATTTCGAACGTTTGGAAGGCGCTTTCGATAGCTTCCTCTGCTGCCTCCACGTATGGTGCGTCTGGAGCTCTAGATATCAACAAGTCTTGCTCTCCAAATACCTCTATTAATTTTCCATCGATGACAAATTTGAGTTTCTGGTGAAGAGACGAAGGGACCACTCCTGCGGCATGCAACCATGGTCGTCCTAGTAAAAGACTGTATGTAGGGTTAATGTCCATGACGTGAAAGTCCACCTGAAAAACTTGAGGTCCCACTTGTATTGGTAGCTCTATCTCCCCGATCACCTGACGCTTGGTTCCATCAAATGCCCTTACAACAGTGAAGCTGGGTCGGATGAACGTGTCATCAATGGGTAGCTTATTTAGAGTAGTTTTGGTATAACATTTAGAGCCGAACCGTTGTTTGTGAGAACCCGAGCTATCATGAAATCCTTGCACTTTACAGAGATGTGCAGGGCCTTAGTATGACCGGTTCCTTCAGGGGGAATTTCATCTTCGTTAAAAGTAATCTTCCCATTCGTGAGGACTGCCCCTACGATTCCATCCAGCCTTTCTACTAAAACGTTGTGACAAACATGAGCCTGTCGGTGTGGTTCTGAGGTCAGCATCAAGGAGAAAAGCAAGATCCTTGCCGGCATCCGATTGAGTTGTTTTACCACTTTGAATTCACTTTGTTTCACAAGCTTCAAGAATTCACAAGCTTCTTTATCCGTAACCCCTGGTGCGAGGCTCTCCATTTCTTCCTCCCTATGGTTCCCTTCCTGGCGCTTAAAGAAGTCAGGTCCGACCACATCTGGTGATACTCTTTTTCCCCTATTTATCTCTTCCTTTCGAGCTCTTTCTTCCTCTATAGGTTCTTCCGCCAAACCATAGTGCCTTCCCGTCCTGGTGACTCTGCTTAAACCCGTTATATTTGTCACCGTTCGTAAACTTGTGTTTTAATCACCATTGATTTGGCAAGAGTAATTCCATTGGACTGCTTTGGTGCTCTTAAACTCAAACGGCTGGGGAGTTCTGATAATGAGAGGTTTCATGCCCTGAAGAGGTGCAGATGACTTGTCAGATGGTTGATAGTGAATTACATGCTTTGGGAAGCTTGGAATTTCATCTTGTGACGAGGCCATGCAAATGTCAGTTTCCCCTCCGGTTCCTAAGTAGAAGGTGATTAATTTGGAATCCATAAGCTCCTGTAATTTTTCTGTGAATGGTACACACTCTTGAGTGGTGTGACCCACCATGTCACCATGATACAGACAAACTCCTTCCTGCTCTAACAGATCACCTCGCCCTCTGATGACTTCGATGTAGTTGTTGTAAATAAGCAGCTTACACACATATTTCAATGGTGTCTCAACCTCCGCCACCTTTGTCCTTTCCTGGTAAGGCTCTTCCGTCTCTACTGCATTAGTTCCACGTCCCTCGTGGTTAGGGAGAGGATTTTGATTGACGTCAGGTTGTCTTGGTTGTTCTTCAAATTTTAGCCAACCGGCCCTTACTAGCTGTTGTACTTTATATTTGAAGCTTTTGCAGTTGTCAACTGTATGTCCAGGTGCCCCAGCATGATACTAACAGTGAAGATTCGGATCATACCAACTAGGGTACGGATGTTGCAAAGTTTTTAGAGGTGTGGGGACGATCTGCTTGTTTTGCATCAGCCGTGGAAACAACTCTGTGATGAAATAGGGATAGGATCAATTGGCACTTGGGGCCTGAATTTGTTGAAAGCTCCCTGCCCCTGGCTTCCCCCCGGCTGACGACCTTGATAGGCTCTTGGTTGAAATCCCGGGTGTCTCCTTTGCTGGTTATTGGCACCGGTTTCCACCCTGGTTTGTGGAGGGAAAGGTGGATTCTGTACCACGGGTGCAGCAGATACCACATAAGAGGGTGCTTGATTATTTGGTGTTTGATGTACCCAATTTCTACCCTTTGGAGGTCCAAATGTCGCGACATTCACATCTTCCTTCCTTCGGGTGGTATTGGTCTTCTTGGAAGCTTCGTGAACCTCCACCTTGCCATGTTTTATCCTCTTCTCAATTCTCTCCCCAATCACCAGTAGGTCAGAGAAATTTGATGTGATGCTTCCTAGCATGTTATTGTAGAAAGGTGACCTTAGCGTTTCAAAAAATATTGAAACTAACTCCTTTTCAGATACATGGGGTTGTACTTCAGCCGCTTTCTCCCTCCATCTATGAGCGTACTCCCGGAATGATTCATTTTCTTTCTTTTCCATGTTCCTCAAATCCTATCTATCTGGCGCCAAGTCTTGGTTATGCTTGTAATGCCTCATAAAAGTATCTGCAATGTCCTGCCATCTCTTAATCTTTGCCATTTCAAGTTGCATATACCAACATGTCGCTGTGCCCCCCAAACTATTCTGGAAACAATGCATCATTAATTTGTCGTTGTGGGTGTGGCTTTGCCATTTTGTTACAATACATAATCAGGTGATTCCTTGGGCACGTGGTGCCATCATACTTCTCGAAATCTGGCATTTTAAACTTTGGAGGTATCACGACATCGGGTACAAGACATAACTGTGAGGCGTTGATAGTGCTATAAGAGTCCATCCCCTCAACTGCCCTGAGCCTTTCCTCCAGGTATTCCCATCGATCATGCCCCTTGGGCGACTCAGACTGCTTCGGGATCTCCCCCACAATGCGTGGGTCAATAATTTCTTTGTTCTCATGATCCCCCTTAGGTCCCTCAGTCTCACCATGTCCCAATAGGATCTTTCCACCTGATGTCCCTTCTTCATGAGACCCAAAAGCAGTTTTGAAAAGTTTCGCCTTGGATTCCTCCTCCTCCTCATCCTGCTTTCCTTTGATTATCATCTTTACTATTTGGTTCGTTTGCTCTTTCACCTCATTGATCCCCGCCAGCTTCCCTTTTATCTCATCCAATTCCCTCTGAAGACCCTCAATTACTTGATCAGTCATGAGTTTAGCTTTCGAGCGAGTCCAATACTTGTGTGTCGAAACCAATGTTGTTTGTCGATCAATTTCGGGAATGTTTTGATTATGATCTGTGGAAATTAGTTTCGTTATTTAAGATGGGTTTATGTCAAACTTTGGATGATGCATGATATGCATGATGATTTTTTAAAACATGCAGGAATTCGATATTGTTGCCACAAAATAACTATTTTATAAAGGTAGCTATGCCCAACAGCTTGGCATATTTAAGTACCATTACAGATAAACCCTCTTAATAACGTTTTGCAGGGGAGGTTACCCGTTATTTTACAACCCAAAAATACATAGTTCTTAATGAAATTAAAGACAATGACCGGTCTCTGCAACACTCATGACGTCCTCCTGACGACCTACTCCGGGATAGAACACCTCGCATATTGAGCCAACTCTTCCTGAAGAAGGGTTAGGAACTCCCATAGCCTTGGTCCCTCACTTCTCAACCCGGGATTATCTCCCATGTGATCCCTTAAATCCTTGGCCAGAAAATGAGCTCTACCCTTGATTTCAGCTACCAGCTTCTTGGCCGCCTCCATATAGCTCCTTCTCTGGATGAAATCATCTTGTCCCCTTGCTATTGTGTGCTCCAGATCCTCTATGGTCCTCTTTCCCATCTCCCAGTTCTGTTGAAGCTCTTCTATCTGTTTCCTAAAACTCATCAGTTCCTTATCGTTTCCTGCTAACTGTTTCTCCTTTAACTTGGACTCTAACTCCGCATACCTTTCGGAGCTAACTCGATCTTCCTGCTCGCTAGATGTGCCTATTTTCCTCTTGCAACTTCTTTCATATAAGCTCTGGGTGGGCATCCTTCCTCGTTGTTGCTGCCAGTCGGGGTAATCGTTGGCGACACGATACTGAACAGCCAAAGTTTCCCTAGAACTCCAAGAATGCCCAATATTTCTTGGATCTTTCCATGCGCCAATTACCCTTTGAAGCTTAACCCCATAATCAGCATCAGAGTATTGGAAGTGAGATCCTCCCATACCTCTTATCGGGGGTATGAACTGCCAGCAATCAACCTGCCTCCTGAACATACCGGGGGCGTATCCTATGCAACCTCTCGGACCAGGAAGAGGTACCCAGAAATAACCTCCACACCTGTACAAAATATTCATCCATGGCATCCATGCCGCCCTCCAGTTTATGTTTTCTGCTTCCAGCTGACAGAAGTATCCATGCCATTGGGCTCGGGTCGCCCTCAAATACTCTCCCTGACTTTCGAGAAACTCATTTGTGGTACTGCTAGTCATATCATATGCCATGGAGTAGTGTGTGTTGGGGATGCCCATGTTTGGTGACGGCTTCAGGTGTTCGAATATCCATATGACCAAGAGTGGAGCACTGGCATACAACATTTTTTCAGAGCCGAGATAACACCTGTCCAAGGCCGCAAATGTTTGAGACAAAATGGCAAACATGGGGTTCATTCCCTGAAGGCCTCTCTCGAACACCTTAACCACACATTTATCGATATAACCAGGGAGCGTAGGAAACAAGACGGTCCCATACAGAATCAAAGCGAACGCCCTCATCTTCAGGTCTTGAGGTGAGCTTCCTTTACAGATGTAACCAAGTAAGAACTTGATAGGGAGGTAGTCAACCCCTTCCATTTCCCGTAGCTCTCCCATTAGCTTAACCTTTTTATCCTAAGGATTTCTGACAGCGCCCCACCTATTTTGGCCTTCGGGTTATGGGCATAAGGCTTTACTGAGTGTATGTTGCCGAAACGCAGAATGGCCTGGTACTCTTCTACCAGAGGTGAAATGTCTGCGTTATTGAAGGTGAAACAATGGAAATTCGGATCCAAATGGTTAAACAGCTCTCAGATCATATCCCTTGGAAATGGAACTTTGAGTAAATCAGCCAAACCTCCGTATTTCCTTACGAAATCTAGCTTCTCCTGATCAGAGTAAGACGCCCAGATGTCCTCAAGGATCTGAGGTTGATACTCATTTGCCCTGATAGGTCCATCATACAGGTTAGGAGCAAGTGTTTCAACTACTGGCTCAACTCCCTGTGCTAAGTTCAAAGCCTCTACCTCTCTCAAGACACTTCCCTCCTCGTCTATCTGGTAAGTAAAATCTGCCATGCTTTTAGAGCTAAGTACCCTTACAAAACAGATATGTTGTGGCAATAATACCTAAAACAATGAAAGAGCGTCAGAAAGATGCAAGGGAATGCAAATGAGTTGTGCATGAATGCAATGAGTGTGTTGCGCGTGGTTGAAACCAAACCCTAAACCTCCCATTTCACGGACGAGACATTACAAGTACATCAACCCTTCTATTATATATAAACCTCCTTGAATATCATTACATATGCTTCCAAAATACATGTAGGAGATCCGTCAGCGGGGTTACAAGAGAGATTAACAAAATAGGCAAAGCAGTACTAATACCCCAAACAGGCGGGGCGTACATGTGCCATTTCCCCTATCCTACACTACTTCTCCTACTTCATTACAGCCATGCCCCAAAATATATGCAGGCGACCTATAATACTGTTTACAAAAGATGGATCTTACCAGGGTTACAAAACAACAGAAGCAGGCAAAGCGGTACTAATACCCCAAACAGGCGGGGCGTACACGTGCCTTTCCTCTGGTCCTATCCAAACCTACGGGGTTTCCTCCTATACATACTCGGAAACCCCCTACCCAAATCCCTAGTTGTCATCATCATCCTCTGCTAGGTCGTCTAATAATGGCATACCGTTATGGACCCAAGAGACAAACTCCTCTGCAAAAGTCAAGTGGTGCGTGGCTTCGTTGGTGAGGGTCCTAACAACTTGTTCGGGGGGTAAAACCTTCGAACATTCTATGATTCTTCCATCGCAAGAGTAGTTGTGAGAATGTAACAGCTCCGTTAAGGTTGCGTCCTCCTCCCATCCATTGAGCTCCATCATTCTTAACTTCATTGCCTCCCAGAGAAAAGAGTCTTTATTCGGTTCGAAGGTTGGGTTCTCGCGGTAGCTCCCCTCAAAGTTGACGAAAGGCTCTTCCACGATCTGTGTCTCCCCATTTCCACATTGAATGTTTTTGGAGATGTGGAGAGAGATAAACATGTACTCATCTCTAGCATTTAGAAGCAACAGGGCCCTCCATTCAGTTAGAGGCATAAAGCCCGCCAACCAGCTACTGAAACGGGTCACTGACTGAGGGTTATCAATCCACTTAGTCAAGTAAAAACTAAGCTGACCCCTACTAAGGATTAGCCCAATAGTACATTTGCGAGCCAAATACCACAGCAGGTCGCGAACCTCCGCCACAAGCACATCATACAGGTACATCGGCAGGTAGAAGATATTCATACCTATGTACCGCGGTTGCCAGTCGAGATGCCTGAGGGGGGAGTCCAAACGCCCATACCTGATCAGTATCGACTCTCTTAGCCTTTCGATCTGATCCTCAATTCTACTCTGGATGGTTAACACGACCAAATGCCTTTGTAAATCTTGTGGAAGGCCCCCCCACAGAGGATTGACGACATTTGCAAGGTCCATCTAGTGAAAAGAGGAGATAGCGGGGCTAAGACTCAACTACGCGCAACACACTCATTTTTAAAAACACATGCATGGGATGCTATATGATGCGAGTGTGCTATGTACAATTGTTAATTAAAGATAACAAACTCAATAATCACATAAGCAGGTAGCATTCATAATATAGATACATCACATAGATCCTATTTTCGGGTGATCCTAAGTTTCGTAACACGGGAAAAAGGGCAGGAACCTTGGTCTTGCTATGGATAGGTATCAGGCGGTTTACTAAATCCAACTATATGACGAGTTGTATGTTGTCCCTAAAGGGATGGTCCCTAAATTGGTTAGGACGATTGACGAGCCTCTATGAGTGTAAAAAGGCTTGCGCTACTACGTCCAATTTCTATCTAAATGTGAAGCTCGGGTAAAGAGCTATGCAAATGCATGAGTACAGATAAATAAATTGCGCAAATATGGAATGTAGTGCCATGTCAAGAAAATTACACACATAAACTTATCGCGAGAGAAGGGTAGCTAGTCCCTGAGGAACGCTCGGTGTCCCCAGCGGAGTCGCCATCTGTCGTGAACGTTTCCGTCCGCGGCGGGCCGGCACCTCCGAAGCTTTCGAGTTTATTTTTGGTTATGGAGTCGCCACCAATCGTTAGAGTGGATTGGACGCTTAGGTGTCCAAATCGGGTTATCCAACCGGATTTGGACTAGATCTGTGAAACAGAGATCGGGATTCGGGGACGGTTACGTGTGGGGAAGGATTAGCACCCCCACAACGCCCGGAAAAACTGGTACTACCGATCGCGATAAGGTTATTTTCTTGACGGCTTGATTAAGGAGATAGGCGTTCACGCTCCCTCTTTGGGGATTGCGTTACTAACTCAGATTTTTATATTTTATTGATTTAGTTTATAAAATTTTAACGGAGGGGGAATTTTAAAATCAGACTTGAGTCGAGTGACTGCCTACGTATCCGGAGGCCGGAATCAAAGTCCACGTAGTTCGTCGTTTTAAAATCGGGTTGGTTTGGGGTATTTTTTATCATTCAAGGTTTTATTGCTTTTTATGTACATTAGCTTAAGGAGCAATTTACTTTTTAAGATTTTATTATCTTATTTAGCGATATTTATATTTAAAGGGGAGAATTTTCACGGGTCATCTTTCGTTACTAATTCTAGGGGTTTTTAATGGTTTCGGGTAACTTAGGCTAGGGATTTCCACGGTGTTTCGCGAGTGCCAAATGATATCGACTTTGCTTTCAAATGCTTGGATTGTTCGTTTTTGGCTCGGGATTTCCACAATACTTTACGAATGTAAAGTAGTCATTACTAATTCCTAATGACAAGCACAATGGACGGACTTAAATCTTATCGGTGGATTAGCATATAATCCATTAAACCAAATTCTTTGATTAACAAAATATTTAGATTTAAACATGAAAGGCATTCTTTGTCCCTAATTAATCTAAACCAATTTAATTGTGGATCAAATTTGCATCAACAGGGACTAAAAAAAAGTGATTAGTATTAAAATTACGGTTTGTTTTTAATTAAATGAACCAAATACGGAATGGGCTCAACAAATTTCGGCCCAAAAGACAGAAATTCAGCCAGCCCACTCAATTCATTAATGGCAAAATCGTAAATAAAGGGACGGTGGGAATTTCGTAAATCTTGAAACCCTAATGCGCCATATAAAAGTATGAGAGGGCTGAAAAAAATCAGCCTCCCTTCCACTATTCATGCGCCGCACATCTCCTCTCTCTCTCTCTCTCCATTTCTCTGAAACTAATTCCTCTCTTCTTCTTCCTTCTTCACTCACCAAAATGAAAACCCTAATCTAAACACCAAACAGCCGCCGCCCCTACTCCTCAACCTCACTTCTCTCTCGACGTCGGCGGCGGTGGGACGAAGGCCTTCCTAAATCCACGCCGCCGCCACCATTATCACCCCCCTTCTCTCTCTCTCTCTCGGCCTTCTGTTGGCCAAAAGAAACGAAAGGGAAGAAGCCCCTCCCATCTCCGAGGATGGGGGAGGATAGGCGGTCCAACAACGAGATCGGTGGGACGGCGTCGAAACCGGCGGTGGCGCGGCGGCAAGGCGACATGCAAAGAAAGGTAAAGAACTCTCTTCCTCTCCTCTCGATTTTTCCTAGCGACATAAAAAACCTAAATCCACCTCTTAATGTGTACAAACCCTAGATCTGGACCTTCCTTTTTTGTTTCTTTTATCTCTTCAGCCACTTTCCTTTTAGATATCAATCCAAGAGGAAGGCGGCGGCAGCGGCGAGGGGAAAAGACTCGGCGGCGCGACGATGAAGTGGCGCGGCGGCGACTGTGCAGCGGCCACAGAGATGGCGCGGCGGTGACCCGTTAAAAAGGGGACAACTCTTTTTTATAAACGTTCATAACTCCCTTTTTTATCTCTTTCGCTTTTATTTACTAAGTGACCTTATTTTTAGGATTCAGACAGCGGCGGGACCAACACGACGACGGTGGCGAGACGCCGGCGTGGTGATGGCGTCGGCCGAAGAGGGGCAGAAGCAAAGGTAAGAAAAAAAACAAAACCCTATATTTTTAGAAGTAGAAAACTAATACAATACAGAAAAAGAACACAAATACTAATCATACCCACTCTTTGTTGTAGGTCCTCCCCAAAGAAGACTGAGTCACAAGAGTGGTGAATCTTAAATCAAGATAAGTGAGACAGGAACTCTTTTCTATTACTGTCACTTTTAATTTGTTGATTTATAGTAAGTAGAACAAGATTAAGGTTATTGACAAGATAGGATTAAGAGCTTAAAAAGGTGGTCACAAGTTAAAACTTCTCTTTTTGTGTCTCATCTCCTACTTTTTAAAAAATAAACTTAGATTAATACATGTTTTCGTGTCCAAAGTTAGAAGGTGATAGATTTGTGTTTTAAGAATAGAGAGTCAAGACATGCTTAATGAACCCAACACAAATGCTAAAAGTACAACAGATCTAGGAAGATTTAGAACAAGGAAACTTGAACAAATCAGAATATGTGTACAATATGTTTAATATGAATGTCCATGGTGCAGGTGCAATAAATGGAGAAATGGAATTAAAGAGGATTGAAGTTTCGAAGAAGTGGGTATGCTCACTTTGCTTTCTGTAGAACTTAGTAGTAGGATGAGGGAATGAGTGAGGACCTTAGCTTGATGACCTCTTCTTTCCTTGGCTTTGTGACTTCAGAAGATGTATGGTGGATGTATGAACTTTTGGACTCTTTTCCCTCTTTTGGAACCTTTCTATTTCTGGGTTTTTTTTGGATTGGAGCAAAGAAGACAGAAGTAGTTTGGGGAAAGTTTCTTCTTTTGGTGTTTTTTTTGCCTCTTTCCCTTCCTTTTCTGCTCTCTTCTTTTTCTCTGCTCTTTCCTTTTCTGTTCCCTTCCCTTTTTTTCCTTCCCTTGGGACCTCCCCCACCATTCCTTTTATAGCAAAAGGAAACCCTAACACAGAAATTACCATTTTGGGTAAAAAAACCAAGTTGTCCTTTTATCAAATGGCCCTTTTTCTGGATTCAGAGGGGCTGGACAAGTGGGCCTTAAGGCTCACACCTTTTCTTGCTAATTTTCAGAAAAATGGGCTAAAAGCCCGAACTTCAGAATGTGTGGGCCGAAAGCCCAAATCTCCTTGTTCGAAACCGACCAAAGCTAGAAAACTTCGAAACACGAATGCTTAACCCTAAGTTAATCTAGCTGAAAGACATATTATTGACTATTCGAGATCGATAAACAACGGCCCAATTGTCATCTGGTAATTTATGAGCCCTGAAAAAATTTGGTTACTACAAAGATAACTCCAGCAGAACTTTGATCTCCGGTAATCTGCAGTCCTAGCTTCGAGTCCGAGGTGAAGGGATGGCGTCACGATCTCTTCCTGGTTCTTCGGACTCTAAACTCTGCTCCAGAACTCATGAGAATTCTTGAAGTAATTCGTATTATCAGGTATATCAGGTATTGGGCTGCCGGTTAAGTATTTATACTTAACCCTAATACCGCCGGATTTGCCTGGAATTTTTGCCGAAAAGTTATTTGAGTTTTCGTCGAAAATTCCCTTGTAAATGACTTGAATGCCCGGCTGATTTCTTTTGTGATTTTCGGACCTTAGGGTTCTCGGCGAAAACTTGGAGTTTTCGCCGAAAACTCCCTTTGTTGAACTCAGCCGATTCCTTCTTGAGTTTTCGCCGAAAACTTCAGTGTAAATGGGAGCAGGATTTGGTTCGACTTTATTGACTCCTTGGATCAATTCCGGTGCGATTCCTTGAGGTTCCAACGCCTTAGACACGTCCTTGGCTACTTTATTTGACGGCAAAAACCTGTGCTAACATGAAAACACTAGAAAACCA
Organism: Linum lewisii; assembly: GCA_034768395.1. NCBI lineage: Eukaryota > Viridiplantae > Streptophyta > Magnoliopsida > Malpighiales > Linaceae > Linum > Linum lewisii. Next base: position 48,049,712 of record CM068298.1, on the reverse strand, counting down.
TCAAACAGACCCGAAATGGGCCAAAAGTAACACAAATGGCACGAGATAGAGTAGTTGAGTGAATATTCGCTATTCTACCCTAAAAACCATGTCTTAAGCAAGGAAATGTCGCTTAAATGAGGCTGATAATCACGTCAAATCAAGTGTCATCACACACCCCTATCCAACCAGGGAGACAGTTACCAATGGAGCAGAGGTGTGCAAGAGCGGCGTACGAGAACCCCTGTGGCATATCACAGTCATTCAGCAGCCTCACCAGGGCGGGTGTCTTCAGATATGGGAAGTACCCTAGACAATTCACCTGGCGGCAGTCGACGGGTTCGCCGTCCCACATATGCTCCCATGCTAGGAGCTTGAACCCATACATCTCCATGGTGTGGACTTGGAGCTTGAAACCCCATGACTCATGCGCGAAGCCTCGTTGCCATGGAAGCGAACCGCCGGCAGTTGTTGGGAGGCACTTCCTTCTTCTTTGAGGTCCCTTTGAACCTCTGTTCAGCTTGCTTATGTAGTTGGGCTAATGAAGGGGTCGGCAACGGTTCATCATCCTCATTGAGGGCATACTCATGGAAGAAGTCCTCAAAAGGATTGAAGGAAATATCATTGTCCTCCTCGTAAGGCATGGCCCCCTTCTTCTTTTAGGTTTCTTCCGATTCGCCCTCAGACTCATGGATTTCTTCCTGAGATATCTCTGGGTTCAAGGGTGGAGGAATCTTTTGTTCTTCACCCTGACTGTGTCAGGAAGACGACGAAGAAGATGAAGAAGTAGAGAAGGACGAGTTGGACGCATCGGATGACTCGTCGGCCCCGGAACCTCTCCCCCTCTCATCGTAGCCTCCTACAACAGACGAGTAAGGGGCACAAATTAGAAGGGGATGAGGTATAAATGCCAAAGGGCGAATAGATAAAGGAATACCACCCGCCCTCGCGAGAAAAAGATGCTCTACGCACTTCAGCGTGCCCTAAGATCTCCTCTAAATCGGCAAAATCAATAGAAGAAGAAGACTTACTTCCTGAAGACATCTCGCTGAAAACAACGAAAATAAAACTAAAGAAAAGAAGACATGCCTAATACGTTGGGCAGACAGAAACGTAAAAAGGTCAGCGACACCTACTTGGTTGACAACGGAAGAGTGAAAGGGCGGACAGACAAAGTATCTACTCAACGAGGGAGGGCGGATGCTCTCAGCTGAACTGAAGATTTTAGAGGGTTAAAAGAGGGATGCGTAAATAAACAAGAGTAAGGCCCCTATTTATACTAGTAATGTGGGCAGACAAATTGCCGCCAACGGATAGACAGGCCACATGGCACCTGTTCACGGGGCGAATAGGGTAGTAGGCTCCTCGTGCCTGGAAGCGTGCATCACATGACCAACCAGCAAGCACAGCTCGTTGGGCACGCTCACATCAAAAGAAGAGCCCACCCCATAGGCTCGCGCCGCCATCGATCGGAGGGTCACCGCCGACGAAAAAGGCGGAGGGTCACTGCCAGTGAGAAAGTTGGAATGTCACCACCGACGAGAGAGGCGGAGGGTCATTCCGGAGAACTAACAAGTGTCAAAAATGACCCGCCCTCAGGGTCTAAAGTTGCGGCCCGCCCTCTTTGGAGAGCTAGCTAGTATCACCCTGAGAGCCTTCCACTCCCAGGACCATACTAACGGGGCATTTTATGGGCGTGACACCATCACAAAGCACAACAACTCATAGTGTCGGCCTGGGAGCCTTGTGATGAACGTTGTAAACAGGTTTATCAAATAACTCTCAAGCACAGAGTAGGACAGATCGTATTCAACGGGCCTCTTCTACTTGCTTACTCAAATGTGTTGGCAATTTTATTCAGGTTCAAATAGTTTGAGCGTGGTGTGAGTTCCACGACTTCTATTCTAGGATGCAGGATAAACTGAAATGAAATTAAAATGCAGAATGATTAGTTGTTTGACTTAGACAGACAACAGGCAATCTTAGACTTCTAATCCCCCTTAGATCACCAGAGCATTGGCAATCAACAGACCAGCGGTTTTCAATTCTGATTCATTCAGTTTGCAGACACCACCATAACTCCTTACCCTTAGGTTTAAGACTGGCGAATGTTTTCTCTATCCGATCTAACTACCAAGATTAATTAGTCGCCCAAGTACGGTCGCTTCTTGTGACGACAGAACTAACTGGTGCAATTACTAGTGATTCACGAGTTACTCTTGAAGTGGATTAACTCTAACTGGCTAATTGTTGATTTGGTGTTTTAAAGTGAGGCGAACATTCACTACAATCCTCAACTTAACGAGAATCTAATCTAAGTGGCTAAACCAGACAAGAAACATAGAGAACAAAGAACAAATCAAACATGAAGGAGAAACTAAATGAACTTCGAATCTAATCACTTCCGATCCGTGACCGCTTTAAATCCCTGGGTCACTTAGGGTTCATCTAGTCTAAGCTCTACAAGTTTAGCTACTCATATTCAATACAGGAGAATCAAAGACAGACAAGGAATACATCTCAGGTAGGAAAGACAGAGAAGAACTGTAAAACCTAATTTCGATGAACCGTGAATCTTCTATCTGCTGGATCTTCAACTCCTAGCTCTAGCTCTCCAGATGGAAGGATGGCGTCACGATCCTTTACTAGCTCCTCGAACTCCTTCCACTCTTTCTATCTCCGATCTAAGTCTTGAAATTTTTGTCCAAAAAATAATTGTGTTATTTTCAGCTGGCGATTTTCTTCTTTATAGCTGTCCGCGTTTTGGCTGGAAATTAGCTAAGTTTTCACCAAAAAATTGGGAAGTTTTCGGCGAAAACTTCCTTCAAATACTCTACTTGCTTCAGCTGTTTCTTCTGTTCCAAATTTAGCTAGAGTTTTCGGCGAGAACTTTGGGTTTTTGCCGAAAACTTCTTCTTGTAAGCTCTGACGATTTCTTCTTCAGTTTTCGGCAAACACTTCAGGTCTTTTCGCCAAAAAGTTCTTTGTAAAACGGGCATGATTTGTGTTGACTTGATTGACTCTTGGATCGATTTTGGTGTGGTTTCTTGAGGCTCCAATGCCTTAGACACGTCCCTGGTTACATTATTTGATGGCAAAAACATGTGCTATCACGAGAACACTAGAAAACCATCAAATAGACCCGAAACGGGCCAAAGTAACACAAATGGCACGAGATAGAGTAGTCGAGTGAATATTCGCTATTCTACCCTAAAAACCATGTCTTAAGCCAAGAAATGTCGCTTAAATGAGGCTGATAATCACGTCAAATCGAGTGTTATCAAATACCCCATACTTAAGCTTTTGCTTGTCCTCCAGCAAACTGAATAGAAGACGCTCATGTTCACAAATGATAAGATTGATTAAATTTAAGTTCAAGCATACACAATGAATTATTAGACAGCTACTCCTAGAACAAGGGACCGAACATGCATATTGATCAGCCAAACAACCTGGTCTCACTAAAAACTGCACACGACAAGAAGTAGTAACCAATCATGCACGAATTTGACCTGACCGACCAGACTCCTCACACAGATAATATTTAGTACAAGGGAAACTCTCATTCTCTGTGTTTAGGGACGTGTTTCTGCTCTCAATCATTTTAGGTTACTGAATTATGTCATAAGTTTGCAATTCGACCACATCTCCACCACTGTGACAACACGAGGAACTAGTCAAGAAGGACTTCCCTGCTTAGGACTGTAACGAATTCTACACTACAAGGGTTCATGATGAGATGGATGAAGGGAATGTATGATGATGGCTTTGGTGCGGTGTAGCTTTCGACTAACTTCCCTCGAATCTAGCTTATGGCTTCCCACCGTCTAACCAGACACTGGTGGAATAGTGTACGCTCGTCCTATGATACCCTCAAGCAACCTAGAACTTTATTTTCTTTACACGCATTTTTTTCTGAAATTTCTTTTGACTTCGTTCTTCCATATGTAGGGAGAAGAACGTTATTGAATTATACTACAAACTTTGAAACTTTTCTTTTCTGTTTTTTTTGAAATTTTTCTTATTCTCTATTTTTTCTTTTGTGCCGATTCTTTCTTTTAGTTGCTAGAGGGGTTTACACGTCTGGACATAATAGCTAAGACCACCTGTTTAATGTCTATAGACAGGTTACCACAAACCAACTTCCGGTAGGTCAATCTAGAACTACAACCACAGGGGATCAACGGGGAATGAAAGAATGGGGATTGGCTGTAATGTATATCGAACTGAAAGAACATGCCAAGCTCAAGGGTTTAAACCTAATGGATTTAACGTTAGGTAGGCTATCTGGCTTAGTAGCTGAATCTATGTGCCCCTATCATTCTAGAATTCGTGTCATCGTGTTGTCTCGAATAGGTCTCATGCAAATTCTAACCATTCAAGAAAAACAGTAAAACCACTCAAAAAGAATTGAAATTGCAAGTTACGTGCAATGGATCAAAAGCTCATAGTTGGTTTGCTAGTCGGATTCGGTCATTTTCATGCAATCAAGGCGACAAACTACAAGTGTGATTTTGAGAATCTGTTCTGACCAGGCAATTTAGCATCAAAGTATACACGTTGGTTCTCAGGTTCTAGGTTAAGGAGTCTAAGCATCATTATGACCGATTGAACAACAACTTAACATAAAAAATCAAGAACTAAGCAATTCTACTGCTAGAGAAATTGGACAAGGCACCACGAAACATAATAAGGGAGATCAAGATCATGCATGGTTCTCTAACATCCTACCCCACGCTTAGACTGTTTTGTGTCCTCACAGGACTAAAATGAGATTGAGAGTCAAGGGGAACCTGGAAAGGGGAAACGGTGTAGCGGATGGGTTCGGAGAGCGTGCCGCGGAGCGGAGTAGGATAACTACCAAAAGATACCTACAAAACAAAAACAATCAAAAGATCAAAAGGAAATCAGGACAAGTGTCCCGGAACCACACATAAAAAAGTTGGATCGAAGTCCGAAAAGAAGAAAGAAAAACAAAGGAAAAGAATAGAAACGGCCTGATCACTGTCCCTCAGGTGGTGGTGGAGGTGGAGTCGTCAAAGGGAAAATGCCAAGTCGTTGCGCAATCTGATGTCGCCATGCGAGCTCGGCCTCATGTCTAGCGTCCTGGTTGGCCATCAACTGTTGTAGGACTGCCCACCTCGCATTCTGCCCCTCCTCGTGCTCTACTCGGTCCTTCTGACATTTAAGTGAACCGGCAGAGTACTTGATCTGCCATTGCTCAATACGCGTCAGCCTCTCGTTAATCTCGACGGGCATCTGTGGCTGAGGCAGAGATGGTAATTTCAGCACGGGTGCGAGGGGTTCTAGAGCTGCAACTGGCGGTGGAGGGGTCCTCTTCGGGCGGCGAGGTAGCGATCTACAATTGTCGATACCCCCCGAAAGGTCGATGCCCCGTGCTATGGCGAGCCCGGCACCTATGTGCTCAATTTGGATGCGAGGAATGTCAAGGCCCCATTTGTCTCCGATCTGGAGGTTGTCGAGTAGACAGGAAACGAGGGGGCCGCCAGGAAGTTCAGATGGAAGTTTCTTGGTGGTCGTGAAGTTGTGAAAGAATCTTGCAAGCCACCATCCGGGGTGAAAAGGAACCTCATCTTCGACAGCTCAGAATAGTACGAGCTCCTCCAGGGAGACATGGTGACGTCCCTCCTTGCTACTATAACACAGAGATTGAGTCCATACATAATGAAGGAATTTAAAGAGAGGGTGAGCGATGTCAGCTACCGTGGGGTTGAAGATAGGAGTGGCTTCGGATTGACTAGAGATGAACCTCCATATTTTAGGGTATGGTTCATGCGCTATGGAGTAGACGTATGAGAACCCAAGGGCGGTGTCCTGGACGATGGCATGGGGGTCGAGGAGGTGGGCGAACTCATTGATGGTCTTCTCATATCGAACACCGCCGAGGCGGAAGGAAACAAACCTATGACGGCTGTCGGGTATTGGCTTATGGAGCTCAAATGAACTCCAGAACTCTTGAAGGGAAACCAGAGGATAGGGGGAGCCGAAGGTGGTCAGGGATCGCACGCCGGTTTGTTCATGGATTTGGTCGATCTTTGAGTGCCACACCGGATTGTGGTTCTTGAGACTGTCTAAGGAGAGAGCTGCCACCTTCGCCGGAGGGATGTCCTTAATCTTCATGTAGACCTCCAGTTGGTGCGGGGGAAGGGCAGCGATGAATGGGTGCAGGGCTCCGATGGCGGGTGCTGGAGCACTCGAAGTAGGGATCACCGGGGCTTGAGTAGCTTGCGGAACCAAGTTCACGGTTACAGGTACCGTGGCAGATGGTGTGGGTGGACGGGAGGTCTGAGCCTTGTTCTGTCGAGCCTTGGATCGCCGTTCTCTATCTGCACTGGTGGTCTTGAAACGCTTTGGATTCCTGTAATACACATCTCAGAGCAGACCAGAATTAGATGACAAGAATCCTACCCCACACTTAGTTTGAAACCACGGTTTAGAGACGAACGAAACGGACAAGTGGGGGTAAGCAAATAGGCCGAGAGATCACAATGGAAAAACATAACAAAAAAGAAACGGCCAGCATGCAGGGAACAACGACATTCAATCACCAAGTATGAGAAATGAGACAATTCGACAAACGGTAGAGCACAAGACAATTCATCGGCACAAGAGCAATTGAAAAAATCATCCACGAGGGCAATAAGGATCAAAGGGACTCCAAAAGTTGAGCAAGAAAACACCGAATCAGCAGACACGCAATTCAAGGAAAATTGAAAAGTTAACCAAGTCAAACTTGCCGAAAACCAAAAGTTAAAACGCCAAAAGATTCAAAATCGAGGGCTGAACAACTAACCGTGAAGACATGACTCGAGAACATGGTTGGAAATCTGAGAAATCGACCAAAAAGCTTGAAAACTCATTTCGGGTGGAACCGGAGCTATAAGGCCCCGATCCTGGAGAACTAGGCTGCAAACAACTGAGGAGGAAGGATGGGCTCGAGCGGCGGTGGCGGAACAGCGGCGAAGCGGTGGCGGGACAGGGATCGGACGGCAAGCGGCGATAAGGGAGAGAGACGGCGATGTCGGGTTTTTGGTGGGGGTTCCACGAAAAAGGAAGCCGAAAGAGGGTTTTAAAGCCGGCGAAAAAGCTTAGATTTTTCGGTGAAAAATTGTGGAATTTTTGGCGAAAATTCCCTCAGAAAACAAAACGACGCCGGTTTGAAACAGTGTGTTTCACCGCGAAGTTGGGTTTTCGGTGAGAACTTTTCGAAAACGAGAAACAGGAGGATCAGGGTATTTTGAAACCAGATTTTTTGGCGAAAACTAGGAGAGTTTTCGGTGAAAAATCGTTAAGAGGGTTTTAAAAGAGACGACTCTAAATAAACACAAACTGACTCCAACCATGGGTTGCCTCCCATGAAGCGCTCTTGCTTAACGTCCGTGAGCTGGACGATACCTGGATCGGAGTTATTGGGTTGACGCGAAGTAATGCACGTCGATGAGGGAGACAACCAATCCATGTAGGTACTTCTTGAGTCTATGGCCATTGACCATAAAAGGTTCTTGACCGTGGCCTTTAATCAGGACGCTCCCAAGTGATGTCTGTCCAACTACGGTGTAGGGGTCGGACCATCGGGACTTCAGTTTAACCAGGAAAAGCTTCAGACGAAAATTGTAGAGAAGGACTTCATCTCTGGGGTAAAATTGCTTGACCCTCTTCAACTGAGCGTCATGAATCCTCTTGGTGCGTTCTTTATAGAGTTTCGTGCTCTCGTACGCGTGAAGATGATGTTCTTCAAGCTCAGCAAACTGATCGTGGCGCATACTACCTGCTACGGCATATTTAACTCTTTAGTAGCCTAAAACGCCTTGTGCTCAAGCTCAACTGGCAAATGGCATGCCTTGGCATAAACTAGTTGATACGGTGAGGTACCGATGGGAGTCTTGTAGGCAGTTCGATATGCCCATAAGGAATCATTGAGCTTAGATGACCAGTCCTTGCGAGACCGGCCAACTGTCCTATCAAGAATCCGCTTGAGCTCACGGTTTGTCACTTCCGCTTGACCGTTAACTTGAGGGTGATAAGCAGTGGACATTCCGGTGGGTGACGCCAAAGCGTTTGCACACCCGGTTGAAATGTCCATGGAAGTGGGTACCCCTATCGCTTCTGATGAAGCGCGGTGAGCCAAAACGCGTGAAGTGACATGTAAGGAATCGTCCCACCACTCTTGAATCGTTGGTGGGTAAAGCTTCAGCTTCATCCCACTTAGAAACATAATCAACGGCCACAAGAATGTACTTATTTCTGTTGGAGGGTGTGAAAGGTGCCATAAAATTGATTCCCCAAACATCAAAAATTTCAACAGTTAAAGAAACAATCTGAGGCATCTCATTACGGTTAGAGATGTTACCTGATCGTTGGCATGCATCACAATGACGAGCAAAAGTGTCGCAATCACTAAAGATAGAAGGCCAGTAAAATCCAGTTTCGAGTACCTTTCTCGCAGTGCGGTTGCCGTCGAAGTGCCCTCCAAACTGGCCTTCATGGCACTTACGCATGATGTCAGCGGCCTCGATGTAAGAGACGCACCTCCGGATCATCCCGTCAATTCCAATGCGGTACAAGAATGGCTCGTTCCAGAAGTAAGACATGGCTTCTTTAATGAGCTTTTTCCGCGCATTATAATCCAATCTGGGAGGTATTATATCGCGAGATAGATAATTAGCTACGGTGGCATACCAGGGCTCTTCCGGTGTTGTTGCATCACTCAGCTCTTGAGCATGAGTAATCGCTCAAGGTTCGATGGCTACGCTGTTTACATGTTCATAGATTTCAAGATGCAATAACTCGTTAGGGAAAGAATCATTGATGGGAGTAGTAGTAGACTTACCTGTTTGTGATTCCTCAAGTCGGGAGAGGTGATCGGCTGCCAGGTTCTCAGCTCCCTTCTTGTCTTTAATCTCTATGTCAAATTCTTGGAGGAGGAGGATCCATCGGATGAGCCTTGGCTTCGAATCCTTCTTGGCTAACAGATGACGCAGAGCAGCGTGGTCGGTATAGACGATGGTGTGCGAAAGAACCAGGTACTGTCTGAACTTATCAAAGGAGAAAACAATAGCTAAGAGCTCCTTCTCAGTAGTAGTGTAGTTCCTCTGAGCATCGTTAAGTGTCTTGCTAGGAAAATAGATGGGATGAAACCTCTTTTCTTTTCTTTGTCCAAGAACCGCGCCAAGGGCAAAGTTGCTAGCATCGCACATGATCTCAAATGAAAGATTCCAATCTGGTGCTGTGAGGATCGATGCGGTGGTGAGTCTAGTCTTCAGGATCTCAAAGGCTTCAAGGCATGCCTTGTCAAAAATGAAAGGAACGTCTTTCTCCAGAAGCTTTTTCATTGGAAGAGTGATCTTGGAAAAGTCTTTGATGAATCTCCGGTAGAATCCAGCATGACCGAGGAAGCTTCAGACTGTCTTGACTGAGTTTGGCGGTGGAAGACTGGCGATGGTTTCGAGCTTGGCACGATCGACTTTTATACTGAGCTTGGAGATTCTATGGCCAAGAACGATTCCTTCGGTAACCATAAAGTGACACTTCTCCCAACTAAGAGCTAAATTGGTTTCCTCAGAACGGGCTAGTACCTTGTCCAGGTTGGCTAGGCACTTAGAAAATGAGTCGCCATAGACAGAGAAGTCATCCATGAATACTTCTACCACATTCTCTACTAGATCTCCGAATATGGAAAGCATGCATCTCTGAAAAGTAGCGGGAGCATTACACAAACCAAAGGGAATACGACGACAAGCAAACGTACCAAACGAGTAGGTGAAGATCGTCTTTTCTTGGTCATCGAGCTTGATGGGAATCTGAAAGTAACCAAACATGCCATCCAAGAAACAGTAATATTCATGGCCAGCTAACCTCTCCAGCATCTGATCAATGAATGGTAGTGGAAAGTGATCTTTCTTAGTAGCGTCATTAAGGCATCTATAGTCGATGTAGACTCTCCATCCGGTAATCGTGCGAGTGGGAATGAGCTCGCCTTTCTGATTAGGGATGACTGTGATTCCTCCTTTCTTCAGAACAACCTGAGTTGGGCTAACCCAAGGACTGTCGGCAATAGTGTAAATGATACTGGCATCCAAGAGTTTAAGGACTTCCTTCTTCACAACTTCTTGCATCAAAGGATTCAGTCGGCGTTGCGGCTGCCTGACAGGCTTGAATTCTTCATCTACAATTATCCAATGTTTGCAGAAGGTCTCAGAGATGCCCCTAATGTCGGCTAGTTGCCAGGCTATAGCTCGGACGTGCTTCTGGAGTAATATGATCAGTTGCTCTTTCTGTTCGGGAGATAAAGCTGAGTTGATGATGACTGGCAACTGACCTTCCTTTCCCAGGAATGCATACTCTATGTGGTTGGGGAGTTCCTTCAATGTGAGTTCTGGAGGGTTCTCGTATGAAGTGGTGATCTGACTTGAAGCAGGTTCAATATGGGGTGGCGCAGAAGTGGCTGTGGTTGTCGTCTTTCGGTCGTCTACTTCATCTTGCCATAGGCGCTGCTCTTGATCTTCTAACCCGTTTTCAACTCCTGAAATCAAGCACAACTCTAGTGGAACACTAGATAAAGCGTTAGTAATGAAGTTGGTCGAGGACAACTCCATAGCATCAACAGTATAACATTTATCATCTTGAGCTGCATAATATCTCATGCTATCCGTAATGCGGAAAGTGACGCTATCCTATCCTACACTTAAAGTTAACAAGACTTGTTTACAATTTATATTCGCACCGGCGGTTGTCAAGAAAGTTCGACCCAAGATAAGCGTTCCGTGTAATTCACGGGTATCTAGAACAACGAAATCTGCAATAATAGTGAAAGGTCCACAGCGAACAGCTACATTACAAGATGTAGAGTAAGCGGTTTCAGTTTTCCTAGGTTTAACTTCTCATATAGATAAACAGGCATAACATTAATAGAAGCACCGGAGTCAGCTAGATTACGCTCAATTTTAACATCATTTATTATGCATAGTAATGTGAAAGGACCATGATCAAAACACTTAACTGGTGGTGGCGGCGGCTGTCGCATAAGAGATGGCGCACCGAAGAGAGAAGCACATTCATTGGTAAGCGTGACAGAGTACGCCTCTCGGTTCTTCACCTTCTTCACGAGATCTTTAAAGAATTTTCCAAGTGGTGGTATGATCTCTAGAGCTTCAGTTACTGGTATCTTGTTCTCTGCAGTCTTGAGAACGTTATATGATGTGATTATATTTGGTGCATTTTAAGCCTTTGATTAGCCTAAGGATTTCCCATGTTTGATCTCATTTTGCCATGATTTATACGCTTTTATTGAAGTTTTGTGCAAAGTGTCCTTTTGTTGCCGGGTTGCCACTTTGAGGCCAATTCCATGTCTATTGGAGCTGTTTTCTTTGTATTTTCAGGTCTTGGCATTGTAGTACTGGTGACAAGGAGCATGTAGGATCAAACGGGAGGTCGATCGGAGCTAGGACGGAGGAGATACGGTCGATGCAAGATTGAAGAAAATACGACTTTCAGCTGAAGGAATTTTCGGCGAAACTATCACATAGTTTTCGCCGAAGAAGAAGCTTTCGGCGAAGATTTTCAAGTCCTCGGTCCGAAAACTTGAAGCAGACAGAAGGCCTTCGATCATTGAGGATATTTTCGGCGAAAACATACAAAGTTTTCGCCGAAAACTTTAGAAGAAATGCAGCAGTCGTTCGGTGTTTTCAAGGGTAATTTTGGCAAAAATATTACATCAGTTTCGCCGAAAATTCAAGGCTAGTCCGGTGCAGTATATATAGAGGAAGGGGGGCGAAAATTAAGGGAGCTCATATCTTATTTTACACATTGCCGATCAATTCCTCTTTCCTCTCAACTTTTCCAACATCTCCTCCATTCAATCAATCCATCATCAACCCTAGAGCAAGGTGAAAATTGGAGTAAGGAGTTTGGATTGAAGCCCACAACCTTGGGGAGAGGAGCTTGCAAGAAGAGGATTGCCATGAAGCTCTTGGTGATCATCTCTCCTTCTTTCTCTTGTGTACCCTTGGCCATGTGTGGCTGATTTCCTAGGTTTTCTTGGATTGATAGATGGTTGTGCTAGGATAGAGGTTAATTGTATAAACTTGCCATGATTGATCTTGGATTGTAAGAAGATGGTCTCTATGACTTGTTGTTAATTCCATTGATGGCTATGGCTTGATTGGTCTATTATTTGTAATGTAATGCATGAGAGTGCTTGGATTACATGGATTGTAGGTCTAGGGATTGAAGGGAGTGTGTTCTAAGAGATTAGATCATCTCAATTCAACCTTATTTTAAATGAATAGACCGTCCATGAACCGTGTGAGTACAAGCTTTTGAGAGAGCCCTCGTGGAATACGACCTTGATAGTTGTGAGTTAAATCTCGTGCATCAAGTTTTTGGCGCCGTTGCCGGGGAACTTTCTCAATCCTTTGAAAGCATTTAGTAGTGGACCGTTCTATTCACTTCCTTCCGTTTTAGTTTTGCTTCTTTGTTTATTGTTTTTGTTATTTGTTTTTATGGTTTTGTTATCCCGCATTGTTGTACTACTTGGTTGTGTTTGTTGTGCGTGTTGTAGGCCCCTTCTCCACCTATCTAATTCATGGGAGCAAGGTTGCAAGTAAGATGAACTCGTGGCATGGAAATCAAGGTTATGGTACCTATCAAGGGTGGAACCCATCTCCTAACCCATACTATGGTCATCCTACTCCATCCAACTACTACCAAGAAACTTATGAGGGAGATAGCCAATGGTGGGGTCAAGAACAACAAGCTTCAACACCCATGTGGAATGAGCAATGTCCCTATCCATCTCCACCCTACCATCAAGTGTTTTCGGAGTACTATCAAGAGGAATTCACAAGTCATGAACAACATTCTCCACCGCCTTTCATGCTAGAGGAGCTCTTTAAGATGGTTAGAGAAAGCGAGCGCCCTCAAGATGATTTCACAAGCTATGAGCAACCCTCTCAACCTTCTTCTATGTTAGTGGAGCTCTTGAAAATGGTAAAGGAAAGTGAGCGTCCTCGAGAGGAGCTCGTAAGCTATGAGGAACCTCCTCCACCTCTTCCCACACTTGAGGAAGCTTTGAAGCTTGCGGAAGACAATGCGAATCAACTTAATCGCTTAGCTCAAAGCATGGCGCACATCAATGGGATGCTTGAAAATGAACATCAACCCCATAAGGTGGAGCAACACTCTCCCTCTCCATCCATGCTAGATGAGTTCTTGAAGATTGCGGACGACAATGCGGTTCAGCTCAATCACTTGGCTCAAAGTATGAATCTCGTCATGGAAGCTCTAGAGAATGAGAATCAGCCCAAGGGGTGGGAGTACGCTTATGATGATGAAGATGACACTTGTGAATCCGAGGAGCTTGACACGGAAGAAGAATTGGTAGTGGAGGGAATTGAAGAGCATGCTTTTCCCATGGAAATGCCGAGTAACGATGATGTGTGGATAGAAGAATCGAGGAGATTTGAGGATGATTACCCTTTAGAGGAGGTGAGAGATGACTTGGAGACGCTTCAAGAAGAGGGGGCACCGAGAGTGGAGCACGAAAGTGAACAACACCACCCTATTGTGGCCCCACCAAAGATTGTTAGTGCTCTTCAATCTTCTTGCTTGATCATGAAGTATTTGTGCCAAGAACCCAAGGAGACATGCATCTCTACACCCCCTAAGGTGATAATGGAAGAGGAGTCGCCCATGTTTGAACCGGAAGACTCTTCGAGTGGCATCACCAACTTGGAGACGATGGAGCTCAATGGTGGCCCCTACCATACATTCTTCCTCAAACTCCTAAACTCAATGGTAGAAGGCCATGGCAAGGTAACAATTGGAACTCAAGCTTAGCTCATTGGTCATTCTACCATTTGCTTCTATCGCTACTTGGAGCTCAACTCTCATCATGGAAGAAGCTACTTGACTTGAAGGAGGTGCTAAGTTGGACACCATAACGCAGGTATCGTCAAGCTTAAGACGGTAACCAAGCGCTTCTTGGGAGGCACCCCATGTTATCTTTACTTTTTCGCTTTTAATTCTTGTTTGAGGTTTTTGTGTTGTTTTAGCTTTTTGAATAAGGTTTGGCAAGCATTTTGGATCACTCTTCACCAAGGATCAACATGAAACTTTTTCACCTCTATTACGTCCTACGCTCCTCTCTACCAACGCGGTAACTTCGTTCCACCTTATCTTCTCTCTCTTGATCATTGAGGACAATGCTCATGTTAGTCGTAGGGGAGTTTGAGGTTTGGTGTGATTATTTGTCGGTAGAAGTCTAAGGCTATGCTTTGATGAGTTGCATGATCTTAATTGAATGTCAATTTCCTCTATTGTAGAATCATTCGGTTCTTGACTTTTGGTGTTTAATTGACTTCAAGATTTCATAATGACGTTTAGACTGTTCCACTTAGAACCTATAACCAGCATGTTAGCACTAATATCAAATGAGTATAGGCCAGAACAGAGATTTTATCACTCTTGTGTGTTGGTTGATTGGTTTGATACGTGTTTTTGTACCACTCGATAACACCGGCCTAAGATGATAAAGGCACCCTATTCCATGCTTTTCATCACCCTTTTTGATCCTTCGTGATTTGGCTTGAGATTAGACGGAATCCAATTCGAAATCTTGTGTGGAAGTTGTAAGGGGCTAAGGATCAAGGGGCTAAATTGTGAAGAAAAGAAAAAAAAATGCTCAAAAGAAAAGCTAGGCAAGCTCGGCACCTAAGTGAAGTGTCGGGTTGAGCACTAGCAAAAGGGCAAAGGCTGTGAGCTAGGCAGGTTCAACACCTAAGTGAAGTGTTGAATCGAGCACTAGTATGCAGTAAGAAAAAAAGAAAAAAAAAAAGAAGAAAAATGGGAATGAAAAGAAAAGAAAAGAAAGAAAAAGAGTTCTCAAATGTAGCCCTTGATCCTAGCCAGAGTTTGTAAAGTGCGGATCTAGAAGCGGATGAAGTCGAGTCGATAGCCACATCATAATCACTCACCACTTACGATCCATTTCCCGATTTCAAGTCATTTTGATTAGAGTTGGTGTTGTCGTGGTCGGTTTTTGCTGTGTCCCAATCAACCACTACTTGTAGTGTGCAGTAAAATAGTGAGGTCTAGACTTGTTTGGTTGACGTTCTTGCATGTGTAGGTTTAGTTTGTTCGTGGAACAGTTTAAGCCGAATTGTTGTTGCTTGAATCTCAATTGGACCGATCTTGTCATTTGTGAACTTGGATGTTTTCTAATTCATTTGCTTGAGGACAAGCAAAGCTTAGTCGTAGGGGAATTTGATGTGATTATATTTGGTGCATTTTAAGCCTTTGATTAGCCTAAGGATTTCCCATGTTTGATCTCATTTTGCCATGATTTATACGCTTTTATTGAAGTTTTGTGCAAAGTGTCCTTTTGTTGCCGGGTTGCCACTTTGAGGCCAATTCCATGTCTATTGGAGCTGTTTTCTTTGTATTTTCAGGTCTTGGCATTGTAGTACTGGTGACAAGGAGCACATAGGATCAAACGGGAGGTCGATCGGAGCTAGGACGGAGGAGATACGGCCGATGCAAGATTGAAGAAAATACGACTTTCAGCTGAAGGAATTTTCGCGAAACTATCACATAGTTTTCGCCGAAGAAGAAGCTTTCGGCGAAGATTTTCAAGTCCTCGGTCCGAAAACTCGAAGCAGACAGAAGGCCTTCGATCATTGAGGATATTTTCGGCGAAAACATTCAAAGTTTTCGCCAAAAACTTTAGAAGAAATGCAGTAGTCGTTCGGTGTTTTCAAGGGTAATTTCGGCGAAAATATTACATCAGTTTCGCCGAAAATTCAAGGCTAGTCCGGTGCAGTATATATAGAGGAAGGGGGGCGAAAATTAAGGGAGCTCATATCTTATTTTACACATTGCCGATCAATTCCTCTTTCCTCTCAACTTTTCCAACATCTCCTCCATTCAATCAATCAATCATCAACCCTAGAGCAAGGTGCAAATTGGAGTAAGGAGTTTGGATTGAAGCCCACAACCTTGGGGAGAGGAGCTTGCAAGAAGAGGATTGCCATGAAGCTCTTGGTGATCATCTCTCCTTCTTTCTCTTGTGTACCCTTGGCCATGTGTGGCTGATTTCCTAGGTTTTCTTGGATTGATAGATGGTTATGCTAGGATAGAGGTTAATTGTATAAACTTGCCATGATTGATCTTGGATTGTAAGAAGATGGTCTCTATGACTTGTTGTTAATTCCATTGATGGCTATGGCTTGATTGGTCTATTATTTGTAATGTAATGCATGAGAGTGCTTGGATTACATGGATTGTAGGTCTAGGGATTGAAGGGAGTGTGTTCTAAGAGATTAGATCATCTCAATTCAACCATAGTTGCATGATTTCTCACTTGTGCATTTTATCGAACACTTGGTGTGCATTAGGATTTTCACTCAATTGAACTTTGATTAGTCTTTGGATGATTCTCTTAGTGTTAGGACATTGACATGAGAGTGTGGTGTCTAGCCTAGTGGTCATAGAGTCATAGGAGAGGGTTTTGTAGCTTGGCATTTCATCAAACACCTTTAATGCATCCTTAGTCACTTAGCTTGAGAGCGAGAGCCTAGGTTGAGTGGTTCTAGGATAGGGATTTAGTGCGACGAGAGTGCATTGAGTCTATAGAAGGGATTTGCATGGTCATTCGATTGCATCCTCGATCATGTTTGGCTTGTTTGTGCATTTATACCTCTTGAGCATGATGAACCTATCTTTCCAAGTTAACCTCCTTTACCTTTGATTTGCACCCTTTTGTTTTGCTTTGTTTGTTTAGTTTTCTTTATGTTTTCTTTTGTTCTTATTTCAAACCAAATCTTATTTTAAATGAATAGACCGTCCATGAACCGTGTGAGTACAAGCTTTTGAGAGAGCCCTCGTGGAATACGACCTTGATAGTTGTGAGTTAAATCTCGCGCATCATTATACCACTTCTTATACTGGGTGTCGTGATCGTTGGCTTTGCTCATCGCAGCTTTTGGAAAAGGAATCCGAGGTATATACGGTGCTAAGACAGGCTCAGGAGCTGTCTTAGGAGGAGGAGTCGGTGTTACTTCTTCCTCTTCTGTGATATCTTCAATCTCTGGCATATCGATGGCAGTAGCATCTAGTATCATGTCCGGTTCTGGAGTCTTACACTACAACAGAAAGGTGATTTAGTGGCAGGCCTCGTCGAGGTTAGTGGCAGGCGGCCTGCCACTAAAACAGGAGCTTACTCGCAGGCGCCGCCTGCCACTAACCACATATGGGCCTGCGAGTAAAGCTGCTGCGAGGAAGCCCAACACGTGGCAGGCCCCGCCTGCGAGTAAGCTACTCGCAGGCAGGTGGTTAGTGGCAGGCGCCTGCCACTAAGCTTAGTGGCAGGCCATTGGTTAGTGGCAGGCGCCTGCCACTAAGCTTAGTGGCAGACGCCTGCACTACCAATGGCCTGCCACTAAGCTTAGTGGCAGGCGCCTGCCACTAAGCCATGGCCTGCCACTAAGCTTAGTGGCAGGCCCTGCCACTAACTTTGTGGCCTGCCACTGAGCTTAGTGGCAGGCGCCTGCCACTACCCACCTACCTGGGCCAGGCCGGTTGGGCTTGGTAGGCCGATTTGGGCGGGCTGGGCTGGTTGGTTTGACCAATTGGTTTGTTAGGCTGGACCGATTGGTTTGTTAGGCTGGACCGATTGGTTTGTTAGGCTGGACCGATTAAAATGACCACGATAACAAAATTAAAAACAATTTCAAATTATTTAACAAAAAACATTACGAAATATCAAATAATGATCGTACAATAGTAATAATACATAATTCATACACACAGAGTACCAGATGATGCACGTACAATAATACAATAGTTAACAAACAATACAATACAGTATAATAGTACAAATACATAACAAACTACACAATATCCCAAGGATGCACGTACGCACCATCACCATTACCACCACGGTTACCACCACCACCATTCTACACAGACAAAAACAGATATGTGTGAGAGATATAAAAACATTACATAAGTAATTACTGACTTTTGTACACATACCATAGCAAGCTGCTGGATAAAATCAGGTCCAACATCCGAGGCCTCAAACCAGTGGGAGATATCATCTACATTAGGCACAACTGGAGGCACAACTGGAGCAGATCCGCTAGCAGACTGGGGCTGAGTCTGAGACTGGCTCAGGAATTGTGACATCATCTGCTCCAGTGATGCCAGCCTGCGATTAGCATCAGCAAGCCCATCCTGTGTGGCAGTCAGCTCTGACCGAGTGGCCTCTAGCTCTGACCGAGTGTCAACCAGCTCCCGGTTCAGCTTATCATATGCTGCATCATGAGCACGAGCTGGTGTGGGCCGGGAAGAGATACTACCAGTGGCCGACGTAGATGACTCAGCACTTGTCCCAAAGACCTAAAAACATAAAAGTACTTGGTGAACAATACAATTAAATCATATTTCTAGTTTTAGTGTTTAAATATAATTACCTGACTCTTACTAGCATGCCGACCAAACATCCTTACGTGCCCTCGGTGTTCTGGCTTGTTAAGGGCTTGGGCAAATGCATCATTTGGGCCCCACTCCGTCGAGACACCGGCCGCCTCCAATTGGCGGATAGTCTCCTATAATTTCAAATCAAACCAACCAACATTAGTGAACACTCTAAAAGTTCCACTTATTAGAATAGTGGTTATTCAATTTTCTTACCATTATTGCGCCAGCATGAGCACTCTTTGGTTCTCCATTCGGCCAACTATAGTACTTGATAAAGATCTGCCCCCTTGAAGGTCGCTGACCAGTCTTCTCCGCCTCCTCCTCTATGTAGAGACCCCACGGTCTGGACCCTCCAGTGTGATTTTCTTCTTGGCATGCTCGATTAGCCTTGTTTCTTGCAACCGCATCCTAAACCAAAACAATGTGAACGATTCAATATTTAACAAATACGTGATTCACATTAACTTGGTTAAATATGCATGTATTACCTTGAACTCCTTACTATCCACGTGTCTCATGTATGCCAACCAATCAGTTTCTGGACAGCCTGCAGGGGGTTTTGCTTAACCCACTCGTACGGAAGGTTGTTTTCGGCAGCATACTTCTTCTTCGCCTTCCACGCGTCAAGCCTCGATCTAGCCCAAGCTAATGAGACTTTGTGATCCCAGTATGCTCGAGCAGCTGGTATGAGGGTTGTATCGCAGTGGAACTTCCCCTGAAACAAAAATCAAGAACTTGTACTTAAATTTTGAATTACAAAATTAGCCAGTAATTAATTGGCTAGTTTTTTCATATCTTACCAAAAAGAACTGCTCGAAGGCACGAGTCTTCACCGACTCTGACACATGCTTCCAAGTGGCTGGATAAATGGGATAGTAAGACCAAATCCTTGAACACTCTCCAACGTACATTCCCATGAATGATAACAATCGTCCACTTGGCTTAGCTCCCATGTTGCTCAGGTTGAACACGATCTTGTTTCCGTCGCTCGTGATACGACGGTGGTCTTTGAACTTGAATTTCAGGACCTTCGTTAGACCGCCTCGATCTGCACAATTTTAATCCAAAAGCTAAGTATGGATAAAGACATTTTACCAACTAACTATTAGATGTATTGTTATGAACTGTTAATACTAACCGATGATAGTAAGCTCATGAGTGTATCGCTCCCTAGAAGAAGAGGAAGAAGAGTCGGTACCAAGGGGAGTCGGGGTAGGGATAGACCGGGTAGGAGAATGAGGCATGCCATCATCACTACCAGAAGCCATCACTAAGAGATGAAATAGGACAAGTTGTTATTACCAAATGACAAATTCTTTATATTCAATGTCTGCATAATTCATATAATTTGCAATCTCAAAATCTCAAAATCAATCCATTACCACACAAACATCACACAATTCTATTCAATCTCAAAATTAATTACACCACTTCCCACAATTTGCATATCGGGGATGGTGTCAGTTACAGGTAACTGTTGTTGAGCTAACGATAAGCAACACTCGTGCGAAATAGCTCCCTCTTCTCCCATCTCGTATGTATCTCTTGGCTTGCAGTGAACCGGTATACACCATTCAGGCTCAAGTGTGTCATTCACGTAGAAGACCATACGTGCATCACTTGCGCTTACGTACGGCTCATCTTCAACTCTGTCACCGACATCTCGCAAGTGACTGAAGTTGACCATCGTTATTCCGAGTGCATCTCTCCTCACCCATGTTGGAGTAACAGTATCAGCCCACTTGCACTTGAATAATGTGATCGTTCGTGAATAATAATCCAATTCCACAATATCAACAAGTTTCCCATAGAACCAGATGTCACTGCGTATTGGATTGTTATCAGATGAGCTGGAGACGCTGTCAGTGCCAAATTTTGCCGCAACACCACTGTTTTGAGTTTTTTTGCCGTGCTCCCGATCAACCGTTCGAAAGCGAAAGCCGTTGATGTCATAAGCAGTGAAACGTCTTGCATGCACGTTTGGTCCCCTAGCTAGTGTCATCAAATCATCACTGTGACTTGCTGATTGGTCCAAAATCTGTTTATGATATGCTATATTAAGAATCTGATTTTGTTAATAGCATAAGGAAAGTATTTGGAATCATAAATGAATACCTTTTTTTGGACCCATCCTACAATTCTTTTGTGCACAGCTTTATTTATTGCAGTTTCATTTGCATGCCTTCCACCCATTTCTCTTCTAGTTTCTGCTTCACATTCTCTAAACAACCATTGAATTTCGCTTCAAATTAATATCAGCGACATTGTAAAAAGGATGAATATGATAATAATTCATACCTCAACAATGGTTGTGCTGCTGGACTATTCACTAACACATAATGAAACGCTTGAGTCCACTCCAATTGTGAGAGTTTGAATGATTCTCCGTTTCCATTAGGAACCCCTCTCGAAACAAGGATTGATGCATTTTCATCGACTGAACTTTCTGGCTCAACCGCGACTCGCTTTGGTCGATTGTATCTGGTCTCAACATCATCATTAAAATACAATGATGAAAAGTTGAATAACTCTTCGGTCAGCCAACCTTCAGCAATTGAACCTTCAGGATGTGCTCTATTGCCAACAAAAGTTTTCAATTTACCCAAGTACCTAAATAGAGAAAATCTTGTCAAGCACACTCTTAATTAGCAACAATGACAAAGAGTGTAGACCAACAATAAATTACCTTTCAATTGGGTACATCCAGCGATATTGAACTGGTCCTCCACGTCGAACTTCATCAACTAGGTGCAAAACTAGATGCACCATGACCGTGAAAAAGGCCGGTGGAAAAATCATCTCCATATGGCATAAAGCTATGACAAACCTATCTTGGAGCTTGTCAAGCTCTATTATATTGACCACGGGAGAGCACAGTTCCTTAAAACAAGAGCCGACTTCGACTAGAACCCTTGCTACTGAGACGGGTAAGACATTGCGTATCGCAAGAGGTAACAAATCATGTAATAGCATATGCGAATCATGACTCTTCAACCCTAGCATCTTACGATTCTTCAGGTCCACACATCTTGCGATATTGCTAGCATATCCATCTGGAAATGACATTTCTTTAAGAGACTTTAGGACAACTTCAATTTTCCTCTTATCCAAAGTGAATGAGGCAGCAGGACAGGTTTTACCATCCTCCAAAGGCCACAATTGACTTCTAATCTTCATTTCTTTCATGTCCAGTCGAGCAGCTAAGTGGTCTTTTCTTTTGTTCTTGTCATTGATCAATGTGAACAAAATATTGTCGCATACATTTTTCTCAATGTGCATCACATCGAGATTGTGACGCAACAAATTGAATTCCCAGTAAGGAAGGTTGAAGAAGATACTTTTTTTCCTCCACTGCGGTGCTGGTCCTGATTCTTTTGGTTGTGTCTTCCCGAATGTAATATCAATATTTGCCACTTGTCCCAGAATATCAGTCCCAGTCAGAATACCAGTCGGCACCAAAATCTGTGATTAACTCTCCATGCAAATTCCATACATCGTATGACGAGGGAAACGCCTTTGCTAGCAAATGCTGATTAACTTCGTTCCGTGGCATCAACTTCTTGAAGTTGCATTTCGGACAAGGACAAAGTATGTTCACTCCATCTACTGCATTGGAGATTGCAAAGTCGAGGAATTGTTGAACGCCAGCGTAATACTCACGAGTATGTCGCGGCTTTCGAATCCAAGACTTGTCCATCTATATATTGAGTGTTAATTAGTATCGATTTGTTTATTAGTCATGATAAAATGTACAAAATAATAATAGTCTATATAACTTAGCTTTAAGCTAAGTTTTCCTAATTATATTAAATACTAAAATATTATATTTACCAACTTAATTTGACATAAGTTGCTAAATATATTTCGTAAAATATTAATATCGTTTATTCATTAAATATTTTGTTAAGGTTGCATATGCTAAATAGTAACTACTTAGTAGATATTTACATGCATACTTTTTTGACAAATTTACATGGTTAAACTCCTTCAAGTGCATAATCAATTACATGCATAAATTTTTTATTAAATTTTGTATATTGAATGAATATTTTGTTAAGTTTGCATATAAATGCTTAATAGGTATTTACATGCGTAGTTTATAAACAAATTTACATGCTCAAAATCATAACTCCTTTAAGCATAATCAATTACATGCATATATTTTGTACACATACATTAATTAATAATAAACATATATTTTTGTGTTAAAATTCATAAATTTTAGTTTTAATATACAAGTTGATAAAAATTGTAGTTCAAATTGTGCATATTCTTTATATTAAAATCAAATTCTATCTATTATCAAGTTGCATGCATATCAAACCTTTTACATAATCATGTTCAGGACTTGGAAACTAATTTTACTTAAAGTAGCGTACCTGGAAATTAATGATAACTCGGATAATGAGTCGAGGAATAAGCGGCAAAGACCAACAACAGAAATTTTGCTACAAACAGATTGAGATCAAAATAAGTTAAAACAATGAATATAATTCAACGAGATCATACTTAATTGAAATGCATAACTTGAAAGTAGTAGGTAACCTTGGCTTTGAGGGATTGGTGACAAGCTTTTCAAGAGAAGCAGAACCTTTGGACTGATTCTGGGGAATGCGAGAGCTAAACACCGATTATGGGTAAACAGCTGCGTCCTGGAAAAAAAATAGAGTGTCATGCAACAAATTACTGGGTGAACTCGTTCGGTTCGAGAATCTGAAATGACTAGAACTCAGAAATCAGAAGACAACATTAATAAACCATGGAAATACCTAGTTACTGACTGTAATCCGTTTCGACGAGCAAAGATGAACCGTAACAGGAATCTGTTGGCTTGAAATCTGTAACACTAATCCATTTCGACAAACAAACAACAGCGGACGTTCAAATCAGAAGAAAACATGAAGAAGTAGATGAAATTGAACAAGGAAGAGAGTTTAGATAATAGTTTCGTACCTTAGAAACTTCAAATCCGCGTAGAATTCAGAGAAAGGAAGAAGGAGAAAGGAAAAAATTTGTTGCGCAAATGACAGGGGCAGCTGATTTGGGGTAGTCATTTGTGGATTTAGTGGCAGGCAGTGCTGCTAGTGGCAGGCGGCCTGCCACTAACAGCTGGCAGGCTGATGTTAGTCGCAGGCGCGCCTGCCACTAACAGCTGCAGGCTGCTGTTAGTGGCAGGCGCGCCTGCGAGTAACCGCTGGCAGGCAGCTGTTACTCGCAGGCGCGCCTGCCACTAACAGCTGGCAGGCCTGCTGTTACTCGCAGGCGACCGGGCTGCCTGCCACTAAGCCCACCCCGCCTGCCACTAAGCTAGTGGCAGGCAGCCCGGTCGCCTGCGAGTAAATCACCTTTCTGTTGTAGTGTTAGGATCAGTTGTCTGCTTGCCGCTCCTGGTGGTGATGGCTTGATCTTGTTCGTTCTTCACACTGAGGTCTCATTGAAAGGCTGTTTGGTTAAGGAAAGGATTGCTAGTGAGAAACCTCGCCACATTGTTTATTTCATCTTCTACCCTTTGGCTCTGAGCATTTGTCCTTGATTGAGTGCAGCTTTTGCTTTAAATTGGTTGTCATGTTCATCGAGTCTGCTCATGATTCGGTCGAACTTCTTCTCGTAGTCCTCGTCTCTATTGTAATACGGCTTTGCTCGAGGCTGTTGCTGTCCTCCAATGAATCCAGGACGTCTTTGGTGTGAATCTGAGGATCGGTTGTTCTGATTCTGTTGTTGGTAGTTCTTGTAATTGGTGTAGCCTTTCTGATTGTTGGTGAAGCCTTGACTAATGAAGTTCACCTCTTCTGTAGACCAGTCATCTATTTTACCGAAGTTAAGGCAGCTTCCACCGTTATGAGCACAGGTTCCGCACCATCCACAGTCAACCGAAAAGACGGTAGCTGACAGGGAATCGAGGGGTATGCCAATCGGTTTAAGATGCTTTTGAACTTTTGCTTTGACTTGATCTGCAATGCTCATCTGACTCTTGGTACTTTCTCTCTGTCTCTCCCAGTTTCTTGACTTTGAAGCACAGCTAGCAAAATGAAGAAGAGCGTCCTGAGGTGTAAGAGCAGTGCAATGTCCCCCAGCTAGGGAGTTAACCCACTTTGCAGATTCCTCACGCATACCGCGAGCAAAGAATTCAGCCAACTTCCTTTGTTCATACCCATGGTGAGGGCAGTTGAAGAGGAGGTCTTGGAATTCATTCCAAGTGTCGTACAAGCTTGCATCTTCTTTCTGAGTAAACCTGGAGATGCTGTCCTTGTAGGCAGTTGTCCTTGATGGAGGGAAGTATTCCTCAACGAAATCTTGAGCTAAAGTCTCCCAATCAGTGTAATGACTGGGTGGCTTGCCACTAAGCCATCTCTTAGCTGCACCTCTTAGAGAGAATGGAAAGGCTCGAAGGCATAGAGCGTTCTTGTTGAGGTTCCGAGTCTTGAAAGTTTCACAGACAGCCAGAAAGTCAGATATGTGTGCGAGGATTATCATCTGGCTTTCCTTCAAATTGCACGTCCCCAGAGATTAGTCCCAGGAAGGGGATCTTGATCTCATAGTCAGGATCGTTGTCATTATAAGGTACGGTGATTGAAGACCAAACGTTAGTTGCGCTCGGCTTACTGTAGTCCGCAAGACTCTTTTGAGGAGCCATTGCGGTAGGGAAGAATGAAACGGAAATGATTTGATTCTGTACCTGCTATGATCTGCAAGGGACAAAAACAAACACAACCGGTGTAAAATTGAAGTGTGATGGAAAATGAAAGATGGAAAGATAGAAGAATAAAAATGCCAGCTCTTCTTTCAACGAAATAGAAGAAACTCCCCGGCAACGGCGCCAATTTGATGAACGTTGTAAACTAGTTTATCAAATAACTGTCAAGCACAGAGCAGGACAGATCGTATTCCACGGGCCTCTTCTACTTGCTTACTCAAATGTGTTGGCAATTTTATTCATGATCAAACAGTTTGTGCGTGGTGTGAGTTCCACGACTTCTATACTAGGATGCAGGATAAACTGAAATGAAATTAAAATGCAGAATGATTGGTTGTTTGACTTAGACAGACGGCAGGCAAGGTTAGACTTTGAATCCACCTTAGATCACCAGAGCATTGGCAATCAACAGACCAACGGTTTTCAATTCTAATTCATTCAGTTCGCATACACCACCATAACTCCTTACCCTTAGGTTTAAGACTGGCGAACGTTCGCTCTATCCGATCTAACTACCAAGATTAATTAGTCGCCCGAGTACGGTCGCTTTTTACGACGACAAAACTAACTGGTGCAATTACTAGTGAGTCATGAGTTACTCTTGAAGTGGATTAACCCTAACTGGTTCCTACGAAAGGCACACTTCGATGAATAGGTTAATTGTTGATTTGGTGTTTTAAAGTGAGGCGAACATTCTTTACTATCCTCAACTTAACAAGAATCTAATCTAGGTGGCCAAACTAGACAAGAAACACAGAGAACAAAGAACAAATTAAACATGAAGGAGAAACTGAATGAACTTCGAATCTAATCACCGCCGATCCGTGATCGCTTTAAAGCCTGGGTCACTTAGGGTTCATCTAATCTAAACTCTACAAGTTTACTCACTCATATTCAATATAGGAGAATCAAAGACAGACAAGGAATGCATCTCAGGTAGGAAAGACAGAGAAGAACTGTAAAACCTAATTTCGATGAATCCGTGAAGCTTCAATCTGCTGGATCTTCAACTCCTAGCTCTGGCTCTCCGAGATGGAAGGATGGCGTCACGATCCTTTCCTAGCTCCTCGAACTCCTTCCACTCTTTCTATCTCCGATCTAAGTCTTGAAATTTTTGTCCAAAAAATAATTGTGTTATTTTCAGCTGGCGATTTTCTTCTTTATAGCTGTCCGCGTTTTGGCTGGAAATTAGCTAAGTTTTCACCAAAAATTGGGAAGTTTTTGGCGAAAACTTCCTTCAAATACTCTACTTGCTTCAGCTGTTTCTTCAAATTCACCTAGAGTTTTCAGTGAGAACTTTGGGTTTTCGCCAAAAACTTCTTCTTGTAAGCTCTAACAATTTCTTCTTGAGTTTTCGGCGAAAACTGTAGGTCTTTTCGCCGAAAACTTCTTTGTAAAACCGGGCAGGATTTGTGTTGACTTGATTGACTCTTGGATCGATTCTGGTGTGGTTTCTTGAGGCTCCAATGCCTTAGACACGTCCCTGGTTACATTATTTAACGGAAAAAACCTGTGCTATCACGAGAACACTAGAAAATCATCAAATAGACCCGAAACGGGCCAAAGTATTACAAATGGCACGAGATAGAGTAGTTGAGTGAATATTCACTTTTCTACCCTAAAAACCATGTCTTAAGCCAAGATATGTCGCTTAAATGAGGCTGATAATCACGTCAAATCGAGTGTCATCACCTTGCATTCCCGGGACCACACTTGGGGGAAACTGATGGGCCCCAGGACAGGACCAGCCACCAAAGCTACTAATAGTGTCGCCTCAAGAACCTTGCACTCCCAAGACCACACTAGGGAGCAATTGATAGGCCCTAGGATAGAGCCGCCCTCGGGACCTCAAGGGATGGACCGCCCTCGCCAGTTGGTGATATGATCCAACAATGCTGCCCCGATGCCAATCGGTACTCCTACACACCACCAGGGTCACCTGGCCGAGACAAGACCTTATGGCCTCTTAAGAAGCGAATAAATCCAAGGGAAGGCCATCCACGAACCCTAAAACCAAGGTATGACAAGAAATATCAACTAAATCCTTCACTTGCAGGTAGAAAGACTCCAAGGAATGGAATGCTGTCCCAAGCCATGCTGATGGTCGAAGGTATGGGCCCTAGCACCAAAGAGAAGCTTCAGCCTGCCCCTAGCCTGACCTCTAGGAGCCCTGAGGAAGAAGCCGATTCTCTGAGTGACCCTCTAGAAGCATTCCTGGTGTACAGAAGGAAGAGAGCCCAAGAACCCTTGGCCCGAAGAGGAGAGTTGTCAAAGATTGACCCTGAGCCGAACCCTGAGAAGAAGTGGAGTCCGTGGCCCAGAAGCATGACACTTGGGCTAACCTCGGAGTGTTACGTCCGAAGCTACTTGGAGGCCTACCTGAAGCTTAAAGAAGAAGGCCCAAGCAGAAAGGAAGAAGGCCCAAGGAGAGAGCAACCACACACCCTAAACCAGCAGCCGGGCCGATCAAGAGAGTTTTATGGAGCCGGACATGAAGAACATATCTTTTGGACAAGAAGTCCAGGCACTGAGCCTGCCCGAAGCCGAAGCCCGCGCCCGCCACTCGAGTCAAGCCCGGCGTTTGGCCGGTCAAGCCCACCGGGCCGCCACACGTGCCCAACCGGCCCGAGCAACCGTACACGGCGAATTAGGGTTTTTGACCTAATTTAGGTCTTTTATTCTGCTTTAAAGACTACAACTATTTTTTTATGTTTATTCCTTTTTAGTAGGATTATTTAGGGGATTTATGAGACTATTTAGGAATAGGACTCTTTATTTTATTATTATTTAGGAGTTAGACTTTAGGGAGGAGAGCTTGTTCCCTCCCTATAAATAGAGGCCGCCGGCCTCCCTTGTAACTTACAACTTTTATGAAATAAACCCCCTTTGATAGAACTTTGTTCTAAAACCCTTGTTGTATCTGCATGTTGCGATACTGAAGGATCGACTTATCATCAAGAGCATCCATCTCTTGGCGTGGCGTCTTCGACTGGACACTTCTGGTTCCCGGTTGTTATATAGCAGAGGGGTCAAAGTACTATTCCGCCCTGGTTCCCGACGTTTCTACCTCGTTGCACGGTCTCAACTTGCGGTGGTTAGGGTCGTCTGCCCACGGTTGCAGCGGTTCACATCAGTTGGTATCAGAGCACGGTTCAAACACAAGGACCAATCTATCCCAGTCTCCAGGTTCACCTGGATTCATATCCTTTACTGCTTTCTTTAGAAAATTGATTCGAAAATTCCCTTCTATTTTAATTTCAGTTTCGAGTTATAAGAAAAGAAAAAGAAAAGAAAGCAAGGCCACCTTGCCAAGTTATTTCCTTTCGTTGTAAGTTTAATTCTAAGAAGAGGGGATAGAAAATTGCTTCCGTTCGATAGTACTAACCATGGCAGACGAGAGACTAACCAATATAGAAGGCAACGTTCGGGACCTTGGAGCTACCATGGCTGCCGTCCTAGCTCAGCTTCAAGCCGATAGAGGACGAGACAGGCACCGAGAGGACAGCCCTGAAGACCCGAACAGAAGAGCCCGACGACTAGCTCAGGAGATTGACGATGACTTGAGCAACCTCAAGCTCACCGTGCCAAAGTTTGCTGGCAAATACAATGCTGACGAGTACCTAGATTGGGAGAGAAGTATGGAGGATTTCCTCGAGTGCCACCACTACTCCGAACGTAAGAAGGTAATTCTCGCCACCCTTGAATTCACTGACTATGCTGCTCTTTGGTGGAGCCAATACAAGGGCAGGATTCAAAGGGATGAAGAAGATCCCGTCGAGTCGTGGAGAGACCTCAAGCGGATCATGAGGAAGAAGTTTGTTCCGAGTACTTATACTCGAGACCTACACACATCCCTCCGGAACTTAAAACAAGGCACCATGTCCGTGGAGCAATATACCAAGGAGATCGAGATGTTGGTAGCCCGACTTGACCTCGAAGATAGCCCGGTTTGTAGGTGGGCTACGCCCCGAGCTCATGTATCAAGTCAACATACTCAACTATGCTGACTACGAGGAGCTCAAAGCCCTAGCTAACCGCGTGGAGAGAGAATTGAAGAGGGGTTACACGACTAGATCCGCCAGTGCCCCATGGAGAGGAGGCTCGACTACCAGCCAAGCCTCATGGAAGACCGAACAGCCCCGAGGCTCTAGTTCACGGCCAAACCCTAACCCTAGGGGTTCGGCACCTCCGTAACATCTGTCCAACCTACTTCTACGGTTGAGAATTCTAACCCACGTCCTAGTGGAATTGTATGTTTTAAGTGTCAAGGTAGAGGACACATCTCTAGGGATTGCCCTAACCAACGGACGATGGTAGTAAGAGAAGGAGGAATCGAGACGGACGATGAAGAAGAGGAGAAGAAGGAAGAAGAAGAGGAGTCAGAAGAAGGAGAAGAAGTTCAGCCCGAAGGGCTTGAAAAGTTTGCAGGGTTCACTTTTAAAACCCTAGCACCCGGCGCCCCGGCCTCAGCCCCAGCGCCAGCCCCGACCTCAGCCCCGGCACCAGCCCCGGCCTCAGCCCCGGCACCTTCCCCGGCCTTAGCCCCGGCACCAGCCCTGGCCCCAGCCCCGGCCCCAGTACCCAGCCCCGGCACTGCCCGACCAGGCCCCAGCACCCTAGTGCTCGGCCCCAGCACCCTAGTGCTCGGCCCCAGCATCGGCACTGTCCCAGGCCCTAGCGCCCCAGCGCTCGGCACTGCCCCAGGCCCCAGCGCCCCAGCGCTCGGCCCCAGCCCCGGCGCTGCCCCACCAGGCCCCAGTGCCCCAGCACTCGGCCCCAGACCCGGCGCTACCCCACCAGGCCCCAGCGCTCCAGCGCTCGGCCCCGACCCCGGCTGGCAATGCCTGACCAGCCCCGGCGTCCCAGCGCCCGGTTCCGACTGGCGCTACCCGCTCAGTCCTAGCACCCCAGCACCCGGCGCTACCCTACCCGACTAGGCCCCGGCCGATCTAGCACCCGGCCCCGACCCTCCACTGCCCGCCGCCGCCGGCACCCCTCTGCTCGTCGCCATCAGATTTCTACTACCCGCCGCCGGCCCTCCACTGCCCGTCACCGCATCACCGCCTGCCGCCGCCACCTCACTTCCCGTCGCCGCCGACCCTCCACTGCCCGCCGCCGCCGGCACCCCACTGCTCGCCGCCATCATATTTCTACTACCCGCCGCCGGCCCTCCACTGCCCGTCACCGCATCACCGCCTACCGCCGCCACATCACTTCCCACCACCGCCGCCGACACCCCACTGCTCGCCGCCGCCCGGTTTCTACTACCCGCCGCCAGCTCTGCCCTGCCCGGCGCCGCCACCTGGCCCGACGAGCCCTGGATTACCTCCGGCACCCCCAGCACCCCCGTGCTCCGGCTTGACGCTTCACCACCGGTTCCATGGGAGAATCCCTCCCGACGAGTTTCAAGAGCTACCCCGAGCGAGGACGATCTGGATGCTGATCCGGATGTGGAGATAAGTAAGGAGCTCTCACCCGCCACCTCCCCGAGCCTTAACATTATTATTGATAGTTTTTCAGGGGAAGAAGCTATGGAGACTGAAGAAGACAGCACTGAAGGACCCGAGCCTTGGTCTGTTACTGGCTCAAGTGAGACTCCTCGGTCTAAGGATGATGGTGCTGAAGATTGGAAGAGGATGATGAGTGTTAGGAAAGGACCCGAGATGGATTTGGGGACAAGTCCAAGGCAAGAAGAGGGGGATGCTATGATCCAACAATGCTGCCCCGATGCCAATCGGTACTCCTACACACCACCAGGGTCACCTGGCCGAGACAAGACCCTATGGCCTCTTAAGAAGCGAATGAATCCAAGGGAAGGCCGTCCACGAACCCTAAAACCAAGGTATGACAAGAAATATCGACTAAATCCTTCACTTGCAGGTAGAAAGACTCCAAGGAATGGAATGTTGTCCCAAGCCATGCTGATGGTCGAAGGTATGAGCCCTAGCACCGAAGAGAAGCTTCAGCCTGCCCCTAGCCTGACCTCTAGGAGCCCTGAGGAAGAAGCCGATTCTCTGAGTGACCCTCTAGAAGCATTCCTGGAGTACAGAAGGAAGAGAGCCCAAGAACCCTTGGCCCGAAGAGGAGAGTTGTCAAAGATTGACCCTGAGCCGAACCCTGAGAAGAAGTGGAGTCCGTGGCCCCGAAGCATGACACTTGGGGTAACCTCGGAGGGTTACGTCCGAAGCTACTTGGAGGCCTACCTGAAGCTTAAAGAAAAAGGCCCAAGCAGAAAGGAAGAAGGCCCAAGGAGAGAGCAACCACACGCCCTAAACGAGCAGCCGGGCCGATCAAGAGAGTTTTATGGAGCCGGACATGAAGAACATATCTTTTGGACAAGAAGTCCGGGCACTGAGCCCGCCCGAAGCCGAAGCCCGCGCCCGCCACCCGAGTCAAGCTCGGCGTTCGGCCGGTCAAGCCCACCGGGCTGCCACACGCGCCCAACCGGTCCGAGCAGCCGTACACGGCCGGATTAGGGTTTTTGACCTAATTTAGGTCTTTTATTCTGCATTAAAGACTACAACTATTATTTTATGTTTATTCCTTTTTAGTAGGATTATTTAGGGGATTTATGAGACTATTTAGGAATAGGACTCTTCATTTTATTATTATTTAGGAGTTAGACTTTAGGGAGGAGAGCTTGTTCCCTCCCTATAAATAGAGGCCGCCGGCCTCCCTTGTAACTTACAACTTTTATGAAATAAACCCCCTTTGATAGAACTTTGTTCTGAAACCCTTGTTGTATCTGCATGTTGCGATACTGAAGGATCGACTTATCATCAAGAGCATCCATCTCTTGGCGTGGCGTCTTCGACTGGACACTTCTGGTTCCCGGCTGTTATATAGCCGACGGGTCAAAGTACTATTCTGCCTCGGTTCCCGACGTTTCTACCTCGTTGCACGGTCTCAACTTGCGGTGGTTACGGTCGTCTGCCCACGGTTGCAGCGGTTCACATCAGTTGGACCGCTGATGACACTTAATTTGACGTGATTTTTAGCCCCATTTAAGCGTCATTTCATGCCCCTTTGATGAGTATTCGGTGAAAATGTGTTTATTATGTAATTTTAGGCTCCTAGTCCGTACATTGTCCATTTTTTGCTATTTTACCCTTTTTGTGAGCTTTTATGTTGAGCCCATAGGTTACCACATTATAGAGGACTCTCTCACGAGTCCAGTGCTGACCAAATTGGAGTTCAAACGGGGCGGGAATGATCGAAAGAAGTTGGAATTCTGCCCAACTCAAAGTGATGCGTTTTGGAGCTTACATGCCGTGTAAGCTCCCCAGACGGGAAATTTCAGCTTTTCCAACAAGGAAAAGGTTTTTGGGGTATTAATAGACTTTTCAAAGCCAGATTAGGATATATTCAATTTGGAGAGATCAACCACAACTGGAGGAGAGTTGAGAGAGTATTTCGGAGCTATCGGAGAGATCGTGACGCCATCAATCAATCCTGGAAGACGCTCGGAGCTAGGAATTGAAGATTCTCAAGATCGAAGCTTCACGGATCATCCGAAATTAGGTTTTTCAAATCCTTTTATGTTCTTCCTTTGTATAAGATGAATCCTTCTGTCGTCTTTGATTCTTGTTTGTTAGATATGAGTAGCTAAACTTGTAGAGCTTAGATTAGATGAACCCTAAGTGACCCGGGGCTTTAAAGCGGTCACGGATCGGCGGTAATTAGATTCAAAGTTCAATCAGTTTCTCTTTGCATGGTTGTTTTGTTCTTGATTGCTTATGTTTCTTTTCTGGTTGATCGCCTAGATTAGGTTTGTGTTGAGTTAGGGTTTGTCGCCAGACAGCTTTTTTGCTTTAAAACATTAAAACTTGTCTTTCTTGATCACCTAGATTTGATTCTTGTTAAGCTGAGGATAGTAGCGAACGTTCGCCTCACTTTAGAACATCAATTCAACCAATTAACCTATTCATTGGAGTGTGCCTTTCGTAGGAACCAGTTAGGGTTAATCCACTTCAAGAGTAACACATAATTCGTTAGTAATGGCACTAGTTAGTTTTGTCGTCGCAAGAAGCGACCGTACTCGGGTGACTAATTAATCTTGGTAGTTAGATCGGATAGAGCAATCGTTCGTCAGTCTTAAACCTAAGGGTAAGGAGTTATGGTGGTGTTTGGGAATTGATTGAATGAGAATTGAAAACCGCTGGTCTTGTGATTGTTGTTGCCTTGGTGATCTAAGGGGGATTCAAAATCTAAGCTTGTCTGTCATCTATATAAACCAACCAATCATTCTGCGTTTTAACTTCATTTTAATTTTCCTGCTTCTTAGTCTAGAAGTCGTGGAACTCACACCACGCACAACATGTTTAAACCTGAATAACTTGCCTTCATATTTGAGTAGACAATTATTAGAAGACCCGTGGAATACGATTTGCTTAGCTTTTAGCTTAGTAGTATTTGATCACTGTTTTATAGCTCATCAACCGCCCTATCCAACTGGACCGCTTTCACCTTCGACTGACAAACAAGACAAGAGGTCAGGCATGTCACGTCAAGCAGACCTGACGTCCCTCCCACTAGCCCTTGGTTAGAGCCCGGGTCCCACCACTGATGGCGACCCCACGAGGTCCACTAGGAGCATGACATGTGGATCCCCATGATGCGTCGACTGGACCCTATAAATACAGGGTCACCCATTGATAAGAGGACAACACACATACTCGGGACCACACGCCTGATACTGCAAGCTGCTACCCTGCACGCTAAGGGCTGCTGGCTTCCGCCCTCACCAAAGGGCTCCCGCCTGGTACTGTTACCTACTCTCATACCCGTTTACATTGCCCCTCACTATTCCTACACTCACTAACTTCCTGGTATATCCGCCCTGCAAGTTACTACCCATCGGGGCTGTAGGTGTATCAAGGACGTCCTCTCTCCCTTCAACCTCCAGTTGAACCAACTTATTGGTCCACCAGTCCAACTGGGCGGATCAAATATCATATCGATATAAGAGAGATAAAAATGATAATAAAATTTAAAAAACTTCAAAAAAAACTCAAACACTGTTAGTGAATACAACATAAGCTTTATTTCATTTTGTTAGAGCAAGGGATCGAACCATTGCACATCAAAAGCAAAAAAATAAAAGTAAGCCACTAGACCACCACTACATTAATGTCTATCTCTTGCTTAGTTTGTGTATAATACATTTCTCTTATATTTCTACTAAACAAGGAAAGTTGGAGGCCCTGTGCCGTAGGACCTGCCAGCACACCCTATTGGGTGGCCCTGAACCCAACCATCTTGCTCTGAAATCGTGATGAAGGTCAATACTGAAAAGACTTAAGCATTGCATATTTTCATATATTGATGTCAACCCAAATCTTAAAGTATCCCCTTATTCCTATCTCCTTCTCTTCCTCTTTTGTTTGCTCCAACTTCCCTTTGCATCTTTAGTAGTCACTCACCGTCACTAATAATGAGGCTTTAAGATGCAGTACATTTTGGTAGAACCTCTTGTTTTGGCTCCTTAACATAAAAAAAAACACAGACTCTACCTTGCATCATTATAATTCTGTCTACAAGAGTGCTTGTATATCCCTCCATTACAAAACAAAATTGACAGTATGCAACGGAAAAAACCATCGCTGAAAGCACAATTTCCATCAAAAAAGATATTCACTGACGCTAATAATCCGGCGCCTAAAGTGCGTCACAGAAAGCTTGTTGCGACAATAAAAATATGTGGCCAATGTGACACGTTTTGCGACGAAAATGTTGGTCATTGTTGGTTGTACTTTTGGCGGCGACGGAGACATTCATCGCCAATAGTTAATCCTAATAATCACCACCATTCTGTGATGGATCATTTGGTCGCCAATAATCACCTGCATTCCGCCATAGACTATTTGGTCGCCAATACTCACACCCTTTTACAATGGTTTTCTTGGTCGCGGATAAGGTTACCCGTATGTGACAGATATTTTGGTCGCCAATATGATCACATTCTGGCAATGAAAATCTTGGTCGATTGGAGGTTTTCTTGCCAATATACTCAGATGATCTATACACATAATTCTATAAACCATTCATACAAACATAAGCATACACAAATCTATAAACCATTGACCAACGAATTGAAAAAGCTCAAAGTGTCGATTTTGACTCTCGTGAGTTCATTTGATATAAATTAAAATAGAAAATACATAAGTTTATACCCACCAAAGAGTACAACACATGTTCTCTAACATATGTAAATGCAATAGAATAAAACTCATGTCCAAATTATTTTTCATCTTCATTTTTGTCAATAGAAATGAAGGGTAAGAAATCCACAGTCAAGCAAGGCTACCCGTGTTGGAATGAATCACTTTCTTATCAAAGCCATACAAATGAGCATGCTTAGCAAAGCCGGATGGGACTGGTTGGTTCAACTGATCTAAACGTGAATCGGCCACTAATCCAGTATCAGCTAGCTGTTTTTGGGCAACTATTCAAACTGGGTATTGACCCGGTCAAACTGTGAAAATCAGCCGATTAAATTGATATTTGCGCCATTGGTCAGACAAAAAAATGAAAAAAAAACAAAGTAACAAATCAGTTCGAGTCGTCACTTCCTTCGCGCTCGCTCAATCTCTATCGGTGGTTACTCCATCATTTATTCTCTTCATCGGCCCAGTCTCTATCGGATGCTACTGCAATCTTCAACGGTCACTCAGTTGTTAGCCACCATTGTCTTTAATGGGATGAGAAGAAGAAGAACAAGAAAGGAAAAAAGAGACTGCGACTGATTAAAGAAATAGGAGTTTAGGATAAAAGGAGTAGGCGGCGAAAAAGAAGAAAAGAATACGGGGTTGTTTGGTATGGGCCCTATTGATATTAATAGCACCCAATAGCTAGCTATTCGAAATATCATCGTTTTTCGTTGCACATAGCTAGCTATTGGGTGCTATATTGATATTCAATAGCATGCTATAGATATTCACTTAAACAGGTGAATATCTTAAACCCAAACCAATATCACTCATTCTTCCAACTTTACCCCTCACAATTCAAGACAATTACATGCCACCGGGCCCACAAAAACAAATACTTTCTTCCCAAAATTTTTTATAAACGTCATATCTTTTACATACGACCTCGAAATTGGCAAATTTTTGCGCCAATATCTTAGTTTTTCGAAAACGAATCCAACAAGACCGTTCTCGATAATCATCAAGATTAATATCGATATACCAAATTGATATACTAGCGAACCCTTCAAAAAGTATGCTTTTCTAAATATATTCGAATACTATCAAGATTAATATCGTTAAATTTGTATTTGAAAAATGACATTCTCCGTGTAAACAAAAGAAAAATCGGATACAACTTCCCGAGAAGGAATAACGAGGTGAGTTTTTTAAAATTCGTAATACTATCATCTTCGTCTTGTTAGATTCATTATAGAAATATGAGTCTTTCCATATAAAGAAGATAATTTTTTGATTTGAATTAATGTAGTTATGTTAATTTTAAAGAAAAGTAGGAGGATAAATAAGGTCAAATATGTAATTTCATAAGAATACCCATTTCCACTTAATATTCAATACCAAACAAGAATTTTACATTGAATATCAAAATCTTTCAATAGCTAGATATCTCAAATAACTAGCTATTTGAAATATCTCATACCAAACGACCCCAAGAAGATATTAGGGATTTTAAGATATACTCACGTAAAAAAAGATATTTAAATTCGATCACTTGCGTGTCACCATCTCGAGCGTTCGTTTCAGAACAGATCTTGGCGGTCTGAATATATAGGAATATATTTAATCCACGTGTGTGTGTCATATTACAGTTGAGTCCCACATGCAAAATGACCCTTTATATTTCTTGTAGTTTTCATTTTAAACCACTTATTTTCAAAATTTGATAAAATAGACAAGTACGTTAGTTTTAGACGTTAAATCAAACACATTCTAAAATCATCTTCATCTTTATTTTCATAGAAGTTCATCTTTCTCGGCCGATGTAACAATAGCCTCGTCAGAGAGCAGCCGATGACAGCAAAATACAAAAAACTCCTATCTCATGGAATCAGATATTGAATCCTGAGAATCTTCCTTATGACTTATGTCATGTTTAATCTCAGAAAATATCATAAAAGTTAGAGGAATCCTCCGCCAATTAACAATAGAACTCGCACATTGGAGTTGCCTATAACAAAATAGGCCACTAGATTGAGATTTCATTATGAAATTCTGACCTAATTGCCAGGCTCTATTTGACGGGAGTGTCATGTTATTCCGACAGTTTAGGTAGTCGGAGCTTAGTAGTTGTTTCTTTCCATTAAACGGACGAGTTCGTGTTGGGGATATCCAGATGTATTTGGTTAGGTCAATAGAGATATAGAGTTCTGAACCAAACAGAACAAAAAGATTAACATTAAATCTGTTTTTATAAATTATACGTTATATTATACTCGAATAATATTATTCATGTGATTTAGTAATTAATTTTCAAAATTAAGTAAGAGAATACTCTTAAGTAACTAAATCTAAACTAACATAGTTGTGATTATCCTTCGCTTTAAAGTTGCCAAAAATATAGTATTTTGTTAAATGCAGGTTTAATTATACTACTATAGCTCTTGGAATTGGAGCTATAGTAGTATAACTAAATCGAAGAGTGTTTGGGATGTGAAAGATGACTATGGATCTTGGAATTGGAAGCGCATTCTGAAGATTCGGCAGATTTTCTGACCTTTTATGACACTCTCTGCTTCAAGCGAGCCACGTTGGAATGGGTTGTAGATGATTAAATTTAAACCAAAGAAGGTTTGGGAGGTCATCTGAGAGAGGAGATCGCGAGATGACTGGGATGAAAAAATTTGGTATGGTTTCAATATTCCCAGACTTAACTTCGTTGCTTGGTTAATTATGATTAATCTTACTACAAAGGATAAAGTGTTGAAATGGAATGCTAGTATAGATGCCTCCTATGTGCTATATTTGAACTCTATTAAACAAGGCGACACTTGTTCTTTGAATGCTCTTATACGAGGGAGGTTATGATCGATTTGTTGCTATAGTTGAGTAACTATGCAAATTGGGAGGAGGTAGTTGATACAGCGGTTCAGTGGAAAGGGGGGGGGGGGGGGGGGGTTGTCACTACAAAG
The DNA here is from genome assembly GCA_034768395.1 of Linum lewisii. Lineage (NCBI taxonomy): Eukaryota > Viridiplantae > Streptophyta > Magnoliopsida > Malpighiales > Linaceae > Linum > Linum lewisii. The sequence goes on along the minus strand of CM068298.1, from coordinate 48,011,424 downwards.
GTTGTGAGACTGAAACTAGTTATGATTCTAAACATTGTGTGGCGTGAAAGATGTGCAAGAGTTTTTGGTAGCCAGGCTAAAACTCCTTCAGAGTGCCAGGCGCAAATTCGGTGGGACATTAAACCTTTTGCAAAAGGAAGAAGAGACTGGCTTAAGGTTTTCAGTTTCATTTAGTTCATTGTAAATACATAGTTAGTTTTTGTTAGTTTTTATTTGTATGAACTTCATGCCATTTTTGAGGAAATGAAACATCTAATTCATAAAAAAATACTACTATAATAACGACCACCTAATATTGTTGTAATATACTGTAATCTCCATGATCCCAACATCTCTAGCTAGCCAGTATAATCTTTTACTATTTGTTTAATAATTTAGCATATTTTTATAAATATGACTGTTAGAAGTTCCTTTTTATTGAAATATAGTGTTGGTAATATATTAAGTAATGACAAACTACAATTAGGGAGCACTTTACATAAAAAAAATCATTAAATAATGAAGGCGCTATACCCCATTATACCCGTTATAAATCATATTTTAATTTTTTTCCTCTTGTATCTCTGTATTGCTGGTATGCGTTGCACTTCCTATATATATTACCCAACTCCATATAATCCTGCAATATATTGAACTAAAACTCCAAAAAAAAAAACTTGTTTGCATTCTTAAAGATTTTTTTCATGTTGGTTACTGAAATTATCAATAAACTTTGGCCAAATCACTAGGAAGTCACTGAATTAAAAAAATGGTTGCCGACATTACCAGACTTTCACTCATTATCTAGAAGGTCTCTCTTAGCTACGGACATCCATTATTCCGTCCATTCGCCTATTTGAACTTTCCAACTCTACTACCACATCATTTAAATATGCCACATCATTCCTTAGATGCCCAATCATCTTAAGAACATAGAAAAGGTTGTAATGTAGTTATGGAACCGAAAGAACAGGCCAAGCACAAGGGGTTACACCTAGGGAATTTGATGTTGGGACGGGTTGTGGCTTAAAGTGGGTGATTCTAGGTGCGTCTATCATCCTAGTGTGGTCTTAAAACGGTCTTTAAGCAAATTCCGACTTATTCAAATTAGAGAAAGCCACTAAAAAGAAACAAGTTTCTAGTTATGTGCAACGGCTCAAAATCTCACAAATGGATGATAGTTAAACTCAAATCATGATGTGCAATTCAAGATGAAACTACAAGAGTGATTCTATAATCTATTCTTACTGGATTCATTTAGCATCAGTGCAAACATGATGGTTATAGGTTCTAAATTAAATAGTCTAATTGTCATTGTGGAAAATTGAAGTCAATTTAACATTGCAACTCAAGAATCGAGTATATTTCAATCATAGAAATCACACAAAAGTTGTACAGAAAAGCATTCAGCACAACAATAACATCCTACCCCACACTTAGTCAGGATTGTGCCCTCATAGAATCAAAGAGAGTCAGAGTGATACGGAATACCTGGAGTGTGGTGGAGGAAGTTGATGATGGTGATGGAGAGCTCGAAGAGGTGTGAAGAAGCTACAAAGTCCTACACAAACAAAAACAAAAGAAAGATCAAAGGTAACTCGAGACAAGTGTTCGGGGTCCATACGGAATAAAGTTGGACCGATGTCCGAAAAGAAGAAACAAAAGAACAGGAAATCGATACTACCGGATCACTGGTCCATGTCGGGTGGTGGAGGTGGAATAATATTGATATTATCCAACAATGCTGCCCTGATGCCAACCGGTACTCCTACACCCCACCAGGGTCACCTGGCCGGGATAAGACCCTAGGACCTCACAAGAGGCATATAGGGCCTAGGGCAGGCCATCTTCAAGCCCTAAAGCCAAGGTACGCCCTGAAATATCGACTAAGTCCTTCCCTTGCAGGTAGAAAGGCTCCAAGAGATGGAATGCTATTCCAGGCCATGCTGCTGGCCAAGGATATAAGCCCTAGCAAGGAAGAAAAACCTCAACCTGCTCCTAGCCTGACCTCTAGAAGCCCTGAAGAAGAAGTCGGCCCCTTGAGTGACCCTCTAGATGCATTTCTGGAGTATAGGAGGAAAAGAGCCCAAGAATACTTGGCCTGGAGAGGAGAGCTTCCAAGAATTGATCCTAAGCCGAGCCATAAGGAAAATTGGAGTCCGTGGCCCCGAGGCACGACACTTGGACCAACCCCACCCCCGGAGAGCTACATCAGGAGCTACTTGGAGGCCTACCAGAAGCTTAAAGAGGAAGACCCAAGCAGAAATGGAGAAGGCCCGAGTAAAGGCAAGTTTCGAGCCCTATACCGGCAACTGGGCCAATCCGAGGGATCCCGTGGAGCCGGCCAAGAAGACCAGGCCTCTTGGGCAAGGCCCTTCCCCTGGACCAGCCCGGCGCACCAGGCCCCGCGACTGCCACCTGTATCAGGCCCGGCGCCGACCAGACAAGCCCACCGGGCCGCCACCGCCGTCAACTGGACCGAGCAGCCGAATTCGGCCAGATTAGTGTTTTTTTACCTATTTAGGTCTTTTATTCCATATTAAAGACTCCATCATTATTTTATGTTTTATTCCTTTTTAGTTCAAGTTATTTAGGGGTTTTAGGATTCTTTTTAGGAGTAGGACTCTTTATTTTATTCTTATATAGGAAATAGTGTTTAGGGAGGAGAGCTTGTTCCCTCACCTATATAAGGAGGCCGCCGACCACCCTTGTAAAACACAACTTTTTATGAAATAAACAATCCCTTTTTAGAACTTTGTTCTTGAAACCCTTAGTGTATTTGCATGTTGCAATACTGAAGGATCGACTTATCATCAAGAGCATCCATCTCTTGGCGTGGCGTCATCGACTTGATACTTCTAGTTCCTAGCTAATATATAGCTAGCGGGTCAAAGTCCTCTCCATCCCGGTTCCCGACGGTTTTTACCTCGTTGCACGATCATCAACTTGCGGTGTTTAAGGGTCGTCTGCCCACGGTTGCAGCGGTTCACATTAGATATGAACCGTCCGCAAATGTGGGCGGTAACCCTATACCAATATGCTTGGCAACAAGGCAATTGAGTACAATCTCTAAATCGGGATGGAAAGGACTTGGACTCACTAGCTATAAAGAGCTAGGAACCGTAAGTATCAAGAGTTGAACGGTGCCCCACAGTCAAGGGTAGTAACCTCGAGCCACGATAAATCAACCCAAAAGCTATGCAACAACGAGCAAAAGCTAGAAGGAACAAAGAACATAAAGTTCTTATTTCAATATGTGTGTAATCAAGTCTAAGTAAAACGTAGTACAAAGGTTCCTATTTATAGGATGGGGATCGGCCAAAGCCTTCTCCGATACCTTGTACTATTCTAAATCTAAAATAATTAACTAATCCGAAAAACTATCTAAATAGGAAGAAATCTTATCCTAAAAAGGATAAACTACTAAAAGGTATCAAAACAACTAATCCGGGTACAGTAGTCCTAATCCTGCATTGATGACTCATTCCCCGACATTCCTACTCCAAGAAGGACTTGGAATCCGAGGTTCTCGGTCACGGCTTCAGGAATCCTTGCGGGTCACGGAATCCTTGTAACGGGCAGATTCATGGTAATTTCGTGTAATCCGTGTCACAGGCGGATTCGTGGTAATCCGTTTGTGGTGCAGATTCTGGGTATCGGTCGCCCTCCGGCTCGGTCTCTTACAACAATCTTGTATCACCGTGTATCGGTCCAACATCTGTCATATCTTCTGCGGTTCAGCATCTCTTGGGCGATCATCTTGGTCCAGCCCGGTATTAGCACTTAGTCATGTATCAGCACTCGGCGCGGCATCAGCTCTAGTCTCTGGTACGGCCTCATTCTCAGGTGCAGCCATTGTCTCTGGTACGGTCTCAGACTCTGGTACGGCCTCATTCTCAAGTTTGGCCACAATTTCTGATACAGCCTCGGTCTCTGGTACGGTCTCCATGTGTATCATTAGTCCGATCTCGGCGTGTATCTCCGGTTCGTCATGTATCTATGGTCCAGTGTGTATCTCCGGTTCGGCGTGTATCTCTAGTTAGGCCTTAGCATGTATTTCTGGTTTGATGTGTTTCGGTACACGCATCACTAGTCTCAGTTCGCGGTCCGAAATTGGTACGTACGTGTAACATCCCCACCCAACCATTGGTTCGAGAATCGAGTTCGGGTGTTCAAAGCACTGATTTTGATGTTCGGGGTGAGTAGGTGTGGATCGGGTTGAGATTACAACACTTTAATTGTACAATGGAAAGTACATGATCGTGTATTGTAATACACCTCATGTATTTAACACACACCGTGTATCAACCCTTGACTATAAAAGGACGGATATTGACGGGTTTTAGCAACTTCCATCTCTTTCTCTTTCCACTAAAAATCTTTTGACGAAACAATTGCTGTCAAACTTTGAAAGTTGATTCCGGGAATCCATTTTCTTCTGTGCGTTCCTTGCTACGATAGGAATAGATAGAATTCCTCAGATTCTGGAGTTTCAAAGTGAAGGGTTGTAAGTGAGAAAGGGGAAAAGCTACAAATTTGGAGAAATAAGATTTTATTCGTTGGAGTTCTAGAACATGATTAGAGCCTCGTCTTCTATTGCAGGTGAGGGCTTAGCATCGATAGGACATGATGGGCAATGAGAGGAGTTTAAATTTGAATTAGATTGAAATTAGGTCTTGCATGAATCTATGAGAGTAAAACCGGATAATTGTCTTGTGATTGCTGTGTGTTGACTGATTTGCTTGATTTGTGATGTGGGGACAGGGATGAATGATGATGGCTAATGAATTAGAATTAGAAATGTGAGATAGGATGGGATGGGATGAGCTGAATTTTTGTTTGTGTACCTATCATTGTTAGTTATGGTTGTATGAGGATGGCCTTGCCAATGTGGGGTCGTCCGATGAGAGATGAACAAGAGGGTAACCCTAGACTCATGACATGGCTATCCATGTACTTGCAGGTGGGGGTGGCCGGTGAGCTAGCCATTTACCCTTGATGTGTTTATGAACATGTGTGATGATGAAGGAAATGGTTTGTGAGAGATGGTTGAATCATTGAGAAAGTGTTGATGAGACTGATGTGTGATGTTGGGAATTGAATTGAAAGTGTTGAATTGTGACTGAAAGTGACGTGTTGATTTTGAATAATAAATGCTAGAACCGGCAGTAGTCCACACTGCCCCAACTGAGAAATGAGTATGATTGAGTCTGATCCACTGGGGTGGATCCCCTTGACATGGGTGTCAAGGGTATTGTGGAACTTCTCGCTGAGAGATTGTTGATGATGATGATACGTGTTCCCCATGCATAGGGGAGCGCGAGGATCTCCCATGTGGTAGGGAGGTGTGTCCTCCGGCCGGTGGTGGTGTGGAGTAACTCCTAAGCGCCTTAATAACACACATAGGTTTAAACATTGAATTATGAATTATGAGTTGTCTGTGGGTGTATGTGGTGTGATGTTGTGAATGGTTGATTATGATTGTGGCTGAATGTAAGACATGTGTTAATGTGTTGTTGTGTGGACGAATTATGAATGCTAAGAACTGTGGATGCTAGATTCGAGAACTGAACTTGGGTGATCACTTAGACTGGTTTAGGGACTTAAAAAATGGAATAGACTAGACCTAATCCCACTGTTAATTATGTTGTATGGAGTGCTGGGATAGCTCCTTGAGGCGTAGTTTGGCGCATAGTTAAGCCTAGTGGGTTCACTCAGTTTCATTAGGAAACTAATCCCCCCTCTTCCCCCTTTCAGGTTCTCGTGGCTAGTAGGTGGTGGTGGTGTTGGAGTTTAGGGTGATAGTTGATTTTGAGGGAGTTGTAGTTGAAGCTATGAGGTGAAGACTGGCAATACGAAGTTGACTATTTATATTTTCAAAATCAGTTGACCATTACTCATAAACCGGTTCAACCATAGGTTTCACCAAGTTGATTCGGGTTGGGTGTTACAAATGGTATCAGAGCCTAGTTAGTTGCTGCTGTACTGGTGAGTTGTTCTTTCTCCTTGGGAGTTATTAACCCCATAGGGAGAAGGGATGACACATCTATACAGGAGCGACTTTCCAGGGATTTTCAACTATTTTAAAAGAAGTCATGATTTGAATTGTTGGTATTTTTCTTGAAAGGTCAACTGAAACGTTTAATGTCCTCTTGTAGTGAATCTAGCCATTTAATGGGAAGCCGATCAAGTGGTAATTTAGGGTATGGAGGAGGAGTTCCTAGGTTCCAGCCGAGTCTGCTGAAGGGTTGGAACTTTGGTGAGTTCAATGGAGAAGTGGTTGATCCTGCAGTTGCGGAGTAGTGGCTTCAAGAGTGTGAGTACAAGTTCCTGTAGATGGGACTTGATGAAGGAGTGAGGGTGCAAGCCATGACCTTCCTGTGCAAAGGTCATGCATTAGATTGATGGAAGTCGATCCCACTAAGTCGGGTGGTTCCGTCAGAGATGGAGTTTGATGAGTTTGTGGAGGAATTCTGAGATCAGTTTTGTCCGGATCTTTGGAGCAAGGTGAGAAGACTATTCTCGCTTACTACATAGAGTTACCTCCCTCTCTAAGTGGTATGACAAGCAGACTAACTGGGAGAGGAAGCTCATCAACAATTTCAAGAACCGATTGAGGGTGGAGATTCAGGAGGGTGTCACCTCCGCTGACATGAGTAGTTTGGTGTCAGTGAAGGCCTCCGCCTTTGAGAGGGAAAGATTGGAGCTGAAGAAGAAGGAAGAAATCAAGAGGATGGCATCTGCTCAGCCTCCTCCTTCGGTCACTCGTTGAAATCCAGCTAAGAGGGCGCAAACATCCTATTCTAGTTTCAGGGGAGCTAAGTCTGCTCCACAACAAAGTGCGATAGTCTGCTTCACTTGTGGCCGACCAGGTCATACGAGTGCGACGTGTAATGCTCGTGGTACAGGTTCGGTTCGTTTGGGAGGAGCGCCTGCTGGACCTGTGGTCAACGTGGTCACAAGATTTTGAACTATCCAACCAGGAGAGCTAGTCCGAATCAGTCTGTGGGATCGGTGCAAGGACCTAGAGCTATGTCTGGGAGCTACGGAGGGAAAGGAGGACGCAGTTTTGGTCGTGGTACTTTGGGTTCTAGTAGAGGAATGGGAGCTAATGCTACACCTTTTAGAGCTGGGGGAGACCAAGGGAGGCTGTATGTTTTTACCAAGGTTGCAGCGGAGAATGCAAACGACATGGTGATCGATATGATATCTGATGACACTCGATTTGACGTGATTATCAGCCTCATTTAAGCGACATTTCTTTGCTTAAGACATGGTTTTTAGGGTAGAATAACGAATATTCAATCAATTGCCCTATCTCGTGCCATTTGTGTTACCTTGGCCCTTTTCGGGTCTATTTGATGGTTTTCTAGTGTTTTTGCGTAAGCACAGGTTTTTGCCGTCAAATAAAGTAGCCATGGACGTGTCTAAGGCATACGAACATCGAGGAACTGAACCAAAATCGATCAAAGGAGCCAATCAAAGTCAAACCGAAAATCTGCCCATTCACACTTACACATTCGGTGAAAATAAGCCCACATCTTCGGCGAAGATAACAGTGCAAATCAACTGATGCCAAGAGAAGGATGGTTTCGGCGAAAAGAGCCCAGGGTTTTCGGCGAAAATGCAAGGGAAAATCAATGGCGCCAACAGAAGGATGATTTCGGCGAAACCATTCAACTGCTCAGACCGAAAATAATGAACAGCCGGTGGATCCCCTGAACTCAAAGCCAGTTTCGCCGAAACTACCCCTATGGTTTCAGCGAAAACATCAGCTCAGCCCGGCCCAACTAGGGTTAAGTATTTATACTTAATCCGGCGCTGTATTGGAAACCCTAAAACGTACCTATTTAAAGAAGCAGCCGGCAGAAGAGGAGGGGAATTTTATCGAACACATCAATCATTATTCATATTTTCAAATCAGACTTTTGGGAGTCAGCCGACTCTAGGGTCGATAGATAGAGTTTAGAGAGTTCGAAGATCCGTGGAGAGATCGTGACGCCATCCTTCCACCTCGAAGAACTCGGAGCTTAAAGTTGAAGATCCAGGAGATTGAAGCTTCGCGGGAGTCGTCAGAATTAGGTTTTTCAGTTCTTATCTGTTCTTCCTCTGTATGATGATCTTGATTGTTGCCTTTGATTCTCTTGTTTCTGATATGAGTAACTGAACTTGTAGAGCTTAGATTAGATGAACCCTAAGTGACCCAGGGTTTTACAGCGGTCACGGATCGGCGGTAATTAGATTCGAAGTTCAATCAGTTTCTCTTTGCATGTTTGATTCGTTCTTCATTGTTCATGTTTCTTGTCTGGATTGATCCCCTAGATTAGATTCTTGTTAAGCTAAGGATAGAAGCGAACGCTCGCCTTACTTTAGAACATCGAATTGAACAATTAACCTTATAATTGGAGTGTGCCTTTCGTAGGAACCGGTTAGGGTTAATCCACTGCAAGAGTAACTCATAAATCATTAGTAATTACACCAGTTAATTAAGTCGTTGCGAGAGGCGACCGTACTCGGGCGGCTAGTTAATCTTGGTAGTTAGAACGGATAGAGCGAACGTTCGCCGGTCTTAAACCTAAGGGTAAGGAGTTATGGTGGTGTATAGAAACCGATTGAATGAGAATTGAAAACCGCTGATCTTGTGATTGCCATTGCTCTAGTGATCTAAGGGGGATTCGAAATCTAAGTTCGTCTATCTTCCCGTTAGTCAATCTTTTAATCTTTCTGTCTTTTGTTTTCCTTTGCTTAATAGATTAGAAGTCGTGGAACTCACACCACGCACAATGTGTTTTAACCTGAGTAATTTGCTAGCTTCTTCAAAGTAGTCGATTAGAAGAAACCTCGAGTCGAATACGATCTGCTATACGCTTTTTCTTAGCATTAGTAGTTATTTGGTTGAACGCATCACAACGACACGCTCACCAAATTGGCGCCGTTGTCGGGGACTCTTCTAATTGTTTGAAAGAAGAGTTGGCAAATTATTCTTCTACCTTTCCGCCTTACCATTTATTCTCCTCCATATTTTCATGATTTACCTGGGTAGTGTTTTTGAGTTTTAATTATGCAGGATTACAGGTGGGATGACCAGTACCAAGAGTGGTATGTCGATGAAGCACCGTATATTGAGGATAACCAAGAGATGTATATGCTAGCTCATCAGCATCGACAACAGACGACGAGAATAGAATCCTTCTAGGAGAATATCTCTACAGAGCTACAAGCTCACAAAGAGATAAACTCACAGGTTCATCAAAATCAACAACAGACGGCAAGAGTAGAATCCACCTTGGATGATCTCATTTCGAAGCTGCAAGCTCGTCTCACGACGGACATCAAGCTCGAGCAACCAAATCAATTAATTGAAGAACACGCTCAGGAGATGTTCGAAGAAGAAGATGAGCCCGTCCATGACTATTATGAGCTAGAAGAATCCTTGGCGGTGGTGGTTGATGAAGACAAAGAGCTAATCCATCCCGAAGTTGAAGCCGAAGGGGAGCACATAAAGATTGAGGAGATACCCTCACCTACACTCTCGTCGAGTCAACCTGTAGAGAAGATGGAGCTCATTGAACATGCCGCGCCGTACTACCTCTTTCCTCCTCAAGTAGAAGAATTCAAGAAGAACTGGTCATCCAACCAGAACCACGATCTACTGGAACACTACCGGTTATATTACCCTGCTGGAGTGCTACATGGCACTCAACCGCACACCTTGAAGAAGACGATTGACTTCAAGGAACTTCTGAGTTGGGGTCCCTAACAGGTATCGTCCGGCTCAAGGACGTTAAAAAAGAGCGCTTCGTGGGAGGCAACCCACGGCTGGAGTCCGTTTTTGAATTTTTTAGTCAGTCTTTTCGTCGTTCGAGTCAGGTTCGGGGGAGCCAAAGTGTCAGTTTGTTTGATTTATTATTTTTCGTGTAGAGTCTGCATGTCATAGAGTCAGTCACAAGTTGATTGAGGTCGTTCCAATTTTTCTGGATTTAACTGTGATTTTCTGAAGTTGGCCTGATTTACGAAAAAATTTTAAACCCGAACAGTTCAAAATTTTCGGCGAAAACACCCTCTTATTTTCACCGAAAACACCCTCTTATTTTAGCCGAAAACACCCTCTTATTTTCGCCGAAAACTTTTTTGAAATCACCCAAAATATTCACTTTAAAATCCGGATTCACCCTCTCTCTCTTCCTTATTTCATTTTCGAAACTTTTCTTAAAATAAAAAAAGAGAGTCAAAATATTTTCAAAATTCCCCTTAACGTTCTTTGTTCGACTTTTATTTTGTGTGGATTCGGGACACTTGTCCCGGTATCCTTTTGATCTTTTTGTTGTTTTTGTTTTTGTAGGAACTCGAGTAGCTACTCCGCTCTACTCCGGACTCTCCATGCTCATCCGCTACACCGACCAACACCTTTCAGGTTCTTCGTTTCTCTCTACTCTAGATTAGTTCTGTGAGGACACAGAACCGTTTAAGTGTGGGGTAGGAGTCAAGGATTCTACATGATCTTGCTTGCTATCTATGATTCTGTGGTTCAAATTTGAAATTTCTCTTGCATAGAATTGCTCAATTCTTGACTTGTGATGTTAAATTGACTTTAATTTTGAACAATGACGTCTGGACTGTTCCACTTAGAACCTGTAACTAACGTGTTGGAACTGATATTAAATGAGTCTAGGTCAGAACAGATCATAAATCACTTCAGTAGTTGGAACTTGAATTAATTGAACTGATTGGTCTGTTAATAACAAAGCTCGATAACACCGTTCTAAGATGATAAATGCTAGCTTCTCCCATGTTTTTCACTCCATATTTGTTCACCTATGATTGTGGCTTGAGATTAGACGGAAATCCAATTCGAAATCTTGTGTAAAAAGTTATAACTAGCTAGGATCAAGTGGCTAAATTGGTTAAATCAAGTAATTAAGTGTTGCAAATCAATGCTAAGTTTTTTAAGTGCTGAAAATAAAGCTAGGCAAGCCCGACACCTAAGTGAAGTGTTCGGGTGGAGCACTAGCAAAGGCACAAATACTATGAGCTAGGCAGGTCCAACACCTAAGTGAAGTGTTTGGTATCGAGCACTAGTATGCAGTAAATAAATTGAAGGAATAAGTTGAAGCTTGAACGAAATTGTGGATAAAAAGCGGTCCTAGCTAGAACATGTAAGGTACAGATCTAGAAACGGATGAAGTCGAGTCGATAGCCACGTCACTTTTCCTACCTCCGCATCCACATCATGGCTAGAGCTTAAAGTCTTTTCTCATTAGAATTGGTGTTATCGTAGTCGGTTAATTATGATTAATTGTTTTACCAAGAAACGAGCTTTGTTAAAACCACTACTTGAAGTGTGCAGAAATCGGTGAGATCAAAAACTTGTTTGGTTGATGTTCTTGAATGTGTAGGTCACTTTTTCTACGTGGAACAGTCTAAACCAAATTGTTAGAATTGAATATCGGTTTAATCTCGTGTCATTTGTGATTTTGAGTGTGTTCTAGTTCAGTTTGCTTGAGGACAAGCAAAAGCTTAAGTGTGGGGTATTTGATGACACTCGATTTGACGTGATTATCAGCCTCATTTAAGCGACATTTCTTTGCTTAAGACATGGTTTTTAGGGTAGAATAACGAATATTCAATCAATTGCCCTATCTCATGCCATTTGTGTTACCTTGGCCCTTTTCGGGTCTATTTGATGGTTTTCTAGTGTTTTTGCGTAAGCACAGGTTTTTGCCGTCAAATAAAGTAGCCATGGACGTGTCTAAGGCATAGGAACATCGAGGAACTGAACCGGAATCGATCAAAGGAGCCAATCAAAGTCAAACCAAAAATCTGCCCATTCACACTTACACATTCGGCGAAAACAAGCCCACATCTTCGGCGAAGATAACAGTGCAAATCAACTGATGCCAAGAGAAGGATGGTTTCGGCGAAAAGAGCCCAGGGTTTTCGGCAAAAATGCAAGGGAAAATCAATGGCGCCAACAGAAGGATGATTTCGGCGAAACCATTCAACTGCTCGGACCGAAAATAATAAACAGCGTGCGGATCCCCTGAACTCAAAGCCAGTTTCACCGAAACTACCCCTATGGTTTCGGCGAAATCATCAGCTCAGCCCGGCCCAACTAGGGTTAAGTATTTATACTTAATCCGGCGCTGTATTGGAAACCCTAAAACGTACCTATTTAAAGAAGCAGCCGGCAGAAGAGGAGGGGAAGATTTTATCGAACACATCAATCATTATTCATATTTTCAAATCAGACTTTTGGGAGTCAGCCGACTCTAGGGTCGATAGATAGAGTTTAGAGAGTTCGAAGATCCGTGGAGAGATCGTGACGCCATCCTTCCACCTCGAAGAACTCGGAGCTTAAAGTTGAAGATCCAGGAGATTGAAGCTTCGCGGGAGTCGTCAGAATTAGGTTTTTCAGTTCTTATCTGTTCTTCCTCTGTATGATGATCTTGATTGTTGCCTTTGATTCTCTTGTTTCTGATATGAGTAACTGAACTTGTAGAGCTTAGATTAGATGAACCCTAAGTGACCCAGGGTTTTAAAGCGGTCACGGATCGGCGGTAATTAGATTCGAAGTTCAATCAGTTTCTCTTTGCATGTTTGATTCGTTCTTCATTGTTCATGTTTCTTGTCTGGATTGATCCCCTAGATTAGATTCTTGTTAAGCTAAGGATAGAAGCGAACGCTCGCCTTACTTTAGAACATCGAATTGAACAATTAACCTTATAATTGGAGTGTGCCTTTCGTAGGAACCTGTTAGGGTTAATCCACTGCAAGAGTAACTCATAAATCATTAGTAATTACACCAGTTAATTAAGTCATTGCGAGAGGCGACCATACCCGGGCGGCTAGTTAATCTTGGTAGTTAGAATGGATAGAGCAAACGTTCGCCGGTCTTAAACCTAAGGGTAAGGAGTTATAGTGGTGTATAGAAACCGATTGAATAAGAATTGAAAACCGCTGATCTTGTGATTGCCGTTGCTCTGGTGATCTAAGGGGGATTCGAAATCTAAGTTCGTCTATCTTCCCGTTAGTCAATCTTTTAATCTTTCTATCTTTTGTTTTCCTTTGCTTAATAGATTAGAAGTCGTGGAACTCACACCACGCACAATGTGTTTTAACCTGAGTAATTTGCTAGCTTCTTCAAAGTAGTCGATTAGAAGAAACCTCGAGTCGAATACGATCTGCTATATGCTTTTTCTTAGTATTAGTAGTTATTTGGTTGAACGCATCACAACGACACGCTCACCAATATCCATTTTTAATCTTTCCATGTATGCCTTGTTTGATTCAGGTTCGACCCATTCCTTTGTTTCTGAAAAATGCTTGAGTAGTTTGGGTGTAGAAGCTAGCAGTTTAGGGGCTAGTTGGGGTGTGAGAACACCTTTGGGAACTTCTGTAAGGGTTAGTAGCGTGTTAAAGGGTTGTAGAGTGTTAGCAGGTGGAGAAGACTTACCAACTAATCTTGTGGTGCTTCCTTCCAATGAGTTCGATGTCATTCTTGGCATGGATTGGTTGGCTAGGCATGGGGCATTGCTTGATTGTCGAAAGAAGTAGGTGTTATTACAGATTGAAGGTGTCGGCCAAGTGGTGTTCAAGGGTGTACAAAAGAGAGATTCGACACCTATAGAGTTGGTTTCAGTGATGTAGGATTTCTCACTAATCCAAGAAGGGTGTGTAGAGTTGCTGGTGCAGGTGTCAGTTGAGCAGAGCGAGGATTTGGGGAAGGTGCCAGTGGCTCGGGAGTTTATGGATGTGTTTGAGGAGTTTCCTTGAGCACCGATTGAGTGAGAAGTTGAATTTAAGAGAGAGTTGGTTCCTAGAGCCGCTCCAATCCCCATTTCGCCCTATCGGATGGCACGGGTCGAACTGAAGGAGTTGAAGGAACAATTGCAAGAACTTCTAGAAAAAGGCTTCATCTGCCCAAGTGTTTCCCCTTGGGGAGCACCCGTTCTGTTTGTGAATAAGAAGGATGGGTCAATGAGGATGTGCATGATTATCGGTGGTTGAACAAGGCGACGATCAAGAATCACTACCCTCTCCCGAGGATAGATGATCTATTTGATCAGTTGCAAGGGGCAGCAGTTTTCTCAAAGATTGATCTGAGGTCGGGGTACAATCGGTTGAAGTTTCAGGAAGGATAGGTGCTGATGACAGCTTTCAAAACCTGATATGCACATTACGAGTTTCTTGGCTCTCATGAATAAATTCTTCCATGAGTATTGTGTTCAATGCTCTTACTGCGTTCATGGCTCTCATGAATAAATTCTTCCATGAGTACCTGGACAAATTTGTCATTGTATTCATTGATGACATCCTCATTTACTCTAAGAATGAGGAGGAACATGAAGAACACTTGAGGATTGTGTTTCAGAAGCTGAGGGAGCAACAACTCTTTGCAAAGTTCTATAAGTGTGCTTTTTGTACGGAGGAAGTGTTGTTCTTGGGTCACGTGGTTTCTAAAAGAGGAGTTGATGTTGATCTGAAGAAGATTGAAGTGGTCGTTAACTAGCCTCCACCTAAGGATGTGTTACAGTTGAGGTTTCCTTTGGTTAGTTGGTTACTACAAAAGGTTTGTTGAGGGGTTCTCCACCATAGCTGCTCCTTTTCACAAGCTATTGAGGAAGAAGTCAAAATATGAGTGGAATGAGGTGTGTCAAAAGAGCTTTGAAGAGTTAAAGAAGAAATTGACTTAAGTTTCGGTGTTGACCTTGCTAGTAGAAAAAGGAGAGTATGTAGTATTTAGTGATGCTTCCTTACAAGGCTTGGGGTGTGTACTTATGAAAAATGGGAAGGTAGTTGCTTATGCCTCTCACTAGCTTAGAGTGCACGAGGTTAACTACCTGATTCATGATATGGAGTTAGCTGTAGTGGTGTTCGCCTTGAAGTTGTGGAGACACAACTTGATATGAACCTATCCGGAACCGTGGACAACGACCCTCAAGCCAATGACCAAAACGATAAGTCTAACCTTAGTAACTGGGAGTGGATAGGACTTGGACCCGCTAGCTATAAAGAGCTAGGAACCCTAAGTATCAAGTCGAAGGTGCCACACGGTGGGATGAATGCCTAAGATGATAAACCAAACCTTAAGCAATGCAACAACGAGCAAAGACTTGAAGGAAACAAGAACAAAAGTTCTGAAATTTTATTTGTATAATTCAAGGGGTTGATGTTTGATGAAACTCGATTTTACGTGATTATCAGCCTCATTTAAGCGACCTTTCCTTGCTTGAAACGTGGTTTTAGGGGTAAAATAGCGAATAGTCACTCAACTACCCTATTTCCTACCGATTTGGTTACCTTGGCCCTTTTTTAGGTCTATTTGATGGTTTTCTAGTGTTTTTGTGAAAGCACAGGTTTTTGCCATCATTTATGTAGCCACGGACGTGTTCCAGACCTCAAGGAGTGAACCAAAATTGAACCAGAAATAAAACTGGAGTCAGAACCGAAGATCCAACTGCCCAGCACAATATTTTCGCCGAAAACTTTACACAGTTTTCGGCGAAAATACCTTCAGAAACTCACAGGCTGATTTACACTGAAGTTGTCGGCGAAAACTTCCTTAAGTTTTCGCCGAAAATCCTAGAAGAAATCAAACAGGGGATTTTAACTATAGTTTTCGGCGAAAATTATTTGATATTTTCGCCGAAAATTCCTTCCAAATCCGGCGCTGTATTGGAAACCTAATCGTACCTATTTAAATAGAGGCAGCCGGCAGACATGAGGGAGGAATCAATTCAAAATTCATATTTTCACAAATCAGACTTTTGAGAGTCAACCGACTCTAGGGTCGATAGATAGAGTTTAGAGAGTTTGAATATCCGTTGAGAGATCGTGACGCCATCCTTCCACCTCGGAGAGCTCGGAGCTTAAAGTTGAAGATCCAGGAGATTGAAGCTTCGCCGGAGTCGTCAGAATTAGGTTTTTCAGTTCTTATTTGTTCTTCCTCTGTATGATGATCTTCTTTGTTGCCTTTGATTCTTCTGTTATCGTTATGAGTAGCTAAACTTGTAGAGCTTAGATTAAATGAACCCTAAGTGACCCAGGGCTTTAAAGCGGTCATGGATTGGCGGTAATTAGATTCGAAGTTCAATCAGTTTCTCTTTGCATGGTTGTTTGTTCTTCATTGTTTATGTTTCTTCTCTGGTTGATCGCCTAGATTAGGTTTTTGCAAGCTAGGGTTAGTCGCCAGACATCTTCCTGCTTTGGCGCATAAACTTGTCTTACTTGATCACCTAGTTTAGATTCTTGTTAAGCTGAGGATAGAAGTGAACGCTCACCTCTCTTTAAAACATCAATTCAACCAGTTAACCTTATAATTGGAGTGTGCCTTTCGTAGGAACCGATTAGGGTTAATCCACTGCAAGAGTAACTCATAAATCGTTAGTAATTGCACCAGTTAATTAAGTCGTTGCGAGAGGCGATCGTACCCAGGTGGCTAGTTAATCTTGGTAGTTAGATCGGATAGAGCGAACGTTCGCCAGTCTTAAACCTAAGGGTAAGGAGTTATGGTGGTGTATAGAAATTGATTGAATTAGAATTGAAAACTGCTGATCTGTTGATTGCCAATGCTCTGGTGATCTAAGGGGGATTCGAAATCTAAGCTCGTCTATCTTCTCATTAGTCAACCTTTTAATATTTCTGCCTTTTATTTTCCTGATTTATTAGATTAGAAGTCGTGGAACTCACACCACGCACAACTTGTTTAAACCTGAGTAATTTGCCAGCTTCTTTGAGTAGTCGATTAGTAGAAACCCTGTGGAATACGATCTAGTCTACCTTGGTAGATTAGTTATTTGATACCGCTAAAACTGCAGCATCAAATTGACGCCGTTGCTGGGGACTCTTCTAATTGTTTGAAAGAAGAGTTGGCAAATTATTCTTCTACCTTTCCGCCTTACCATTTATTTTCCCTCCATATTTCCATGATTTACCTGGGTAGTGCTTTTGAGTTTTGATTATGCAGGATTACAGGTGGGATGACCAGTACAAAGAGTGGCGTGTCAATGGAGCACCGAATATTGAGGATTACCAAGAGATGCTACATCAAAAACAACAACAAACGGAAGAGATGTGACTCCCTCTTTGATAAAATCTCTTCAATTCTACAAGGTTACCAAGAGACACACCAACAAGAGCATCAAAGTGGCGCTAGAGATAACCAAGAGACCCTTCTACAAGTTCATGAACATCAACAATGCTCGTCGGGAACCCAATCCGCCTTGGATAATATCTCTGCAATACTACAAGCTCGTCTCACGACGGACATCAAGCTCGAGCAACCAAATCAATTTATTGAATAACACGCTCAGGAGATGTTCGAAGAAGAAGATGAGCCCGTCCATGAGTACTATGAGCTAGAAGCATCTAATGAAGAATCCTTGGTGGTGGTGGTTGATGAAGACATAAAGCTAATCCATCCCGAAGTTGAAGCCGAAGAGGAGCACATAGAGATTGAGGAGATACCCTCACCTACACTTCCGCCGAGTCAACCTGTACAGAAGATGGAGCTCATTGACCATGCCGCGCTGTACTACCTCTTTCCTCCTCCAGTAGGAGAATTCGAGAAGAACTGGTCATCCAACCAGAACCGCGATCTACTGGAGCACTACCGGCTGCATCACCCTTCTGGAGTGCTACATGGCACTCAACCGCTGTCCTTGAAGAAGACGATTGACTTCAAGGAACTCCTAAGTTGGGGTCCCTAACAGGTATCGTCTGGCTCACGGACGTTAAACAAGAGCGGTTCGTGGGAGGCAACCCACGGCTGGAGTCAGTTGTTTTCATTTTGAGTCGTTCTGTTTTAAAGCCCCAGTAAAAAAATAAAACAAAAAACAAAAAAACTGCCGCCATTTTCAAGATTATTTTCGGCGAAAACTCACCCATATTTTCGCCGAAAATATGTGTTTAAAACCGACCTGTTCTCCTGTTTCTACTTCTCGACCGAAAATCTCACCTTTTCGCCGAAAACATTTCTTCATTCCAACTGAGATTTTCGCCGAAAATTCTTCAGCTTTTTCGCCGAAAATGTGCCTTTTTTCATCGGTATTTAAGGCCCCCTTAGGTATTTGTTTTCGCGAAAATCAAACCCCCCACCCTCAGAACAGTGATCAGGTTATTTCTATCCTTTCCATTTCTTTTCTTTCTTCTTATCGGATCTCGATCCACTTTTATTCTGTCCCGGTATCCTTTTGATCTTTTTGTTGTTTTTGTTTTTGTAGGAACTTGAGTAGCTACTCCGCTCCACTCCGGACTCTCCGTGTTCATCCCCTACATCGACCATCTCGTCACAGGTTCTTCGTATCTCTCTACTCTAGTTTAGTTCTGTGAGGACACAAAACCGTTTAAGTGTGGGGTAGGAGTCTAGGATTATGCATGATCTTGCTTGTTATCTATGATTCTGTGGTTCAAATTTGTAAATTCTCTAGCAGAGAATTGCTCAATTCTTGACTTTTAATGTGAAATTGACTTCAATTTTGAACAATGACGTCAAGACTGTTCCACTTAGAACCTGTAACCAACGTGTCAGAACTGATATTAAATGAGTCTAGGTCAGAACAGATCACGAATCACTCTTGTAGTTGAAATTTGAATCAATTAAACAGTTTTGCTTGTTAATCACAAAGCTCGATAACACCGTTCTAAGATGATAAATGCTAGCTTCTTCCATGTTTTTCACTCCATATTTGATCACCTGTGATTGTGGCTTCAGATTAGATGGAAATCGAATTCGAAATCTTGTGTAAAAAGTTATAACTAGCTAGGATTAAGTGGCTAAATTGATAAATAAAGTAATAAAGTTGTGCAAATCAATGCTAAGTTCTTTAAAGTGCTAAAAATAAAGTTACGCAAGCCCGACACCTAAGTGAAGTGTTCGGGTTGAGCACTAGCAAAGGCACAAATACTGTGAGCTAGGCAGGTCCAACACCTAAGTGAAGTGTTTGGTATCGAGCACAAGTATGCAGTAAATAAATTAAAGAAAGTTTGAACTTGAAATAAATCAGTGTTTAAATCGGTCCTAGCTAGAACATGTAACGTACAGATCTAGAAACGGATGAAGTCGAGTCGATAGCCACGTCACTTTTCCTACCTCCGCGTCCACATCATGGCTAGAGCTTAAAGTCTTTATTAGAATTGGTGTTATCGTAGTCGTTTAATTATGATTAATTGTTTTTCCCAAGAAACGTGCTTTGTTAAACTACTACTTGAAGTGTGCAGAGATTAGTGAGATAAAAAACTTGTTTGGTTGATGTTCTTGCATGTGTAGGTCACTCTTTCTACGTGGAACAGTCTAAACCAAATTGTTAGAATTGAATCTCGGCTTAATCTCGTGTCATTTGTGAATTTGAGTGTGTTCTAGTTCAGTTTGCTTGAGGACAAGCAAAAGCTTAAGTGTGGGGTATTTTGATGACACTCGATTTGACGTGATTATCAGCCTCATTTAAGCGACATTTCCTTGCTTGAAACGTGGTTTTAGGGGTAAAATAGCGAATAGTCACTCAACTACCCTATTTCCTACCGATTTGGTTACCTTGGCCCTTTTTTGGGTCTATTTGATGGTTTTCTAGTCTTTTTGTGAAAGCGCAGGTTTTTGCCATCATTTATGTAGCCACGAACGTGTTCCAGACCTCAAGGAGTGAACCAGAATCGAACCAGAAATCAAACTGGAGTCAGAACCAAAGATCCAACTACCCAGCACAATATTTTCGCCAAAAACTTTACACAGTTTTCGGCGAAAATACCTTCAGAAACTCAGGCTGATTTACACTGAAGTTGTCGGCGAAAACTTCCTTAAGTTTTCACCGAAAATCCTAGAAGAAATCAAACAGGGGATTTTAACTATAGTTTTCGGCGAAAATTATTTGATATTTTCACCGAAAATTCCTTCCAAATCCGGCGCTGTATTGGAAACCTAATCGTACCTATTTAAATAGAGGCAGCCGGCAGACATGAGGGAGGAATCAATTCAAAATTCATATTTTCCAAATCAGACTTTTGAGAGTCAACCGACTCTAGGGTCGATAGATAGAGTTTAGAGAGTTCGAAGATCCATGGAGAGATCGTGACGCCATCCTTCCACCTCGGAGAGCTCAGAGCTTAAAGTTGAAGATCTAGGAGATTGAAGCTTCGCCGGAGTCGTCAGAATTAGGTTTTTCAGTTCTTATCTGTTCTTCCTCTGTATGATGATCTTCTTTGTTGCCTTTGATTCTTCTGTTATCGTTATGAGTAGCTAAACTTGTAGAGCTTAGATTAGATGAACCCTAAGTGACCCAGGGCTTTAAAGCAGTCACGGATTGGCGGTAATTAGATTCGAAGTTCAATCAGTTTCTCTTTGCATGGTTGTTTTGTTCTTCATTGTTATGTTTCTTCTCTAGTTGATCGCATAGATTAGGTTTTTGCAAGCTAGGGTTAGTCGCCAGACATCTTCCTGCTTTGGCGCATAAACTTGTCTTACTTGATCACCTAGTTTAGATTCTTGTTAAGCCAAGGATAGAAGCGAACGCTCGCCTCTCTTTAAAACATCAATTCAACCAGTTAACCTTATAATTGGAGTGTGCCTTTCGTAGGAACCGATTAGGGTTAATCCACTGCAAGAGTAACTCATAAATCGTTAGTAATTGCACCAGTTAATTAAGTCGTTGCGAGAGGCGACCGTACCTGGGTGGCTAGTTAATCTTGGTAGTTAGATCGGATAGAGCGAACGTTCGCCAGTCTTAAACCTAAGGGTAAGGAGTTATGGTGGTGTATAGAAATTGATTGAATTAGAATTGAAAACCGTTGATCTGTTGATTGCCAATGCTCTGGTGATCTAAGGGGGATTCGAAATCTAAGCTCGTCTATCTTCTCATTAGTCAACCTTTTAATATTTCTGCCTTTTATTTTCCTGCTTTATTAGATTAGAATTCGTGGAACTCACACCAGGCACAACTTGTTTAAACCTGAGTAATTTGCTAGCTTCTTTGAGTTGTCGATTAGTAGAAACCATGTGGAATACGATCTAGTCTACCTTGGTAGATTAGTTATTTGATACCGCTAAAACTGCAGCATCAAATTGAGGAGTCTAGGATTATGCATGATCTTGCTTGCTATCTATGATTCTGTGGTTCAACTTTGAAAATTCTCTAGCATAGAATTGCTCAATTCTTGACTTTTGATGTGAAATTGACTTCAATTTTGAACAATGACGTCTAGACTGTTCCACTTAGAACCTGTAACCAACGTGTCAGAACTGATATTAAATGAGTTTAGGTCATAACAGATCACGAATCACTCTTGTAGTTGAAATTTGAATCAATTAAACAGTTTTGCTTGTTAATCACAAAGCTCGATAACACCGTTCTAAGATGATAAATGCTAGCTTCTTCCATGTTTTTCACTCCATATTTGATCACCTGTGATTGTGGCTTGAGATTAGATGGAAATCCAATTCGAAATCTTGTGTAAAAAGTTATAACTAGCTAGGATTAAGTGGCTAAATTGTTAAATGAAGTAATAAAGTTGTGCAAATCAATGCTAAGTTCTTTAAAGTGCTAAAAATAAAGTTAGGCAAGCCCGACACCTAAGTGAAGTGTTCGGGTTGAGCTATAGCAAAGGCACAAATACTGTGAGCTAGGCAGGTCCAACACCTAAGTAAAGTGTTTGGTATCGAGCACTAGTATGCAGTAAATAAATTAAAGAAAGTTTGAACTTGAAATAAATCAGTGTTTAAATCGGTCCTAGCTAGAACATGTAACGTACAGATCTAGAAACGGATAAAGTCGAGTCGATAGCCATGTCACTTTTCCTACCTCCGCGTCCACATCATGGCTAGAGCTTAAAGTCTTTATTAGAATTGGTGTTATCGTAGTCGGTTAATTATGATTAATTGTTTTTTCCCAAGAAACGTGCTTTGTTAAACTACTACTTGAAGTGTGCAGAGATTAGTGAGATCGAAAACTTGTTTGGTTGATGTTCTTGCATGTGTAGGTCACTCTTTCTACGTGGAACAGTCTAAACCAAGTTGTTAGAATTGAATCTCGGCTTAATCTCGTGTCATTTGTGAATTTGAGTGTGTTCTAGTTCAGTTTGCTTGAGGACAAGCAAAAGCTTAAGTGTGGGGTATTTTGATGACACTCGATTTGACGTGATTATCAGCCTCATTTAGCGACATTTCCTTGCTTGAAACGTGGTTTTAGGGGTAAAATAGCGAATAGTCACTCAACTACCATATTTCCTACCGATTTGGTTACCTTGGCCCTTTTTTGGGTCTATTTGATGGTTTTCTAGTGTTTTTGTGAAAGCACAGGTTTTTGCCATCATTTATGTAGCCACGGACGTGTTCCAGACCTCAAGGAGTGAACCAAAATTGAACCAGAAATAAAACTGGAGTCAGAACCGAAGATCCAACTGCCCAGCACAATATTTTCGCCGAAAACTTTACACAGTTTTCGGCGAAAATACCTTCAGAAACTCACAGGCTGATTTACACTGAAGTTGTCGGCGAAAACTTCCTTAAGTTTTCGCCGAAAATCCTAGAAGAAATCAAACAGGGGATTTTAACTATAGTTTTCGGCAAAAATTATTTGATATTTTCGCCGAAAATTCCTTCCAAATCCGGCGCTGTATTGGAAACCTAATCGTACCTATTTAAATAGAGGCAGCCGGCAGACATGAGGGAGGAATCAATTCAAAATTCATATTTTCACAAATCAGACTTTTGAGAGTAACCGACTCTAGGGTCGATAGATAGAGTTTAGAGAGTTTGAAGATCCGTTGAGAGATCGTGACGCCATCCTTCCACCTCGGAGAGCTCGGAGCTTAAAGTTGAAGATCCAGGAGATTGAAGCTTCGCCGGAGTCGTCAGAATTAGGTTTTTCAGTTCTTATTTGTTCTTCCTCTGTATGATGATCTTCTTTGTTGCCTTTGATTCTTCTGTTATCGTTATGAGTAGCTAAACTTGTAGAGCTTAGATTAAATGAACCCTAAGTGACCCAGGGCTTTAAAGCGGTCATGGATTGGCGGTAATTAGATTCGAAGTTCAATCAGTTTCTCTTTGCATGGTTGTTTGTTCTTCATTGTTTATGTTTCTTCTCTGGTTGATCGCCTAGATTAGGTTTTTGCAAGCTAGGGTTAGTCGCCAGACATCTTCCTGCTTTGGCGCATAAACTTGTCTTACTTGATCACCTAGTTTAGATTCTTGTTAAGCTGAGGATAGAAGTGAACGCTCGCCTCTCTTTAAAACATCAATTCAACCAGTTAACCTTATAATTGGAGTGTGCCTTTCGTAGGAACCGATTAGGGTTAATCCACTGCAAGAGTAACTCATAAATCGTTAGTAATTGCACCAGTTAATTAAGTCGTTGCGAGAGGCGATCGTACCAGGTGGCTAGTTAATCTTGGTAGTTAGATCGGATAGAGCGAACGTTCGCCAGTCTTAAACCTAAGGGTAAGGAGTTATGGTGGTGTATAGAAATTGATTGAATTAGAATTGAAAACTGCTGATCTGTTGATTGCCAATGCTCTGGTGATCTAAGGGGGATTCGAAATCTAAGCTCGTCTATCTTCTCATTAGTCAACCTTTTAATATTTCTGCCTTTTATTTTCCTGCTTTATTAGATTAGAAGTCGTGGAACTCACACCACGCACAACTTGTTTAAACCTGAGTAATTTGCCAGCTTCTTTGAGTAGTCGATTAGTAGAAACCCTGTGGAATACGATCTAGTCTACCTTGGTAGATTAGTTATTTGATACCGCTAAAACTGCAGCATCAAATTGAGGAGTCTAGGATTATGCATGATCTTGCTTGCTATCTATGATTCTGTGGTTCAACTTTGAAAATTCTCTAGCATAGAATGCTCAATTCTTGACTTTTGATGTGAAATTGACTTCAATTTTGAACAATGACGTCTAGACTGTTCCACTTAGAACTGTAACCAACGTGTCAGAACTGATATTAAATGAGTTTAGGTCATAAACAGATCACGAATCACTCTTGTAGTTGAAATTTGAATCAATTAAACAGTTTTGCTTGTTAATCACAAAGCTCGATAACACCGTTCTAAGATGATAAATGCTAGCTTCTTCCATGTTTTTCACTCCATATTTGATCACCTGTGATTGTGGCTTGAGATTAGATGGAAATCCAATTCGAAATCTTGTGTAAAAAGTTATAACTAGCTAGGATTAAGTGGCTAAATTGTTAAATGAAGTAATAAAGTTGTGCAAATCAATGCTAAGTTCTTTAAAGTGCTAAAAATAAAGTTAGGCAAGCCCGACACCTAAGTGAAGTGTTCGGGTTGAGCTATAGCAAAGGCACAAATACTGTGAGCTAGGCAGGTCCAACACCTAAGTAAAGTGTTTGGTATCGAGCACTAGTATGCAGTAAATAATTAAAGAAAGTTTGAACTGAAATAAATCAGTGTTTAAATCGGTCCTAGCTAGAACATGTAACGTACAGATCTAGAAACGGATAAAGTCGAGTCGATAGCCATGTCACTTTCCTACCTCCGCGTCCACATCATGGCTAGAGCTTAAAGTCTTTATTAGAATTGGTGTTATCTTAGTCGGTTAATTATGATTAATTGTTTTTCCCAAGAAACGTGCTTTGTTAAACTACTACTTGAAGTGTGCAGAGATTAGTGAGATCGAAAACTTGTTTGGTTGATGTTCTTGCATGTGTAGGTCACTCTTTCTACGTGGAACAGTCTAAACCAAGTTGTTAGAATTGAATCTCGGCTTAATCTCGTGTCATTTGTGAATTTGAGTGTGTTCTAGTTCAGTTTGCTTGAGGACAAGCAAAAGCTTAAGTGTGGGGTATTTTGATGACACTCGATTTGACGTGATTATCAGCCTCATTTAAGCGACATTTCCTTGCTTGAAACGTGGTTTTAGGGGGTAAAATAGCGAATAGTCACTCAACTACCATATTTCCTACCGATTTGGTTACCTTGGCCCTTTTTTGGGTCTATTTGATGGTTTTCTAGTGTTTTTGTGAAAGCACAGGTTTTTGCCATCATTTATGTAGCCACGGACGTGTTCCAGACCTCAAGGAGTGAACCAAAATTGAACCAGAAATAAAACTGGAGTCAGAACCGAAGATCCAACTGCCCAGCACAATATTTTCGCCGAAAACTTTACACAGTTTTCGGCGAAAATACCTTCAGAAACTCACAGGCTGATTTACACTGAAGTTGTCGGCGAAAAACTTCCTTAAGTTTTCGCCGAAAATCCTAGAAGAAATCAAACAGGGGATTTTAACTATAGTTTTCGGCAAAAATTATTTGATATTTTCGCCGAAAATTCCTTCCAAATCCGGCGCTGTATTGGAAACCTAATCGTACCTATTTAAATAGAGGCAGCCGGCAGACATGAGGGAGGAATCAATTCAAAATTCATATTTTCACAAATCAGACTTTTGAGAGTCAACCGACTCTAGGGTCGATAGATAGAGTTTAGAGAGTTTGAAGATCCGTTGAGAGATCGTGACGCCATCCTTCCACCTCGGAGAGCTCGGAGCTTAAAGTTGAAGATCCAGGAGATTGAAGCTTCGCCGGAGTCGTCAGAATTAGGTTTTTCAGTTCTTATTTGTTCTTCCTCTGTATGATGATCTTCTTTGTTGCCTTTGATTCTTCTGTTATCGTTATGAGTAGCTAAACTTGTAGAGCTTAGATTAAATGAACCCTAAGTGACCCAGGGCTTTAAAGCGGTCATGGATTGGCGGTAATTAGATTCGAAGTTCAATCAGTTTCTCTTTGCATGGTTGTTTTGTTCTTCATTGTTTATGTTTCTTCTCTGGTTGATCGCCTAGATTAGGTTTTTGCAAGCTAGGGTTAGTCGCCAGACATCTTCCTGCTTTGGCGCATAAACTTGTCTTACTTGATCACCTAGTTTAGATTCTTGTTAAGCTGAGGATAGAAGTGAACGCTCGCCTCTCTTTAAAACATCAATTCAACCAGTTAACCTTATAATTGGAGTGTGCCTTTCGTAGGAACCGATTAGGGTTAATCCACTGCAAGAGTAACTCATAAATCGTTAGTAATTGCACCAGTTAATTAAGTCGTTGCGAGAGGCGATCGTACCCAGGTGGCTAGTTAATCTTGGTAGTTAGATCGGATAGAGCGAACGTTCGCCAGTCTTAAACCTAAGGGTAAGGAGTTATGGTGGTGTATAGAAATTGATTGAATTAGAATTGAAAACTGCTGATCTGTTGATTGCCAATGCTCTGGTGATCTAAGGGGGATTCGAAATCTAAGCTCGTCTATCTTCTCATTAGTCAACCTTTTAATATTTCTGCCTTTTATTTTCCTGCTTTATTAGATTAGAAGTCGTGGAACTCACACAACGCACAACTTGTTTAAACCTGAGTAATTTGCCAGCTTCTTTGAGTAGTCGATTAGTAGAAACCCTGTGGAATACGATCTAGTCTACCTTGGTATATTAGTTATTTGATACCGCTAAAACTGCAACATCAAATTGACGCCTTGCTGGGGACTCTTCTAATTGTTTGAAAGAAGAGTTGGCAAATTATTCTTCTACCTTTCCGCCTTACCATTTATTTTCCCTCCATATTTCCATGATTTACCTGGGTAGTGCTTTTGAGTTTTGATTATGCAGGATTACAGGTGGGATGACCAGTACAAAGAGTGGCGTGTCAATGGAGCACCGAATATTGAGGATTACCAAGAGATGCTACATCAAAAACAACAACAAACGGAAGAGATGTGACTCCCTCTTTGATAAAAATCTCTTCAATTCTACAAGGTTACCAAGAGACACACCAACAAGAGCATCAAAGTGGCGCTAGAGATAACCAAGAGACCCTTCTACAAGTTCATGAACATCAACAATGCTCGTCGGGAACCCAATCTGCCTTGGATATATCTCTGCAATACTACAAGCTCGTCTCACGACGGACATCAAGCTCGAGCAACCAAATCAATTTATTGAATAACACGCTCAGGAGATGTTCGAAGAAGAAGATGAGCCCGTCCATGAGTACTATGAGCTAGAAGCATCTAATGAAGAATCCTTGGTGGTGGTGGTTGATGAAGACATAAAGCTAATCCATCCGAAGTTGAAGCCGAAGAGGAGCACATAGAGATTGAGGAGATACCCTCACCTACACTTCCGCCGAGTCAACCTGTACAGAAGATGGAGCTCATTGACCATGCCGCGCTGTACTACTCTTTCCTCCTCCAGTAGGAGAATTCGAGAAGAACTGGTCATCCAACCAGAACCGCGATCTACTGGAGCACTACCGGCTGCATCACCCTTCTGGAGTGCTACATGGCACTCAACCGCTGTCCTTGAAGAAGACGATTGACTTCAAGGAACTCCTAAGTTGGGGTCCCTAACAGGTATCGTCTGGCTCACGGACGTTAAACAAGAGCGGTTCGTGGGAGGCAACCCACGGCTGGAGTCAGTTGTTTTCATTTTGAGTCGTTCTGTTTTAAAGCCCCAGTAAAAAAATAAAACAAAAAAACAAAAAAACTGCCGCCATTTTCAAGATTATTTTCGGCGAAAACTCACCCATATTTTCGCCGAAAATATGTGTTTAAAACCGACCTGTTCTCCTGTTTCTACTTCTCGACCGAAAATCTCACCTTTTCGCCGAAAACATTTCTTCATTCCAACTGAGATTTTCGCCGAAAATTCTTCAGCTTTTTCGCCGAAAATGTCCCTTTTTTCATCGGTATTTAAGGCCCCCTTAGGTATTTGTTTTCGCGAAAATCAAACCCCCCACCCTCAGAACAGTGATCAGGTTATTTCTATCCTTTCCATTTCTTTTCTTTCTTCTTATCGGATCTCGATCCACTTTTATTCTGTCTCGGTATCCTTTGATCTTTTTGTTGTTTTTGTTTTTGTAGGAACTTGAGTAGCTACTCCGCTCCACTCCGGACTCTCCGTGTTCATCCCCTACATCGACCATCTCGTCACAGGTTCTTCGTATCTCTCTACTCTAGTTTAGTTCTGTGAGGACACAAAAACCGTTTAAGTGTGGGGTAGGAGTCTAGGATTATGCATGATCTTGCTTGTTATCTATGATTCTGTGGTTCAAATTTGTAAATTCTCTAGCAGAGAATTGCTCAATTCTTGACTTTTAATGTGAAATTGACTTCAATTTTGAACAATGACGTCAAGACTGTTCCACTTAGAACCTGTAACCAACGTGTCAGAACTGATATTAAATGAGTCTAGGTCAGAACAGATCACGAATCACTCTTGTAGTTGAAATTTGAATCAATTAAATAGTTTTGCTTGTTAATCACAAAGCTCGATAACACCGTTCTAAATGATAAATGCTAGCTTCTTCCCATGTTTTTCACTCCATATTTGATCACCTGTGATTGTGGCTTCAGATTAGATGGAAATCGAATTCGAAATCTTGTGTAAAAAGTTATAACTAGCTGGGAAATTAAGTGGCTAAATTGATAAATGAAGTAATAAAGTTGTGCAAATCAATGCTAAGTTCTTTAAAGTGCTAAAAATAAAGTTACGCAAGCCCGACACCTAAGTGAAGTGTTCGGGTTTGAGCACTAGCAAAGGCACAAATACTGTGAGCTAGGCAGGTCCAACACCTAAGTGAAGTGTTTGGTATCGAGCACAAGTATGCAGTAAATAAATTAAAGAAAGTTTGAACTTGAAATAAATCAGTGTTTAAATCGGTCCTAGCTAGAACATGTAACGTACAGATCTAGAAACGGATGAAGTCGAGTCGATAGCCACGTCACTTTTCCTACCTCCGCGTCCACATCATGGCTAGAGCTTAAAGTCTTTTATTAGAATTGGTGTTATCGTAGTCGTTTAATTATGATTAATTGTTTTTCCCAAGAAACGTGCTTTGTTAAACTACTACTTGAAGTGTGCAGAGATTAGTGAGATAAAAAACTTGTTTGGTTGATGTTCTTGCATGTGTAGGTCACTCTTTCTACGGGGAACAGTCTAAACCAAATTGTTAGAATTGAATCTCGGCTTAATCTCGTGTCATTTGTGATTTGAGTGTGTTCTAAAGCAGTTTGCTTGAGGACAAGCAAAAGCTTAAGTGTGGGGTATTTTGATGAAACTCGATTTGACGTGATTATCAGCCTCATTTAAGCGACATTTCCTTGCTTGAAACGTGGTTTTAGGGGTAAAATAGCGAATAGTCACTCAACTACCCTATTTCCTACCGATTTGGTTACCTTGGCCCTTTTTTGGGTCTATTGATGGTTTTCTAGTCTTTTTGTGAAAGCGCAGGTTTTTGCCATCATTTATGTAGCCACGAACGTGTTCCAGACCTCAAGGAGTGAACCAGAATCGAACCAGAAATCAAACTGGAGTCAGAACCAAAGATCCAACTACCCAGCACAATATTTTCGCCAAAAACTTTACACAGTTTTCGGCGAAAATACCTTCAGAAACTCAGGCTGATTTACACTGAAGTTGTCGGCGAAAACTTCCTTAAGTTTTCACCGAAAATCCTAGAAGAAATCAAACAGGGGATTTTAACTATAGTTTTCGGCGAAAATTATTTGATATTTTCACCGAAAATTCCTTCCAAATCCGGCGCTGTATTGGAAACCTAATCGTACCTATTTAAATAGAGGCAGCCGGCAGACATGAGGGAGGAATCAATTCAAAATTCATATTTTCCAAATCAGACTTTTGAGAGTCAACCGACTCTAGGGTCGATAGATAGAGTTTAGAGAGTTCGAAGATCCATGGAGAGATCGTGACGCCATCCTTCCACCTCGGAGAGCTCAGAGCTTAAAGTTGAAGATCTAGGAGATTGAAGCTTCGCCGGAGTCGTCAGAATTAGGTTTTTCAGTTCTTATCTGTTCTTCCTCTGTATGATGATCTTCTTTGTTGCCTTTGATTCTTCTGTTATCGTTATGAGTAGCTAAACTTGTAGAGCTTAGATTAGATGAACCCTAAGTGACCCAGGGCTTTAAAGCAGTCACGGATTGGCGGTAATTAGATTCGAAGTTCAATCAGTTTCTCTTTGCATGGTTGTTTTGTTCTTCATTGTTATGTTTCTTCTCTAGTTGATCGCATAGATTAGGTTTTTGCAAGCTAGGGTTAGTCGCCAGACATCTTCCTGCTTTGGCGCATAAACTTGTCTTACTTGATCACCTAGTTTAGATTCTTGTTAAGCCAAGGATAGAAGCGAACGCTCGCCTCTCTTTAAAACATCAATTCAACCAGTTAACCTTATAATTGGAGTGTGCCTTTCGTAGGAACCGATTAGGGTTAATCCACTGCAAGAGTAACTCATAAATCGTTAGTAATTGCACCAGTTAATTAAGTCGTTGCGAGAGGCGATCGTCCCCAGGTGGCTAGTTAATTTTGGGTAGTTAGATCGGATAGAGCGAACGTTCGCCAGTCTTAAACCTAAGGGTAAGGAGTTTGGGGGTTTGTATAGAAATTGATTAAATTTAAGAATTAAAAAACTGCTGATCTGTTGATTGCCAATGCTCGGTGATCTAAGGGGGATTCGAAATCTAAGCTCGTCTATCTTCTCATTAGTCAACCTTTTAATTTTCTGCCTTTTATTTTCCTGATTTATTAGATTAGAAAGTCGTGGAACTCACACCAGCACAACTTGTTTAAACCTGAGTAATTTCCCAGCTTCTTTGAGTGTCGATTAGTAAAAACCCCTGTGGAAATACGATCTAGTCTACCTTGGTAGATTAGTTTATTTGATACCGCTAAAACTGCAGCATCAAATTGACGCCGTTGCTGGGGATTCTTCTAATTGTTGAAAGAAATTGCAAATTATTCTTCTACCTTTCCCCCTTTTACCATTTATTTTCCCTCATATTCCATGATTTACCGGGGTATGCTTTTGAGTTTTGATATGCAGATTACAGGTGGGAATGACCAGTACAAAGAGTGCGTTTCAATGAGAAACCGAATATTGAGGATACCAAAAGATGCTACATCAAAAACAACAACAACGGAAGAGATGTCACCCCTTTGATAAAATCTCTTAAATTTTCTAAAAGGGTTACCAAGAGACACACCAACAAACATCAAAGTGGCCTAGAGATAACCAAGAGACCCTTCTACAAGTTCATGAACATCAACAATGCTCGTCGGGAACCCAATCCGCCTTGGATAATATCTCTGCAATACTACAAGCTCCGTCTCACGACGACATCAAGCTCGAGCAACCAAATCATTTATTGAATAACACGCTCAGGAGATGTTCGAAGAAGAAGATGAGCCCGTCCATGAGTACAATGAGCTAGAAGCATCTAATGAAGAATCCTTGGTGGTGGTGGTTGATGAAACATAAAGCTAATCCATCCCGAATTGAAGCCGAAGAGGAGCACATAAGATGTGAGGAGATACCCTCACCTAACTTCCGCCGAGTCAACCTGTACAGAATATGGAGCTCATTGACCATGCCGCGCTGTACTACCTCTTTCCTCCTCCATAGGAGAATTCGAGAAGAACTGGTCATCCAACCAGAACCGCGATCTACTGGAGCACTACCGGCTGCATCCCCCTTCTGGATGCTACATGGCACTCAACCGCTGTCCTTGAAAAGACGATTGACTTCAAGGAACTCCTAAGTTGGGTCCCTAACAGGTATCTCTGCTCACGGACGTTAAACAAGAGCGTTCGTGGGAGCAACCCACGGCTGGAGTCAGTTTTTTTCATTTAGTCGTTCTGTTTTAAAGCCCCAGTAAAAAAATAAAACAAAAAAACAAAAAAACTGCCGCCATTTTCAAGATATTTTCGGCGAAAACTCACCCATATTTTCGCCGAAAATATGTGTTTTAAAACCGACCTGTTCTCCTGTTTCTACTTCTCGACCGAAAATCTCACCTTTTCGCCGAAAACATTTCTTCATTCCAACTGAGATTTTCGCCGAAAATTCTTCAGCTTTTTCGCCGAAAATGTGCCTTTTTTCATCGGTATTTAAGGCCCCCTTAGGTATTTGTTTTCGCGAAAATCAAACCCCCCACCCTCAGAACAGTGATCAGGTTATTTCTATCCTTTCCATTTCTTTTCTTTCTTCTTATCGGATCTCGATCCACTTTTATTCTGTCCCGGTATCCTTTTGATCTTTTTGTTGTTTTTGTTTTTGTAGAACTTGAGTAGCTACTCCGCTCCACTCCGGACTCTCCGGTTCATCCCCCCACATCGACCATCTCGTCACAGGTTCTTCGTATCTCTCTACTCTAGTTTTAGTTCTGTGAGGACACAAAACCGTTTAAGTGTGGGGTAGGAGTCTAGGATTATGCATGATCTTGCTTGTTATCTATGATTCTGTGGTTCAAATTTGTAAATTCTCTAGCAGAGAATTGCTCAATTCTTGACTTTTAATGTGAAATTGACTTCAATTTTGAACAATGACGTCAAGACTGTTCCACTTAGAACCTGTAACCAACGTGTCAGAACTGATATTAAATGAGTCTAGTCAAACAGATCACGAATCACTCTTGTAGTTGAAATTTGAATCAATTAAACAGTTTTGCTTGTTAATCACAAAGCTCGATAACACCGTTCTAAGATGATAAATGCTAGCTTCTTCCATGTTTTTTCACTCCATATTTGATCACCTGTGATTGTGGCTTCAGATTAGATGGAAATCGAATTCGAAATCTTGTGTAAAAAGTTATAACTAGCTAGGATTAAGTGGCTAAATTGATAATGAAGTAATAAAGTTGTGCAAATCAATGCTAAGTTCTTTAAAGTGCTAAAAATAAAGTTACGCAAGCCCGACACCTAAGTGAAGTGTTCGGGTTGAGCACTAGCAAAGGCACAAATACTGTGAGCTAGGCAGGTCCAACACCTAAGTGAAGTGTTTGGTATCGAGCACAAGTATGCAGTAAATAAATTAAAGAAAGTTTGAACTTGAAATAAATCATGTTTAAATCGGTCCTAGCTAGAACAAGTAACGTACAGATCTAGAAACGATGAAGTCGAGTCGATAGCCACGTCACTTTTCCTACTCTCCGCGTCCACATCATGGCTAGAGCTTAAAGTCTTTATTAGAATTGGTGTTATCGTAGTCGTTTAATTATGATTAATTGTTTTTCCCAAGAAACGTGCTTTGTTAAACTACTACTTGAAGTGTGCAGAGATTAGTGAGATAAAAAACTTGTTTGGTTGATGTTCTTGCATGTGTAGGTCACTCTTCTACGTGGAACAGTCTAAACCAAATTGTTAGAATTGAATCTCGCTTAATCTCGTGTCATTTGTGAATTTGAGTGTGTTCTAGTTCAGTTTGCTTGAGGACAAGCAAAAGCTTAAGTGTGGGGTATTTTGATGACACTCGATTTGACGTGATTATCAGCCTCATTTAAGCGACATTTCCTTGCTTGAAACGTGGTTTTAGGGGTAAAATAGCGAATAGTCACTCAACTACCCTATTTCCTACCGATTTGGTTACCTTGGCCCTTTTTGGGTCTATTTGATGGTTTTCTAGTGTTTTTGTGAAAGCACAGGTTTTTGCCATCATTTATGTAGCCACGGACGTGTTCCAGACCTCAAGGAGTGAACCAAAATGAACCAGAAATAAAACTGGAGTCAGAACCGAAGATCCAACTGCCCAGCACAATATTTTCGCCGAAAACTTTACACAGTTTTCGGCGAAAATACCTTCAGAAACTCACAGGCTGATTTACACTGAAGTTGTCGGCGAAAACTTCCTTAAGTTTTCGCCGAAAATCCTAGAAGAAATCAAACAGGGGATTTTAACTATAGTTTTCGGCAAAAATTATTTGATATTTTCGCCGAAAATTCCTTCCAAATCCGGCGCTGTATTGGAAACCTAATCGTACCTATTTAAATAGAGGCAGCCGGCAGACATGAGGGAGGAATCAATTCAAAATTCATATTTTCACAAATCAGACTTTTGAGAGTCAACCGACTCTAGGGTCGATAGATAGAGTTTAGAGAGTTTGAAGATCCGTTGAGAGATCGTGACGCCATCCTTCCACCTCGGAGAGCTCGGAGCTTAAAGTTGAAGATCCAGGAGATTGAAGCTTCGCCGGAGTCGTCAGAATTAGGTTTTTCAGTTCTTATTTGTTCTTCCTCTGTATGATGATCTTCTTTGTTGCCTTTGATTCTTCTGTTATCGTTATGAGTAGCTAAACTTGTAGAGCTTAGATTAAATGAACCCTAAGTGACCCAGGGCTTTAAAGCGGTCATGGATTGGCGGTAATTAGATTCGAAGTTCAATCAGTTTCTCTTTGCATGGTTGTTTGTTCTTCATTGTTTATGTTTCTTCTCTGGTTGATCGCCTAGATTAGGTTTTTGCAAGCTAGGGTTAGTCGCCAGACATCTTCCTGCTTTGGCGCATAAACTTGTCTTACTTGATCACCTAGTTTAGATTCTTGTTAAGCTGAGGATAGAAGTGAACGCTCGCCTCTCTTTAAAACATCAATTCAACCAGTTAACCTTATAATTGGAGTGTGCCTTTCGTAGGAACCGATTAGGGTTAATCCACTGCAAGAGTAACTCATAAATCGTTAGTAATTGCACCAGTTAATTAAGTCGTTGCGAGAGGCGATCGTACCCAGGTGGCTAGTTAATCTTGGTAGTTAGATCGGATAGAGCGAACGTTCGCCAGTCTTAAACCTAAGGGTAAGGAGTTATGGTGGTGTATAGAAATTGATTGAATTAGAATTGAAAACTGCTGATCTGTTGATTGCCAATGCTCTGGTGATCTAAGGGGGATTCGAAATCTAAGCTCGTCTATCTTCTCATTAGTCAACCTTTTAATATTTCTGCCTTTTATTTTCCTGCTTTATTAGATTAGAAGTCGTGGAACTCACACCACGCACAACTTGTTTAAACCTGAGTAATTTGCCAGCTTCTTTGAGTAGTCGATTAGTAGAAACCCTGTGGAATACGATCTAGTCTACCTTGGTAGATTAGTTATTTGATACCGCTAAAACTGCAGCATCAAATTGACGCCGTTGCTGGGGACTCTTCTAATTGTTTGAAAGAAGAGTTGGCAAATTATTCTTCTACCTTTCCGCCTTACCATTTATTTTCCCTCCATATTTCCATGATTTACCTGGGTAGTGCTTTTGAGTTTTGATTATGCAGGATTACAGGTGGGATGACCAGTACAAAGAGTGGCGTGTCAATGGAGCACCGAATATTGAGGATTACCAAGAGATGCTACATCAAAAACAACAACAAACGGAAGAGATGTGACTCCCTCTTTGATAAAATCTCTTCAATTCTACAAGGTTACCAAGAGACACACCAACAAGAGCATCAAAGTGGCGCTAGAGATAACCAAGAGACCCTTCTACAAGTTCATGAACATCAACAATGCTCGTCGGGAACCCAATCCGCCTTGGATAATATCTCTGCAATACTACAAGCTCGTCTCACGACGGACATCAAGCTCGAGCAACCAAATCAATTTATTGAATAACACGCTCAGGAGATGTTCGAAGAAGAAGATGAGCCCGTCCATGAGTACTATGAGCTAGAAGCATCTAATGAAGAATCCTTGGTGGTGGTGGTTGATGAAGACATAAAGCTAATCCATCCCGAAGTTGAAGCCGAAGAGGAGCACATAGAGATTGAGGAGATACCCTCACCTACACTTCCGCCGAGTCAACCTGTACAGAAGATGGAGCTCATTGACCATGCCGCGCTGTACTACCTCTTTCCTCCTCCAGTAGGAGAATTCGAGAAGAACTGGTCATCCAACCAGAACCGCGATCTACTGGAGCACTACCGGCTGCATCACCCTTCTGGAGTGCTACATGGCACTCAACCGCTGTCCTTGAAGAAGACGATTGACTTCAAGGAACTCCTAAGTTGGGGTCCCTAACAGGTATCGTCTGGCTCACGGACGTTAAACAAGAGCGGTTCGTGGGAGGCAACCCACGGCTGGAGTCAGTTGTTTTCATTTTGAGTCGTTCTGTTTTAAAGCCCCAGTAAAAAAATAAAACAAAAAAACAAAAAAACTGCCGCCATTTTCAAGATTATTTTCGGCGAAAACTCACCCATATTTTCGCCGAAAATATGTGTTTAAAACCGACCTGTTCTCCTGTTTCTACTTCTCGACCGAAAATCTCACCTTTTCGCCGAAAACATTTCTTCATTCCAACTGAGATTTTCGCCGAAAATTCTTCAGCTTTTTCGCCGAAAATGTGCCTTTTTTCATCGGTATTTAAGGCCCCCTTAGGTATTTGTTTTCGCGAAAATCAAACCCCCCACCCTCAGAACAGTGATCAGGTTATTTCTATCCTTTCCATTTCTTTTCTTTCTTCTTATCGGATCTCGATCCACTTTTATTCTGTCCCGGTATCCTTTTGATCTTTTTGTTGTTTTTGTTTTTGTAGGAACTTGAGTAGCTACTCCGCTCCACTCCGGACTCTCCGTGTTCATCCCCTACATCGACCATCTCGTCACAGGTTCTTCGTATCTCTCTACTCTAGTTTAGTTCTGTGAGGACACAGAACCGTTTAAGTGTGGGGTAGGAGTCTAGGATTATGCATGATCTTGCTTGTTATCTATGATTCTGTGGTTCAAATTTGTAAATTCTCTAGCAGAGAATTGCTCAATTCTTGACTTTTAATGTGAAATTGACTTCAATTTTGAACAATGACGTCAAGACTGTTCCACTTAGAACCTGTAACCAACGTGTCAGAACTGATATTAAATGAGTCTAGGTCAGAACAGATCACGAATCACTCTTGTAGTTGAAATTTGAATCAATTAAACAGTTTTGCTTGTTAATCACAAAGCTCGATAACACCGTTCTAAGATGATAAATGCTAGCTTCTTCCATGTTTTTCACTCCATATTTGATCACCTGTGATTGTGGCTTCAGATTAGATGGAAATCGAATTCGAAATCTTGTGTAAAAAGTTATAACTAGCTAGGATTAAGTGGCTAAATTGATAAATGAAGTAATAAAGTTGTGCAAATCAATGCTAAGTTCTTTAAAGTGCTAAAAATAAAGTTACGCAAGCCCGACACCTAAGTGAAGTGTTCGGGTTGAGCACTAGCAAAGGCACAAATACTGTGAGCTAGGCAGGTCCAACACCTAAGTGAAGTGTTTTGGTATCGAGCACAAGTATGCAGTAAATAAATTAAAGAAAGTTTGAACTTGAAATAAATCAGTGTTTAAATCGGTCCTAGCTAGAACATGTAACGTACAGATCTAGAAACGGATGAAGTCGAGTCGATAGCCACGTCACTTTTCCTACCTCCGCGTCCACATCATGGCTAGAGCTTAAAGTCTTTATTAGAATTGGTGTTATCGTAGTCGTTTAATTATGATTAATTGTTTTTCCCAAGAAACGTGCTTTGTTAAACTACTACTTGAAGTGTGCAGAGATTAGTGAGATAAAAAACTTGTTTGGTTGATGTTCTTGCATGTGTAGGTCACTCTTTCTACGTGGAACAGTCTAAACCAAATTGTTAGAATTGAATCTCGGCTTAATCTCGTGTCATTTGTGAATTTGAGTGTGTTCTAGTTCAGTTTGCTTGAGGACAAGCAAAAGCTTAAGTGTGGGGTATTTTGATGACACTCGATTTGACGTGATTATCAGCCTCATTTAAGCGACATTTCCTTGCTTGAAACGTGGTTTTAGGGGTAAAATAGCGAATAGTCACTCAACTACCCTATTTCCTACCGATTTGGTTACCTTGGCCCTTTTTTGGGTCTATTTGATGGTTTTCTAGTCTTTTTGTGAAAGCGCAGGTTTTTGCCATCATTTATGTAGCCACGAACGTGTTCCAGACCTCAAGGAGTGAACCAGAATCGAACCAGAAATCAAACTGGAGTCAGAACCAAAGATCCAACTACCCAGCACAATATTTTCGCCAAAAACTTTACACAGTTTTCGGCGAAAATACCTTCAGAAACTCAGGCTGATTTACACTGAAGTTGTCGGCGAAAACTTCCTTAAGTTTTCACCGAAAATCCTAGAAGAAATCAAACAGGGGATTTTAACTATAGTTTTCGGCGAAAATTATTTGATATTTTCACCGAAAATTCCTTCCAAATCCGGCGCTGTATTGGAAACCTAATCGTACCTATTTAAATAGAGGCAGCCGGCAGACATGAGGGAGGAATCAATTCAAAATTCATATTTTCCAAATCAGACTTTTGAGAGTCAACCGACTCTAGGGTCGATAGATAGAGTTTAGAGAGTTCGAAGATCCATGGAGAGATCGTGACGCCATCCTTCCACCTCGGAGAGCTCAGAGCTTAAAGTTGAAGATCTAGGAGATTGAAGCTTCGCCGGAGTCGTCAGAATTAGGTTTTTCAGTTCTTATCTGTTCTTCCTCTGTATGATGATCTTCTTTGTTGCCTTTGATTCTTCTGTTATCGTTATGAGTAGCTAAACTTGTAGAGCTTAGATTAGATGAACCCTAAGTGACCCAGGGCTTTAAAGCAGTCACGGATTGGCGGTAATTAGATTCGAAGTTCAATCAGTTTCTCTTTGCATGGTTGTTTTGTTCTTCATTGTTATGTTTCTTCTCTAGTTGATCGCATAGATTAGGTTTTTGCAAGCTAGGGTTAGTCGCCAGACATCTTCCTGCTTTGGCGCATAAACTTGTCTTACTTGATCACCTAGTTTAGATTCTTGTTAAGCCAAGGATAGAAGCGAACGCTCGCCTCTCTTTAAAACATCAATTCAACCAGTTAACCTTATAATTGGAGTGTGCCTTTCGTAGGAACCGATTAGGGTTAATCCACTGCAAGAGTAACTCATAAATCGTTAGTAATTGCACCAGTTAATTAAGTCGTTGCGAGAGGCGACCGTACCTGGGTGGCTAGTTAATCTTGGTAGTTAGATCGGATAGAGCGAACGTTCGCCAGTCTTAAACCTAAGGGTAAGGAGTTATGGTGGTGTATAGAAATTGATTGAATTAGAATTGAAAACCGTTGATCTGTTGATTGCCAATGCTCTGGTGATCTAAGGGGGATTCGAAATCTAAGCTCGTCTATCTTCTCATTAGTCAACCTTTTAATATTTCTGCCTTTTATTTTCCTGCTTTATTAGATTAGAATTCGTGGAACTCACACCAGGCACAACTTGTTTAAACCTGAGTAATTTGCTAGCTTCTTTGAGTTGTCGATTAGTAGAAACCATGTGGAATACGATCTAGTCTACCTTGGTAGATTAGTTATTTGATACCGCTAAAACTGCAGCATCAAATTGAGGAGTCTAGGATTATGCATGATCTTGCTTGCTATCTATGATTCTGTGGTTCAACTTTGAAAATTCTCTAGCATAGAATTGCTCAATTCTTGACTTTTGATGTGAAATTGACTTCAATTTTGAACAATGACGTCTAGACTGTTCCACTTAGAACCTGTAACCAACGTGTCAGAACTGATATTAAATGAGTTTAGGTCATAACAGATCACGAATCACTCTTGTAGTTGAAATTTGAATCAATTAAACAGTTTTGCTTGTTAATCACAAAGCTCGATAACACCGTTCTAAGATGATAAATGCTAGCTTCTTCCATGTTTTTCACTCCATATTTGATCACCTGTGATTGTGGCTTGAGATTAGATGGAAATCCAATTCGAAATCTTGTGTAAAAAGTTATAACTAGCTAGGATTAAGTGGCTAAATTGTTAAATGAAGTAATAAAGTTGTGCAAATCAATGCTAAGTTCTTTAAAGTGCTAAAAATAAAGTTAGGCAAGCCCGACACCTAAGTGAAGTGTTCGGGTTGAGCTATAGCAAAGGCACAAATACTGTGAGCTAGGCAGGTCCAACACCTAAGTAAAGTGTTTGGTATCGAGCACTAGTATGCAGTAAATAAATTAAAGAAAGTTTGAACTTGAAATAAATCAGTGTTTAAATCGGTCCTAGCTAGAACATGTAACGTACAGATCTAGAAACGGATAAAGTCGAGTCGATAGCCATGTCACTTTTCCTACCTCCGCGTCCACATCATGGCTAGAGCTTAAAGTCTTTATTAGAATTGGTGTTATCGTAGTCGGTTAATTATGATTAATTGTTTTTCCCAAGAAACGTGCTTTGTTAAACTACTACTTGAAGTGTGCAGAGATTAGTGAGATCGAAAACTTGTTTGGTTGATGTTCTTGCATGTGTAGGTCACTCTTTCTACGTGGAACAGTCTAAACCAAGTTGTTAGAATTGAATCTCGGCTTAATCTCGTGTCATTTGTGAATTTGAGTGTGTTCTAGTTCAGTTTGCTTGAGGACAAGCAAAAGCTTAAGTGTGGGGTATTTTGATGACACTCGATTTGACGTGATTATCAGCCTCATTTAAGCGACATTTCCTTGCTTGAAACGTGGTTTTAGGGGTAAAATAGCGAATAGTCACTCAACTACCATATTTCCTACCGATTTGGTTACCTTGGCCCTTTTTTGGGTCTATTTGATGGTTTTCTAGTGTTTTTGTGAAAGCACAGGTTTTTGCCATCATTTATGTAGCCACGGACGTGTTCCAGACCTCAAGGAGTGAACCAAAATTGAACCAGAAATAAAACTGGAGTCAGAACCGAAGATCCAACTGCCCAGCACAATATTTTCGCCGAAAACTTTACACAGTTTTCGGCGAAAATACCTTCAGAAACTCACAGGCTGATTTACACTGAAGTTGTCGGCGAAAACTTCCTTAAGTTTTCGCCGAAAATCCTAGAAGAAATCAAACAGGGGATTTTAACTATAGTTTTCGGCAAAAATTATTTGATATTTTCGCCGAAAATTCCTTCCAAATCCGGCGCTGTATTGGAAACCTAATCGTACCTATTTAAATAGAGGCAGCCGGCAGACATGAGGGAGGAATCAATTCAAAATTCATATTTTCACAAATCAGACTTTTGAGAGTCAACCGACTCTAGGGTCGATAGATAGAGTTTAGAGAGTTTGA
Source organism: Linum lewisii (assembly GCA_034768395.1). Taxonomy (NCBI): domain Eukaryota; kingdom Viridiplantae; phylum Streptophyta; class Magnoliopsida; order Malpighiales; family Linaceae; genus Linum; species Linum lewisii. Next base: position 47,970,638 of record CM068298.1, on the reverse strand, counting down.
AGATCCGTTGAGAGATCGTGACGCCATCCTTCCACCTCGGAGAGCTCGGAGCTTAAAGTTGAAGATCCAGGAGATTGAAGCTTCGCCGGAGTCGTCAGAATTAGGTTTTTCAGTTCTTATTTGTTCTTCCTCTGTATGATGATCTTCTTTGTTGCCTTTGATTCTTCTGTTATCGTTATGAGTAGCTAAACTTGTAGAGCTTAGATTAAATGAACCCTAAGTGACCCAGGGCTTTAAAGCGGTCATGGATTGGCGGTAATTAGATTCGAAGTTCAATCAGTTTCTCTTTGCATGGTTGTTTGTTCTTCATTGTTTATGTTTCTTCTCTGGTTGATCGCCTAGATTAGGTTTTTGCAAGCTAGGGTTAGTCGCCAGACATCTTCCTGCTTTGGCGCATAAACTTGTCTTACTTGATCACCTAGTTTAGATTCTTGTTAAGCTGAGGATAGAAGTGAACGCTCGCCTCTCTTTAAAACATCAATTCAACCAGTTAACCTTATAATTGGAGTGTGCCTTTCGTAGGAACCGATTAGGGTTAATCCACTGCAAGAGTAACTCATAAATCGTTAGTAATTGCACCAGTTAATTAAGTCGTTGCGAGAGGCGATCGTACCCAGGTGGCTAGTTAATCTTGGTAGTTAGATCGGATAGAGCGAACGTTCGCCAGTCTTAAACCTAAGGGTAAGGAGTTATGGTGGTGTATAGAAATTGATTGAATTAGAATTGAAAACTGCTGATCTGTTGATTGCCAATGCTCTGGTGATCTAAGGGGGATTCGAAATCTAAGCTCGTCTATCTTCTCATTAGTCAACCTTTTAATATTTCTGCCTTTTATTTTCCTGCTTTATTAGATTAGAAGTCGTGGAACTCACACCACGCACAACTTGTTTAAACCTGAGTAATTTGCCAGCTTCTTTGAGTAGTCGATTAGTAGAAACCCTGTGGAATACGATCTAGTCTACCTTGGTAGATTAGTTATTTGATACCGCTAAAACTGCAGCATCAAATTGACGCCGTTGCTGGGGACTCTTCTAATTGTTTGAAAGAAGAGTTGGCAAATTATTCTTCTACCTTTCCGCCTTACCATTTATTTTCCCTCCATATTTCCATGATTTACCTGGGTAGTGCTTTTGAGTTTTGATTATGCAGGATTACAGGTGGGATGACCAGTACAAAGAGTGGCGTGTCAATGGAGCACCGAATATTGAGGATTACCAAGAGATGCTACATCAAAAACAACAACAAACGGAAGAGATGTGACTCCCTCTTTGATAAAATCTCTTCAATTCTACAAGGTTACCAAGAGACACACCAACAAGAGCATCAAAGTGGCGCTAGAGATAACCAAGAGACCCTTCTACAAGTTCATGAACATCAACAATGCTCGTCGGGAACCCAATCCGCCTTGGATAATATCTCTGCAATACTACAAGCTCGTCTCACGACGGACATCAAGCTTCGAGCAACCAAATCAATTTATTGAATAACACGCTCAGGAGATGTTCGAAGAAGAAGATGAGCCCGTCCATGAGTACTATGAGCTAGAAGCATCTAATGAAGAATCCTTGGTGGTGGTGGTTGATGAAGACATAAAGCTAATCCATCCCGAAGTTGAAGCCGAAGAGGAGCACATAGAGATTGAGGAGATACCCTCACCTACACTTCCGCCGAGTCAACCTGTACAGAAGATGGAGCTCATTGACCATGCCGCGCTGTACTACCTCTTTCCTCCTCCAGTAGGAGAATTCGAGAAGAACTGGTCATCCAACCAGAACCGCGATCTACTGGAGCACTACCGGCTGCATCACCCTTCTGGAGTGCTACATGGCACTCAACCGCTGTCCTTGAAGAAGACGATTGACTTCAAGGAACTCCTAAGTTGGGGTCCCTAACAGGTATCGTCTGGCTCACGGACGTTAAACAAGAGCGGTTCGTGGGAGGCAACCCACGGCTGGAGTCAGTTGTTTTCATTTTGAGTCGTTCTGTTTTAAAGCCCCAGTAAAAAAATAAAACAAAAAAACAAAAAAACTGCCGCCATTTTCAAGATTATTTTCGGCGAAAACTCACCCATATTTTCGCCGAAAATATGTGTTTAAAACCGACCTGTTCTCCTGTTTCTACTTCTCGACCGAAAATCTCACCTTTTCGCCGAAAACATTTCTTCATTCCAACTGAGATTTTCGCCGAAAATTCTTCAGCTTTTTCGCCGAAAATGTGCCTTTTTTCATCGGTATTTAAGGCCCCCTTAGGTATTTGTTTTCGCGAAAATCAAACCCCCCACCCTCAGAACAGTGATCAGGTTATTTCTATCCTTTCCATTTCTTTTCTTTCTTCTTATCGGATCTCGATCCACTTTTATTCTGTCCCGGTATCCTTTTGATCTTTTTGTTGTTTTTGTTTTTGTAGGAACTTGAGTAGCTACTCCGCTCCACTCCGGACTCTCCGTGTTCATCCCCTACATCGACCATCTCGTCACAGGTTCTTCGTATCTCTCTACTCTAGTTTAGTTCTGTGAGGACACAGAACCGTTTAAGTGTGGGGTAGGAGTCTAGGATTATGCATGATCTTGCTTGTTATCTATGATTCTGTGGTTCAAATTTGTAAATTCTCTAGCAGAGAATTGCTCAATTCTTGACTTTTAATGTGAAATTGACTTCAATTTTGAACAATGACGTCTAGACTGTTCCACTTAGAACCTGTAACCAACGTGTCAGAACTGATATTAAATGAGTCTAGGTCAGAACAGATCACGAATCACTCTTGTAGTTGAAATTTGAATCAATTAAACAGTTTTGCTTGTTAATCACAAAGCTCGATAACACCGTTCTAAGATGATAAATGCTAGCTTCTTCCATGTTTTTCACTCCATATTTGATCACCTGTGATTGTGGCTTCAGATTAGATGGAAATCGAATTCGAAATCTTGTGTAAAAAGTTATAACTAGCTAGGATTAAGTGGCTAAATTGATAAATGAAGTAATAAAGTTGTGCAAATCAATGCTAAGTTCTTTAAAGTGCTAAAAATAAAGTTACGCAAGCCCGACACCTAAGTGAAGTGTTCGGGTTGAGCACTAGCAAAGGCACAAATACTGTGAGCGAGGCAGGTCCAACACCTAAGTGAAGTGTTTGGTATCGAGCACAAGTATGCAGTAAATAAATTAAAGAAAGTTTGAACTTGAAATAAATCAGTGTTTAAATCGGTCCTAGCTAGAACATGTAACGTACAGATCTAGAAACGGATGAAGTCGAGTCGATAGCCACGTCACTTTTCCTACCTCCGCGTCCACATCATGGCTAGAGCTTAAAGTCTTTATTAGAATTGGTGTTATCGTAGTCGTTTAATTATGATTAATTGTTTTTCCCAAGAAACGTGCTTTGTTAAACTACTACTTGAAGTGTGCAGAGATTAGTGAGATAAAAAACTTGTTTGGTTGATGTTCTTACATGTGTAGGTCACTCTTTCTACGTGGAACAGTCTAAACCAAATTGTTAGAATTGAATCTCGGCTTAATCTCGTGTCATTTGTGAATTTGAGTGTGTTCTAGTTCAGTTTGCTTGAGGACAAGCAAAAGCTTAAGTGTGGGGTATTTTGATGACACTCGATTTGACGTGATTATCAGCCTCATTTAAGCGACATTTCCTTGCTTGAAACGTGGTTTTAGGGGTAAAATAGCGAATAGTCACTCAACTACCCTATTTCCTACCGATTTGGTTACCTTGGCCCTTTTTTGGGTCTATTTGATGGTTTTCTAGTCTTTTTGTGAAAGCGCAGGTTTTTGCCATCATTTATGTAGCCACGAACGTGTTCCAGACCTCAAGGAGTGAACCAGAATCGAACCAGAAATCAAACTGGAGTCAGAACCAAAGATCCAACTACCCAGCACAATATTTTCGCCAAAAACTTTACACAGTTTTCGGCGAAAATACCTTCAGAAACTCAGGCTGATTTACACTGAAGTTGTCGGCGAAAACTTCCTTAAGTTTTCACCGAAAATCCTAGAAGAAATCAAACAGGGGATTTTAACTATAGTTTTTGGCGAAAATTATTTGATATTTTCACCGAAAATTCCTTCCAAATCCGGCGCTGTATTGGAAACCTAATCGTACCTATTTAAATAGAGGCAGCCGGCAGACATGAGGGAGGAATCAATTCAAAATTCATATTTTCGAAATCAGACTTTTGAGAGTCAACCGACTCTAGGGTCGATAGATAGAGTTTAGAGAGTTCAAAGATCCATGGAGAGATCGTGACGCCATCCTTCCACCTCGGAGAGCTCAGAGCTTAAAGTTGAAGATCTAGGAGATTGAAGCTTCGCCGGAGTCGTCAGAATTAGGTTTTTCAGTTCTTATCTGTTCTTCCTCTGTATGATGATCTTCTTTGTTGCCTTTGATTCTTCTGTTATTGTTATGAGTAGCTAAACTTGTAGAGCTTACATTAGATGAACCCTAAGTGACCCAGGGCTTTAAAGCGGTCACGGATTGGCGGTAATTAGATTCGAAGTTCAATCAGTTTCTCTTTGCATGGTTGTTTTGTTCTTCATTGTTTATGTTTCTTCTCTGGTTGATCGCCTAGATTAGGTTTTTGCAAGCTAGGGTTAGTCGCCAGACATCTTCCTGCTTTGGCGCATAAACTTGTCTTACTTGATCACCTAGTTTAGATTCTTGTTAAGCTGAGGATAGAAGCGAACACTCGCCTCTCTTTAAAACATCAATTCAACCAGTTAACCTTATAATTGGAGTGTGCCTTTTGTAGGAACCGATTAGGGTTAATCCACTGCAAGAGTAGCTCATAAATCGTTAGTAATTGCACCAGTTAATTAAGTCGTTGCGAGAGGCGACCGTACCCGGGCGGCTAGTTAATCTTGGTAGTTAGATCGGATAGAGCGAACGTTCACCAGTCTTAAACCTAAGGGTCAGGAGTTACGGTGGTGTATAGAAACCGATTGAATTAGAATTGAAAATCGCTGGTCTTGTGATTGCCGTTGCCTTTGTGATCTAAGGGGGATTCGAAATCTAAGCTCGTCTATCTTCCTGTTAGTCAACCTTTTATACTTTTCCTTCTTTTAATTTCCTTGTTTGTTAGATTAGAAGTCGTGGAACTCACACCACGCGCAAATTGTTTAAACCTGAATAAATTGCCAGCTTCTTTGAGTAGTCGATTAGGAGAAACCCTGTGGAATACGATCTACCGTAGCTTTCCAGCTTGGTAGTTATTTGATACCGCTAAAACTGCAGCATCAGTGTCTTACAAACGAGGCCAAAGGCCTTTATTTATAGGTGAGGATTCGTGAACAAGCTCTTTGAATCCTCAAAACTGAAGTAAAACACTAAAATGTCTAAAAATAGTGAAACTGATAAAACCGGCGAAAACCTAGGCCGGAGGAACCCTAATCCATAGTTGATATGGATGGGGTGTGAAAAATACTATTCGGACTAGGATTAGGTATCTCCGTGTTTGCTACACCTAAAACGACTGGGAAACACGGGCCTTCAACACGTGGCAGTGGTTTTCCTAGCCAGTATAGGAATCCTGGTTACGCTGGGATTCCTGGGCGCGACCAGGTTTCTGGCATGGTATTGGGCGCCGTCGAGTGTCAAGCCCTTGGTGTCCACCTCATGTCCTTCTCCAAATCGGACTTGTCATATTGGAGGTTTATCCTTGGGATATAGAAAATCCTTTTGGCCGAGGGATTCCTGAAAGGCACGGGTGGAATTTTGACTAGTTCGGGCTCCGGCTTCGACCATGCGCCTGTGTCGGCCTTGGCTCTGGGCCCTTGTTTGGCTCGACCCTGTGCTCGGCCGTCGGGGCATGGCTGGGTGTCAGCATCATTCTAGAGGTTTTTTCTACCTCCGGCACTTTAGTCATCTTCGGCGTTGGGTGTGGCGCTAGCATCAGTCCTAGGCCGGTACGGTCTCGGCCCGACATCAGTGATGGGGGCCGGTTCGGCATCAACATTAGGGCTTGATGTTGGGGCTCCTTGGTGAGTGTTTTGCTTCCATCAAGGTGTAACCTCTCTTGGTTTCTCCAGAAGTTCCTCCACTCCAAGCCATCATGGGAAAGTTGGGGATTGGTGCCTGTGGGGGCGTGGCGGCGTCGGGCTTGCTGGCCGCGATCACTTCACAACTTGTATGGCGAGACGTTCAAGATCATGACGGATCACAAAAGCCTTAAGCATCTCATGGATCAAAAAGAGGTGAATAGTATACAGAGGCGTTGGGTAGAGCTCCTGAGACTACGATTGCACCATTGACTACCATCCTGGTAAGGCCAATGTTGTTGCCGATGCTCTAAGTCGGAAGGAGTTGGTTGACATTAGAGCCTTGAGGGTTGAGATGCAGTTGGAAGATGTTGCCAGTTTGCTGGCTAAGCTTAGCATTCGTCCCTTGTTGAACGATAGAATTGAAGGGGAACAACTAAAGGATGTTAAGCTAGTGGCTATCAGAGAAGAAGTCGAGAGAGGGTTGGACCATGGGTTCGAAGTGGTTGGTAGCTTGTTGAAGTGCAAAGGTCGCTTGTGTGTGCCAGAAGTGGAAGAGTTGAGAAAGGAGATTGTTGAGGAAGCTCATTCTTTGATGTATGCTATGCATCCTGTGATGACTAAGATGTATAAAGACCCGAAGGTGAGTTTTTGGTGGCCGGACATGAAGAAGGATGTAGCTCATTTTATGTCGACTTGCTTAGTTTGTCAAAAAACGAAGGCTGAGCATAGAGCTCTAAATGGATTGTTGCAATCTCTACCCATTCCGGAGTGGAAATTTGCAGACATCACCATGGATTTGTGTCAGGTTTTCCACCAACCCGGGAGGGGAAGGATGCAGTTTGGGTTATTGGGGATCGCTTGATGAAGGTCACTCACTTTATACCCATTCGGTATAAGCCTAGTGTTGAGGAGTGATATGACCTAGCCCGACTGCCCAAGCATCCGTAAGTACTCATACACTCCACCAGGGTCACCCGTCCAAGGAAGAACCTTAGGGCCCTACAAGAAGCGTATAGAGCCAAGGGAAGGCCACCTACAAAACCCCAAGCCCAGGTATGAGATAAGATACAGGCTCAGGCCTCCCCCTATAGGTAGGAAAGCTCAGGAGGAAGAAATGCCACTCCAAGCCATGCTGCTGGCCGAGTGTAGAAACCCTAGAGCTGAAGGTAAGCCCCGGCCGGATCCTGACCTCATCTCCAAGAAACCTGAAGATGAAATGAAGCACACTCCAGAGACCCTCTGGAGGCATTCCTGGAGTATAGGAGCAAGAGAGCCCAAGAGTACCTGGCCAAGAAGGGATGGCTACCCAAGACCGACCCGGCGCCAAGTCCTGAGGAGAATTGGAGCACCCGGTTCCAAGGCACCACCCCTGACCCGACCCTAGCCCATGAGAGTCATGTATGGAGCTATCTGAGGCGATGCCCGAAGCTAGGAGAGGAAGCCCCGAATAGAAATGAAGAAGTTCCCAAACTGGCCCCGCCCCAAGCCCTAGACCGAGAGTCGGGCCGATCGGGAATATTTTATGGGAATGGACGCCGTGTGGACCAAGCCTTTTGACAAGGCCCTAGCCCTTGGACTAGCCCGGAGCATCAGGCCCCAAGGCCCGACAAAGGCCCGCCATTGAAGAAGAAGAAGCCCGGAGACGAGCAAAGGTCCGGCCCGAAGACCGGCTGCCCGCTGAGTCCTAGTCCCACTCGGACTAGGAAACCCTAAAACCGCCGGTTTAGGGTTTTAAGAGTTTTATTCCTATTTTGAGTTGGATTCTTGGATTTAAAGACTATTTAATTGTTTTCCTTTTTAGTAGGACTTGTTTAGGGGTTTTAGGATTCTAATTAGGAATAGGACTCTTTATTCTATTCTTATTTAGGAATTAGACTTTAGGGAGGAGAGCTTGCTCCTTCCCTATATATAGAGGCCGCCGGCCTCACTTTGTTGGACACAACTTTGATGAAATAAACAACCTTTGAAGGAACTTTGTTCTGAAACCTTATTGTATCTGCATGTTGCGATACTGAAGGCCCTGACTTATCATCAAGAGCATCCATCTCTTGGCGTGGCGTCATCGATTGGACACTTCTGGTTCCCGGCTATATACAGCTGATGACACTCGATTTGACGTGATTATCAGCCTCATTTAAGCGACATTTCTTTGCTTAAGACATGGTTTTTAGGGTAGAATAACGAATATTCAATCAATTGCCCTATCTCGTGCCATTTGTGTTACCTTGGCCCTTTTCGGGTCTATTTGATGGTTTTCTAGTGTTTTTGCGTAAGCACAGGTATTTGCCATCAAATAAAGTAGCCATGGACGTGTCTAAGGCATAGGAACATCGAGGAACTGAACCGGAATCGATCAAAGGAGCCAATCAAAGTCAAACCGAAAATCTGCCATTCACACTTACAGTTTCGGCGAAACCAGGACTCCAGTTTCGGCGAAACCAGCAGTTCAAATCAACTGATGCCAAGAGAAGGATGGTTTCGGCGAAACCATTCAACTGCTCGGACCGAAAATAATGAACAGCCGGCGGAGCCCTGAACTCAAGCCAGTTTCGTCGAAACTGTCCCTATGGTTTCGGCGAAAATCCCTTCCAAATCCGGCGCTGTATTGGAAACCATAAAACGTACCTATTTAATGAAGCAGCAGGCAAAACAACAACACACATCAATCATTATTCTTATTTTCTCAAATCAGACTTTTGGGAGTCAGCCGACCCTAGGGTCGATAGATAGAGTTTAGAGAGTTCGAAGAATCGTGGAGAGATCGTGACGCCATCCTTCCACCTCGGAGAACTCGGAGCTTAAAGTTGAAGATCCATGAGATTGAAGCTTCGTGGGAGTCGTCAGAATTAGGTTTTGTCAGTTCTTATCTGTTCTTCCTCTGTATGATGATCTTCATTGTTGCCTTTGATTCTCTTGTGTCTGATATGAGTAACTGAACTTGTAGAGCTTAGATTAGATGAACCCTAAGTGACCCAGGGCTTTAAAGCGGTCACGGATTGGCGGTAATTAGATTCGAAGTTCAATCAGTTTCTCTTTGCATGTTTGATTCGTTCTTCATTGTTCATGCTTCTTGTCTGGATTGATCCCCTAGATTAGATTCTTGTTAAGCTAAGGATAGAAGCGAACGCTCGCCTTACTTTAGAACATCGAATTGAACAATTAACCTTATAATTGGAGCGTGCCTTTCGTAGGAACCGGTTAGGGTTAATCCACTGCAAGAGTAACTCATTAATCACTAGTAATCTCACCAATTAATTAAGTCGTTGCGAGAGGCGACCATACCCGGGTGGCTAGTTAATCTTGGTAGTTAGAACGGATAGAGCGAACGTTCGCGGTCTTAAACCTAAGGGTAAGGAGTTATGGTGGTGTCTTAGTAATTGATTGAATGAGAATCGAAATCCGCTGATCTGTTGATTGCCAATGCTCTGGGGAACGAAGGGGATTCAAAGTCTAAGTTCGTCTGTCATTCTTGTTTTCAAACCCTAAATTCCCAATCTGCTTTAGCTTAATTTGTTTTAATTTTTCTGCATTTCTTAGAATTAGAAGTCGTGGAACTCACACCACGCACAACGTGTTTTTCCTTGAGTAATTTGTTAGTTCTGAAGTAGCCAATCAATTGTTAGTTCTGAACTCACACCACGCACAACGTGGAATACGATCTATCCTAGCTCTTGAGCTTGATAGTTATTTGATTGAACCTGCTCAGCACAACGACGGTTCACCAAATTGGCGCCGTTGCCGGGGACTCTTCTAATTGTTTGAAAGAAGAGTTGCCAAATTATTCTTCTACCTTTCCGCCTTACCATTAATTTCCCTCCATATTTTCATGATTTACCTGGGTAGTGTTTTTGAGTTTTAATTATGCAGATTACAGGTGGGATGACCAGTACCAAGAGTGGTATGTCGATGAAGCATCGTATATTGAGGATAACCAAGAGATGTATATGCTAGCTCATCAGCATCGACAACAGACGACGAGAATAGAATCCTTCTTGGAGAATATCTCTACAGAGCTACAAGCTCACAAAGAGATAGACTCCCAAGTTCATCAAAATCGACAACAGACGGCAAGAGTAGAATCCGCCTTGGATGATCTCATTTCGAAGCTGCAAGCTCGTCTCACGACGGACATCAAGCTCGAGCAACCAAATCAATTAATTGAAGAACACGCTCAGGAGATGTTCGAAGAAGAAGATGAGCCCGTCCATGACTATCATGAGCTAGAAGAATCCTTGGCGGCGGTGGTTGATAAAGACAAAGAGCCAATCCATCTTGAAGTTGAAGCCGAAGAGGAGCACGAAGAAATCAAGGAGATACCCTCACCTACACTTCCGCCTAGTCAACCTGTAGAGAAGATGGAGCTCATTGACCATGCCGCGCCGTACTACCTCTTTCCTCCTCCGGTAGGAGAATTCGAGAAGAACTGGTCATCCAACCAGAACCACGATCTACTGGAACACTACCAGTTACATCACCCTGCTGGAGTGCTACGTGGCACTCAACCGCTATCCTTGAAGAAGACGATTGACTTCAAGGAACTTTTAAGTTGGGGTCCCTAACAGGTACCGTCCAGCTCAAGGACGTTAAAAGAGAGCGCTTCGTGGGAGGCAACCCACGGCTGGAGTCCGTTCTTGAACTTTTGAGTCAGTCTTTTTCATCGTTCGAGTCAGTTTCGAGAAGCAAAAAAGTGTCAGTTTGTTTGATTTATTATTTTTCGTGTAGAGTCTGCATGTCATAAAGTCAGACGCAAGTTGATTGAGGTCGTTCCGATTTTTCTGGATTTAACTGTGATTTTCTGAAGTTGGCCTGATTTACGAAAATATTTTCACCCGAACAGTTCAAAATTTTCGGCGAAGCCACTACCATTTTCGGCGAAATTACCTTTTGGATTTTCAACTGAGTCTCCCTGTTTCATATTTTCGGTCCAAAATTTATACTATTTTCGCCGAAATTGATTTTGAAAACCAAGCAGTGATTTGAACTAAAGTTTTCGGCGAAACTATATGGTTATTTTCGGCGAAAACGCCATCGAAAATACGGTAGTGCATTTGAACTAAAATTTTCGGCGAAACCATATGGTTATTTTCGGTGAAAACGCCATCGAAAATACGACAGTGCATTTGAACTAAAATTTTCGGCGACACCACCCTTTTAATTTCGCCGAAAATAATTTTGAAAATCACCCAACTATTCCTTTAAAATCCGGATTCACCCTCTCTCTTCCTTCTTTCAGTTTCTCATTCAATCGTCAAAATATTTTTAAAATTTCCCTTAACCTTCTTTGTTCGACTTTTATTCTGTGTGGATCCGGGACACTTGTCCCGGTATCCTTTTGATCTTTTTGTTGTTTTTGTTTTGTAGGATCTCGAGTAGCTACTCCGCTCCAATCCGGACTCTCCGTGCTCATCCCCTACACCGACCATCTCGTCACAGGTTCTTCGTATCTCTCTACTCTAGTTTAGTCCTGTGAGGACACAGAACCGTTTAAGTGTGGGGTGGGAGTCTAGGATTATGCATGATATTGCTTGATATCTATGATTCTATGGTTCAAATTTGAAAATTTCTCTTGCATAGAATTGCTCAATTCTTGACTTTTGATGTTAAATTGACTTCAATTTTGAACAATGACGTCTAGACTGTTCCACTTAGAACCTGTAACCAACGTGTCAGAACTGATATTAAATGAGTCTAGGTCGGAACAGATCATAAATCACTTCAGTAGTTGAAACTTGAATTAATTGAATTAATTGGTTTGTTAATAACAAAGCTCGATAACACCGTTCTAAGATGATAGATGCTAGCTTCTCCCATGTTTTTCACTCCATATTTGATCACCTGTGATTGTGGCTTGAGATTAGATGGAAATTCAATTCGAAATCTCGTGTAAAAAGTTATAACTAGCTAGGATCAAGTGGCTAAATTGTTAAATCAAGTAATTGAGTTGTTCAAAGTAATTGTTAAGTTCTTAAAGTGCTGAAAATAAAGCTAGGCAAGCCCGACACCTAAGTGAAGTGTTCGGGTTGAGCACTAGCATAAGCACAAATACTGCGAGCTAGGCAGGTCCAAAACCTAAGTGAAGTGTTTGGTATCGAGCACTAGTATGCAGTAAATAAATTGAACGAAGAAGTTGAAACTTGAAATAAATTGTTGTTTAAATCGGTCCTAGCTAGAACATGTAACGCACAGATCTAGAAACGGATGAAGTCTAGTCGATAGCCACGTCACTTTTCCTGCCTCCGCGTCCACATCATGGCCAGAGCTTAAAGTCTTTTTGATTAGAATTGGTGTTATCATAGTCGGTTAATTATGATTAATTGTTTTACCAAGAAACGAGCATTGTTAAAACCACTACTTGAAGTGTGCAGAAATTAGTGAGATCAAAAACTTGTTTCGTTGATGTTCTTGCATGTGTAGGTCACTCTTTCTACGTGGAACAGTCTAAACCAAATTGTTAGAATTGAATCTCGGTTTCATCTCGTGTCATTTGTGATTTTGAGTGTGTCCTAGTTCAGTTTGCTTGAGGACAAGCAAAAGCTTAAGTGTGGGGTATTTGATGACACTCAATTTGACGTGATTATCAGCCTCATTTAAGCGACATTTCTTTGCTTAAGACATGGTTTTTAGGGTAGAATAACGAATATTCAATCAATTGCCCTATCTCGTGCCATTTGTGTTACCTTGGCCCTTTTCGGGTCTATTTGATGGTTTTCTAGTGTTTTTGCGTAAGCACAGGTTTTTGCCGTCAAATAAAGTAGCCATGGACGTGTCTAAGGCATAGGAACATCGAGGAACTGAACCGGAATCGATTAAAGGAGCCAATCAAAGTCAAACCGAAAATCTGCCATTCACACTTACAGTTTCGGCGAAACCAGGACTCCAGTTTCGGCGAAACCAGCAGTTCAAATCAACTGATGCCAAGAGAAGGATGGTTTCGGCGAAACCATTCAACTGCTTGGACCGAAAATAATGAACAGCCGGCAGAGCCCTGAACTCAAGCCAGTTTCGCCGAAACTGTCCCTATGGTTTTGGCGAAAATCCCTTCCAAATCCGGCGCTGTATTGGAAACCCTAAAACGTACCTATTTAAAGAAGTAGTCGGCAAAACAACAACACACATCAATCATTATTCTTATTTTCTCAAATCAGACTTTTGGAGTCAGCCGACCCTAGGGTCGATAGATAGAGTTTAGAGAGTTCGAAGAATCGTGGAGAGATCGTGACGCCATCCTTCCACCTCGGAGAACTCGGAGCTTAAAGTTGAAGATCCAGGAGATTGAAGCTTCGTGGGAGTCGTCAGAATTAGGTTTTTCAGTTCTTATCTGTTCTTCCTCTGTATGATGATCTTCATTGTTGCCTTTGATTCTCTTGTGTCTGATATGAGTAACTGAACTTGTAGAGCTTAGATTAGATGAACCCTAAGTGACCCAGGGTTTTAAAGCGGTCATGGATTGGCGGTAATTAGATTTGAAATTCAATCAGTTTCTCTTTGCATGTTTGATTCGTTCTTCATTGTTCATGCTTCTTGTCTGGATTGATCCCCTAGATTAGATTCTTGTTAAACTAAGGATAGAAGCGAACGCTCGCCTTACTTTAGAACATCGAATTGAACAATTAACCTTATAATTGGAGCGTGCCTTTCGTAGGAACCGGTTAGGGTTAATCCGCTTCAAGAGTAACTCATAAATCATTAGTAATTACACCAGTTAATTAAGTCGTTGCGAGAGGCGACCGTACCCGGGCGGCTAGGTAATCTTGGTAGTTAGAACGGATAGAGCGAACGTTCGCCGGTCTTAAACCTAAGGGTAAGGAGTTATGGTGGTGTATAGAAACCGATTAAATTAGAATTGAAAACCGCTGATCTTGTGATTGCCGTTGCTCTGGTGATCTAAGGGGGATTCGAAATCTAAGTTCATCTATCTTCCCGTTAGTCAATCTTTTAATCTTTCTGTCTTTTGTTTTTCTTTGCTTAATAGATTAGAAGTCGTGGAACTCACACCACGCACAACGTGTTTTAACCTGAGTAATTTGCCAGCTTCTTCAAAGTAGTCGATTAGAAGAAACCTCGACTCGAATAGGATCTCTATACGCTTTTTCTTAGCATTAGTAGTTATTTGGTTGAACGCATCACAACGACACGCTCACCAACAGCCGACGGGTCAAAGTACTTATCCGCCCCCGGTTCCGACGGTTCTACCTCGTTGCACGGTCTCGTTGCCCACGGTTGCAGTGGTTCACATCAAGGAGTTAGCTAAGCTTTATATCGAGGAAGTGGTAAGGTTTCATGGAGTCCCTCAATCCATTGTATCAAACCGAGATTTGAGTTTCATAGCTCACTTCTGGGAAGGGCTGTATACGACATTGGGGACAAAGCTAAATTTCCTGATGGCTTATCATCCTCAAACGGATGGTCAATCCGAGAGAACAATTCTTACCTTGGAGGAGTTGTTGAGGAGTTGTGTTATGGAATTTTAGAACCCTTGGACGAAATTACTACCATTGGTCGAGTTTGCATACAAAAACTCTTACCATAACAGTTTGAAGTCTACCCCGTTTGAAGCATTATACGGAAGGAAGTGTAGGACGTCGTTGTGTTGGGATGAAGAAGGTGCTAGTGTGTTGACGGGTCTTCAAATTGTTCAAGAGACAGCTGACCGGGTGAAGGTGATTAAGGATAATTTAACAGCAGCTCAAGACAGGCATAAGTCTTATGCAAATGGGCGTGCTAGGGAGCTGAGTTTTGAAGTTGGTGAGAATGTGTTCTTGAAAGTGTCACCTTGGAAGGGGTTGATGCGTTTTGGTCGCAAAGGGAAGTTGGTGCCACGTTACATCGGTCATTACGAGATTTTGGAAAAATCTGGTCTGGTTGCTTATGTTTTGGCGTTGCCATGTGAGCTAGAATGGATATAGAATGTTGACGTACCCGTTTTCGCGTGTTGTGAAATAACTACCCTACTTAAAAAGTAAGGTAGATCAAATCTCTCGAGGTTTCCTCTAATTGACTACTCAAAGAAGTTGGCAATCTATTCGGGTTTAAACACATTGTGCGTGGTGTGAGTTCCATGACTTCGAAACTATAAAGCAGGAAAATTGAAATGGAAACAAAAGACAGAATGAAAGATTGTCTTGACTTAACAAGACGATAGACAAGCTTAGACTCGAATCCCCCTAAGATCACCAGAGCATTGGCGATCACAAGACCAGAGGTGTTCAATCCTGATTCATTCAGTTCAAAGACACCACCATAACTCCTGACCCTTAGGTTTAACTTCGGCGAACATTCGCTCTATCTGATCTAACTACCAAGATTAATTAACCGTCTGTGCGTTCACTTCTACAACGGAAAACTAACTAGCGCGATTACTAGTGATTTATGAGTTACTCTAGCAGTGGATTAGTCCTAAATGGTTCCTACGAAAGGCTCACTCCATTGAATAGATTAATTGTTGATTTGGAATTTTTAAGTAAGGCAAACATTCGCCTCTATCCTTAGCTTAACAAGAATCCAGTCTAGGTGATCAAACTAGAAAAAGAAACACAGGCAATGAAGAACAAACCAAACATGGAAGAGAAACTGTCTGAATCTGAATCTAATTACCGCCGATCCGTGACCGCTTTAAATCACCGGGTCACTTAGGGTTCATCTAATCTAAGCTCTACGAGTTTAACTACTCATATTCAATACAAGAGAATAAAAAATAGTCAAGGAATATATCTCAGGTAGGAAGAACAGAGAAGAACTGTAAAACCTAATTTGATGAATCCGTGAAGCTTCAATCTCAAGAATCTTCAACTCCTAGCTACAAGCACCCGAGGTGGAAAGACGGCGTCACGATCTCTCCGGGAACTCCGAGGATGCTCTCAACTCTCTCTCGAACTCTAAAGTCTGGAAATTAATCCTTGGAAAAAGTATATATGAATGATATCTGTCGGTTTGCTTAAATAGGGTTTGTCTGTAGTTTTGCCTGAAAAGGAAGGACTTCTCGGTGAAAACATTGAAAGTTCTCGCCGAGAACTTTAATGCAAAACCTCTTGTTTGCATTTCTTCAATAGTTTTTGGTGAGAACTTTGGAAGTTCTCGCCGAGGACTTCTTTCTAATTTCTCCTGGATCTTCTGTGCTGATTTCTTCATAACTTTTCGGCGAGAACTTTGGTTCTTCTCGCCGAATTCTTCAGTGTTGGCAGGGGAGTATTTTTGTTTTGAGTTGTTTTCTGGCTCGATTCTGGGCAATTCCTTGAGATTCCTTCGCTTCCCGAGCACGTCCGTAGCTATCTTATTCATGGCTAAAACCTGTGCATTCACAAAAGCACGAGAAAACACATCAAATAGACCCATAACTAGCCAAAGTAACCAAAACGATAAGAACTAGAGCAATCAAGTGAAAACACCCTAAACTATCCTAAAAGCCATGTCTCAAGCAGGGAAATGTCGCTTAAATGAGGCTGATAATCACGTCAAATCGAGCACAGTATCACGTCAAAGCTGTGCATCATTAATGACATTCAAGCAATGCTAATTGGTTTTAATTCATCTAGGTTCAGTTTTTTATATAAGCACATAGGCATGACATTAAAGGATGCGCCTAGATCAACTAAGCTATGTTCAACTTCAATGTCATTAATGATGCAAGGTAATGTAAAAGAACCAGGATCGAAGCACTTAGCTGGGATAGGTATGGATGTCGAGTGAGACTAGACGACCGAGCATTCTTCCTTGGAGGAAGTGGAAGGTGCTTCCTTCTTCTTCTTTGAGCCGTCCTTGTCTTCTCCATTGGGTAGCAACGCCTTGTGTTAAGGTATTCTTGGCTGATATGGAGCAAGGGGTGGCTCTGGAGCTTGTGTAAGACGTGGTGAGATAGCCTTCTCTTCATCTTTCTTGATCTCTGGTATATCAATAGCTACATGATGACACTCAATTTTACGTGCCTATCAGCCTCATTTAAGCTACATTTGCTTGCTTGAATCTCGAGTTTTAGGGTAATTTGGCATGTTTTCACCTAATTGCTCTAATTCTTGCCGTTTTGGTTACTTTGGTCCGTTATGGGTCTATTTGATGATTTGCTAGTGTTTTTGAGATTACACAGGTTTTTGCCGTTAAATACGTAGCCATGGACGAGCTCCGGAAGCGAAGGAACCTCAAGGAATGGCCCGAGATCAATCCAAAAGTCAACCAAGCCAGAAGAAAGCACTACCCCGGTTTTAACTAGAGTTTTCGGCGAGAAGTCCAAAGTCTTCGCCGAAAACTAATGAAAAAAATTACACAGTCGAAGGCAAGAGATCCAGCCGAGATTTTCACTGAAGTGTTCGGCGACAACTCTCAAATTTTCGCCGAAAACTAATTCCTTTTTTGGCTGGGATTTTTAAATCCTATAATTACTGAACCGGCGGCCACATCCAAAATAGAAAAACTCTTATTTCGAAAGAGTACCAACACTACTTTTTCCAAGGATTAATTTCCAGACTTCAAAGTTCGAGAGAGAGTTTTTAGAGAGTTCAAGGAGCCGGGAAGAGATCGTGACGCCATCCTTCCATCAAAGAGAGCTCGGTGCTAGGAGTTGAAGATCCAGGAGATTGAAGCTTCATAGATTCATCTGAAATTAGGTTTTACAGTTCTTCTCTGTTCTCCCTGTTTGAAGATGTACTCTTTGTTTGTCTTCGATTCTTTTGTTTTGAATATGAGTAGCTAAACTCGTAGAGCTTAGACTAGATGAACCCTAAGTGACCCGAGGCCTTAAAGCGGTCACGGATCGGCGGTAATTAAATCCAATTTCAATAAGTTTCTCTTGCATGTTTGGTTTGTTCTTAATTGTTTTGTGTTTCTTTTCTAGCTTGATCACCTAGTTAAGATTCTAGTTAAGTTGAGGATAATAGCGAACATTCGCCTCACTTCAAAAAACCAAATCAACAGTTAACCTATTCATTGAAACAAGTTCTCTTCGTAGGAACCAGTTAGGGTTAATCCGCTGCTAAGGTAACTCATTAATCACTAGTAATTGCACCAGTTAGTTTTTCGTTGCAGAAGTGAACGCACGGGCGGTCAATTAATCTTGGTATTTAGATCGGATAGAGCGAACGTTCGCTAGTCTTAAACCTAAGGGTTAGGAGTTATAGTGGTGTCTGAGAACTGAATGATTCAGGATTGAAAACCGCTGGTCTTGTGATCGCCAATGTTCTGGTGATCTTAGGGGTATTCGAAATCTAAACTTGTTTGTCGTCTTGTTAAGTCAAACAACCTTTCAATGTGTCTTTTGTCTTATTTCCTTTTTAATTTCCCTATTTTCTTAGAATAGAAGTCGTGGAACTCACACCACGCACAACATGTTTAACCTGAGTAATTTGCCGACTCATTTGAGTAAACGATTAGAAGAAACCCTGTGGAATACGATCTATTTTGCTTTGTGCTTGATAGTTATTTGACTACACGCGCGTGAAAATGCGTCCATCAAATTGGCGCCGTTGCCGAGGAACTCTTCTAATTGTTTGAAAGAAGAGTTGGCATTTTATTCTTCTACCTTTCCATCTTTCATTTTTCCATCACACTTTGATTTTACAACGTTGTGTTTGTTTTGTTCTTTGCAGGTGGTTTTCAGGTTTATGAACCGCCCGTTCTCAGTCTAAGTCTATCAAGTCTTCTACTTCAGACAAGCCTGGTAGTTCTGCTCCGCCTAGGCAACCGCGAAGCAATCTACTACCGTCATGCCTTCATCTTTTACTCCAATTAAGATTGAGGAGCCGAAGGAGAGCTCCTCATCTTCATCTCCATCTGCTTCATCCACCGCATCACTTTCGCCACCACCTTCTCCTATAATGGACGACCAGTGACCGCCTCCTCCACCACCACCGGCTTAGAGAAGTCTTGCCGATTATAACAAGCCGAGCGCGACTAGGGTTCGATCCTCTATCTCTATGCCGCGCAATGATGATGATTCCGACTATGAGATTAAGATCCCCTTTGTTAAACGCATTTTCACGTGCGTGTACTCAAATAACTAATCTACCAAGGTAGACTAGATCGTATTCTACTCGAGGTCTCTTCTTCTTGTTTACTCAAATATGTTGGCAAATTACTCAAGTTTGAACAAGTTGTGCGTGGTGTGAGTTCCACGACTTCTAATCTAATAAAGCAGAAAATAAAAGACAGAAAGATTAAAAGGTTGACTAACGAGAAGATAGACGAGCTTAGATTTCGAACCCCCCTTAGTTCACCAGAGCATTGGCAATCAACAGATTAGCGTATTTCAATTCTCGTTCAATCAATTCTAAGACACCACCATAACTCCTGACACTTAGGTTTAAGACTGGCGAACGTTCGCTCTATCCAATCTAACTACCAAGATTAATTAGTCGCTCGGGTACGGTCACCTCTTGCGACGACTAAACTAACTGGTGGAATTACTAATGATTTATGAGTTACTCTTGCAGTGAATTAACCCTAACTAGTTCCTACGAAAGGCACACTCCAATGAATAGGTTAATTGGTTGAATTGATGTTTTAAAGAGAGGCGAGCGTTCGCTTCTATCCTCAGCTTAACAAGAATCTGAACTAGGTGATCAAGGAAGACAAGTTTATGCGCCAAAGCAGGTGGTGAACGTGTCGTTGTGATGCGTTCAACCAAATAACTACTAATGCTAAGAGAAAGCGTATAGCAGATCGTATTCGACTCGAGGTTTCTTCTAATCGACTACTTTGAAGAAGCTGGTAAATTACTCAGGTTAAAACACGTTGTGCGTGGTGTGAGTTCCACGACTTCTAATCTATTAAGCAAAGGAAAACAAAAGATAGAAAGATTAAAAGATTGACTAACGGGAAGATAGACGAACTTAGATTTCGAATCCCCCTTCGTTCCCCAGAGCAACGGCAATCACAAGATCAGCGGTTTTCAATTCTAATTCAATCGATTTCTATACACCACCATAACTTCTGACCCTTAGGTTTAAGACCGGCGAACATTCGCTCTATCCGATCTAACTACCAAGATTAATTAGCCGCCCGGGTACGGTCGCCTCTCGCAACGACTTAACTAACTGGTGCAATTACTAGTGATTTATGAGTTACTCTTGCAGTGGATTAACCCTAACCGGTTCCTACGAAAGGCACACTCCAATTATAAGGTTAACTGGTTGAATTGATGTTCTAAAGTGAGGCGAGCGTTCGCTTCTATCCTCAGCTTAACAAGAATTTAATCTAGATGATCAAGAAAGACAAGTTTTTATGTTTAAAGCAGGGAAGCTGTCTGGCGACAACCCTACCTGCAAAAACCTAATCTAGGCGATCAACCAGAAAAGAAACTTAAACAATGAAGAACAAAACAACCATGCAAAGAGAAACTGATTGAACTTTGAATCTAATTACCGCCGATCCGTGAAGCCCTGGGTCACTTAGGGTTCATCTAATCTAAGCTCTACGAGTTCAGCTACTCATATCAGAAATAAGAGAATCGAAAACAAATAAGGAATACATCTCAGGTAGGAAGAACAGAGAAGAACTGTAAAACCTAATTTGACGAATCCGTGAAGCTTCGATCTCCGGTAATCTTCAATCCTAGCTCCGAGTCTCCGAGGCGAAAGGATGGCATCACGATCTCTTCCTGGCTCTTCGAACCCTAACTCTTCGCTCCAAAATTCAGAGAAAATCCTTGGAAAACGTAATTATGATTTGTAATTATGAGGTGTCTCTCTCTTTTGGGCCGCCGGGTTAAGTATTTATACTTAACCCTAGTTGGGCCGGGCTGATGTTTTCGCCGAAACCATAGGGATAGTTTCGGCGAAACTGGCTTTGAGTTCAGGGCTCCGCCGGCTGTTCAATGTCTTCGGTCCGAGCAGTTGATTGATTTCGCCGAAACCGTCCTTAGTTGAACATCAGTGGATTTCCCTTGCATCTTCACCGAAAATCCCAGGTTCTTTTCGCCGAATATTTCTTTGTCTTGGCACCAGTCTGAATATGATATTGTTTTCGCCGAAAACCCTAGGGTATTTTCGGCGAAAGTATCTTTGTATTCGGGCAGACCTTTGGTTGGACTTTGATTGGCTCCTTTGATCGATTCCGGTTCAGTTCCTCGATGTTCCTATGCCTTAGACACGTCCATGGCTACTTTATCTGACGGCAAAAACCTGTGCTTACGCAAAAACACTAGAAAACCATCAAATAGACCCAAAAAGGGCCAAGGTAACACAAATGGCACGAGATAGGGCAATTGATTGAATATTCGTTATTCTACCCTAAAAACCATGTCTTAAGCACAGAAATGTCGCTTAAATGAGGCTGATAATCACGTCAAATCGAGTGTCATCAAATACCCCACACTTATGCTTTTGCTTGTCCTCAAGAAAACTGAACTAGAACACACTCAAATTCACAAATGACACGAGATTAAACCGAGATTCAATTCTAACAATTTGGTTTAGACTGTTCCACGTAGAAAGAGTGACCTACACATGCAAGAACATCAACCAAATAAATTTTCGATCTCACTAATTTCTGCACACTTCAAGTAGTGGTTTTAACAAAGCTCGTTTCTTGGCAAAACAATTAATCACAATTAATTATGATTAACCGACTACGATAACACCAATTCTAATCAAAAAGACTTTAAGCTCTAGCCATGATGTGGACGTGGAGGTAGGAAAAGTGACGTTGGTTACAGGTTCTAAGTGGAACAGTCTAGACGTCATTGTTCAAAATTGAAGTCAATTTAACATCAAAAGTCAAGAATTGAGCAATTCTATGCTAGAGAATTTTCAAAAATGAACCACAGAATCATAGATAGCAATCAAGCTCATGCAAGGTTCTCTAGCATCCTACCCCACACTTAAATCGGACTGTGTCCTCACAGGACCAAAATTAGAGTTCAGAGTGAAGTAGAAGAACCTGGACCGGGATGGTTGGTGTAGGGGATGAGCACGGTTCCTCGGGGCAGAGCGGAGTAGCTACTCGAGTTCCTCCCGTCAGAGCGGAGCATGTGTTGCTGCACAATAGTTCATCTGACGTCCCGAGTGGCGGTATCAAGTCGCGTCGTAGTCCTGCGCTTATGAGTGACATTCCTAAAACCAGAAATGAAACCAGATTAATTAACTAATAACCCACCCCACACTTAGTCGAAAAACTCAATTTCACAAAGAAATGAGGAAAACCGAGTGGGGGTAAGCAAAGTAAGTAACCGGTAATCACAGTAAATTACAAGGTATGCATATGTCTAGCCGGAACGTTCATACCATAATTAGGGATTAGAAGTCGAACCGACACTCAAAAGGACAACATCACAGCACATTGAACCCTAATTATGGCAAGACTATCACAACTTGGAAAATGACGGTATAATATGATCTCAGATGGCAACACAATAATATGAACGAAAATGAGCACATAAGGCAGCCAAATTTTCAAGAACAATTCATGGTCAAACCGATATTTCTCAGAAGTCAACATTACGAAGAATCACTCTTATGCATAGCAACATAAGACCCAATGATATGAAATTTAAGCACAAAACCCCATAAGCATGCTAAAACATTCGTGGAAATTTTCGAAACTGAGAGTGAGTGAAAAGAGGTTGAAATCCGGATTTGAAAGTGAAATTTTGGCTGATTTTCGAAAGGATTTTCGGCGAAAATAATAGGGAATTTTCGTCGAAAATTGGAGTGAAAATGCACTGCCGGTTTTCGCCGAAAACAAGGTATTTTTCAGACCGAAAGTTTGAAACAGGAGAATTCAGTGAAAATTAAGAAGGAAATTTTCGCCGAAAATGGGTTGGAAATTTCGCCGAAAATTTTGAACTGCTGGTTGAAAATATTTTCGCAAATCCGGCAATTTTCAGAAAATCACAGTTAAATCCACAAAAATCGGAACAACATCATTCAACTTGCCACAGACACTATGACACACAGACTACACCAGAAAATAAGAAGTCAAACAAACTGACACTTTTGGTTCTCCCGAACCGACTCTAAAACACTAAGGTTGACACAAATCAAAAACTGACTCCAGCCGTGGGTTGCCTCCCACGAAGCGCTCTTGCTTAACGTCCTTGAGCCGGACGATACCTGGATGGTGTTAGGAGACATCCCAATTCAGGATTTCTCTTAGGCCCGAGCCGGAGTTCATGAAATATGGCCTTGGGGATCCCCCGCCAAGTGTGAACTTCTTCCCGTTTGCGTGAATTATCCTGGTTCGTTCTGGTGGCTTGGCAAACGGGGGCTGAGCAATCGGCTTCCAAACCCCTTCGTCTTCTCTTTATTCTCCTTCTTTACTTCGCCAGGATCTTTGACGTTTGGTGATTCATGAGGGGATGCCATCGGATCCTCCTTCTTTCTCGGCCTCTGTGTCGGCAGTTCATTCTTCAGATTAGGGACCTGTCCGACACCTGGCAAGAAGATTTCTGCAGAAACTCTAGATTTTTCATTAATAACGGAGTTGACCGAGGCCAACTCCATAGCTTCAACAGATAAACAGTGCATCTCCTCTCTGACTGGGACTTGCATACCGTCCTTGATGCGAAATGTCATGGTGTTCTTGCCGACCCTTAATGTCAACGAGCCATTCGGGACATTAATGTTAATGCCGGCTGTTGCCATGAACGGTCGGCCTAGGAGAAGGGTGACATCTTCCTCTCGAGTATCCATGACAACAAAGTCAGTCAGAATAGTAAAAGGACCACAATAGACAACCACGTCTTCTAACAATCCCCTAGGCAGTTTAACAGATCTGTCGGCAAACACTAAATGCATGCTAATTGGTTTCAATTCTCCTAGGTTCAATTTCTTAAATAGGCATGTAGGCATAACATTGATAGAAGAACCTAGATCAATTAAACTACGATCAATTTTCACATTATTAATAGTGCAAGGCAAAGTAAAAGCACCGGGATCTCGACACTTAGCTGGGGGTGGTATGGGTGTCGCTTGGCCCTGGATAACAGAGCATTCTTCCTCGAGGGGGGCGGGAGACAACTCTTTCTTCTTCTTGTTCTTCGTAGGATCCCTTGCGATTTTGTCAGCCTCCGGTATCACTTGGATAGCATCAGTAACTGGTGTATTCATATTCGTGTTTTTCAAGTATCCATGCCACTTTTTGTACCGGGGATCATGATCTTTCTCCTTTGATTGTGCGGCCTTAGGAAACGGAATCCGAGGCTGATATGGAGGGAGAGGTGGCGCAGGTGCTGTCTTTGTCAGGGAAGGCGGGGCAGTCACCTCCTCTTCTTCTTCTCTATTATCCTCCTCGATCTTTGGCTTGTCAATGGTTATAGCTTCGGGGATTATGGCTGGTTCAGGAGCTACAGTATCAGCTGATTGCTTGTCGCTTCTTGTGGAGACGGCCTTGACGTGCTCCCTCCTAATGGTAGAGTCGACCTGAACCGATGATTGATTCAGGAGGGGGCTACTAGTTATCAAGCTACACGTGTTATTTATCATACCCTCCACTCGTTGACCTCGAGCTTCATGTTCTTGATTTATGGCGGCTTGAAGCTTGAATTTCTCTTCATATTTATCGAGCCTTTCCATGATCAGCTCGAACATCTTGGCTACCTCGATATTCCTTGTGTTCCTTGATGTAGATCTCTGAGGTTGATCTTTATAACTATCGCTCAAGTACTGATTCTGACTCTGGTTGAATCCGAGGTTCTAAGGAGGACGCTCTTGGAAGCTTCCTTGTTGCTGAGGAGGTTGTCTGAACTGACGATAATCGGGGTAGCCCTGTTGACTGTTGGTGAAGCCTTGATCAATAAAGTTCACTTCCTCTGAAGACCAGTTACCGAAAATCTTCTTCATTTCTTTCTGCACTTCAATCTTGATCTGATCTTCACAGCTTGGTCGGCTCTTAGCTGCTCCAAACTGTCTCTCCCAGCTTCTCGATTTGGATGCGCAGTTTGCAAAGTGACGAAGAGCAGCTTCTGGTGTGAGTGCGGTGTAGTCTCCATCAGCTAAGGAGTTAACCCATTCAGATGACTCTTCGTTTAGACCCCAAGCAAAAATCTCGACTAGTTGTATTTGAGTGAAGCCATGATGAGGGCAATCGAAGAGGAGTCCCTGGAATTCGTCCCAAGTTTTATGTAAACTTACCCCTTCTCTCTGTCTGAACCTGGAGATGTTTTTCTTATAAGCAGTTGTCTTGGAAGGAGGGAAGTATTCCTCTACGAATTCCTGAGCAAGAGTCTCCCAGTCAGTGTAGTAGCTAGGTGGTTTGCCAGTGAGCCACCTCTTAGTTGCACCTTTCAGAGGGAACGGAAAAGCTCTCAAGCAAAGAGTGTTCTTGTCGAGATTCCCATTCTTGAAAGTGCTGCAGAGATCAAGGAAATCCGCCAGATGCGTGCACGGAATGTCTAATGGCCTGCCTTCAAATTGTAAATCCCTAGAGATCATTTCCAGGAAGGGGATCTTGATCTCATAGTCAGGACCGTCTTCATCGCGCGACACAAAGATGGAAGAACGAACACTAGTAGCACTTGGCTTATTGTAATTCGCAAGACTCTTTTGAGCAGCCATTGCGGTAGGGGAAGGTGGATCGGAAGTGATTTGCTTCTGAATTTTCTTAACCTGCAAGAGACAAAAACAAACACAACCGGTGTAAAATCGAAGTGTGATGGAAAATGAAAGATGGAAGTAGAAGAATAAAATGCCAACTCTTCTTTCAAACAATATAGAAGAGTCCCCGGCAACGGCGCCAATTTGGTGAACGTGTCGTTGTGATGCGTTCAACCAAATAACTACTAATGCTAAGAGAAAGCGTATAGCAGATCGTATTCGACTCGAGGTTTCTTCTAATCGACTACTTTGAAGAAGCTGGCAAATTACTCAGGTTAAAACACGTTGTGCGTGGTGTGAGTTCCACGACTTCTAATCTATTAAGCAAAGGAAAACAAAAGACAGAAAGATTAAAAGATTGACTAACGGGAAGATAGACAAACTTAGATTTCGAATCCCCCTTCGTTCCCCAGAGCAACGACAATCACAAGATCAGCGGTTTTCAATTCTAATTCAATCGATTTCTATACACCACCATAACTCCTGACCCTTAGGTTTAAGACCGGCAAACATTCGCTCTATCCGATCTAACTACCAAGATTAATTAGCCGCCCGGGTACGGTCGCCTCTCGCAACGACTTAACTAACTGGTGCAATTACTAGTGATTTATGAGTTACTCTTGCAGTGGATTAACCCTAACCGGTTCCTACGAAAGGCACACTCCAATTATAAGGTTAACTGGTTGAATTGATGTTCTAAAGTGAGGCGAGCGTTCGCTTCTATCCTCAGCTTAACAAGAATTTAATCTAGATGATCAAGAAAGACAAGTTTTTATGTTTAAAGCAGGGAAGCTGTCTGGCGACAACCCTACCTGCAAAAACCTAATCTAGGCGATCAACCAGAAAAGAAACTTAAACAATGAAGAACAAAACAACCACGCAAAGAGAAACTGATTGAACTTTGAATCTAATTACCGCCGATCCGTGACCGCTTTAAAGCCCTGGGTCACTTAGGGTTCATCTAATCTAAGCTCTACGAGTTCAGCTACTCATATCAGAAATAAGAGAATCGAAAACAAATAAGGAATACATCTCAGGTAGGAAGAACAGAGAAGAACTGTAAAACCTAATTTGACGAATCCGTGAAGCTTCGATCTCCGGTAATCTTCAATCCTAGCTCCGAGTCTCCAAGGCGAAAGGATGGCGTCACGATCTCTTCCTGGCTCTTCGAACCCTAACTCTTCGCTCCAGAATTCAGAGAAAATCCTTGGAAAACGTAATTATGATTTGTAATTATGAGGTGTCTCTCTCTTTTGGGCCGCCGGGTTAAAGTATTTATACTTAACCCTAGTTGGGCCGGGCTGATGTTTTCGCCGAAACCATAGGGATAGTTTCGGCGAAACTGGCTTTGAGTTCAGGGCTCCGCCGGCTGTTCAATGTCTTCGGTCCGAGCAGTTGATTGATTTCGCCGAAACCGTCCTTAGTTGAACATCAGTGGATTTCCCTTGCATCTTCGCCGAAAATCCCAGGTTCTTTTCGCCGAATATTTGTTTGTCTTGGCACCAGTCTGAATATGATATTGTTTTTGCCAAAAACCCTAGGGTACTTTCGGCGAAAGTATCTTTGTATTCGGGCAGACCTTTGGTTGGACTTTGATTGGCTCCTTTGATCGATTCCGGTTCAGTTCCTCGATGTTCCTATGCCTTAGACACGTCCATGGCTACTTTATCTGACGGCAAAAACCTGTGCTTACGCAAAAACACTAGAAAACCATCAAATAGACCCGAAAAGGGCCAAGGTAACACAAATGGCACGAGATAGGGCAATTGATTGAATGTTCGTTATTCTACCCTAAAAACCATGTCTTAAGCACGGAAATGTCGCTTAAATGAGGCTGATAATCACGTCAAATCGAGTGTCATCAGCAGGGAAGCTGTCTGGCGACTAACACTAACTTGGATAAACCTAATCTAGGCGACCAACCAGAAGAGAAATATAAACAATGAAGAACAAAACAACCATGCAAAGAGAAACTGATTGAACTTTGAATCTAATTACCGCCAATCCGTGACCGCTTTAAAGCCTTGGGTCACTTAGGGTTCATCTAATCTAAGCTCTACAAGTTTAGCTACTCATAATGATAACAGAAGAATCAAAGGCAACAAAGAAGATCATCATACAGAGGAAGAACAGATAAGAACTGAAAAACCTAATTCTGAAGACTCCGGCGAAGCTTCAATCTCCTAGATCTTCAACTTTAAGCTCCGAGCTCTCCGAGGTGGAAAGATGGCGTCACGATTTCTCCACGGATCTTCGAACTCTCTAAACTCTATCTATCGACCCTAGAGTCAGCTGACTCTCTAAAGTCTAGTTTGATTGTGTAAAAAATATGAATAAAAACGAGATCCTCCTCTCCTAGTAGCAGCTGCTTCTTTAAATAGGGTTGATTAGGGTTTGCCAATTCTGTCGCGGAAAAGGAAGGAGTTTTCGGTGAAAACTTCAGTTGAATCCTCCTGTGTGTATCTCTTCAATAGTTTTTGGTGAAAACATTAACTTCTCACCGAAAACTTCTTCACAATCGACTGTGGGTTTCTGAAGGTATTTTCGCCGAAAACTTTTATAGTATTTTCGGCGAAAACATTTTGCTGGGCAGTTGGATCTTCGGTTCTGACTCTGGTTTGATTTCTGGTTCGATTCCGGTTCACACCTTGAGGTCTTAAACATGTTTGTGGCTACCTAAATGATGGCAAAAACTTGCGCTCTTACAAAAACGCTAGAAAACCATCAAATAGACCCAAAAAGGGCCAAAGTAACCAAATCGGTAGGAAATAGTGCAGTTGAGTGAATATTCGCTATTTCACCCCTAAAACCACGTTTCAAGCAAGGAAATCTCACTTAAATGAGGCTGAAAATCACGTCAAATCGAGTGTCATCAAAATACCCCACACTTAAGCTTTTGCTTGTCCTCAAGCAAACTAAACTAGAACACACGATTTTGCTTGTCTGATAGAGCTTAGATTAGATGAACCCTAAATGACCCAGGGCTTTAAAGCGGTCACGAATCGGCGGTAATTAAATTCAGATTCAGTCAGTCTCTCTTGCCTGTTTGGTTTGTTCTTTGTTGCCAGCGTTTCTTTTCTAGCTTGATCACCTAGACTAGATTCTTGTTAAGATGAGGATAGTAGCGAACGTTCTCCTCAATTTAAAACACCAAATCAACAATTAACCTATTCATTGGAGTGTGCCTTTTGTAGGAACCAGTTAGGGTTAATCCACTGCTAGAGTAACTTCTAAATCACTAGTAATCGCGCTAGTTAGTTTTCCATCGCAGAAGCGAACGCACGGGCGGTAACTAATCTTGGGATTTAGATTGGATAGAGCGAACGTTCGCTAGTCTTAAACCTAAGAGTCAGGAGTTATGGTGGTGTCTGAGAACTGAATGAATTAGAATTGAAAGCCGCTGGTCTTGTGATCTCTAATGCCTCTAGTAATCTTAGGGCGATTCGAAATCTAAGATTGTCTGTCGTCTTGTCAAGTCAATCAACCTTTCAATTTGCTTTTTGTTTTCATTTCAAATTTCATGCTTTATTGCTTAGAAGTCGTGGAACTCACACCACACAAACTTGTTTAAACCTGAGTAAATTCGCCGACTCATTTGATTAAACGTTTAATCGAGACCCATGGAAAACGATCTATCTTTCTTTGTGTAAGGTAGTTATTTGACGACAGCGTGAAAACCCGTTCATCAGTGACGCAAGGTGTAGTCGATCTGAGCTACGTGCCTACAAGACAACAAGTTACTAATGTCCTCACGAAAGCCCTCGCATGGGATTTGTTCGAGGAGTTATTGTCCAAGCTTGGGATGTTTAATGTTTATACTCCCAAGCTTGAGGGGGAGTGTAGAAATATCGAGAATAATATTAAAGTTAGCTAACTTCCATATTTATCTCCTAATTTGTAGTTAGCTAAATAGGAAGTTCTTATGTATAGATTTTTTACTTTAGGTAGGTCTCTAATCCAAGACATATATGTATCTGTAATATCTCCCTAATCAAAGTATCAAGGAAACTTTTCCCCCAAAATCTTCAAGTTGTGTTCTAGTTGTGCCTTGAGTGTGGGTTGTGGTTAATGGTGTGGTTGTGTTGTGTTTTGGTAAGAGTTCGGGTTTTAAGTAGTTGGCGATCATAGAAAGCAGAATTTGTTAGGGCCATTAATGAGATTTTCGGGTAGTGATGTGGTGCTTAAGCTGCTGCGTTTTTGCTGCAATTTCTGTGTTATATTGCCAGGATGAGATAGGTTGTGATTTAAGGGACGAAATCTTTGAAGTTGCGGAGACTTGTAACATCCCCACCTGATGTGATCCTACCTACCTGCCCCAGTGCCAACATCTATTCCTATACCCCACCAAGGACCCCAACCCCTACAAGAAACGCCTAGCACCTAGGCAAGCTCACAACTGGGTCCTACAAAGGTTCCTTAGGCCAAGGTACGTGGCTAAATTTAGAATCTGGCCCCCCAGCAGCTAGGCAAGCCAGGTTATCAGTTAGGCCACGCCAGGGACTAATGCTGGCCAAGGCCCCAAATCCAGGCCCCGAACCGAGCCTAGGGCCACCTATAGGCCCTATATCAAAGGGCATGAGCCAGGAAGCCAAGAACAGGCCTAGGAATCCCCCTTGAAGCATTTTTGGAGGAACGGCCGAGGCAGAAGTTTGAAGGCCTGGCCAGATTTGCCAAAGGCGGAGAGACAGGCCTGCCCCGAGCCCCGTGCCCGAGTCTGGGCACGATGCCGGAGCGATCTGGGCCGAGCCAACATTTGGCTCATGCCTTTTGGGAAATTCCAAGGGCCATGGATACCTTGAAGACCCAGGAGCCACCTCCAACAAACACAACTGAATTTGGAAGAGATTTCAGGGAGGAGCCATGAGAAAGCTCGTACACGATCTGGGCCCATGGACGCAAGCCAACCGGGCTCAGGATTCCCCTCCGAACAAGGAATACCTAATTCCAAGTCCTCCTAGGACTGGGACACGCAGAGGAGCATAATCCGGGTTAGAATCTGGCCTACACACACACAGCCACCACAAATCCGAGCCGGGGTCGGATTCCTGCCCGGCTTAGGGTTTCTCCGATTTTGCCAGTTTTACTATTTGGGGTTTATTACTTGTTTTCGAAGACTCTTGAAGATTTTTAGTTATGTTTCCCTTCTATTTTCGAATAAGTAGGAATAATTTAGTCCTTTTTAGACTTTAGTTTAATTTAATACTCATTTAGGAAGTAGTTATTTAGGAGGATTAGGAGAGCTTGTTCCCTAACTCCTCCCTATAAATTAAGGAAGTTGGCCACCCTTGTAGAGACAACTTGAATTAATAAACCCCCTTTTTCAGAACTTTGTTCAATTCCCTTCAATCCTTTGCTCGTTATTGTATCGCTTAAGGTTCGACTTATCATCGAGAGCATCCATCTCTTGACGTGGCGCCCTCTACTTGACACTTGTGGTTCCTAGCTCCTTTATAGCTAGAGGGTCAAAGTCCTAATCTGCCCTGGTTCCATAGGTTTCTACACGTTGCTAGGAGATCAGCTTGTTGTGTTCAAGGGTCATCTGCCCACGGTTGCGGTGGTTCACATCAGTTGGTATCAGAGCATGGTTCAATACTAGGACCAACTCTATCCCATTTTCCAGGTTCACTCTTGGATCCATATCTTTACTTTCTGTTCTTGGAAAATTGTTTCAAAAATCCCCATCTATTTCAATTTCTTGTATTAAGTTTTCATGTAAGGCAAAGAAAAGCTGTTGGCCATCAAAAGCCATCAAGAAAATATCAAAAGGCTAAGAAACAGAAAAAAAGCAAGGCCACCCTTGCCAAGTTATTTCCTTTCGTTGTAAGTTTGATTTTAAGAAGAGGGGATAGAAAATAGCTTCTGCTTGCGTATAACTAACCATGGCAGATGAAAGAATCAACAATTTGGAAGGCCAGATGAACAACCTCGGTGGAGTCCTAGACAGAATTCAAGAAGCCCTAGCCAGGCTCCAAGGGAGAGACGACCGTGAGGATTATGAAGAAGGCCCCCATGATGAGCTCAACCGAAGGGCTAGAAGGTTAGTCTAGGAGATTGATGATGATGTGAGCAGTCTCAAGCTCACAATTCCCAAGTTTATCGGCAAGGCCAATGCCGACAAGTACATAGATTGGGAAAGAAGAATGGAGGACTTCCTAGATTGCCACAACTATTCAGAGAGGAAGAAGGTAATCGTGGCTACTCTTGAGTTTACTGACTATGCTGCTCTATGGTGGTGTCAGGTTAAAAGACAGGTTCTAAGAGATGAGGAGGAACCTATTGTTACATGGAGAGACCTCAAGAGAAGGATGAGGAAGCGGTTTGTATCGGCTGCCTACACCTGAGACTTGCATACCACGCTTCAAACTTTGAAGCAAGGTTTCATGTCGGTGGAGGAGTACAACAAAGAAATCGAGATGCTTGTGACAATACTTGACTTCAAGGAGGAAGAGGAGGCCAGGATAGCTAGGTTTACAAGAGGCCTACACTCGGACATCATGCACCAAGTCAACACTCAACTATGTTGACTATGAAGACTTGATAGCTGTGGCCCTTCGAGTAGAGAGAGAGATGAAGTGAGGCTATGGGAGAAGGCCTAACCCACCTACCTACAGCACGTGGAGAGGGAGTTCGAGTACTGGCAACCTTCCATGGAAGCCAGGATAGCCCCGGAGCACGGGCCCCGACCGAGCCATAACCCTAAAGATTTGGCACCACGGGTAACCCCTACTCAAAACAATCCTTCTGTTCAGAATTCTAACCCAAGTCCTAGTGGAATTATATGTTTTAAACGCCAAGGAAGAGGCCACGTCTCTAGGGACTGCCCCAATCAAAGAACCATGATGCTTAGAGAAGCAGAAATCGAGATGGATGATGAAAAGGATGAAAAGATGGAGGAAGAAGAGGCTGAGTCTGAAGAGGGGAGGAAGTACAACAAGCTGGGCTGGAGAAAGTTTTCAGTCATGTTCTTACGTGCCCTAGATCCGGAGCTAAGGAGAAGACCCAGCCTAGGCTAGCGCCCTGCTCGGCCCCGGCGCCGGTGCCCGGCCCAGCCCTGGAGGCAGCGCCCTACTCAACCCCGGAGCCAATGCCCTGCTCAGCCATGGCACCAGCGCCCTGCCCAGCGCCGGTGCCAGCGCCCCGCCCAGCCCTAGAGCCAGCGCCCTACCCAACCCCGAATCTGGCGCCCTGCCTAGCCCCGACGCTAGGGCCTGGACCAACCCCGACTCACATTGGAACGCCGAAGTACAAGCCGGGCTACAATATGAGGTTGTTCCCCACCGCCTATTGTGGGCTGCCCCGATAAAGAGAGACGAGCACCTGGCTCCAAATGAAGAAGAGGGTGCCCAGATCGAAGAACAGGAAGAGGCTGACTTGGGGATAGATGAAATCTTCTCACACATGTCTTCCCCGAGCCTTGATATCCTCGTGGGCAGCCCATCCGAAGCAGGAATCATGACCAACAGTCAGAGCTCGAAAGACCCTGAGCCTTGGTCTTACATAGATTCTAATGATGTCCCAAGTCCAGGAGACCACGCTGAGTCTCCCCCAACCATGACCACACAGGTAACAGAGATCTGGAGAGGATTGCTTAGTGCACGACGTGAACATGAGCTGGATTCGAGGATGAATCCAAAGCAAGAAGAGGGGGATGATGTGATCCTACCTACCTGTCCCGGTGCCAACATCTATTCTTATACCCCCACTAGGGTCCCCAACCAGAGGCCAAAGCCTAAGGCCCTACAAGAAATGCCTAACACCTAGGCAACCTCACAATCGGGCCCTACAAAAGTTCCTTAAGCCAAGGTACGTGGCTAAATTCAGAATCAGGCCCCCCATCAGCTAGGCAAGCTAGGATATCAGTCAGGCCACGCAAGACACTAATGCTGGCCAATGCCCCAAATCCAGGCCCCGGGTCGACCCTAGGGCCACCTATAGCCCTACATCGAAGGGCACAAGCCAGGAAGCCAAAGACAAGCTTAGGGATCCCCTTGAAGAATTTCTGAAGGAACGACTAAGGAAGAAGTTCGAAGGCCTGGCCAGATTTGCCAAAGGCCGAGAGATAGGCCTTTCCCGAGCGCCGGGCCCGAGTTTGGGCATGATGTCGGAGCGATCTGGGCCGAGCCAACGTTTGGCTCAGGACTTTTGGGAAATTCCAAGGGCCATGGATACCTTGAAGCCTTAGGAGCCACCTCCAACAAACGGAGCTGAATTTGAAGGAGATTTGAGGGAGGAACCACGAGAAGACTCGCTCCTACATGATCCGGGCCCATGAATGCAAGCCAACCGGGCTCAGGATTCCCCTCCGGACAAGGAATACCTGATGCCACAGACTGAGTACTCTGATTCCAAGTCCTCCTTGGACTAGGTCACACGGAGGAACATAATCCATGTTAGAATCCGGCATACACACACATAGCTACCACAAATCTGAGCCGGAGTTGGATTCCTGCCCGGCCTAGGGTTTCTCCAGTTTTGCCAGTTTTACTAGTTGGGGTTTCTTACTTGTTTTCCAAGACTCTTGAGGAATTTTAGTTATGTTTTATTTCTAGTTTCAAATAAGTAGGAATAATTTTGTCCTTTTTAGGCTTTAGTTTATTTTAATACTTGTTTAGGAAGTAGTTATTTAGGATGTTAGGAGAGCTTGTACCCTAACTCCCCCCTATAAATTAAGGTCATCGGCCACCCTTGTAGACACAACTTGAATTAATAAACCCCCTTTTTAGAACTTTGTTCTATTCCCTTCAAGCCTTTGCTCGTTGTTGCATCGCTTAAGGTTCAACTTATCATCAAGAGCATCCATCTCTTGACGTGGCACCCTCGACTTGATACTTGTGGTTCCTAGCTCCTTTACAGCTAGAAGGTCAAAATCCTAATCCGCCCCGGTTCCATAGGTTTCTACACGCTGCTAGGAGATGACTTAATTACACCAAATACCACTAAACTTTCATTTTCATTCATACTCACCACTCAACTATTTTTCTTACATTAAATACCATCAAACTATACTTTAGTTTCACCGATTACCACTCCGTCCATTTTTTTATCGGAATGGTGATGTGGCTTTGACAGAGCATGTCTAGTCAGTTAAACAAAGCTGAGTTAGATGCCAACTCGAATTTAAAAAATTGAAATGTTGCGTTTTGTTTGATTAAAAAACTCGCCTTTTCCGTTTTTATATCTTCTCTGCAACTCTCCTTCATTCACTCCTCCAGATTGCTCCACATTTCTTCTCCATATCTTAGTTGGCATCTGACTCAGCGTTATTCACCTGAATAGACATGTTCCGTCAAAGCCACGTCATCATTCCCGTAAAAAAATGGACGGAGTGGTAATCGGTGAAACTAAGGTATAGTTTGATGATATTTAATGTAAGAAAAATAGTTGACTAGT
This sequence comes from Linum lewisii, assembly GCA_034768395.1. NCBI lineage: Eukaryota > Viridiplantae > Streptophyta > Magnoliopsida > Malpighiales > Linaceae > Linum > Linum lewisii. The sequence continues at coordinate 47,935,750 of CM068298.1, read as the reverse complement.
GAGTATGAATGAAAATGAAAGTTTAGTGGTATTTGGTGTAATTAAGTTCTAGGAGATCAGCTTGTGGTGTTCAAAGGTCGTCTGCCCACGGTTGCGCCAGTTCACATCACCTCCCAACCATTGGTTCCAGACTCGAGTTCGGCTGCTCAAAGCACTAAGTTTGGGACGAGCAAGTGTGGACCGGGTTAAGGTTATAACACTTTAAGTGTGCAGTGGAAAGTGAATGGTCGTGTATTGTAATACACCACATGTATTTAATACACGTCATGTATTAGCCCCTGACTATAAAAGGACGGATTTTGACAGGTTTTAGCAACTTCCATCTCTTTCTTTTTCCACGAAAAATCCTTGGACAAACTAATTGGTGTCAAACTTTGAAGGTTGATTCCAGGAGCTACAAGAGTCCGATTGAGGATCCGTTTTCTCCTATACGTTCCTGGAAATGAGAGAAAGAGGTCAAATTCCTTGGATTCTGGAGTTTCAAAGTGAAGATCTTTCATTAAGAAAGGAGAAAAGCTACAAATTTGGAGAAAGGGGATTTCATTCGTTGGAGTTCTAGAAGATGATTAGAGCCTTGTCTTCTATTCTAGGTGAGGGATTAGCGTCGATAGGACACGATAGGTAATGCGAGGAGTTGAAATTTGACTTAGATTAAAATTAGGTCTTACATGACTCTATGAGAGTAAAATCGGATAACTGTCTTGTGATTGTTGTATGTTGACTGAATTGCTTGTTTTGTGATGTGGGGACTGAGATTAATGAAGATGGCTAATGAATTCGAATTAGAAATGTGAGATAGGATGGGATGCGATGAGCTGATTTTGTGTATGTGTACCTATCATTGTCAATTTTGGTTGTAGGAGGATGGCCCTACCAATGTGGGGTCGTCCTGTGAGAGATGAACAGGAGAGTAACCCTGGACTCACGACATGGCTATCCTTGTACTTGTAGGTGGGGGTGGCCGGTGAGATACCCGTTCACCCTTGATGTGTTTATGAACATGTGTGATGATGATGGAAATGGTTTGTGAGAGATGGTTGAATCATTAAGAAAGTGTTGAGGAGACTAATGTGTGATGTTGGGAATTGAATTGAAAGTGTTGAATTGTGACTGAAAGTGACATTTTGATTGTGAATGATAAATGCTAGAACCGGTAGGAGTCCACACTGCCCCACCCGAGAAATAAGTATGATTGAGTCCGATCCACTAGGGTGGATCCCCTTGACATGGGTGTTAAGGGTGTTGTTGAACTTCTCGTTGAGATATTTTGATGATGATGATAACGTGTTCCTCGCGCGGTAGGGAAGTACGAGGATCTCCGATGCGGTAGGGAGGTGCGTCGGCCGGCCGGTGGTGGTGTGGAGTAACTCCTAGTCGCCTTAATAACACACATAGATGTAAACATTGAATTGTGAATTATGAGTTGTGTGTTGTGTGTTGTGTGTGGGTGTAAGTGGTGTGATGTTGTCAATGGTTGATTATGATTGTGATTGAATGTAAGACATGTGCTAATGTGTTATTGTGTGAACGGATTATGAATGCTGAGAATTGTGGATGTTAGATTGGAGAATTGAACTCGGGTCACCACTTAGACTGGTTTAGGGACTTAAAGCATAATAAACTACACTTGATCCCACTGTTAATTATGTTGTATGGAGTGTTGGGATATCTCCTTGAGGCGTAGTTTGGTGCATAGTTAAACCTAGTGGGTTCACTTAGTTTCATTAGGAAACTGATTCCCCCTCTTCTCCCTTTCAGGTTCTCGTGGCTAGTAGGTGGTGGTGTTGGAGTTCAAGGTGATAGTTGATATCGAGGGAGTTGTAGTTGAAGTTATGAGGTGAAGACTTGATGTGAACCGCTGCAACCGTAGGCAGACGACCCTAACCACCGCAAGTTGGACACCGTGCAACGAGGTAGAAACCTTCGGGAACCGGGGTAGAATAGTACTTTGACCCGTCGGCTATATAACAGCCGGGAACCAGAAGTGTCCAGTCGAAGACGCCACGCCAAGAGATGGATGCTCTTGATGATAAGTCAACCTTAAGCAATGCTCCTCACATTAACTTGAAGGGAAAAGAACATAAGTTCTGAAATATATTTAATCAAAAGGGGGTTCTGAGTACAAGACGTGGCCGGCGGCCTCCTTATATAGGTGAGGGAACAAGCTCTCCTCCCTAAACCCTACTTCCTAAATAATAATAAAATAAAGAAATAAAAAGAGTCCTAATTAGAAAACCTAAAGAGGACTTTAACTAATCCTAATCTAGACTAAAAAGAGGGAAAATTCGGACTCCAACCCTATAAGGGAAGAGAATCCTACCTAAACAAGAGCTCCTAAAAAGGAGGCTGGAAAATCCAAAAAAAAAACAGCTAAACGGGTTCTGGAGATATTAGCCAAATAAATACTAAACAAATTCGTAAAATCCTGATTTTTTGCAGATCACTAGTGGACTCCATGGGCTACAACTTTCATGTTGGACATCAGCCCAAATTCTGTCTCCAAGTAGCCCATATTCGTCACTCTTTGTCGGGCTACGAATCTGTCCAGAAATCCAGCTTTGCTTAGTATTAGTCCAGCTTTGGCCCGTGGCTGCTCGGTCATGGGCTGACCTCTTGGCTCTTCTCCAAGATTGGATTCTCCTTGATCCTCTCCTCTTGGATCAGGCTCAGGTGGTGGCCTGATCACAGCTCCTTGCTTGGCCTTCCTCGGATCAGCATCCGAGGCTTCCTCTTTGGTGCTCCCACCAAGCTTCACTAGGGCTTGGCCTAGCTCTATCTCCTTCAGTACTGCTCCAAATTGAGCACCGTTTGTTGGAGCTGATTCATGGGCCTTCAAAGTAGCCAAGGCCTTTAGAAGAACACTAATTCGGCCGTGGTTGGGCTGCTCGGGCCAGTTGGGCCATGGTGGCGGTCGCGGGCCGGGTGCTCCGGGTTGGTCTGGGGGGCGGGCTTCTTCAGGGCTCTCAGAGGTCAGGCTAGGGGCAAGCCGAAGCTTCTGTTCAGTGCTAGGGCTTGTGTCCTTGGCCAGCAGCATGGCCTGGAGTAGCATCCCATTTGTTGGAGTCTTTCTACCTTGGCCAGGTGAGCCGGGTGGGGTGTAGAAGTACTGGATGGTACTAGGGCAGCTTGGCTGGGTCATATCATCCCCCTCTTCTTGCCTTGGATTTGTCCCCAAATCCATCTCGGGGTCTCTTCTAGCAGTCACCACCCTCTCCCAAACTTCAGCAATCTTGTTGGCCATGGTCGGGGAAGACTCAGCATCATCCTTAGACCTAGGAGTGTCATTTGAGTCAGTAAGGGACCAAGGCTCGGGTCCTTCAGTACTTTCTCCTTCGGTCTCCATAGCTCCCTCTCCTGAAAAACTATCAATAATAATGTTAAAGCTCGGGAAGGTAGCGGGTGAGAGTTCCTTACTCATTTCTATATCCGGGTCAGCATCCGGATCTTCTTCACTAGGGGCAGCCCCTAAAATCCGTCGGGAGGTGATCTCCCATTGAATCTTGGGTGCACAGGGGACCGGCGGTGAAGCGTCGGGTCGGGGCACTGGGGTGCCGGAGGCGCCGGGGGTCGGCCAGGCCGCGTCGGACAGGGCGGCGAGTTCGGGAAGTGGGGCGGCGGTGGCGTCGGGCAGTGGGAAGTTGGCGGCGGCGGGCAATGGAGAGCCGGCGGCGGCGGGCAGTGGGAAGCCGGCGGCGGCAGGCAGAGGTGCGTCGGGCAGGTCGGGGGCATCGGGCATCTTCACGTCGGAAACGTCGGGCAGGTTGCGTCGAGGGGCGTCGGGTGGCGACGGGCTGGGGCCAAGCAAGGTTGCGTCATGGCCGGGCAGTGGGACGCCGGGGCCAGGTGCTGTGGCGTCAGGGCTGGACAGGGCCCTGTCAGGGGCGTTAGGGCCGGGCAGTGGTGCGGTGGGGTGGAGTGCTGGGGCGCTGAGGCCGTGTCGGGCAGTGACTGGGCGGGGTGTTGGAACGCCGGGGGCGGTCGGGGCCGGTCGGGCATCGTCGGAGCGGGGGTGGACAGGGCGACACCGAGGTCAGGCGGTGTCGGGTCGGGGTCAGTCAGGACGGCGCCGGGGTCATGGGGCCCGTCGGGTGCTGGTGCCGGGCGCGGAGGCGCCGGGGCTGGGTCTGGCGTCGGGCGCTGGTCGGGCATCGGTGGATAGTCGGGCGCCGGGTGCTGGTCAGGCGCCGGGCGCTGGTCGGGCGCCGGGGAATGGTCGGGCGCGGGGGGCCGCTCGGCAGCTGGGCGCCGGTCGGGCGCTGGTGGCGCCGTGGCTGGGCGCTGGGGCTTCAGGGCTGGGCGCTGGGGTGCCGGTGCTGGGCGCTCGGGCGCTGGGACGCCGGTACTGGGCGCTGGGGCGCTGGGGCGCCGGGGCTAGGCGCTGGGGCGCCGGTGCCTGGACGCTCGGGCGCTGGGCGCTGGGGCGCCTCTGCTGGGTGCTGGGTGCTGGGGCGCCGGGGCTAGGCGCTGGGGCGCTGGGGCCTGGGGCAGTGCGGAGGCTGGGGCCAAGCGCTGGGGCACTAGGACCTGGGGCAGCGCCGAGGCTGAGGTCGAGCGCTGGAGCGCTAGGGCCTGGGGCAGCGCCGAGGCTGGGGCCGAGCGCTGGGGCGCTGGGGCCTGGGGCAGCGCCGAGGCTGAGGTCGAGCGCTGGGGCGCTAGGGCCTGGGGCAGCGCCGAGGCTGGGGCCGAGCGCTGGGGCCTGGGGCAGCGCCGAGGCTGGGGCCGAGCGCTGGGGCGCTAGGGCCTGGGGCAGCGCCGAGGCTGGGGCCGAGTGCTGGGGCGCTAGGGCCTGGGCAGTGCCGAGGCTGGGCGCTGGGGCGCCGGGGCCGGACGCCGGGTCCTACGGGCTTCTCTTGCCATCATGGTAGCTTGTATCTTTCGTAGGACTTGGGAAGCTTCTTCCAACGCCGCTTCTATCTTGGCTATTCTCTCGTCTGCCATGGTAGTACTAGCAAACGGAAGAAATTTTCTATCCCCTCTTCTTAGAAATAAACGTACAACGAAAGGAAATAACGTGGCAAGGTGACCTTGCTTTCTTTTCTTTTTCTTAACTCGAAACTAAAACAAGAATTGAAATTGAAGGGAATTTTTGAATCAATTTTCTAAGAAAGAAGTAAAGGATATGAATCCAGGTGAACCTGGAGACTGGGATAGATATGGTCCTTGTGTTTGAACCGTGCTCTGATACCAACTGATGTGAACCGCTGCAACCGTGGGCAGACGACCCTAACCACCGCAAGTTGGACACCGTGCAACGAGGTAGAAACCTTCGGGAACTAGGGCGGAATAGTACTTTGACCCGTCGGCTATATAACAGCCGGGAACCAGAAGTGTCCAGTCGAAGACGCCACGCCAAGAGATGGATGCTCTTGATGATAAGTCAACCTTAAGCAATGCTCCTCACATTAACTTGAAGGGAAAAGAACATAAGTTCTGAAATATATTGAATCAAAAGGGGGTTCTGAGTACAAGAGGTGGCCGGCGGCCTCCTTATATAGGTGAGGGAACAAGCTCTCCTCCCTAAACCCTACTTCCTAAATAATAATAAAATAAAGAAATAAAAAGAGTACTAATTAGAAAACCTAAAGAGGACTTTAACTAATCCTAATCTAGACTAAAAAGAGGGAAAATTCGGACTCCAACCTTATAAGGGAAGAGAATCCTACCTAAACAAGAGCTCCTAAAAAGGAGGCTGGAAAATCCAAAAAAAAAATAGCTAAACGGGTTCTGGAGATATTAGCCAAATAAACTAAACAAATTCGTAAAATCCTGATCATTTGCAGATCACTAGTGGACTCCATGGGCTAAAACTTTCATGTTGGACATCAACCCAAATTCTGTCTCCAAGTAGCCCATATTCGTCACTCTTTGTCGGGCTACGAATCTGTCCAGAAATCCAGCTTTGCTTAGTATTAGTCCAGCTTTGGCCCGTGGCTGCTCGGTCATGGGCTGACCTCTTGGCTCTTCTCCAAGATTGGATTCTCCTTGATCCTCTCCTCTTGGATCAGGCTCAGGTGGTGGCCTGATCACAGGTCCTTGCTTCGCCTTCCTCGGATCAGCATCCGAGGCTTCCTCTTTGGTGCTCCCACCAAGCTTCACTAGGGCTTTGCCTAGCTCTCCTTCAGTACTGCTCCAAATTGAGCACCGTTTGTTGGAGCTGATTCATCGGCCTTTAAAGTAGCCAAGGCCTTTAGAAGAACCCTAATTCGGCCGTGGTTGGGCTGCTCGGGCCAGTTGGGCCATGGTGGCGGTCGCGGGCCGGGTGCTCCGGGTTGGTCTGGGGGCCGGGCTTCTTCAGGGCTCTCAGAGGTCAGGCTAGGGGCAGGCCGAAGCTTCTGTTCAGTGCTAGGGCTTGTGTCCTTGGCCAGCAGCATGGCCTGGAGTAGCATCCCTTTTGTTGGAGTCTTTCTACCCTGGCCAGGTGAGCCGGGTGGGTGTAGAAGTACTGGATGGTACTAGGGCAGCTTGGCTGGGTCATATCAAGACTTGCGATATACTTGGAGTTGACTATTTATATTTTCATTTCAATTGACCATTGTCATTTTGGGGATTTATGTTCTTTGAGGATTTTATTGGATTTGTTGGTTATTGGTTTCACACGGATTTTATATTTATTGGGAGGCCTCCTTCGATTTTATTTGATTTAAACTTGGGATTCTTATGTCGATTTATGTGTTGTTTTTCATTAGTAATACTCATAACCAGTTCAACCACGGGTTTCACCGGGTTGATTTGGGTAGGGTGTTACAGTACGGCCCTCATCATCAGTCGGCATGGCACTTGGCGTGACCATCTCCAACACTAGACATCCAATCCTTAGCATCTGGCAGTCCACCCCCTCATGCTCAGCCATGCTCCATGCCTCCACATACGTGTTAACCCTCATCTTGAAGCTTTTCTCCTAGCTTCGTGTCCATGGCTCCTCCGAACGTGTCCACAGTGTGGCGCGTGTATAGACGGGTGTATCATGTATCCACAACACACAACAACCAATGCAATCATCAAACAACAATCACAGAACACTAATTCAGTTTTACTCTCATAGGTTCATGCAAGACCTAATTTTATTCTAAGTCAAATTTCAACTCCTCACGTTACTCATAGTTTCCTATCGACGCTAAGCCCTCGCCTGGAATAGAAGATGAGGCTCTAAACGTCTTTTAGATTCCCAAAAGAATGAAAATCATTTCTTCAATTTCGTAGCCCTTCCCCTCTTCACTGACTGCACCCTACACTGAAAAATCAGAAATCAAGATTATCTATCTCTTTGTCTTGTCTCCAGGAACACACAGAAAGAAACAGATCGTTAATCGGACCTTTGTAGTTCCCGAAATCAACCTTTGAAGCTTAGCTGAAGATGGTTCGTCAAAACGAATTTCGTGGAAAGAGAAAAGAGCTGGAAGTTGCTAAATCCCGTAAAAACTTGTCTTTTATATTCAGGTAGAAACACACGGCGTGTACTATGATACATGGCGTGTTTTACAGACACACGGTTATGTGTTTCATTCTGCCAAATTCGATGAACTTTGCTTGGAATTAGAGCACGAATGTGTATCTCAGATACACGACGTGTGTTACAACACACGGCGTGTTTTCTTCACTGTACAGCATGCTCACTTGCAAGCTTGAGATACACGGCGTGTACTATGATACATGGTGTGTGTTACAACACACGACATGTTTTCTTCATTGTACAGCATGCTCACTTGCAACCTCGACCCGACTTAGGCACAAACATTCCGAGCCTCGATGGGACCTCAAGGACACTGATTCTAGTGCCTTGATCACCCAAACTCGAGTTCCAAACCATCCTGTTGGACAGGGATATTACATCTTCCTTCTCTCGGCTCACAAAGGTGACTTGCCTCGCCATTTGATCTTGAAAGAGTTCATTAGTGGTGAGCGGCTTTAGTTTAAACTTCTTGTCACCGTTGGTGAGCTCGTACCGGTTGGTTCGTCTATCATTTTTGGAGAATCTTTCAAACTGACACGGTCTCCCAAGTAGTACGTGAGCAGCCTCCATGGGCACGACATCACAGAGTGTGAAGTCAGCGTATTTTCCTATGCTGAATGGTACGTGTGCCTGTCTGGTCATCTTCAGCTCACCACTGTTGCTCAGCCACTATAACTTGTAAGGCTTCAGATGTTTCATGGTTTGAAGCCCCATGCCATCCGCCAATGTTTGGCTCACGACATTCGTTCAACTTCCTCCATCGATCACCATGCATTATAATTTGTTTTGAGTGACGCACTTGGTGTGGAACATGTATTCTCTTTGCTCCCAACCGTCCTCAGATGGTTGAGCACTCAGCAATCTTCATGACACGTCCAAGAATTTTCTCGCCTGGTCTGGCAGCGATCCGGCTTCTGGGTCCAAAACACCATCTGTATCAGCTCTGGCTCTGGCTGTGGCTCCAGCTCCTGTATCAGGCTTAGTATCGGCATCACAATCCGATCCGACACTCTCCTCAGTATCACATCAATATTTTGATCCAGCTCCTGTATCGGTCACGGTGTCTGCGTCTGACAGGGTGTACGCTTCGGTCATTGTGGCCACAGTGTCCGCGTCGAACAGGGTGTCCACATCAGGCACATGATCCGCGTTAGCCAGTGTGGCCGCGTTGAATTCAGCATCCGAGCTTAGTACACGGATGTACATCGCCAAGAACTTCCCCAGTACCAGCCTTGCGTCGGCATCCGACTCCACGACTATCTCTTCATCGGACATACCTTCCTCATCTTCACCCTCGTCGTCTGCCACGACCTCTCCATATCGAATCAACATGGCCTGCTAGTTAGGGCAGTCTCTCACCGTGTGACCACGTCCTTGGCACTTGAAACATAGAATTCCGCTTGGACGGTTAGCATTATTATTTGAATTCACACTAGGATTAGGTGTACTGTGTGTTTTCCAGCCGCAGTTCATAGAGCTCGAACCCTACTCCACCCTCTTGGTAGGGTTGTTCTTTCACGAACTGTTGGACGCGATGGCAGCGTCTATCCACGTGGTTGGAGGCGTGGCCTTCCTTCCCAAACCATTATTCAGCTCCCTCTCCACTCGGATGGCCAAGGCAAACAAGTCATCGTAGCCTATGAAACCTAAGAGGTTGAGTTGGTGCAAAATTTCTCTCCGGAGTCCACTAGTAAACCAATCAACTCGGGCTTCCTCGCCCTCCTTCAAGTCCAGTCGGGTCGCTATAATCTCGATCTCCTTATGGAACTCCTCGACATTCGAACTGCCTTGCTTCAGGGCTTGTAACCGTGTGTATAGGTCATGGGTGTACGCGGCCGGCACGACCTCCTTCCCCTTAATCCTTTCAATTGTCACATCTTACACCAGAGGCATCATCTCATCCCGGTTCCATTTCTTTCTTAATTGTCCCCACCATAAGGTAGCGTAGTCAATAAATTCAACGGTAGCAACGATTACCTTTGATGTGAGCCTAGCCACCAAGCTCGACTTGGACACAGCTGATGCCGATCCGGCCCCAACACTTATGTCGGGCCGAGAGTACACCGGCCCCAGGCCTACACCAGCACCACCCCTAGAGCCTAGAAGAGCCCAAGCCCCGGAGCCAAAAGACCGCCCTGGGAGGATGCAAATCCTCACCCTAAGCACTGATGCCAGCCCCTGCTCCAGCCAAAGTCAGATTCATGACCCTCTAGGAGCTGATGCTGATACCAAGTCTAGACCCGGACCTCGGGCCGAGCCTAGCACCCAGCCTAGGCCCCAGAACGACTCCTACGAGCCCCAGAGCCAAACTAGCACTCAAAGACACTCAGGAGGCATCCTTGAAAGCCCGGCAAAGACAGAAGTCAAAAGGCCGGATAGATTTGAAGAAGGCCCCAAGATAAGCCTATCACAGGCATCGGGCCACTATCCGGCCACTACGCCAGAGCGATTTGGGCCGAGCCAACAATTGGCCCGTGCCTTTTGGGATTTTCCAGAGGCACTTGTAACCTTATGGCCCCGGGATCAGCCTCCAGCAGCCCTTGTTAAAATCAGGGAAGACTCGGGCGTCACGGCACACATACAGGTCCCGGGCCCAATCGAGAGGCCCGTCGTGGTCATGGACGGGCCACAAACGTGGCCAAGTGCGCCACCACCTGATACGACAACGACCAAGACCCAACAAAAGCCAGGAGGCCCTGAAGACCTCCTCAAAGGATAGCCTGAGTAAAACGACGAAGGGCCGAGAGCCGAACCCAGCATCAGCAGTGGCCCCAGACCCAAGCACCACACAGGCGGGCTTTGGACCAAGCCACATTTCCACTCGGGCCTTTTGAGATTCCTCTCAGCCAAGGAATCCTTGTGCTTCAAGGACAACCTTCTCCAAATCTTAGCTCAATTTCGAGAAGGATTCCCCGAGAACGCCGAATCCTAGTCTAACCAGGATTCTTAGTCCGGCGAGGACACAGACGTCGGGCACGGCCACGACCACCATTAGGGTTTTTGCCGGATTAGGGTTTTTGAGACAGTTTTGGAATTTTTCTTCCCTTTTAGTATTTATATCAGATTTTCCTTTCTAGTTTCCTTTATTTAGGAATATTTTAGTCCTTTTAGTGATCTAATTAGGACACTTGTTTTATTTGTTAATAGTTTAGAGTTGGATTTTAACGAGGATTTGTAGAGCCTGTTCACGAATCACTCCCCTATAAATAGAGGTCGCTGGCCTCTCTTTTAAACTCAACCTTTGATTAAATAAACCCCCCCTTTTAGAACATTGTTCTTTTTCCCTTCAAGCTTTTGCTAGTTGTTGCATTGCTTCAAGTCTAGGCTTATCGTCAAGAGCAATCATCTCTTGGAGTGGTGCCATAAACTGGACACTTAGGGTTCCTAGACTTCGTGTGCTAGTGGGTCCAAGTACTTATCCGCCCCGGTTTCATAGGTTCGACATGATAGCTAGGAGATCAGCTTGCGTTGTTCGGGTCATAGAGCATAGCCGGCCGTGGTTCACATCAGTTTGTATCAGAGCTTCGGTTCAACATTAGGACCAACTCTATCCTAGTTTCCAGGTTTGTTCTGGATCCATATCCCTTTACTTTCTTGTTCTTAGAAAATTGCTTCAAAAATATTCATCTACTTCTTTAATTCTTGTATTAAGCATTCGTGTAAGGCGGAAAAAGCTAGGTGGCCATCAAAATCCATTAAGAAAATATCAAAGAAGAAATTAGAAAACAGAAAATCAATAAAAAAACAAAGTAAGGCCACCATTGCCAAGTTCTTTTTCGTTGTAAGATCGTGTTTAAGAAGAGCGGATGGAAAATAGAAAAGCTTTCGTTAGCTTTTGTATCTCACCATGGCAGACGAGAGATTTGACAACTTGGAGGGTCAAATGAACACCACACAAACACTACAAAAAAATTACCTCCTAACATTGAAACTCTAACAGCCGTCAGGAATCCGCTGTTAGATAATACTGGCTAACAGCGGATTTTTAAAAATCTTGTTAGCTAACAGCGGTCATATATCCGTTGTTAGGTATTCGATGTTAAAATGAAAATTTAGTAGGCGCCAAAAAATTCTGCCACCGCGGGAAGGTGAAATTCTGGGGGAAAGCTAACAGTGGATATTATCTGCTATTAGAATGAAATTTCAGCAGGCGCCAAAATATCCCGCCTCCGCGGGAATTCAAAATTTTGGGTGGGAACCTAACAGCGGATAATATCTGCCGTTACAGATTGCTGATGTGGCAATCCGTGTGCTCACCCCCAGCCAATCTGTGTGTTTTATTATTTTATTTATTTTTCTTTCCATAGTTTGATTATCTGCGAAATTGGAGGAAGGAGAAGAAGAAGATGAAAAAGGAAGGAGGAGAATGAGGAGAAGGGGGAAGGAAGAATAAGGAGAAGGAAGAAGAAGAAAGAGAGAAGAATGGTAGAAGCTGAAGAGGGTAAAGGAAGAGGAAGAAGAAAAAGAAGAATAGAAGATGAAGATGAAGAAGAAGAAGAAGAAGAAGAATAGAAGATGAAGAAGGAGAAGTCAGAATAAGAAGAAGACGAAAAAAGAATAGAAGATGAAGAAGAAGAAGAAGAAGAAGAAGAAGAACAGAAGATGAAGAAGAAAAAGAATAGAAGATAAAGAAGGAGAAGGCTAAAGAAGAAGAAGAAAGAAGAACAATAGAAGATGAAGAAGGAGAAGGAAGAAGAAGAAGAAGAATAATAGAGAATGAAAATCTAGAATAAAGGAAGAAGAAGAAGAAGAAGGATAAAGAAGAAGAAGTAGGAAGGAGAAGAAAGAAGAAGAAGGAAGCAGAAGGAAGAAGAAGAAGAGGAAGAATTGCAAAACCTGCTCCGGCGAGCAGGTTTCTGCAATTTTTTTTTTAATTCTGATCGAAACTCTCTATCAGCAGATTTTATCCGCTGTTAGATTTAACAGCGGGTATAAATCTATCCACTGTTAGGTTTAACGGCGGACGCGTATCCGCTGTTAGATAAGCTCACGTAAGTCAACCTAATAGCGGGCGAGCGTCCGCGGTTAGGATAGCTAACAGCGGCTTATCCGCTGTTATACTAAATAAAATCCGCTGTTAAACCTCCTTTTTCTTGTAGTGAAACCCAAGCTGGAGTACAAGCGGCACAAACCAGGCTTGGAAGGGGAGATGATGGTGAGGAACATGGAGATGGGCCCTATGACGAGCTCAGCCGAAGGGCTAGAAGACTAGTCCAAGAGACTGATGATGATGTGAGCAACCACAAGCTCATCGTCCCTAAATTTGCTGGAAAGGCCAATGCAGACGAGTACCTTGACTGGGAGAGAAGCATGGAGGACTTCCTTGAGTGCCACAACTATTCGGAGAGAAAGAAAGTAACCGTGGCAACTATTGAATTTACTGATTATGCTGCTCTTGGGTGGAGTTAGATCAAAAGGCAGGTTTTGATAGATGAGGAGGACCCCATCGTCACATGGAGGGACCTCAAGAGAAGGATGAGAAAGCGGTTTGTACCGGCTGCCTACACACGTGACTTGCACACCAAGCTTCAAACCTTCAAGCAAGGAGACATGTCTGTGGAGGAGTACAATAAAGAGATATAGATGTTGGTGACGAGAGTTGACTTAAATGAGGATGAGGAGGCCAAGATAGCCCAATTCGTCGGAGGCCTACACCCGAACATCTTGTACCAACCCAACATACTCAACTATGTTGACTATGAGGACTTCATAGCCTTGGCCATCTGAGTAGAGAGAGAGATGATGAGAGGCTATGGGAGGGGATCTACCCCTGCCACCAATCCTTGGAGAGGGAGTTTTAATGCTGGCAACGCCCCTATGGAAGCTAGGCCAGCCCCGGAGCACCAGGCCCCGTGTAGATGGACAGTTCATATACTTTCATACAAACCTGCAATTTCAACAAAAACAAGAACAGCCGGTGTAAAATCAAAGTGTAATGGAAAGATGATAAGATGGAAGGTAGAAGAATAGGTGCCAACTCTTCTTTCAAGCGTGTGTAAGAAGAGGTCCCCGACAACGGCACCATTTTGACAGACTGTAAAATAGTGGTATCAAATAATATCCCACAGAAGTAGGATAGATCACATTCCACGGGGTTCTTCTTTCACATTTACTCAAAGAAGTCAATAACTACTCAGTTTAAACAAGTTGTGTGGTGTGAGATCCATGAATTTTTTATAACTAGCATGCAAGGGAAGAAAAACTAATTAAAGCTAACAGATTGATTGATTGGTTTCAATTAACGAGATGAGAGCATGAATGTTTGCTACTATTGAATTAGCTACCAAAATCAATTATTCATTCGTGCGTTCACTTCTGCAATGGATAACTAATTAGTGCTCCTATATTGATTCTATAAGCTACTCTTGAAACGGATTAACCCTAAATGGCCCTTATTGGTCAAGTGAATCCGCTGAATAGGTTAACTATTCGATTCGACATTCTAGAACAAGGCGGATGTTCGCCACTATCATTTATCCTAACAAGAATCTAATATAGGTGATCAGGCTAGAGAAGAAAGAGAATTAAGAACGAATCAAACATGAATAAGAAAAATATGAATTAAAATCTACTGCCCGCCGACCCGTGACCGCTTTAAAGCCCCGAGTCACTTAGGGTTCATCTAATCTAAGCTAGATAAGTTTAGCTGATCATATCCGATAAACAAGAATCGAAAATTATAAAATAATTCATATAAGAACAAAGGAAGAACAAAGAGAAACTGAAATACCTAATTTTGATGATTCTCTATAGCTTCGATCTTGAAAACCTTCAACTCCGATGCTCGAAGCCTCTTCTGGATGGATTAATCATGGATACGATCTCTCCAAATACTCAAAAATATGCTCTCAATTCTATCCAGGTCGTGGCTCTATCTAGAAAATCGAATGTGTCTTGAAAAGGGGATGAACTAGTGCTTAAATATGGCTAAAATCTGTTTCAGCTTTTGATATGGAAAACACCAAGTTCTCGGCGAGAACCTCTTCATAAATAATGCTGAATTTTTTACGAGATTTTTCACCCTTTTTCACAATCTTATCTACGAGAACCTTGAAGTTCTCACCGAAAACCTTTCCAGTGTGACCGGTTCTTGATTTCTTCTTCTTCCTAGGACTCTCTGATGGCTCTGGACACCTCCTTGATACTCCACTGCATTCCGAACACGCCCACATGTACTTATTCAATGACAAAAACCTTTACATACAATGAGACACTAGAAAACACATAAAATAGACCCTAAACGGACAAAGGTAACCAAATCGATAACAAATAGAATGAATGAAACTAGATCCACTAAATTATCCCTAAAACATGCTACAGATAACAGAATGTTACTTAATCGGGGCCGATAATCACTGTTAATATAATGTCACTTAAGCTTTTGCTTGTCTTCAAACAATGTAAACTCAGAAATACACTCAAATTCCTAAGACACCATCTTAGAACAAAGGAAGAATAGAGAGAAACAAAAAATCCTAATTTTGATGATTCTATGCAGCTTCGATTTTCAAAACCTTCAACTCTGATGCTCCAAGCGTCTTCCAGGTGGATTAATCATGGCTATGATATCACCAAATACTCCAAAATATGCTCTTAACTCTCTCTAGGTCGTGGCTCTATCTAGAAAATCAAATGTCTTCAAAAGGGGCTAAACCGATGCTTAAATATTGCTGAAATCCATTTCAGCTTTTGATCTGTAAAACACCAGGTTCTCGGCGAGAACCTCTTCACAAATATTTCAGAAAACTCGTCAAGATTTTTATGGGTTGCTTCACAACCTTCTCGGCGAGAACCTTCCCACTGTGATCAGTTCTTGATTTCCTCTTCTTCATTTGACTCTCCAATGGTTCCAGAGTCCTTCTTGATACTCGATTTCATTCCGAACACGTCCAGTAGGTACTTATTTGATGGAAAAAATATGTGTACTCAAAGAGACATTAGAAAACACATCAAATAGACCCGAAACGGGCCAAGGTAACCAAATCGATAAGAAATAGAGTGAATGAACTGAAATCCACTAAACTATGCCTAAAACGTGCTACAGACAATGGGATGTCGCTTAATCGGGGCGATAATCACGGTTAATCTAGTGTCATCAAACCTGAAAACCCATCTAGAAACCACGAAAGAGAAAATAGAAAGAAGAGGGTCAGTGCTAATCACTGAGTGTCTAACCCGCAAGTTTAAAGCTATGCCAAACAAGAATCCCGTCATAAAGACAATCCCGGTAATCCTTGCCTTAGCGGCAAGAGATCACCACCCTTAAGTCAACCATCAGAAGTGCCATCAGCCCCTAGCTTATAGTTCCATTAAATCCTGGTCTCCAGGACCACCCGACCTCTAAGGACCTCCCTGAATGGTCGTTAATATACGAACCACCAGAACTTTTTACCTTTTCCGTTACCTAGGGGATTTCGTAATCCACGGGTGGGCCACTAGCTCTAAAATCATGTACTAGCCTATTAATGGTGGGGCAATAATCCCCAACTATCTCCTATCCCGGCCTCTGGCCTTAGCTAGAACCGATGTCTATACTGTTAGTTACCCTTGAACCCTTATCCCGTCTATCCAGCTGGTGGCTAGACTCAAATACCTGTCACAAGAACGCACGAACTACCAAAGCACCAAAACCATTCCTTGAACCTTAACCGAATAAACTTTCAAGCTTGAGGTGAACATAAACCGTAAAACCCCTCACATGAAATGATGTGAAATCCTAGATTTTTGTATGACATGATCCTTCTTGTCATCCTAACCGTTCGTCAATCAAAGCTCTAACGAGGGAGTTATGGCCAAAACTTTAAATCGCTAATAACCATCCTGCCACACAGATCCTTAGATCTGAATTTCAAATTAGATCCCAAAATTACATAAACTTCAAAATAGTCACTTAACCTTTCTAGAGTGCAGGAAGTCTCCTGAACTTCTGGAAAGTGACAATCCAATTCATCTTCTTTCCTGTCCATCCCAGTCGCCGCCAACGAGACTCCAACCACCGCTGCCACCTCCCCGAACCTTGGAACCCTCTCTCCCGACCGCCGCTGCCTCACAAAACCACTAACATTGCTTCCTTCTCCATCCTCTGGCTGATCCGATGACGGTTGCACTCTTTTCGTCAAAGCATCGCCAACCACCCTTCTCTTTCTCGTCCTTTGCTTTCTCTCAAATTCAGTGTCACAATCCATTGGGAGTTGACATCCTCTGTTTCTGTGCCGAACTAAACTCCCCTAACAAAATTTAAAACCCTTCTTCAGTCTTCTTAACCCGACCGGGCTCCAGCCCTTCATTCTTTCTTTCTACTGACTTAAAGCGAGCCCAATTCCTTCTTTGTTTCTTTAATCCCACGCGGACTGAGCCCATAAATGCTAACTCGAGCCCGCCCTTAATTCCACTGATCCCCTTCTTTGACCGGCGTGCCTTAAGCCCACACCCTAAATCCCTTTTCTCATCTGCTCGCTGAACGCCCCCTCCGAGCGGGCTTTAGGCCCATCATCTCCCTCTTGCTTAACCATAGATTCGACCCCTCTCTCTCTCTCAATTCCATCCGCTACTGCACAATACGTTGGGCTTAAAGGCCCAGCCGACCCAAGCTTCTTCTTCAATTAAAATAAGGCCTTCATTAAGGTAAATTGTTCTTTGGGCCGGACCTTCTCGGTTCGACCAAAGAAACTAAATAATTCCATGGTGAATTAGATATCCTTAATTAATTCGCTCAAGTTAATTTAGAAAATTAATCGATTTAAAGTAAAACCGAGAAATTTTCAAAACCAGCCATTTAACCAGAGGCGGGATGTTACACGAACAATATTAATGACCTTTCCTAGAGTTTCAAACAATGCCATGCTTTTAATTTTTTTCATAGTCCAATGTTTACGCGTTATCTACAAAAAGCTTTTATTTCACCTAATTATTTGAATTTGACCACATACTATTCTATGGTTCATATATTTTGTTCACTGTATACCTTTTAAACATAATCATTGGAGCGCATAAAGGCTGACATAAGCCTCCCTTATGTCCCTTAGACATAAGCTATAATAACCCTTAGATCTAATGGAAACAGATCTAATGGTAGAGAAAAAATATCATTAAGAAAAGCATTTACTCCCCCTTTTAATTGAATGACTATAATTAATACCTCTAAAATTTATTCCCCCATTTTCTCTCATGCTAACCAAAACCCAAAATGTATTTCTTTAGTTGAAGAACATATTAGTTGAATTTTTCATACCATCTCCACATTCGTGATTTGTCCAAAACATATTTTATAAATTAGTATTGAAAATACTAGTATTGTGAATACTAGTATTAAACTGGTTTCTGAAACTAGTATTTGTCTTTTAAAAATAAGTGCTTGTGAATACAAAGGAACGATTGAATATCAGCTTTTAATGTGGTATCCCCTATCCAATTATGTGTTTCTAAAATAATTAGACCAAGTGTGGTATGTGGTGGTACACTATGGAATTGTTATATGAAATGTAATAAAATATACTAGTATTAGTTTCACTAATATTGAAATCTATGTTTAAGTAGCTGATTCTAAAATACTAGTATTAATGCATCCAATCATCTAAAAAAGTACGAATTGTAAAATAAGGTAATTAAAATATGAATGATAATTACTAAAGATGCCTATTGATTATCAATAACTACCTAATAATTACCATATTTGGCAACGTCAACGATCAATTTTGTTACATCGGATTTGTCGCGGATATGGCCATATATTATTATTTCCATTTAAATGATGTGAACGTTGTATTTTTTTTAAACGTTAGTTTATATACGCTGAATGTCGTATATTGGGGTTAGGTCGTGTGGGTCTATTTATGCTTGAAAATAATGTTTAGGTATCATAGAGTGTGGAAGAAGATAATGGAAGTCATTATTCTCCGTGCATGGCATGTCACTGGACATTTGTTACGGTGACTAGATTGAAATTAACTATGGAATACATGCTCAGTGAATGGACGTCTATAGCTGTATTTACAATAGTAGTGTTTACCAGCAGCAGAAACCATAGATCTGAAGATTGACATAATAAAACCCATTCATGAATATTAAAAATATGTTCCACACACAATTGTCACCAGAAAAACCAAATATAATTCCGAAGACAGAAAACAACCACCAAATTTATCAACCGAATAAACAAGGACATACAAATTGTTCAAATATGTATACCATCACAACAACCTACTTATCAAAATAGGTTATACATGTGTCTATTGGTCCACAGTGAAGGTTGTACGTTTGTGACCTAGAGTACCATAGTTTCCACACCGCCTTCGTTTCAAAGGGGTGTGAGATAGAATTCTATATTTGAAAGGATTTTCATGGCATGTTTGTTGGTTGTGGCCAATTTTGCGGCATGTACCACACCTTCCAGGTTTGTGTTCGACCTCCCCCATATTGTTTGTGGATGCTTTCGCGCATGTGACACAATTATGACCAAATTCACGATAGAGGCCACACTGTCTTGGTATGTACGGGGTATGTCCACTCCCTCATACAACCTATTTGTGAAGTTCCTTCGCATAAAGCATCATTTCTTCCAACGACATTTGATTTACATTGTCCATGACGACAAGTCGGTGCATGAGTTCCTACGTCATCAAAAAATATGTATTAGATACAAAAACAACTACAATATATTGTTCAATGTTAATATATTATCATGCGGATTGATCATATTAAGTGGACTACAAAAACATACTAGCAGAATACATATTAGTACTGTATGAATCTTCGTTGACGATGATTGATTGGACAACTCAAGGAGCTTTAATACATTTAATAGCTGCAGGCCATGTGTGAGGCTGAGTAGAAACAGCAGCTATTTATACTTTAACTTATTCCCATACCTAAGCGACGACTCTTGACGTTAGGGTTTACTCAATGCTTCTATTGGGCCTTTGGGTGTTGTAAATTTTGGCCCACACATAGAATCTCAACACTAACTGTTTTTTTTATTTGTTCCCTGTTTCAACTTTTCATTTTCCTAATTGATCCAAAGACAATAATGGTTGTATTTCTTTTACTAACTCAACTTTTCTTAATGAGTTGAGCTGGATTATATTCATCAAAACGAGGAATAACAATACATCAAGAACCTGAGAAACTAAAAGGAGGAGACTAAACTATACTAACTATACTAGCCTCATGCGTATGACCTATTGCAAAAGTGTGAACTTCATCAACTATGATACTATAAGTTCAATAAAATCTCTATGCCTACCATTCTGAAAAAATCTATGGCAGCGTTCCTTACATATGAGACAAATCATCACTCTCCACAGAAGCAGCTTAACTTTTGGGTTCCTTCCTACTAACTCAAGCACGGGCTCAAAGAGCATGGAAATAGGGGTTGATAAATAATCGTTCTAAGCGCGCAAAGACAGAACACAAGACGATTTGAGCATCTTGAGCGCCTGGACTCCGATTTGAGCATCATCTGAACTTTTGGCTTCGTATCGACATTATCTAAATAATGGTATGACCTGAAAACTCATTAAAAAAAACACCTTGGAAAACATGAAAATGGACCATAATGATCTCAGGTTATTTGAGACGAAAATTCATAAAGTTGATCAAAACCACTAAAAGAACAACATTAAAGTTTAAATTCCACATGAATACATAACAAAATATTGGAAAAAGTGTAACCTATTTCTATCTATCATCTATCCATTCAGAATTTTTAGGGGTGGGAGTGTTCCTTTCGTAGAGAAAGTGAACACTTCCACATCGTTTAGTCCGCTATTCGAAGGCGAGTTTGTCTTTTGCGGAGAAAGTCATATTCTATCCCTCCAACATTTTTAAGGGTGGACGTCTTCCTTTCACGGAGAAAGTTTGAACACTTCCACAATGTTTAGTTCATATTTCGGAGGCGAGTTTGTATTTCAAAGAGAAAGTTATACTCTATCCCTTCGGCAATTTTAGGGGTGGGAGTGTTCCTTTCACAGAGAAAGTTTGAACACTTCCACGGCATTTAGTCTGCTCTTCGGGGGAAAGTTTGTCTTTCGCGGAGAAAGTTGTACTCTATGCCTTCGGCATTTTTCGGGATAGAAGTGTTCCTTTCGCAAAGAAAGTTTGAACACTTCCATAGCGTTTAGTACGTTCTTTGGAGGCGAGTTTATCTTTCGCGGAGAAATTTATACTCTATCCCTCCAGCGTTTTTAAGAGTGGAAGTGTTCCTTTCCCGGAGAAAGTTTGAACACTTCCACATCGTTTAGTTCGCTCTTTGGAGGCGAGTTTGTCTTTCGCAGAGAAATTTATACTCTATCCCTCTGGCAATTTTAGGGGTGGGAGTGTTCCTTTCGCAGAAAAAAGTTTGAATACTTCCACGACGTTGAGTCTGCTCTTCGAAGGCAAGTTTGTCTTTCGTGAAGAAAGTTATACTTTATCCCTCTGGTTTTTTTAGGGATAGAAGTGTTACTTTTGTAGAGAAATTTTTAACTCTTCCATAATGTTTAGTCTGCTCTTCGGAAGCGAGTTTGTCTTTCGCGGAGAAAGTTATACTCTACCCTCCAACGTTTTTAGGGGTGGGAGTGTTCCTTTCGCATAAAAAGTTTGAACAGTTTCACAGCGTTTAGTCTGCTCTTCGGAGGTGAGTTTGTCTTTCGTGAAGAAAGTTATACTCTATCCCTTTGGCATGTGGAGAACATGGAGACTAACCCTAACATTTGGGTAATTTCATTTGTTAAGCAACCTCCGAATCCGGAACAGATCTTTATTATAATCCTTGCGCGTCAAGCGACCACCTTATTACAATCTGAAAACTAGAGTAAGAATAAAAGAAAACTCTTTGTGGCTTGTTCTTCTATCCCTCACTTGGCGCCACTTCGTACTTCCTCAAGTGCATGGCTTTACCAGTTTTAAAGATTTCTTCCCATGTCACCTTTTCTAATTTGAACGTGTTGGGGCCGATTACTTCCCTAACTCTATAGGGTTCTTCCTAGTTGGCTCCCAGTTTTCCCTCAACTATGTCTTCCCTCACTCTGTAGGGCCACTGGTTAAAATATTTTTTGGACGACCAAGTCTTTCCTTCAAGTATGTGATGTGGGTGAGGGTGTGCGTTCACTCTTCACACCAATTGCTTATTCTCAGCAATCAGACAAATTTGTGCCCTTTCCCTTTTTTCTTCCAGCATGTTGAGGTTATGCTTGAGGGATTCCCCCTCTTCTTCTTGGCTTTATCCTTGTACTTTGAGCCTTGGGAAGCTAATTTCTATCGGTAACACTGCCTTCATTCTGTACACTAGCGCATACAGCGTCTCCCCTGTAGACGTTTTGTAGGAGATCATGTGCGCCCACATGACATTTGGAAGTTCTTCCACCCACTTTGCTTTGGCGTTGTCAACCCTCCTTTTTAATCTGTTAAGGATTAGTTTGTTTGCCACTTCCGCTTGTTCGTTGTCTTGTGGGTAGGCTACTGACAGCAGCCTCACGAAGATTCTATAGCTCTAGATCGGATACAAACCCCTTTGGTAGGCTGAATCTGGAGATTATGTTTTTTGTCACAAATTTTTTAAATTGTTGGGCGGTTATGGTCGCCAGCGGTTCGACATCAATCCACTTGGTGAAATAGTCAACTACGACTACTAAGTACTTATGTTTTCCTGTTGCTTCGGGGAAGGGTCCTAGCAAGTCCATTCCCCACTATGTGAATGGCCATGGTGACACCATTGGCTGCATGGAGGTTGCTTGGAGGTGGTGCTGATTGGTGAACACTTGACAATTGTGACAGTTTTTTACCACCTTTTTGGTGTCTCTTCGTATGGTTGGCCAGTAGTATCCTTGGTGAAGTACGTTCTTCTCCAGGCTTTTAGTTCCTAGATGAGTGTTGTAGATACCCTGGTGAAACTCCCTTAGTATGAACTCGGCGTCACTTTCTCCTAAGCATCGCAAATACGGTCCAGCGAATGACTTTCAAAATAGAGTTCCTTCGACTAAGGTGCATCTGGCTTCTTGGCATCTGACCTTTATAGCATAGTTGGGGTACTCTAGGACTATGTCGTGTTCGAGAAATGCTATTATCGGTGCATGCCAATTGTCCACACTGTCTACTTGTCTTTCTCTGATGTTCATACATATTCCTTCGGTGGGTTGTGCTTCTACTATGACCATTTGAGGTTCTTCAAACGCCATGGCGGTGGTGAGTTTTGACAGAGTGTCCGCGTGGTCGTTTTCTTCCCTTGCTATTTGGTGGAGTTTTATTTTCTCAAATTTTTTCATTTTCTTCCTTGCCTCCTTATGGTAAGGGATGAGAGAGTCTTCTCTTCTCTTGTAGGTTTCGTTTAGCTGATTGATTACTACCATCGAGATTGAGTATGCTTTCAGCGTGCATACGCAAGTTACTCATGCCAATCTTTGTCCGGTGATGAGTGCTCCATGTTCTGCAACGTTATTTGTCTGTGGGTGTGTGAATCGCAAAGAAATTTCATGGAGAACACATTGGGGGATTTTAAGAACCAGCACTGCTGCACCTTTGTATGACGAGTCGTCGATGTGCAATTCCCATGATGAATCCTTTCCTCTTTATTTACCATGCATCCTTCGATGATGATGTCCTCCAGAATCTGTGTTTTGATGGCGGTTCTTGATACGTACTTGATGTCATATTCGCTCAGCGCTATTGCCCACTTGGATAGGCATCCCGCAATGCTCATGGATCTGAGCGCTGTTTTGATTGGTAGATTGGTGACCACACTAATGGTATGCAACTGGAAGCATAGGCGCAACTTTCGTGATGCCACACATCGTATGCAGCCTTCTCGGTTGCAAAGTACCTTCTTTCGGCGCCTGTTAAGGTTTTTCTTGTGTAGAAGATGGGTTGTTGCCCGGTTCCTTCAGTTCTCACTAGAGCAGAGCTTACTGCTAAGGGGAACACTGCAATATAGACACTCAACGTGTCGCCTTTCTTGGGTGCTACTAGTACTGGCAGTGTTGAGAGGTAAACTTTCAGCTCTTTAAACACCATGGAGAGTTCTTCATTCCATGAGAATTTGGTTGCCGCCTTCATTGTGGCTAAAAATGAAGAGCAACATCGGTGGCTCTGAGATGACCCTGTTAATCGCCGTCAAGCGTCTAGTGAACACTTGAACTCTCTTCATGGTTGTCGGCGGTTTTGTGCTCATTATCACCTCTATCTTATTGGGGTTTTCTTATATTCCCCTTCTCGTGATGATGTAACCTAGGAACTTGCTAGAGGATGCGCCGAACACGCATTTTGTAGGGTTCAGGCAATGGTTGAACCTCCTTAGTATCTCAAACGTCTCTCTTAGGCTGTTGAGGTGATCGCTTTGGCATTTACTCTTTACTAGCAGATCATCCATGTATGCCTCCATATTCCTTCCCAAATGCTCGTGGAAGACTCTGTCGACTATTCTTTTGTAGGTTCCCCCAGTGTTCTTAAGTACAATAGGCATTACGTTATAGCAATAGTTGCCAAAGGGAGTCATGAACGATGTCTTCTCCCGATCTTCCTTCGCTAGGGGGATCTGATGGTAGCCAGAGAACATATCCAGGAAGGAGAGCGTCTCGTGGTTGGTGGTAGAGTTCACTAAGCAGTTTATGCTTGGCAACAGATATGGATCTTTAGGGCATGCGCCACTGAAATTTGTGAAGTTCATGCACATTCGCCACTGTTCACTGGCTTTTTTTACCAGGACTACGTTGGCTAGCCATTCAGGATATTGTACTTCTCTAATGATACCTACCTCCGCTAACTTCTTTATCTCTTCCTCAGCGACCTCTCTATGTTTCTAGACAATGTTCCTTCTCTTCTATCGCATGGGCTGAGCGTTTGCGAAAACTGACAATTTATGCTCCATGACTTCGGTGCTCAACCTTGGCATGCCCTACGATTTCCACTCGAACAACTCCATGCATTCTCTTACCTGTGCGAGGATGCTTTTCTTCATGTGTGTGTTCACATGCACTGACAGTTTTATGGTTTTCTTTTCGTCCAAAGGATCTAATGGGATCTCTTCATCTGTTTCGGCTGGCTCAGTGCATTTCTTCTTCTTTCTTCTATCTACTATAAAGCACGTTTGCTTTATTTTCAATGCCAAGTCATAACATTGTTTGTTAAGGGATGAGTATCCTCGTGCTATGCCTATCCCCTTCTCCATTGGGAACTTCATTACTTAGTGTATTGGAGAAGAGATGGCTTCAAAATTTGCCAGGCTAGGACGCCTGAGGATGATATTATACACCGAGGAGAACTTGGTAACATGGAATTTTATGTTGCACATTGATTTGTGTTCCTCGTCGCCTATGGTGACAGCTAGGGTGATGATACCCGTGACTGGTACATTGTTTCCACCTCCTGCTAGCATAGTGTTCGAACACTAAAGGTTGGAACCTAGTAGCCTTATTTTGTTGAAGGCGCTTGCTGACATTAAGTCCGCTGAGATGCCCTCGATCAGTACCCTTTCGACTCGGCACAACACAATCTTTAATTGCACCACCATGGCTTCTATGCTCGGCACTCCATTCTTGGCAAAGTTAGTTTCGTCGAACGTAATGGGAGGAAGTGTCCTGATCTGATTGATGTGGGAACATTCTCCCACCATTCGAGGGCTTTTGATGGGGTCATCTCTTTCTCCTCCGTGTATGGTATCTGTCGTGAACGTTTTCGTCCGCGACGCGCAGTCCCTGGATTCGTGTCGGTCTCTTCGTTGGGTTTGATAAAATGTTGGAGTCGCCACCAATCACTTAAAAGTGGATTGGACACTTGGAGCCCGATTCAAGTTATTGAACCAAAATCGGGCTAGGTTTGCGTTCAGAGATCTGGATAAGGGGGACAGTTACGTGTGAGGAAGGATTAGCACCCCCCACAACGCCCGGTAAACCAGTACTACCAAAATCAATAAGTCAATTGATACGCTTTTAGTTTAAATTCTGCTTTTAGTTTGTAAAATGGGAGGTTCATGTGTCTGGCCTAGTGTCAGGACAAACACTACTAATCCCGATGATTTTGAATAAAATAGTTTTAGAGAGAAAATGATAAAAATGTTTCAAAGTTGGAAAAATGTAAAGTTGTTTTAAAGTGGGACTCAAGTCTAGTGACTACCTACGTATCCGAAAACCGGAATCAAAGTCCACGTAGTTCGAGTTGAAAACGCGGATTAATTTAATTTTTGTGATTTTTGGTTACTTAAGTTGAGTTTTGGTTTAATTTTTTTCGCGTGCCACTGCTAGTGTCGAAGCTAACGTTACTAGTTCTCGATTCCCCACGAAGAGACCGATCAAAAAGGATTCTTGTTTAATCAAGAATTCTCACCAGTTTTGCTAGTGTAAAACTTGTGTTACTAATTCTGTTAATTTAAGATATTTTAGCGGGATTCATTTTTTGAGATGGGCAAATTCACGATGTTTGAATAGTGTAAAATTATCGTTACTAGTCCCGTTAATTAAGAGGTTTAATAATTAGACATATTTCAAGTTGGGAATTTCACGAGTTCTGCTAGTGTAGAACATTCGTTACTAATCCTTAAGGATAACGACGGTTTGGGATTCTAACCCGAACCTAGTACAATTTTTTTACGAAGAGGTACAACTAAGTTTTGAATTATGATTGATCTAAAGTTGTTATTTTTTGTGTACAAATTAAATGATAATTTTTTTTGTTAGGAACGAAATTAATATCCATAGAGCTAAATTACAACATTTTTCTAATTATGTTCCCCCAAATCAAAATTTTAATCATTTAGTATGGATTAAGGATTATAAACCTGAAACTGGCCAAGACAAAAAAATGCTAAAAAGTTAAACGATTGGATTGGCCCTTGTTCATCGTACACAAATTAATTGGGATCCAACTATGGACCTGAAGCCCATACCAATGGAAGAGGAAGGTGGTTGGTCGGCCAGTTCAGTTAGAAGAAAACTCGCTCGGTCCACCCAAAAACAACCAAACTCGGCCATGCAAAAGGGGTACTCGAAAAGACCAATAAGCCAAGAGATATTTTAAGGGACTTTTAAAGAAGCGTGGGTAAATTCATAAAACCAACAGAACCAACCCCTAACCCTAGATAGGTCATGTATAAACTTAAAAATGAGCCAAAATCAAATCAGCCCCTATTCTCTCTCTCCACATCTACGCCGCCTTCAAAATTCTTCTTCTTCCTCTCAACTTCTTCTTATCTCACCCAACAAACCCAAAATGCAAAGAAAAAAAACACCCCCTTTCTTTACCTGCCAAGGCCGCCACCGCCGTGCCTCCGTCCTCGCCGCGCCAAGTCTGATTTTCTCGAACCGCCGCTGCCATTCGTAGCCGCATCCATTGTCATCGTCGCGTCCCTCTGATTCGCCGCCGCCTTCAGCCGTGGCAGCCGACGATTGCCACAAAAGGAAAAAGGAGGTGAAGAGACTCAATCTCAGTACTAATTTTCTTTCCCTTTTCAGTTTGTGTGGTTCATTTAAGTCTGATTTTGGCATTTTTGGTGATTTAATGGTTGGATGGTGGCTGATATATACTTACTACGGGAACACATAGGGTGATCCCTACTTACTACATGATTGGTCATGGACTGGATTAGAGGATGATTTCTGTTCTTATTCTGAAATTGAGGGAACTTGATTTATAAAATAAATTAAATTCATTTGCTATTATACCTCTTAGCTAATTTTGGCAAAATACTAATGACGTATACGTTTATTAGCAAAATCATAAAGCTTTGGGGTATTGCTCATTTTGTATCATAAACTTGATAAAAAAAAGATAAAGGCAGCTAACTAATACATGTTGAAAGAATGATTGTCACATAATTATTTTTACTTAAAAAATTTTCAACAAAAAATCATTATTTCCCTAACTACACCTTCATCAGCCACACCTCCTCCGCCACCGCTCCAACCACTAAACCATGACTCCACACCTTACCCTCCCCCTCAAACCCAGAATCAGCGATTCATATGTGGAAGAAAAGGTCAACGGAGGCGTCAATCGATTTCTAGATCTCTAGATCCGTCGATTGGGCTTAGTGCGAGCAGAGGATGAGAAGTAGCCAGAAAGTAGATCTTGTGACTGGGCGTTTGAGGCAATTCAGTTACAGAGAGCTCAGATCGACAACAAGAGGGTTCAATTCGAGCAGAATAATCGGGAAGGGAGCGTTCGGGAACGTTTACAAGGCGTTCTTCGTGTCCTCAGGAACAATCGTTGTTGTGAAGAGATTGAACATCCCCACGAAGGGAAAACAGAGTTCCTGCCAAAGTTATCAATCATCGCCGGACTCCGCCACAAGAACCTCGTACAACTACTCGGTTGGTGCGTTGAGAAAGGAAAGCTTCTCTTGGTGTACGAGTTCATGCCACATAGCAGCCTGGACAAGTTCCTCCACCACAACCAGGATTCCTCATCCTCCTCCGGCGGCGGGCTGTCGTGGTCGCAGAGGCGGAACGTGGCGGTGGGGCTGGCGTCGACACTGACATATCTACACCAGGAGTGCGAGCAGCAAGTGATACACTGGAGCGGTGGATTCTCCGCTCTCTAGATCCGTCAAAAGGAAGATGGTGAGTGGGCTTTGTGCGGCGGTGAGTGGGCTTAGTGCGGAACGTGGCGGCGGTGACTGGAGCGAGGAGGAAGAAGAAATTTTAAATTAAATTTTATTTTAATTTTGTTCTAGATTATTTATTTATTTTTATATAATTACATGGCATCTGACGTGGCATCTAGTTGACCGGTCAACTAGATGCCACGTCAGTTCGTTTGTACAGTCACTAACGGTGTTAAAATTTAACGGATGTCGGCTAAATTTGTCCTAAAAAATAGAAATTTGGTTTAAAAAGTGTGACGTAAATAGTTTTGGCTATGTTTGACTTTTCTCCAAAAAGTTTGGCTACAAATTTGTTTTTGGCCAAATTTCGACATTCACAACATGATTTATAATTTAGTAACGGAATAAAAAAAATTGTGCGTCCCACATATTTAGCTAAACAAGTAAAAGGTTGAAAGGGTAATCTCGTAGAGTTGTAAATTGAGAAACGAAAAAGAATGATTTTTTTGTCGTTTTTCATAAATAAGGGTAAATATAGTCAAATTTCAATAAATAAAAAGAGGCCTACAACTCTAAAATAATTCGGGAAGCCGGACAAAATTGGGTTACTACAGTATCTACCACTACCCTCTCAAATTCACCCTCTGCATTGTCTGTGTTTGGGGCCTCAATTCTATCGAAGACGTTTCTCTGTTGGTCGTTCTGTGCCTGAGGGTTCTGGAGCGAGTTCAGTCCTAACGGGGTTGACGTTCGTCACGCCCCCTTCTTTCTTGGCTTCTGGACCGTCCTTTATTTCTTTCCCTGTTTTGCAATATGTATTCTTTTAGTTCGCCAGCCTTCAACAGGCTTTCTATTTCTTGTTTCAGCTAGTAGCAGTCGTTAGTGAAATGTCCTTGTTGTTGGTGAAATGCGCACCAGCGCTCAGGATCCCTTCTTTTTGAGTATACCTTCATCACTTTTCACCAGCGGATGTCGTATTGCCGCTTCTTCATGATCGTGAGCATCTCTCTCTATGGTTTTCTTAGTGGAGTGAAGTCCTCATAGAGTCGGGCCTGAGGTGGAGGGGTGACTCTTCTATGGCAGTCATCCTCCCTTCCTCTCCAGTGTCCCCAGTTATTCTTTCCTTCTCGAGAGCTTGGGTGTTCAGACCCCTTGTTGCCGCTGCGGGATTGTTTTGCGGGTGCTCTGTCATCGTCTCTAGCCGCTACTAGGCTCTCTTTGACTTCAATGCACTTCTGTATCATAGACTCTAACTCATGGTGGAACTTCGGATCTTCGTGCCATGTTAGGTATCTGAGGAGCTCGACATTCGTGGTCAAAGTCCTTAAATGGGTTACCGCCATGTTGAGGATAACATTTGGAACATAAACATTGGCGTCCGACCAACAGTCATTGTATCGTTTGAGGGATTCGCATGGCTCCTATTTCATCTTCTAGAACACATACATGTTTCCCCTGATTACACGTTGTCCTGAGAATTTTACCGCGAACAGTCTTGCGAAGTCGTCCAAGTTCTTGATTATTCCGTCAGGTAGGCCCATTACCAATCGAGAGTCGAACCGCCAAAGGTGCTAGGGAAGGCTAGGCAGTATGTAGCGTTTGATATCTTGTACATCTGCATGGCGATTGTAAAAGTAGCAGATGATCATTTGGGCTTCATTTCCCTTTGTATACTCCCATCAAGGAAGGGCTGAAATTCTAGGGAAGTTCTTTGGCGAGAAGGGTTTGGGCCAGCGGCTGCCTCAAGGCTCTTTGTTCGGCGTTTACTTGGTGGGAGGGGAGGAACAACCAGATCACTTCGTCCTCCATTCTCTCTTGCGAGGAACGCTCAGGAGGTCTCTGGTAGAGTTACCCTGAGCCAGGATCAGCTTCATCATGGAGGTAAGTTGATCGCTATGCTTTCGCAAAGCAAGAATTTGGGCCTCCAACGTCTGGTTAGTGTGAGATGTCCCATACGTGTGTGTTCCCAATGCCGGTTTTTTTCAACGACAGACGACGTCTTCTATCAACCGCTGCTTCGTCTTCATCTTGTTGATTGTTCCTGTACTAGTCCCATATGTGCGGTGTGTTGGGGTTAGGGACCAGCAACGGGTGTCTGACCCCCGGAGGGGATTATCTGTCCTTCCAATGTTTGTAGACACGGACTCGTCGTGGCTGCGACTCCGCTTCCTTGGCTAGTCTTATTGGAAATCTCCGATGCTTTCTCAGGACTCATATGTTCTGTCAAGCTACCCCTATCTGGCGCGCCAATTATTCCGTCTCAGAGATTCTGGGTTGGCTTAATAAGTTGGTTTGAGTGGAAAAATGTCGAGGTGGGTCGTCTGACTTCTTATGTCGGGTGGTACCTCCCAGTAATCAGTCAACACAATGTAGTAAGAGGGTACTGTAAGTAAGCTTGTATGGAAGGTGGTGTGGGAAGTAGAGAACTACCGGGGGTTTCCCATAGGCGTGTGTGGGCTCTCGGGGTGTACAAGCACAACCAGAAGAGTATGTATGTGTACGTTTGTTCTATTATTTTTTCCATGATGGTGACTCTTGCTATTTATAGCCTGTGGATGAATCAATTGGGTGCCACATGTTCTCTCCCCATTGCTTGGAAGAGTCGGCCGTGATATTGACCTCTATATGGCTGCTAGGATTTCTAGGTAGCGAAACCCTAGTAGCTAGTGGGCTTTAGCGTCTAACAAGCCCGATCTGACATGAGGGTGGACCCGGTTATTTGGGTTCAACCATAAGGGGTTAGGCCCATCAAAATAGTTGATTCACTACCAAAAAATACAGGTTTAGTGTCGGTCAAAAGTGCGGATTAGCGTCGGTCATGGACCGATGCTAAATAATTTAGCATCGGTCAATAAATCGACGCCAGTGTTGGCGATGCTAAATTTTAGTGTCGGTTGTATGGTGACCGACACTAATCTCACACAGACCGACGCTAAATCATCAATTTGACTGAACAGTTGTCTAACCAACCCAGTTTTAGCGTCGATCCCTCAAAACCGACGCTAAGCCCAGTTTTGACCGTTGATTGGTTTAGCGTCGGTTGTATGCTTTAGCGTTAGTTTCCAATTGATGCTAAACCACATAGTGATTTAAATTATGGGTAATTTTACCATCAATTTTGACCGACGCTAAAATAGAACTAAGCGAGACTAAACCATTTCACAGTTCCATTTTTCAAGTGCCAACCTACAAACCATAATTTCATCCATAGAATTTCACGCGAGATATATCGGGTAATACAACCATTACTACCAATCACATAACTTAGACAATAGTCATAACATATATTTTCCACTCTAGAATTATACTAATCATAGTTCTAGTAATACATATCACTAAATTATATAAACATATTTAGGTCAATAACATCACTCGTCATCCTCCGTCCCCCACCCCTCCCCCTCATTACCATTATCATGATCGTCCTCCTCATCTAACATGGCTTTCTGCTTCCCTTTCCCCAGAGAGGATGATCCTAGACTCGCCGATCCAATACTCGCCACTTGTTCCTTCATGCATCAGATCTCATCCGCTAGCTCTGTAGTTTGACCTTCTGCAGGGCAATGTCTGAAGTCGTGAGTGGCAATAGCTGCATTGCTATTCTGGCTGGCTCCACCTCTCCTCCGACTTAGGTGGACCTACAAAAAAAAACAACAAAACATTACAAACTACAGTGTTTGATAACTTTAAATTTCAAATATCATAAAAAGAAAATATGTACCCGAGTAGGTGTTACACCGAAGCCCAATCCTCGAATCCAACCACTATGCTCCTTTGGGTATACACGCCCCAATGCATCATCGGAACAAACCCAAGTCGAGACAGTAGGGTTAGCGACTAACTCCCGAATTTGAGGCTCCACATTGATAAACCATCACATTTTCAAAACCAAACTCTTATTACAATGACAAACTTGAATGAAATGCATGAATTGTCACTTAAAACGTTAGGATCAGTGAATGTCCATGTAACATCCCATGTTTGGTTCTACCCCGGGCTTGGGGGAAGTGTTTAAGTAGACTAAAATAGGGACACAACAACCGTTGTTGAAGGGGTAACGATCGTTGTCGAGACCATGGTAACGGGTGTTATGTGTAAATGTAACGGGCATCTCAGGTGGTGGGTAACATCCGTTACTGAAGGGGTAACGACTGTTGTGATAGGTAGCAAATGGTTTCTTATTTAAGGGCCAGTCCTGTTTGGAGGGAGGAGGTTTTTCTTTTTAGGGTTTTCGTTCGGGAAAGTTGGAAAGGGGAAGAAGGGAGCTAGAGAGATTCATCGATCTGCTCGGGATTAAGGGAGAGGGACTCCAAGAAGGAGGGTCAGCAAAGTTCAATAAGTGGATTCTGCTTCAACTCTCTACTTAATTCCTCCATCGGTTCTTGACCTCTTCTTTCCTCTAAGTTTTAAGGCGGCAAGCCTACCGGTGTTGAGGAACGACTAGGGTAAGTTCGTAGACCACATTGAGGGTTGGTTCAAAGCGGAGGGGCTTACTAGCTAGTTAGGTCAGGGGGATCACGAGCCTTTAATTGGGAGAGCAACAGGGAAGGGAGGTTAGCAGACATATTGAATTAATGGCTGGCGGCTGCAAGAGAGTTAGCCACGAATGTTTTGCTGGTACTGGGAACAGATGGGGAGGAACAAGTGTGTCAACGATGTTACCTCTAGCATAATGGTTGTTGTGAACAACTAGGCAATGGGCTTTATGTTAGGTGTAACGACGGTTGTGTCAAGTGGGAGATGGCCGTTATTATTTTGGAAACGAGCGTTGCAGTAGCATGTTCGTCTGGGAAGTGGGGATAGTTAAGCGGAGGTTGGCAGGGGATTGACTTATGAGGACTTGTGGGTGCCGGTTTTATTCTTGGGATTAGTGTTCGTGCACGAGAATAATCTAACAAAGAAGGGAAAAGCCAGGAATTTAAGGAAGTAGCAAGTGTTTGTGCGACGATCAAAGAAAAGAGAGCAAAGAGCAACAACTTAAGACAACTACTACCTCGATGGTGGTGGCGGCCAGTTAGGAAACTGGGAACGGAGTCTGGCTTGCATCCACTCCCAATGGGACTCCCAACGAGCCTCCATCTTGGTGGGCTGGAGTGAAAGGCGATCGATAGCTGCTAAGATTCTTGTGTTCTTTAGGCTTGACTTCGGGGACTCCTACTGGCCACCGGTGACCCTGACTCAGACTCCACCTCTTTCGAACCTTCATGGGCTCGGGTCGCCGAGGTATCAACCATCACCATCACCCCCTAGTGGTATCTCTTCACTAGCAGCTTCATAGACAGAAGTGTAGAGGAACCCACCGAGACGGGAGGGTGTCTCCTCACCTGATCAAAGAAGCCCAGATGGCTGATTTACGCTGTAGGACAGGTGATGCTGCAGTTTTAGCGGTATCAAATAACTAATCTACCAAGGTAGACTAGATCGTATTCCACGGGCCTTCTAATGATTGACTACTCAAATAAGCTAGCAAATTACTCAAATTAAACACTTCATGCGTGGTGTGAGTTCCACGACTTCTAGACTAAGATGCAAGAAAATTAAAATGAAATTGAAAGACAGAAAGATTGGATGGTTCAGACAGACAGACGACAGACAAGCTTAGATTTCGAATCCCCCTTAGATCACCAAGGCAACAGCAATCAACAGATCAGCGGATTTCAATTCTCGTTCAATCAATTTCTATACACCACCATAACTCATGAGCCTTAGGTTTAAGACTGGCGAACGTTCGCTCTATCCGATCTAACTACCAAGATTAATTAGTCGCCCGGGTACGGTCGCCTCTCGCAATGACTTAACTTAACTGGTTCAATTACTAATGACTTATGAGTTACTCTTGCAGTGAATTAACCCTAACTGGTTCCTACGAAAGGCACACTCCAATTATAAGGTTCACTGGTTGAATTGATGTTTTAAAGAGAGGCGAGCGTTCGCTTCTATCCTCAACTTAACAAGAATCTAAACTAGGTGATCAAGGAAGACAAGTTTAAGCGCCAAAGCAGGGAACTGTCTAACAACTACGTCTGGCGACTAACCCTAGCTTGCAAAAACCTAATCTAGGCGATCAACTAGAAAAGAAACCTAAACAATCAAGAACAAAACAACCATGCAAAGAGAAACTGATTGAACTTTGAATCTAATTACCGCCGATCCGTGACCGCTTTAAAGCCCTAGGTCACTTAGGGTTCATCTAATCTAAACTCCACGAGTTCAGCTATTCATGTTCATAACAAAAGAATCGAATACAGAAACAGAGTTCATCATACATAGGAAGAACAGATAAGAACTGAAAAACCTAATTCTGATGACTCTGGCAAAGCTTCGCTCTCCGGTAATCTTCAATCCTTGCTCCGAGTCTCCGAGGTGAAGGGATGGCGTCACGATCTCTTCCTGGCTCTTCGAACTCTAAAACTCTATCCCAAACTCGTGAGAATTCTGAGAATTATGTGAATTATGAGGTATCTCTTATTTTGGGCCGCCGGTTAAGTATTTATACTTAACCCTAACACTACCGATTTTGCCTGATATTTTCGCCGAAAATATTGAAGGATTTTCGGCGAAAATCCCTTTGTAAATAGATGGTCCGCCGGCTGCTTTTCTCCTGTGATTTTCAGATCAATTGTTCTCGGTGAAAACTTAGGGTTTTCGCCGAAAACTTCCTTTGATAAGCATCAGTCGATTTGTGCTAGGGTTTTCGCCGAAAACACTAAGGGATTTTCGGCGAAAACTTTAGTGTAAACCGGGGCAGACTTTTGTTTGACTTGATTGACTCCTTGGATCTATTCCGGTGTGATTCCTTGAGGTTCCAATGCCTTAGACACGTCCTTGGCTACTTTATTAGACGGTAAAAACCCGTGCTAACATAAAAACACTAGAAAACCATCAAATAGACCCAAAACGGGCCAAGGTAACACAAATGGCACGAGATAGGGCAATTGATTGAATATTCGTTATTCTACCCTAAAAACCATGTCTTAAGCAAGGAAATGTCGCTTAAATGAGGCTGATAATCACGTCAAATCGAGTGTCATCAATAGGTTTATAAAAAAACTACTAAGCTGGAAGCTAAGCAGATCCTATTCCATGGATCTTCTAATAATCGTCTACTCAAACGTAAAGGCAAATTACTCAGGTTTAACACGTTGTGCGCTGTGTGAGTTCCACGACTTCTATTCTAGAAAATGCAAGCAAATTAAAAACTAAATTGAAAGACAAATTGGAAGATTGGTTGACTTAGCAAAGACGACAGACAAGCTTAGACTTCGAATCCCCTTTAGTTCACTAGAGCATTGGCAATCAACAGACCAGTGGATTTCAATTCTCGTTCAATCAATTATAAGACACCACCATAACTCCTGGCCTTAGGTTTAAGATTGGCGAACGTTCGCTCTATCCGATCTAGCTACCAAGATTAATTAACCGCACGAGTACGGTCGCTTCTTGCGACGACTGAACTAACTGGTGGAATTACTAACGATTTATGAGTTACTCTTGGAGTGGATTAACCCTAACTGGTTCCTACGAAAGGCACACTCCAATGAATATGTTAATTGTTGATTTGGTGTTTTAAAGTGAGGCGAGCGTTCGCTTCTATCCTCAGCTTAACAAGAATCTAATCTAGGTGATCAAGCTAGACAAGAAACATAAACAATGAAGAACAAATCAAACATGAAAGAGAAACTGATTGAACTTTGAATCTAATCACCGCCGATCCGTGACCGCTTTAAAGCCCTGGGTCACTTAGGGTTCATCTAGTCTAAGGTCTACGAGTTTAGCTACTCATGTTCATAACGAAAGAATCAAAGACAAAAACAGAGTTCATCATGAAAAGGAAGAACAGATAGAAACTGTAAAACCTAATTAAGACGACTCTGGCAAAGCTTCGCTCTCTGGTAATATTCAATCCTAGCTCCGAGTCTCCGAGGTAAGGGATGGTGTCACGGTCTCTTCCTGGCTCTTAGAACTCTCAAACTATGCTCTCTCGAACTCCTTAGGTCTTGAACTCGTGAAAGTTCTATTATGAAAAGTATTTTTTTGTTTTTAGCCACCGGTTAAGTATTTATACTTAACCTATCAGCGTCGTATTTGTCCTGGATTTTTCGGCGAAAACTTTAGGAGTTTTCGCCGAAAACTTCTTCGAAAATTGCTGGCTTCCATCGACTGATCTCCTGTGAGTTTATTGTTTAGAGTTTTCTGCGAGAACCTCAGGTCTTTTGACTTGATTGACTCCTTGGATCAATTCTCGTGCAGTTCTTTGAGGTTCAAAT
This sequence comes from Linum lewisii, assembly GCA_034768395.1. Classification (NCBI taxonomy): domain Eukaryota; kingdom Viridiplantae; phylum Streptophyta; class Magnoliopsida; order Malpighiales; family Linaceae; genus Linum; species Linum lewisii. The sequence goes on along the minus strand of CM068298.1, from coordinate 47,899,527 downwards.
GCCTTAGACACGTCCTTGGTTACATTATTTGACGGCAAAAACCTGTGCTATCACGGAAACACTAGAAAACAATCAAATAGATCCGAAACGGGACAAAGTAACACAAATGGCACGAGATAGAGTAGTTGAGTGAATATTCGCTATTCTACCCTAAAAACCATATCTTAAGCCAAGAAATGTCGCTTAAATGAGGCTGATAATCACGTCAAATTGAGTGTCATCAATGACCCAGGAAGCGCGCGATGCACGTCACATAGGCACCAGATGACAACCGAGATCGGGTCACGTAGTGCTGGAACGTGTCAGCCAACAACGCCCCATGGTGAAGTGGCACGCCCTCCAACATGGAGCTGATCAGGGCTAACTCTTTTAGTGTCACCGCACCAGAACTCTCATATCGCCCAGATATAGAGTGGGCGATCAGGTAGTGCACGAACCGGTACACTTGATCCTTGAACATGGTGGCCTTGCTAGTGGCTACAAGGTAAGTACAATTTAAGCTTTTGCCAAGGTTTGAAAAAATCAAGAAAACAAGGAACGACTAGTGGATGACTTACCAGGTACGAAAGGACAAGGATCGTGAGCCAGAACTCACTACACCGGTGCCAGAATCCTCGTCGGATCAAAGAATTGCAGGTCCTCGAACCAGTTGGTCTCGAGTTCATCGTCGGTGTAGAAACCGCATACAATCGCTAATTGTTAATGGAGAGATCACCATGCATGCCTCCGAGGTGGAAGACAAGATCCACGGTGTTGTGGGGTGGTCAAGTCCACCTGAACGGTGGCCATGAACTTGTGAGTTAGAACCTCGATGGCACGCTCACTAACGGAGAAAAGTCGAGTGGCTTTACCCTGCTGCAAGAGGTCTTCGACTTCCCTCTGCCAACTCACAAGAGGATTTGCTGCTATACTAAACCAATCTGGAACTTCGATGGACTTGGGATGCATGTGGAAAATCCGAGCTAGTCGGTCTCGCTGGTCACGACTTGGCAGCACCAAGTAGAGATAGGCGGCTTCCTCAGTGGCAACGGTCATAGCCGCCTCTTGTCGGGCGAAGAGTTTGGTAACATTGCTTTCCTGCTCGTTCTCTTTGGATCGTGCTCTTCGACCCCTTTTAGATGCACGAGAATAATGAGATGAACCAGCCTCGTCAACCATCTGCAACAAGGAAAACAACAAAGATTAAGGCTCGAGTTAAGAATCATTAGCAAAGGAAAGTAGAGCTCAACAACATACCAAGGATTGTAATCGGGTAGTAACGGGCGTTACGTAGGAGGTAACGACCGTTACCAGGGAAGAGGTAACAGGCGTTACCTATGGCATAACAGGCATTGTCAAGGGCGGAACAACGGCTGTTACTATATAGGTAACTGGCATTGTATTCATGCTAAAGATGAACCGTCGGGACCCCAAACCCAGCAATGCACAGTTCTTCAATTTTCTTTGGGGGCTAGGCTTTTGGGACTTAGCATTCAAGGGTCTAAAGCTTCGGTGAGCGGGGAGCATCAGACAACTTCAAGAGGGGAGGGAATGAGTAAACTTACCATTTTGGGAGAAGATTGATCGGCGAGATGGACTCTGTTGGTATACTGCACGAAATGGATCACCCACGTTTTAGAAAATCATAGTCATCGGATGATTGAGATTGGGACAGTCAAAGACGGATGAAGAGGGACTTACCAGGAGTGATGGGAGTTTTGGAAGAAAGGAAGAGGTTCCGTGCGTAAAGGATAAGGGAGAAAGAGAAGAAAGGGGGAATTTAAGCCATTCGGAAACAAAGGGGGGTAATGGCCGTTACCAAAAGGGTAACAGGCGTTACCAGGTTTAGAAAATGACCATTATAACCCTTGTAATGGGCGTCACCAGGGAAAAGGTAACAGGCGTTATGCTCGGCATGACGGACGTAGCAGGCCTTGTTCATCAGGTTTGGTTTTCAGGGCTGGTTTAGTGGGGTTGGCTTCCAAGGCTGGTTCAATAGGTTTGGTTTTCAGGGTTGGTTCAGTAAGGTTGGCTTCCAGGGTTGGTTCAGTGGGGTTGGTTTTTAGGGCTGGTTCAGCGAGGTTGGCTTTCAGGGTTGGTTCAGCAGGTTTGGTTTTCATGGCTGGTTTAGCGGGGTTCGCTTCCAGGGCTCGTTCAACATGTTTGGTTTTCAAGGCTGGTTCAACGGGGTTGGCTTTCAGGGTTGGTTCAACAGGTTTGGTTTTCAAGGTTGGTTCAGCGGGGTTGGCTTCTAGAGTTGGTTCAACAGGTTTGGTTTCAGGGTTGGTTCAGCATGTTTGGTTTTTAGGGCGGGTTCAATAGGTTTGGTTTTCAGGGCTGGTTCAGTGAGGGTAGCTTTTAGGGTTGGTTCAACATGTTTGGTTTTCAGCGCTGGTGCAGCAAGTTTGGTTTCAGGGTTGGTTCAGCAGGTTTGGCTTCAGGGTCGGTTTTCCAATTCAGCGAGTTTAGTTCGCGGGGTTGGTGCTTTGGTTCTTCAAGTTCGTGGTACTCTAAACCGAATTAAGTAGTGTGGGTAGGGCTCCCAAAGGAGGGGTTTGTAGGTTTGGAAAGGCTCTGGAAGGTAGCCTTGGTGCTAAAATTAGGGTCAGTTCTAGGTCAAGGGTTTGGCTAGCAAAAGGTCAGCTGAGTAAGGTGTAAGCAGTGACGTTCTTCACATCGTAAGGTGAAACCCCTAGTCAGGAGGGAAGGGGGAATTGAAGGTTAAGTTTCGGGATGAAACCTATTTAAAGGGGCATAGAGTTGTACCATTACATGTTCAGTTCTACCCCAAGCTTGGGGGTAGTGTTTGAGTAGACCAAAACAGGGACATAACCACTGTTGTTGAAGGGGTAATGGTCGTTGTCGAGACCATGTAACGGGCGTTATGTGTACATGTAACAGGCGTCTCAGGTGGTGGGTAATGGTCGGTAGCAGATGGTTTCCTACTTAAAGGTTAGTCATGTCTGGAGGGAGGAGGTTTTTTTAGGGTTTTCATTCAAGAAAGTTGGAAAGGGGAAGAAGGGAGCCAGAGAGATTCGCCAACCCGCTCGGGATTAAGGGAGCGGGACTCCAAGAAGGAGGCTTAGCTAAGTTTGGTAAGTGGATTTTGCTTCAACTCTTCTACTCAATTCCTCTATCAGTTCTTGACCTCTTCTTTCCTCTATTCGCTGGTTGAGCGAGGTTACCTTGGAATCAGAATTCTGGAAGAGCGGATTGGAATGCAGTTCGAGTAGGATCTTCGTTGACTTGAGGTGAGGGGTTTTACAGTTTAAAGACACCTCAAGCTTGAGGGTTTAATTCGGTAAGGGTTCATGGATTTGGTTTTGGGTTCTGGCTGTTGTTTGTCCTTGGGACGGGTTTGTATTTAAGTCTAACTACTAGACGTCTAGATGAGATAAGGGTTAAAGGGTAACTAATAACTAATTCAGACTTCAGTTCTGGCTAAGGCCAAAGGCCGGGATAGGAGATAGTTGGGGATTACTGCCCCACCATTAATAGGCTAGTATAGGATTTCAGTTTTGGTGGCCCACGCATGGATTTCGTAATCCTCTAGGTAACTAAAAAGGTAAAGGTTCCGGTGGTTCGTATATTAATGACTATCCAGGGAGGTCCTTAGAGGTCGAGTGGTCCTTGAGACCAGAATTTACTAGAACTTTAGGCTAGGGGCTGCTAGGTACTTCTAACGATTGACTTGAAGGTGGTGATCACTTGTCGGTACGTTAAGGATTGTCGGGATTATCTGTAAGACGAGGTTCTTGTTTAGCATAGCTTGAGCTTGCGAATTGGTCACTCAGTGATTATCACTAACCCTCTTCTTTCTATTTACTCTTTGGTGGTTTCTAGATGGGTTTTCAGGTTGTGGAGCTGGAGCTGGAGAATGAGCTGGCATGATCCTTGGGGATGTTTTATTGGGTTTATTGTATTTGAATTTAGTCATGTGTTAGTTTATTTTATTGTTCTTGAACGATATTGTTTGCGCCTTTCGGCTTTGTAATGATTAATTAAGGGTTCTTCAGTTATTTCTGTTATGGCTTCCGCTTTTATGATTGTTTTTTTGTTAATGTATGGTTATTTGGGTTAGTAACCCCTGGGTCGAGTATTGCATGGGTTGAACCAGTAGTTCAGTCGGGTCTTCTAGGGTGGGGTATTACAGTGCCATCCTTCTTCTCGTGAGTGATGGCATACAACTTCCCTCTCATGGGAACACGTCCACTCCTTTCAAGCGCCTACATGTGCACGATTAAAGTTTAATTTCTTTTCAAACAATTTAACAAAATAAGATGACTTTGAAATGAATTTTTACCAACTCTACTCCTCGGACTCGCAACTTCTTCGACCTACCAGTGTGGGGTGATTTGTATATCGCCCTCCACTCAGAGTTTAGCCGAGACAGCGCCTGAAAATTGATATTTTTTTTCAAAACTAGTGTCGAAATCACTAATTCCATTTAATGTATTATGTGTATTCATATACTAACGAATGTTAGCGTTACATGCCTACATATCTTCCTCAGCCTCAAATCCACAAACTACGCCCACATAGGCTCATAAATCTTGGTTGGTCTGTGTTAAATTGCCCACTATCTCGGCGGCACCACAAACTCATTGGGGTCATATTCTTGAGTATCCCTTGTTACGTCCTCCTTCCTTTTCTTCTTGTATGGTGCCGTCACATAATTGCTCCACAACCGCGTTTAATGACCCCACTTCTTTCTATATCAGACATGATAAGGAAATTCCTATATCAGACATGATATAGGAAATTCCTATATCAGACATGATATAGGAAAGAGTTTTATCCCTCGACGACTGAGGATAAATGATACATTTTTACATCGAATTCATTTTACATTTAGTATTAATCAAGTTAATTGGTTGAAAGTTAATAATATCATAACTGACCCACCCATATATTATCTTTCATTGTTGCCTTCTGTTGGTGTAATACATTCGACCACTGCTCATACACAATCGAGAGAAGTTTGGGGTCATTAGCGAGCTGACCCGTAAACTGTCCCAAGATAGCAGTTGGACCAATTTCTATCGGTCTTGTGACACCCCATGGAATGACAACCTTCTTCCCAGGGGGGAGGCTAATAATCTGATTACTTGGAATGCAGATCGGGCTCCTTACTCCTTGCGCATCAATGAGCTCAACCTCATGCTTATCTGCACGAGCCCGAGGAGGCATGTCTGCATAAGAAAAGGGACCAGTTAAGTCAAATATACAAAGATTTGTCATAGAAAAATTTGACTAAACCAAATGAACTCAATATTTTACCAAACCCTAATTGAACCCTGCAGTTATGCCAAGCCTAGCTAGGGGTAGAATACTCGAATAAGCTGACAACTCTTGATTTCCAAGCATTTCACACTCGCTAAACCATTTTGCTGTAAGCAATGCTAAAGCATCCTTTTTTTTGTAGTGATTGTTGTGAGGCATCCCGTGAAAACCTGTACTTCCTTCACTATTTTTGGTGGTAGGTGATGACACTAGAAATATCATATTTATCAACCCCAATTAAGGGACACTCCATTGTCTGAAACACATTTTAGGGGTAGTTTAGTAGAATTTTATTCATTAACGCTATCTCTTACTAATTTGGTTACATTGGCCCGTTTCAGGTCTATTTGATGTGTATTCTTGTGTCTATGTTAGTACACAGGTCTATGAAGTCAAAAAATAGCCATCAGGAGTGTTCGAGATGCAATGGAGCCTCAAGATAGAACTTGGGATCATCAGAGAAGTTAGACGATCAAAGAAATCACTCACAGCTGCCAAAGAAGAACAATTTCGGTGAAATGTATAAAGTTCTTGCCAAAAACCTTTTGAAGATTAATCAGAAGATCCATCGCAGAAATCAGAGAAATGTTTATGAAGAAAATTTGGGCGAAAACTCCAATCTTTTCGCCTAAATGTTTGTAAACAAAAGGTTGAATTTCCAGCGTTGAAGATTGGAGAAAATATTGTAAAGAACATTTCACCAAAAATGTTGAAATCCTCGGCAAAAACTTTGTGAAGAGAGGGAAAAAATATGGCGTTGGAGTTTTTGAAAAATATTACAAAGAAGTTTTCACCAATAACTTCTCAATGTTTTCGGCGAAAACTTTGGCTATTCCGGGTCATAATTGGACAAGTCCCTATTTAAGCAGCCTTTCATCCCTAACTGTGGAGGACTTCGGTTTTTCAGACTTTCCGTACATAAAAAGAGATAGGTTAGAATATTTATGGAGTTCCTGGCGAGATTACTTGATAATCTTTTCATCCCGAAGGTGTGCGGAGCTAGGAGTTGAAGATTTCTCGAGATCAAAGCTTCACGGAACTGTCAAATTAGATTTTTTAGGATTTCTCGATTCTTCCTTTCTGAGATGAATTCTATGATATTTTTTTATTTTCTTATTTCGAATATGAGTAGCTAAACCTGTTGAGTTTAGACTAGATGAACCCTAAGTGATCCGGGGCTTTAAAGCGGTCATGGATTGGTGGTAATTAGATTTTAATAAAGACTATTATTTCTCATAATTGATTTGTTCTTCGTTTATGTTTCTTTTCTAGCTTGATCACCTAGATTAGATTCTCGTTAAGATAAGGATAGTTGGCGAACGTTTGCCTTGTTTTAGAACGTCAAATCAATTAATTAACCTATTCAATGGAATCATTCCTCTAGTATGAACTGTTTAGGGTTAATCCGTTTCAAGAATAGCTCATAGAATCAATTCAGGTGCACCAGTCAGTTATCCGTTGCAGAAGCGAATGCATAGACAGATAATCGATCTCGGTAGCTAGTTCAATAGTAGCAAATGTTCGTGGACTTAGACCTAAGGGTAATGAGCTATGACGGTGTTTAAGAATTGAATGAATTAGGATTGAAAAGTCGCTGGTTTTGTGATCATCAATGCCTTGGTAATCTTAGGGGGATTCGAGTCTGAGCTTTTGTCTGCCAATTGAAACAAACCTAAATCAATCAATCTGTTGCTTAATTCATTTTCATTTTCCTTATATAATAGTTTAGAAAGTCATGGAACTCACACCACGCAATTTGATTAAAACCAAATATTTGTTAACTTCTTTGAGTAAATGATTAGTAGAAACCCGAGAAATACGCTCTATCCTACTCTAGTAGGTTAGTTATTTGATACCCTATTTTGCAGCTTATTAGTAGGGTTTTTAAGATCAACTCGATTCTCTTAGAGTTTGCTATTTGGCATGTGATTTGGAATCCCATAATTTTGCCCCACGATGCGCCGAACACACACTTAGTACGATTTAGCCTCAGATTATGCTTCTTCAGTGTCTCGAAGGTCTCTTTTCGATATTTCAGGTGGTCTTGTACCCTGACACTTTTGGCCAGCGGGTCATCTACGTACGCATCCATGTTACGACCAATATGATCTTGGATTACTCTATCGACCCGCTGATATGTGCCCCAATGTTCTTTAAGCAGAATGGCATGACCGTATAGCAGAAATTTCCCAATGGCGTCATGAATGCCATTTTCTCTTGATCTTCTTTGGCTAGTTGGATTCGATGGTATCTCAAAAACATGTCAAGGAAGGACAAAAATTCATGATTTGAGGTGGCATCCACCAACTAATTGATGTTGGGGAGCTAATAAGGATCTTTCAGGCATGCGTCGTTGAGGCTGGTAAAGTCTATGCACATTCGCCATTGTCCGCTTGCCTTCTTTACCAACACGACATTATCCAGCCACTCCTGGTATTGGACCTCCCTTATGAATCCTGCTTTCTTCATTTTTCTGATCTCTGTATCCATAACTTCCTTTCTAGCCCATGCTACGCGGCGTCGATTTGTTTTCCCGGTTTGGATCCATGGGTTACAACTAAGTGGTGTTCCATGACCCAGGCATCCAAACCAAGCATATCTTGTGACAACCAAGCAAACAGTTCAACATATCCTCTGATGAGTGCGATCAGATCTTTTTTTAACTCTGGTGCGGCGTAAGTGGATAGTCGTATGACCTTTGAGGGATCTCTTGGATCCAAACGAATCTCTTCATCCACTTCCTCCTGCTCTAGGCGTTCGATCTCGAATTCTCTTGTATCTACCACGAAGCATGCTTCCTTTCTTTTGAGTGCTACGTCGTAGCACCTGTGTATGAGCATAGGGTTACCTCGGACGACTCCTACTCCTCCTACTATTGGGAATTTCATGGCTTGGTGTACGGGGGAAGAAATAGCTTCAAATTCTGTCAGACCTGATCATCTGAGTATGATGTTGTACACTGATTCCCTTTTGGTAATATGGAATTTGATCTCTTTTGTTACCTGGTGCTCTTCATCCCCAATGGTTAGGTCGAGAATGATAATTCCTAACACGGGAAACGTCGTTTCCAGCAAAACCTCCTAGTGTGGTGTTAGTCTGTCTGAGCATAGCCAGATCCAGTCCTAGCTTCTCGAAGACGTCTTCCGCCATTATGTCCACCAAATTTCCCTTATCAACGAGGACTCTTTGAACCCAGAGTTTGTTGATCTCTAAACGAATCACCATTGCTTCCGTGCTCAGGCCTCCTACCTGTTTAAAGTCCAAACCATTTAAGCCTATTTGGGTGGACGCCCTTACTTCATTGACTAGTGAGCATTTGCCCACTACCATGGAGCTTTTCACAATATCGTCGGCTTTTCCTCTATGGATAATGGAGATCGTTCCCTTGAATTTATTCTTTCCATTTTCGTCACCATTATCATTGGGTGCACCAATTCTGTTGAAGACGTTTCCCTTTTTCTCACCTGACTCTTCGTCGGCGTTCCTGAGGCGGTCATCCTCTTTGTCAACATTGTCTCTGGGTCTTGCCGTTGCTCTAGGGTCGTCATTAGCCCTATTTTACAGAATGTACTACCTTAGCTTTCCTTTCTCCAAGTGTATTTCAATCTCAATCTTTAATTCTCGATAATCGCCTGCCCAATGTCTAAGCTATCTATGGAACTCGCAGTATTTTGAGGAGTCTCTCTTCTTCTGTCCGCCCTTCAAGGGTTCATGCCAACAGATGTCATACTTCTTTTGAACCATAAGGGCAAGCAGTTTGCGCCTGTGATGACACTCGATTTGACGTTATTTTCAGCCCCATTTAAGCGACATTTCATGCCCCTTTGATGCCATTTTGATGAGTATTTGGTGAAAATGTGTTTATTATGTAATCTTAGGCTCCTAGTGAGTACAATGTCCATTTCTTAGCTATTTTTACCCTTTTTTTGAGCTTTTATGTTGAGCCCCCAAGTTACCACATTATAGAGGACTCTCTCACGAGTCCAGTGCTTCAAGCGGGGACCAAATCGGAGTTCAAACGGCGCGGGAATCATCGAAACAAGTTGGAGTTCTATCCAGGAGCTTTTAACTAATATTTTTGGCGAAAACTTCTTTGAAAACCACGGCAGAAATCCTAATTTTCGGCCTTTTCCAACTTGTAAAGGGTTTCTAGGGTTATATATAGACTTTTTGAAGCCAGATTGAATATACACAAATTTCGGCTGATTAGCCACGACTTAGAGAGGATTAGATAGAGTTGAGAGCCTCCTCGGAGAGCTCGGAGCTAGGAGTTGAAGATCCAGGAGATTGAAGCTTCGCCGGGGTCGTCAGAATTAGGTTTTTCAGTTCTTATCTGTTCTTCCTTTGTATGATGATCTTCTTTGTTGTCTTTGATTCTTCTGTTATCATTATGAGTAGCTAAACTCGTAGAGCTTTAGATTAGATGAACCCTAAGTGACCCAGGGCTTTAAAGCGGTCACGGATCGGCGGTGATTAGATTCAAAGTTCATTCAGTTTTCTCTTGCATGGTTGTTTTGTGCTTAATTGTTTTACTGTGTTTCTCGTCTAGTTGACGCCTAGATTAGTTTCGTTGTTCTTGTGTTTCTCTTCTAGTTGTTCGCCTAGATTAGGTTTGTGCAAGTTAGGGTTAGTCACCAGACAGCTTCCTTGCTTTGGCGCATAAACTTATCTTCCTTGATCACCTAGTTTAGATTCTTGTTAAGCTGAGGATAGTAGCGAACATTCGTCTCACTTTAGAACATCAATTCAAACAATTAACCTAATCAATGGAGTGTGCCTTTCATAGGAACCATTTAGGGTTAATCCGCTTCAAGAGTAACTCATAAATCATTATTAATTGCACCAGTTAGTTTTGTCGTCGCAAGAAGCGACCATACTCGGGCGGCTAATTAATCTTGGTAGTTAGATCGGATAGAGCCAACGTTCGCCAGTCTTAAACCTAAGGGTCAGGAGTTATGGTGGTGTATAGAAACCGATTGAATGAGAATTGAAAACCGCTGGTCTTGTGATTGTCGTTGCCTTGGTGATCTAAGGGGGATTCGAAGTCTAAGCTCATCTATCTTCCTGTTAGTCAACCTTTTTAATCTTTCTGTCTTTTATTTTTCTTGTTTATTAGATTAGAAGTCGTGGAACTCACACCATGCACAACGTGTTTAAACCTGAGTAATTTGCCAACATATTTGAGTAGACAAGAAGAAGAGACATCGAGTAGAATGCGATCTAGTCTACCTTGGTAGATTAGTTATTTGATATCGCTAAAACTGCAGCATCAGCCTGTAACACCCATACTGAACTGACCTGGGTAAACCCATGGTTGAACCGATATGGGTATTACTCAGAAGAACATAAATGAAAATGAGCGAAAAATCCAATAAAAGGAGAATGCAATAACTCTTATTAAATGTTCAAAACCAAAAGAGGCCTCCATTAATAAACCGATAAAATCCGATGAACAACAATTCAAAACCAACATCCCAAAAGAGGGTATAAAACTCCCAAATACAAGTGTCAACTGAAACTGAAATAAATAATAAAAATGTCAACTCCGAGTGGCCTGTCGATCTTCACCTCATATCTTCTCTCAACAGACTTCCCGAACCCGACAGAAGCACCTCTCCAACACCTCACAACTAGCCACGAGAACCTGAAAGGGAAAGAGGGGGGAATCAGTTTCCTATTGAAACTGAGTGAACCCACTGGGCCTAACTATGTGTTGTCCTAAACCAAAGGAGCGGTTCCAAACTCCACACAACACATCGACAGAGGAACCAACCCCTTTCTCTAAAAAAAAAGGAACCAACCCAACCTTAATCCTGATTTTAATTCTCTAAAGCAGTCTATGTGATCAAGTAGGTTCAGTTCACATTTCTCATTCACAATTGATAAAATATAAGCAAAAGTATAAGCGACAACAACAATTACACATCCGAGCACATATCTCAACACCATTCATAGTCACCACAATCACGCACTCATTCAAGCACAACAAAGCACAAATCTTTTCTAGGTGAGTTATTAGGTGTCATAAGGAGTTTATCCTGCATCACCCTTGTCGTGCCAACGCACCTCTCTCACTTGAAGAGGTCCAAAGACGCATCCTCTCCCTTGAAGGATACAATGAGACCTTTCCCTTGAACAAATTTAATAAGACTCAACAAACAAAATTACGCCTTTCCTTTGAAGACGTGACCGCACCTCTCTCCCCTGGAGAGGCACTTAGCATCCATAGTGCAGTTTAGGGGGCAGTGCAGGCTCCTTCAGTTTCTATCTTTCAAATTCTCAAACATTCACATCAAGATCACAACCTCTGATAATTCACACTTTCCACACATCACATCTTTCCACCAATTCTCACATCCAGAACATTCACATTTCACATCTCAATCACATCAAGCACTACAACAAAAAAGCCATTTAACGGCGTCAGAAATGAACTTTAATAGCGGTCAACGCCGGTGTTAAATTATTTTAACCGCGGCCCCATGCCGTTGTTAAATTGTCAAATGCTAAACTAATTTAACATCGGTATACTTGGCTGCGGTTAAACCAAAGAGCCGTTGTTAGTTTATAGGAATTTAACAGCGGCTTCTTGTCCGCTCTTAAACCAAATAGACCCACTGTTAAATTATTGTCCGGCGACACCCAACCATTATACTTGATGTGATCATATTTAGTGCATTTTAAGTCTTTGATTAGCCTAAGGTCCCATGTTTGATCTCATTTTGCTATGATTTATATGCTTTTATTGAAGTTTTATGCAAAGTGCCCTTTTGTTGCCCGGTTGCTACTTGAGGCCAATTCTATGCCTACTGAAGTTGTTTTCCTTGCATTTTCAGGTTTTAGCATTGTTGTAATGGTGACAAGGAGCACGTAGGATCAAACGGGAGGTCAATCGGAGCTAGGACGGGGGAGATATGGCCGTTGCAAAATCGGGAAAAGTGCACAGCATTTCTTAAGGAGTTTTCGGCGAGAACTCTAAGTTCTCGACCGAAAACCTTAAGCAGAAGGCGGACTTCCGATTTGTGAAGAAATTTTTGGCGAAAACTCAGGGAAGTTTTTGCCGAAAATATTAGAAGGAATTGAAGAGAGCTGCCAGTGTTTTCAAAGAGATTTTCGGCGAAAATCCTACACAATTTTCGCCGAAAATTCTAACTATTTCCAGCAGTATTTAAAGGGTGAAGCCTGCGAAAATAGGGACAACAATTCATTTATTCAGATTTCACACTTCATCAAAACCCTTTTCTCTCAACTTCTCAAATACTTTCTCCTCATCTCCAATCCACAACCCTAGAGCAAGGTGCAAATCAAATTAGAGGAGCTTGGATTCAAGTCCACAACCTTGGAAGAGGAGCTTGCAAGAGGAGGATTGCCATGGTGTTCTTGGTGATCATCTTTCTTTCTCTTTCCTTCATTTCCTTCGCCATGTGTGGCTGATTTCTTAGGTTTCCTTGGATTGATAGATTAGTTGTGCTAGGATAGAGGTTGATTGTACAAATTTGCCATGATTGATCTTGGATTGTAAGAAGATGATCTCTAGACTTGTTGTTAATTCCATTGATGGCTATGGCTTGATTGGTCTATTATTTGTGATGTAATGCATGAGAGTGCTTAGATTACATGGATTGTAGGTCTAGGGATTGAAGGGAGTGTGTTCTAAGATATTAGATCATCTCAATTCAACCATAGTTGCATGATTTCTCACTTGTGCATTTTATCGAACACTTGGCGTGCATTAGGTTTTTCATTCAATTGAACTTTGATTAGTCTTTTGATGATTCTCTTAGTGTTAGGACATTGACATGAGAGTGTGGTGTCTAGCGTAGTGGTCATAGAGTCATAGGAGAGGGTTTTATAGCTTGGCATTTCATCAAACACCTTTAATGCATCCTTAGTCACTTAGCTTGAGAGCGAGAGCCTAGGTTGAGTGGTTCTAGGATAGGGACTTAGTGCGACGAGAGTGCATTGAGTCTATAGAAGGGATTTTCATGGTCATTCGATTGCAACCTCGATCATGTTTGGCTTGTTTGTGCTTTTGTTCCTCTTGAGCATGATGAACCTATCTTTCCAAGTGAGCCTCCTTTACCTTTGATTTGCACCGTTTTGTTTTGCTTTCTTATTTAATTTCCTTTATGCTTTTGTTTCTTTTTCAAACTATAACTCATTTTAAATGAATAGATCGTCCATGAACCATGTGAGTATTAGCCATTGAGAGAGCCCTCGTGGAATACGACCTTGTATGTTGTGAGTTAAATCTCGCGCATCAAGTTTTTGGCGCCGTTGCCGGGGACCTTTCTCAATCCTTTGAAAGCATTTAGTAGTGGACCGTTCTATTCACTTCCTTCCGTTTTAGTTTTGCTTCTTTGTTATTTCTTTTTGTGGTGTTGTTATCCCGCATTGTTGTACTACTTGGTTGTGTTTGTTGTTCGTGTTTGTAGGTCCCTTATCCACCTATCTAATTCATGGGAGCAAGGTTGCAAGTAAGATGAACTCGTGGAATGGAGGTAATGGTTATGGTACCTATCAAGGGTGGAATCCATCTCCTAACCCATACTATGGTCATCCTATTTCATCCAACTACTACCAAGAAACTTGTGAGGGAGATAGCCAATGGTGGGGTCAAGAACAACAAGCTTCAACACCCATGTGGAATGAGCAATGTCCTTATCCTTCTCCATCCTACCATCAAGTCTCGTCGGAGTATTATCAAGAGGATTTCACAAGTCATGAACAACATTCTCCGCCGCCTTCCATGCTAGAGGAGCTCCTTAAGATGGTTAAAGAAAGCGAGCGTCCTCAAGAGGATTTCACAAAATATGAGCAACCCTCTCAACCTCTTTCTATGCTAGAGGAGCTCTTAAAAATTGTGAAGGAAAGCGAGCGTCCTCGAGAGGAGTTTGTAAGTTATGAGGAACCTTCTCCACCTCTTCCCACGCTTGAGGAAGCTTTGAAGATCGTAGAAGACAATGCGAACCAACTTAATCGCTTAGCTCAAGGCATGACACTCATCAAGGAAGCTCTAGAGGATGAACAACATTCTCCACCTTCCTCCACAATTGAGGAGATGTTGCAAATTGCGGAAGATAATGCGGCCCGGTTGGATCGTTTAACTCAAAGTGTGAAGCTCATCACCGACACCTTTGAACCGGAAGTGCTTGTCATGGAAGAGGAAGAAAGTGAGTCTCCCCAAGAGGAATTCGTGAGTCACGAGAAACCTCTTCCACCTCCTTTCATGCTAGAGATCTTGCAAATTGCGGAGGATAATAAAAACCGAGTTAACCGCTTATCCCAAAGCATAGAGCTCTTCACGAAGATTCTTGAGAATGAATGCCATCTCAATCATGTGGAGCAAGTTTATGATGATGAAGATGACATTTGTGAATCTGAAGAGCTTGACACGGAGGAAGATTTGGTAGTGGAGGAGATTGAAGTGCATGTTTTTCCCATGGAAACACCATGTGACGATGATGTGAGGATAGAAGAATCAAGGAGACTTGAGGATGATGACCCTTTGGAGGAGGTGAGAGATGATTTGGAGACACTTCAAGAAGAGATGACACCGAGAGTGGAGCACGAAAGTGAACAACACCACTCTATTGTGGTCCCACCAAGGATTGTGAGTACTCTTCAATCTTCTTGCTTGATCATGAAGTATTTGTGCCAAGAACCCAAGGAGACATGCATCTCTACCCCTCCTAAGGTAACCGTGGAAGTAGAGCTACCTCTATTTGAACCGGAAGACTCCTTGAGTGGTATCACTGACTTGGAGACGATGGAGTTCAATGGTGGCCCCCTACCATACATTCTTCCTCAAACTCCTAAACTCAATGGTAGAAGGCCATGGCAAGGTAACAATTGGAACTCAAGATTAGCTCATTGGTCATTCTACCATTTGCTTCTATTGCTACTTGGAGCTCAAACTTCATCATGGAAGAAGCTACTTGACATCAAGGAGGTACTAAGTTGGACACCATAACACAGGTATCGTCGAGCTTAAGACGGTAACCAAGCGCTTCTTGGGAGGCACCCCATGTTATCTTTACTTTTATCGCTCTTGTTTGCTCTTTTTAGTTTTTGTCTTGTTTTAACTTTGTGAATAAGGTTTGGCAAGCAATTGGGATCACTCTTCACCAAGGATCATCGTGGAATCCTTTCACTACTATTACGTCCTATGCTCCTCTCTACCAACGCGGTAACTTTGTTCCACCTTACCCTCTCTCTCTTGATCATTGAGAACAATGCTCATGTTAGTCGTAGGGGAGTTGGAGGTTTGGTGTGATTATTTGTCGGTAGAAGTCTAAGGCTATGCTTGATTTGCATGATCTTGATTGTTTCCAAATTCCTCTATTGTAGAATCATTCGGTTCTTGACTTTTTGGTGTTTAATTGACTTCAAGCTTTCACAATGACGTTTAGACTGTTTCACTTAGAACCTATAACCAGCATGTTAGCACTAATATAAAATGAGTCTAGGCCAGAACAGAGATTTTATCACTCTTGTATGTTGGTTGATTGGTTTGATACGTGTTTTTGTACCACTTGATAACACCGGTCTAAGATGATGAAGGCAATCAAAATTTTCACCCCTTTTCCATATTTTTCTTCAACTTTTTGTCCCTCGTGATTGTGGCTTGAGATTAGATAGAATCCAATTCAAAATCTTGTGTTGAAGTTGTAAGGGGCTAAGGATCAAGTGGCTAATATCAAAAGAAAATGTTCAAAAGAAAAGAAAAGCTAAGCTAGGCAAGCTCGGCACCTAAGTGAAGTGTCGGGTTGAGCACTAGCAAAGGCAAAAGACTGTGAGCTAGGCAGGTTCAACACCTAAGTGAAGTGTTGGACCGAGCACTAGTATGCAGTAGAAAAAAAAAAGAAAAAAATGAAAAAAGAAAAGAGAAAGAAAAAAGAAAAAGAGCTCTCAAGTGTAGCCCTTGATCCTAGCCAGAGTTTGTAAAGTGCGGATCTAGAAGCGGATGAAGTCGAGTCGATAGCCACATCATGGTCACTCATCACTCTAAAAAATTCTCCTACCCCGGCCTTATTTGTTCCATCTCCCAAGTTCAAGTCCTTCTAATTAGAGTTGGTGTTGTCGTGGTTGGTTTTTCCGTATCCCAATTAACCACTACTTGAAGTGTGCAGAAAATAGTGAGGTCTAGACTTGTTTGGTTAATGTTCTTGCATGTGTAGGTTAAGTTTGTTCATGGAACAGTTTAAGCCAAATTGTTATCGTTTGAATCTCAATGTAACCGATCTTGTCATTTGTGACTTGGATGTTTTCTAATTTATTTGCTTGAGGACAAGCAAAGCTTAGTCGTAGGGGAATTTGATGTGATCATATTTAGTGCATTTTATGTCTTTGATTAGCCTAAGGATCTCCCATGTTTGATCTCATTTTGCTATGATTTATATGCTTTTATTGAAGTTTTATGCAAAGTGCCCTTTTGTTGCCCGGTTGCTACTTGAGGCCAATTCTATGCCTACTGAAGTTGTTTTCCTTGCATTTTCAGGTTCTAGCATTGTTGTAATGGTGACAAGGAGCACGTAGGATCAAACGGGAGGTCAATCGGAGCTAGGACGGGGGAGATATGGCCGTTGCAAAATCGGGAAAAGTGCACAGCATTTCTTAAGGAGTTTTCGGCGAGAACTCTAAGTTCTCGACCGAAAACCTTAAGCAGAAGGCGGACTTCCGATTTGTGAAGAAATTTTTGGCGAAAACTCAGGGAAGTTTTTGCCGAAAATATTAGAAGGAATTGAAGAGAGCTGCCAGTGTTTTCAAAGAGATTTTCGGCGAAAATCCTACACAATTTTCGCCGAAAATTCTAACTATTTCCAGCAGTATTTAAAGGGTGAAGCTTGCGAAAATAGGGACAACAATTCATTTATTCAGATTTCACACTTCATCAAAACCCTTTTCTCTCAACTTCTCAAATACTTTCTCCTCATCTCCAATCCACAACCCTAGAGCAAGGTGCAAATCAAATTAGAGGAGCTTGGATTCAAGTCCACAACCTTGGAAGAGGAGCTTGCAAGAGGAGGATTGCCATGGTGTTCTTGGTGATCATCTTTCTTTCTCTTTCCTTCATTTCCTTCGCCATGTGTGGCTGATTTCTTAGGTTTCCTTGGATTGATAGATTAGTTGTGCTAGGATAGAGGTTGATTGTACAAATTTGCCATGATTGATCTTGGATTGTAAGAAGATGATCTCTAGACTTGTTGTTAATTCCATTGATGGCTATGGCTTGATTGGTCTATTATTTGTGATGTAATGCATGAGAGTGCTTAGATTACATGGATTGTAGGTCTAGGGATTGAAGGGAGTGTGTTCTAAGAGATTAGATCATCTCAATTCAACCATAGTTGCATGATTTCTCACTTGTGCATTTTATCGAACACTTGGCGTGCATTAGGTTTTTCATTCAATTGAACTTTGATTAGTCTTTTGATGATTCTCTTAGTGTTAGGACATTGACATGAGAGTGTGGTGTCTAGCGTAGTGGTCATAGAGTCATAGGAGAGGGTTTTATAGCTTGGCATTTCATCAAACACCTTTAATGCATCCTTAGTCACTTAGCTTGAGAGCGAAAGCCTAGGTTGAGTGGTTCTAGGATAGGGACTTAGTGCGACGAGAGTGCATTGAGTCTATAGAAGGGATTTTCATGGTCATTCGATTGCAACCTCGATCATGTTTGGCTTGTTTGTGCTTTTGTTCCTCTTGAGCATGATGAACCTATCTTTCCAAGTGAGCCTCATTTACCTTTGATTTGCACCGTTTTGTTTTGCTTTCTTATTTAATTTCCTTTATGCTTTTGTTTCTTTTTCAAACTATAACTCATTTTAAATGAATAGATCGTCCATGAACCGTGTGAGTATTAGCCATTGAGAGAGCCCTCGTGGAATACGACCTTGTATGTTGTGAGTTAAATCTCGCGCATCAAGTTTTTGGCGCCGTTGCCGGGGACCTTTCTCAATCCTTTGAAAGCATTTAGTAGTGGACCGTTCTATTCACTTCCTTCCGTTTTAGTTTTGCTTCTTTGTTATTTCTTTTTGTGGTGTTGTTATCCCGCATTGTTGTACTACTTGGTTGTGTTTGTTGTTCGTGTTTGTAGGTCCCTTATCCACCTATCTAATTCATGGGAGCAAGGTTGCAAGTAAGATGAACTCGTGGAATGGAGGTAATGGTTATGGTACCTATCAAGGGTGGAATCCATCTCCTAACCCATACTATGGTCATCCTATTTCATCCAACTACTACCAAGAAACTTGTGAGGGAGATAGCCAATGGTGGGGTCAAGAACAACAAGCTTAAAACCCCATGTGGAATGAGCAATGTCCTTATCCTTCTCCATCCTACCATCAAGTCTTGTCGGAGTATTATCAAGAGGATTTCACAAGTCATGAACAACATTCTCCGCCACCTTCCATGCTAGAGGAGCTCCTTAAGATGGTTAAAGAAAGCGAGCGTCCTCAAGAGGATTTCACAAAATATGAGCAACCCTCTCAACCTCTTTCTATGCTAGAGGAGCTCTTGAAAATTGTGAAGGAAAGCGAGCGTCCTCGAGAGGAGTTTGTAAGTTATGAGGAACCTTCTCCACCTCTTCCCACGCTTGAGGAAGCTTTGAAGATCGTAGAAGACAATGCGAACCAACTTAATCGCTTAGCTCAAGGCATGACACTCATCAAGGAAGCTCTAGAGGATGAACAACATTCTCCACCTTCCTCCACAATTGAGGAGATGTTGCAAATTGCGGAAGATAATGCGGCCCGGTTGGATCGTTTAACTCAAAGTGTGAAGCTCATCACCGACACCTTTGAACCGGAAGTGCTTGTAATGGAAGAGGAAGAAAGTGAGTCTCCCCAAGAGGAATTCGTGAGTCACGAGAAACCTCTTCCACCTCCTTTCATGCTAGAGATCTTGCAAATTGCGGAGGATAATGAAAACCGAGTTAACCGCTTATCCCAAAGCATAGAGCTCTTCACGAAGATTCTTGAGAATGAATGCCATCTCAATCATGTGGAGCAAGTTTATGATGATGAAGATGACATTTGTGAATCTGAAGAGCTTGACACGGAGGAAGATTTGGTAGTGGAGGAGATTGAAGTGCATGTTTTTCCCATGGAAACACCATGTGACGATGATGTGAGGATAGAAGAATCAAGGAGACTTGAGGATGATGACCCTTTGGAGGAGGTGAGAGATGATTTGGAGACACTTCAAGAAGAGGTGACACCGAGAGTGGAGCACGAAAGTGAACAACACCACTCTATTGTGGTCCCACCAAGGATTGTGAGTACTCTTCAATCTTCTTGCTTGATCATGAAGTATTTGTGCCAAGAACCCAAGGAGACATGCATCTCTACCCCTCCTAAGGTAACCGTGGAAGTAGAGCTACCTCTATTTGAACCGGAAGACTCCTTGAGTGGTATCACTGACTTGGAGACGATGGAGCTCAATGGTGGCCCCCTACCATACATTCTTCCTCAAACTCCTAAACTCAATGGTAGAAGGCCATGGCAAGGTAACAATTGGAACTCAAGATTAGCTCATTGGTCATTCTACCATTTGCTTCTATTGCTACTTGGAGCTCAAACTTCATCATGGAAGAAGCTACTTGACATCAAGGAGGTACTAAGTTGGACACCATAACACAGGTATCGTCGAGCTTAAGACGGTAACCAAGCGCTTCTTGGGAGGCACCCCATGTTATCTTTACTTTTATCGCTCTTGTTTGCTCTTTTTAGTTTTTGTCTTGTTTTAACTTTGTGAATAAGGTTTGGCAAGCAATTGGGATCACTCTTCACCAAGGATCATCGTGGAATCCTTTCACTACTATTACGTCCTATGCTCCTCTCTACCAACGCGGTAACTTTGTTCCACCTTACCCTCTCTCTCTTGATCATTGAGAACAATGCTCATGTTAGTCGTAGGGGAGTTGGAGGTTTGGTGTGATTATTTGTCGGTAGAAGTCTAAGGCTATGCTTGATTTGCATGATCTTGATTGTTTCCAAATTCCTCTATTGTAGAATCATTCGGTTCTTGACTTTTTGGTGTTTAATTGACTTCAAGCTTTCACAATGACGTTTAGACTGTTTCACTTAGAACCTATAACCAGCATGTTAGCACTAATATAAAATGAGTCTAGGCCAGAACAGAGATTTTATCACTCTTGTATGTTGGTTGATTGGTTTGATACGTGTTTTTGTACCACTTGATAACACCGGTCTAAGATGATGAAGGCAATCAAAATTTTCACCCCTTTTCCATATTTTTCTTCAACTTTTTGTCCCTCGTGATTGTGGCTTGAGATTAGATAGAATCCAATTCAAAATCTTGTGTTGAAGTTGTAAGGGGCTAAGGATCAAGTGGCTAATATCAAAAGAAAATGTTCAAAAGAAAAGAAAAGCTAAGCTAGGCAAGCTCGGCACCTAAGTGAAGTGTCGGGTTGAGCACTAGCAAAGGCAAAAGACTGTGAGCTAGGCAGGTTCAACACCTAAGTGAAGTGTTGGACCGAGCACTAGTATGCAGTAGAAAAAAAAAAGAAAAAAATGAAAAAAGAAAAGAGAAAGAAAAAAGAAAAAGAGCTCTCAAGTGTAGCCCTTGATCCTAGCCAGAGTTTGTAAAGTGCGGATCTAGAAGCGGATGAAGTCGAGTCGATAGCCACATCATGGTCACTCATCACTCTAAAAAATTCTCCTACCCCGGCCTTATTTGTTCCATCTCCCAAGTTCAAGTCCTTCTAATTAGAGTTGGTGTTGTCGTGGTTGGTTTTTCCGTATCCCAATTAACCACTACTTGAAGTGTGCAGAAAATAGTGAGGTCTAGACTTGTTTGGTTAATGTTCTTGCATGTGTAGGTTAAGTTTGTTCGTGGAACAGTTTAAGCCAAATTGTTATCGTTTGAATCTCAATGTAACCGATCTTGTCATTTGTGACTTGGATGTTTTCTAATTTATTTGCTTGAGGACAAGCAAAGCTTAGTCGTAGGGGAATTTGATGTGATCATATTTAGTGCATTTTATGTCTTTGATTAGCCTAAGGATCTCCCATGTTTGATCTCATTTTGCTATGATTTATATGCTTTTATTGAAGTTTTATGCAAAGTGCCCTTTTGTTGCCCAGTTGCTACTTTGAGGCCAATTATATGCCTACTGGAGTTGTTTTCCTTGCATTTTCAGGTTTTGGCATTGTTGTACTGGTGACAAGGAGCACGTAGGATCAAACGGGAGGTCAATCGGAGCTAGGACGGGGGAGATATGGCCGTTGCAAAATCGGGAAAAGTGTACAGCATTTCTTAAGGAGTTTTCGGCGAGAACTCTAAGTTCTCGACCGAAAACCTTAAGCAGAAGGAGGACTTCCGATTTGTGAAGAAATTTTCGGCGAAAACTCAGGGAAGTTTTCACCGAAAATATTAGAAGGAATTGAAGAGAGCTGCCGGTGTTTTCAAAGAGATTTTCGCCGAAAATCCTACACAATTTTCGCCGAAAATTCTAGCTATTTCCAGCAGTATTTAAAGGGTGAAGCCGGCGAAAATAGGGACAACAATTCATTTATTCAGATTTCACACTTCATCAAAACCCTTTTCTCTCAACTTCTCAAATACTTTCTCCTCATCTCCAATCCACAACCCTAGAGCAAGGTGCAAATCAAAGTAGAGGAGCTTGGATTGAAGTCCACAACCTTGGAAGAGGAGCTTGCAAGAGGAGGATTGCCATGGTGTTCTTGGTGATCATCTTTCTTTCTCTTTCCTTCATTTCCTTGGCCATGTGTGGCTGATTTCTTAGGTTTCCTTGGATTGATAGATTAGTTGTGCTAGGATAGATGTTGATTGTACAAATTTGCCATAATTGATCTTGGATTGTAAGAAGATGATCTCTAGACTTGTTGTTAATTCCATTGATGGCTATGGCTTGATTGGTCTATTATTTGTGATGTAATGCATGAGAGTGCTTAGATTACATGGATTGTAGGTCTAGGGATTGAAGAGAGTGTGTTCTAAGAGATTAGATCATCTCAATTCAACCATAGTTGCATGATTTCTCACTTGTGCATTTTATCGAACACTTGGCGTGCATTAGGTTTTTCATTCAATTGAACTTTTATTAGTCTTTTGATGATTCTCTTAGTGTTAGGACATTGGCATGAGAGTGTGGTGTCTAGCCTAGTGGTCATAGAGTCATAGGAGAGGTTTTGTAGCTTGGCATTTCATCAAACACCTTTAATGCATCCTTAGTCACTTAGCTTGAGAGCGAAAGCCTAGTGCGACGAGAGTGCATTGAGTCTATAGAAGGGATTTGCGTGGTCATTCGATTGCAACCTCGATCATGTTTGGCTAGTTTGTGCTTTTGTTCCTCTTGAGCATGATGAACCTATCTTTCCAAGTGAGCCTCCTTTACCTTTGATTTGCACCGTTTTGTTTTGCTTTCTTATTTAGTTTCCTTTATGCTTTTGTTTCTTTTTCAAACTATAACTCATTTTAAATGAATAGACCGTCCATGGACCGTGTGAGTATTAGCCATTGAGAGAGCCCTCGTGGAATACGACCTTGTATGTTGTGAGTTAAATCTCGCGCATCAATACTCCTTGCAGAAATCATATACTCATTTCAGTTCATCCTCTAGGATTATAATCCAATCGCTCAACAATCAATCGCCTCACCTTCTCAATTGAATTGCTCCTCGTTTCCTGAACCAGCCAAACAGATCCAGTTCATTCATCCACATAATCGTAACTTAACTTCACAAATAAACGACTAGCATGAAGTGAGAAGAAACTTACACTTGCGTTAGGCTGCAATCGAGGCATATCCTTGGAGTTTCTCCTCTTTGATGATACAGATCGGAGTCTCCGACGCTGACGAAGTGGAATTGGATCTCAGCCTCCGCTTCTGAAGCGTTGTCAATGATTCTTGTCTTGATTGAGAAGAAGAAAGGTTTTGTCGCCAGAGAATAAGAAGGAAGAAGAGGCGATTGAAGTTGCTGTCGTCATTGTACCCATCTCCAGAACAGAAGAAGAATGAAGAGGAAAAGGAAGAAGGATGAAGAAGAAGATTAGTGGAAAGAAGAAAAAGGAAGAGGAAGAGGAAAAGGAAGAAGGAAGAAGAAGATCGACAGGAAAGAGAAGAAGGAAGAGGAAGAATGAAGAATTAGGGTTCGATAATCCGTGTGAGATAAAACCAGCCAATCAGATTGCATTATTTTAACAGCGGCCACTTGGCCGCTGTTAAATTAACCCGACCACTGTTAAACTATTCAATTTAACACCAGCCGCTTAGCCGCTGTTAAATTAATTTAACAGCGGGCGGGTAGTGGCCGCTATTAAGCTTCCGCCGTTAAATGGACAGTTTCTTGTAGTGGAGGGTAAACGGCTAGCTTGCCGGCTACCCCACCTACATAAGAATGTAGGGGCAGCAATATCACAAGTCTAGTGTTAC
Source organism: Linum lewisii (assembly GCA_034768395.1). Lineage (NCBI taxonomy): Eukaryota > Viridiplantae > Streptophyta > Magnoliopsida > Malpighiales > Linaceae > Linum > Linum lewisii. The sequence goes on along the minus strand of CM068298.1, from coordinate 47,875,845 downwards.
CCACCTGTTCGTCTTATTTAGGACGACCCCACATTAGTAGGGCCATCCTCCTGCAATCACAACTGACAATGGCACGATATCCTATAATTACATCCAAATACAAATTTAACCTATCCCTCATTTCTACTCCAATTTAGCATGCAATTTACTTCATCATAATCCCTCGACACCACATCACAACATCAAACACAACAATACAACATCACAGACAAGCAAGTCTGACAAACCCAGAATTAAGAACCCCTTTTACTCTATTCCATTTTAATGCAAATCCATAAATTTGTCTAAGTCAAGTTACAACTCTTCACATGACCAACCACTATCTAACAACGCTAAGCCGTCACTTGGAATAGAAGACGAGGCTCTAAACGTCTTCTAGACTCCCAAAAGAACGATTTCCCCAACTCCAAACTCGTAGCTCTAACCCTTCTCACTGACTGCTCCCTACACTCAAAAATAGAAATCAAGATTAGCAATCTCTTCGTCTCGTCACTAGGAACCCATATCAAGAAATAAATATTTAATCGGACCTCTACAGCTCTTAGAATCACCCTTTGAAGTTTGGCCGAAGATGGTTCGTCAAAAATATTTCGTAGAAAGAGAAATGAGCTAGAAGTTGTCAAAACCCGTCTTATATATTCAGACAGAAACACATGGCGTGTTTCATAACACACGGTGTGTTTCATAGCACATGGCGTGCTTCATAGACACACGGTCGTGTGGTATCTCCTGTCAATCTCGATGAACTTTGGTGGAATTATGCACGACCGTGTATCTCAGATACATGGTGTGTACCTTGAAAACACACACGCCATGTGTTCTTCACTGCTGGTGAACGATCGTAGTGTGTGTTTATCAAATAACTACTAAGCTAACAAGCTAAGTAGATCGTATTCCACGGGCCTTCTAATAATTGTCTACTCAAATGTAAAGGCAGATTACTCAGGTTTAACACGTTGTGCGTGGTGTAAGTTCCACGACTTCTATTCTAGAAAATGCAAGAAAATTAAGAACTAAATTGAAAGACAGATTGGAAGATTGGTTGACTTAACAAAGACGACAGACAAGCTTAGACTTCGAATCCCCCTTAGTTCACCAGAGCATTGGCAATCAACAGATCAACGGATTTCAATTCTCGTTCAATCAATTCTAAGACACCACCATAACTCTTGACCCTTATGTTTAAGACTGGCGAACGTTCGCTCTATCCGATCTAGCTACCAAGATTAATTAGCCGCCCGAGTACGGTCGCTTATTGCGACGACTGATGAGATCCAACACTGCTGCCCTGATGCCAACCAGTACTCCTACACCCCACTAGGGTCACCAGGCCGAGTTAAGACCCTAGGGCCTCACAAAAGGCATATAGAGCCTAGGGCAGGCCATCTTCAAGCCCTAAAGCCAAGGTACGCTCTAAAATATCGACTAAGTCCTTCCCTTGCAGGTAGAAAGGCTCCACGAGGCTATTCCAGGCCATGCTGCTGTCCAAGGGTATAAGCCCTAGCAAGGAAGAGAGACTTCAACCTGTTCCTAGCCTAATCTCCAGAAGCCCTGAAGAAGAAGTCGCCCCCTCAAGTGACCTTCTGGAAGCATTTCAGGAGTATAGGAGGAAAGGAGCCCAAGAATACTTGGCCTGGAGAGGAGAGCTTCCAAGGAATGACCCTGAGCCGAGCCATGAGAAGAAATGGAGTCATTGGCCCCGAGGCGTGACACTTAGGCCGACCCAACCTCCGGAGAGCTACATCAGGAGCTACTTGGATGCCTACCTGAAGCTTAAAGAAGAAGGCCCGAGCAGAAATGGAGAAAGTCCAAGGAGAGAACAGCCCCGAGCCCTAGACCGGCAGCCAGGCCGATCAGAGGAATTCTATGGAGCCGGGCACGAAGAACATGTCTTTTGGACAAGGCCCTTGCCACTAAACCAGCCCCGAGCACCAGGCCCGCGACCGCCACCCGAAGCAAGCCCGCCGCCCGGTCGGTCAAGCCCACCGGGCCGCCACACGCACCCAACCGGCCTGAGCAGCCGTACGCGGCCAGATTAGGGTTTTTGACCTAATTTAGGTCTTTTACTTTGCTTTAAAGACTACAACTATTAGTTTATGTTTTATTCCTTTTTAGTAGGATTATTTAGGGGTTTTAGGACTCTTTTTAGGAGTAGGACTCTTTATTTTATTCTTATTTAGGAATTAGACTTTAGGGAGGAGAGCTTGTACCCTCACCTATATATAGAGGCCGCCGGCCACCCATTGTAAAACAACTTTGATGAAATAAACAACCCCCTTTGAAAGAACTTTGTTCTGAAATCCTTATTGTATTTGCATGCTGCGATACTGAAGGCCGACTTATTATCAAGAGCATCCATCTCTTGGGTGGCGTCTACGACTTGATACTTCTGGTTCCAACACTACAAGAAAACATGGGATTAGTCACAGTTTTTTTTGCCTTTAGTCACGGTTTTTACCGTGACTAAAAAAATTAGTCACGGTTTTCTCGATCATTTTTGTCACGGTTTCAACATGAACCATGACTAAATATTTTTCTCACGGTTTGACTAAATATTAACCGTGACAAAAAATGATCGAAAAAATTAGTCACGTTTTCTCGATCATTTTTGTCACGGTTTCAACATGAACCGTGACTAAAATTAGTCACGGTTCCTTAGAAACCGTGACTAATATTAGTCACGGTTTTCAAGTAAATCGTGACTACTATTAGTCACGGTTCCGATCAAAACCGTGACTAACATTTTTCCCTTTTGGTCACTTAACTTTATGTGGTTGTAATTTTAATCCGATGACCAAAGTGTTGTTAGGAAACTTTCATTAAACCACTTTGTCATTTAAATTTCTATGGGTACTAATATTAAATTTTTAGTGCTACGAATTTCCCCTTTTGGTCACTGGATTTTTCTAGGTTATTATTTCAGTCATTGTTCTTCTTTGTCAATTCAGAAGCTACCGTCGACTCCATCGAATCCACCACCGCCGACGACTCCACCGCCGACGACTACTCCGCCGCCAACTCCGTCGAATATGCCAGCAGCCGTCAGCTTCTCTTCTTTCCCCTATTTTGGACTCGTCGTTGGCAGAACTCGTCGTTGTCGTCGGTTGTGGATCTGGTGTCGGTGGAAGTGCTTTTTCGGCAGAGGAGAAGGGCGGCGAGCCCTTCGGCAAAGGAAAAGATCTCGGTGGCGGCGGATTTGGTGTTGGCGATTGTGGCATAGGAGGATTAGAGGCAGAGGTTGTGGACTGCGGCGGTCCGACGAGGTCATCGTTCATTGATATCAGATGGATAAAGAAGATTGAAGAAGAGAAGAGGTAGAAGACTGAGGAAGAGAAGAGCAAGAAGATTGAGAAATAGAAGAGGAAGAAGATTGAGGAATAGAAGAGGAAGAAGATTGAGGAACAGAAGAGGAAGAAGTCGTCGGGAAGATGAAGTTGAAGAAACGGATTGCCAGCCTGGATATGTTTGTCACGGTTCTTTTGAAACTGTGACAAACCAGTCACGGTTCCGAATGAACCGTGACAAATTAGTCACGGTTCTTTAGAACTGTGACTAATTTGTCACGGTTTCAAAAACCGTGACTAAATTGGTATTTTCTTGTAGTGCCAGCTGTTATATAGCTGACGGGTCAAAGTCCTCATCCGCCCCCAATTCCCGACGGTTCTACCTATTTGCACGGTGTCCAACTTGCGGTGTTCAAGGGTCGTCTGCCCACGGTTGCAGCGGTTCACATCAGTTGGTATCAGAGCACGGTTCAGCTCACGGGCCTCAATTTATCCCAGTCTCCCGGTTCACCTGGATTCATATCCTTTTTATTTCTTTCTTAGAAAATAGATTCGAAAATTCCCTTCTATTTCAGTTCTTGTTTTCAATATCGAGTTGTAAGAAAAAGAAAAGAAAGCAAGGCCACCTTGCCACGTTATTTCCTTTCGTTGTAAGTTTATTTCTAAGAAGAGGGGATAGAAAATTGCTTCCGATTGCTAGTACTAACCATGGCAGACGAGAGATTAGCCAACATGGAAGGCCACCTTCAGAACCTTGACGCTACTATGGCCGCCGTCCAAGAAACCCTAGCCAGGCTTCAAGCCGGGAGAGGACAAGATGAGCACCGAGAAGACAGCCCCGAAGTTCTGAATAGAAGAGCCCGACGGCTAGCTCAGGAGATTGACGATGACTTGAGCAACCTCAAGCTCACCGTGCCAAAGTTTGCCAGCAAATACAATGCCGATGAGTACTTAGATTGGGAGAGAAGTATGGAGGACTTCCTCGAGTGCCACCACTACTCCGAACGTAAGAAGGTAATCCTCGCCACCCTTGAATTCACTGACTATGCTGCCCTATGGTGGAGCCAGTTCAAAAGCCGGATTCAGAGAGATGAGGAAGACCCTATCGAGTCGTGGCGAGACCTCAAGAGAATCATGAGGAAGAAGTTTGTTCCTGGCACCTATATCCGAGACCTACACACCTCCCTCCGGAACTTAAAGCAAGGCACCATGTCTGTGGAGCAATACACCAAGGAGATAGAGATGTTGGTCGCCAGACTCGACCTCCGAGAAGAACCGAAGCGAAGATCGCCCGGTTTGTGGGTGGGCTACACCCCGAGATCATGCATCAAGTCAACCTACTTAACTATGTTGACTACGATGATCTCAAGGCCCTAGCCAACCGTGTGGAGAGAGAGTTGAGGAGGGGCTATCCGAGAAGATCAGCCAATGCCCCATGGAGAGGAGGCTCGAGTACAAGCCAAGCCCCATGGAAGCCCGACCAGCACCGAGGCTCAAGCTCACGCCAAACCCTAACCCTAGGGATTCGGCACCACCGGTAACATCTGCCCAACCTACTTCTAAGATTCAGAATTCTAACCCACGTCCTAGTGGAATTGTATGCTTTAAGTGTCAAGGTAGAGGACACATCTCAAGGGACTGTCCTAACCAACGGACAATGGTGGTAAGAGAAGGAGGAATCGAGACGGATGATGAAGAAGAGGAGAAGAAAGAAGAAGAAAAGGAGTCTGATGAAGAAGAAAAAGTTAAGCCCAAAGGGCTTGAGAAGTTTGCAAGGTTCACCTCTAAAACCCTAGCACCCGGCGTCCCGGCCCCAGCCCCGGCACCAGCCCCGGCCCCAGCCCCGGCCCCAGCCCCGGCACCAGTACCCAGCCCAGGCACTGCCCGACCAGGCCCCAGCGCTCCAGCACTCGGCCCCAGCCCAGGCGCTGCCCGACCAGGCCCCAGCGCCCCAACGCTCGGCCCCAGCCCCGGCGCTACCCGACCAGGCCCCGGCGCTCCAGCGCTCGGCCCCGACCCTGGCTGGCACGGCCTGACCAGCCCCGGCGCCCCAGCGCCCGGCCCCGACTGGCGCTACCCGACCAGTCTCGGCGCCCCAGCACCCGTCCTCGGTGCTGCCCGACCAGGCCCCGGTGCCCCAGCGCCTGGCCCCGACTGGCCCTACCCACCCAGTCCTAGCGCCCCAGCACCCGGCGCTACCCTGCCCGACCAGGCCCCGGCCGCCCTAGCACCTGACCACGACCTGTCGCTGCCCAAGGCCCCCCGGCGCATCACCACCTGACGTGGCCCACGACCACGAGTCCGGCGCGTCCCTGCCCGACGCTTAGCCCCGACCCTACCCGACCCCGGCTGCCCCGACACGATGATGGCCGACGCTACCCGACCTGCCCGCCGCCGAATTTCCACTGTCCGCCGCCACCTTGCCACTACCCGACGCGTCCCTGCCCACCGCCGCCTTGCCACTGCCCGACGCATCACTGCCCGACGCAGCCGCCTCCCCACTGCCCGACGCCGCCACTCTACCCGATGTGCCCTGGTTTACCTCCGGCACCCCCGGTTCCCGACGGTTCTACTTCGTTGCACGGTGTCCAACTTACGGTGTTCGAGGGTCATCTGCCCAAGGTTGCAGCGGTTCACATCAGTCCGCCGCCGCCTTGCCACTGCCCGACCCGTCCCTGCCCGTCGTCGCCGGCTCTCTCCACTGCCCGACGCCGCCGCCTCCCCACTGCCCGGCGCCGCCACTCTACCCGATGTGCCCTGGTTTACCTCCGGCACCTCCGACACCCCCGTGCCCCGACCCGACGCTTCACCGACAACCCCCTGTGCACCCAAGATTCAATGGGAGATCACCTCCCGAAGGATTCTGAGGGCTTCCCCGAGTGAAGAAGATCCGGATGCTGACCCGGATGTAGAAATGAGTGAGGATCTCTCACCTGCTACCTCCCCGAGCCTTAAAATTATTGTTGATAGTTTTCAGGAGAGGGAGCTATGGAGACCGATGGAGAAAGCACTGAAGGACCCTAGCCTTGGTCCGTTACTGACTCAAATGACACTCCTAGGTCTAAAGATGATGCTGAGTCTTCCCCGACCGTGGCCAACAAGATTGCTGAAGTTTGGAAGAGAATGATGAGTGCTAGGAGAGAACCCGAGATGGATTTGGGGACAAATCCAAGGCAAGAAGAGGGGAATGATGAGATCTAACACTGCTGCCCTGATGCCAACCGGTACTCCTACACCCCACCAGGGTCACCAAGCCGAGTTAAGACCCTAGGGCCTCACAAAAGGCATCTAGAGCCTAGGGCAGGCCATCTTCCAGCCCTAAAGCCAAGGTACGCTCTGAAATATGGACTAAGTCCTTCCCTTGCAGGTAGAAAGGCTCCACGAGATGGAAGGCTATTCCAGGCCATGCTGATGTCCAAGGGTATAAGACCTAGCAAGGAAGAGAGACCTCAACCTGTTCCTAGCCTGATCTCCAGAAGCGCTGAAGAAGAAGTCACCCCCTCAAGTGACCCTCTGGAAGCATTTCTGGAGTATAGGAGGAAAGGAGCCCAAGAATATTTGGCCTGGAGAGGAGAGCTTCCAAGGAATGACCCTGAGCCGAGCCATGAGAAGAAATGGAGTCCTTGGCCCCGAGGCGTGACACTTAGGCCGACCCAACCTCCGGAGAGCTACATCAGGAGCTACTTGGATGCCTACCTGAAGCTTAAAGAAGAAGGCCCAAGAAGAAATGGAGAAAGTCCAAGGAGAGAACAGCCCCGAGCCCTAGACCGGCAGCCAGGCCGATCAGAGGAATTCTATGGAGCCGGCCACGAAGAACATGTCTTTTGGACAAGGCCCTTGCCACTAAACCAGCCCAGAGCACCAGGCCCACGACCGCCACCCGAAGCAAGCCCGCCGCCCAGTCGTCAAGCCCACCGGGCCGCCACACGCACCCAACCGGCCCGAGCAGCCGTACGCGGCCAGATTAGGGTTTTTGACCTAATTTAGGTCTTTTACTTTGCTTTAAAGACTACAACTATTAGTTTATGTTTTATTCCTTTTTAGTAGGATTATTTAGGGGTTTTAGGATTCTTTTTAGGAGTAGGACTCTTTATTTTATTCTTATTTAGGAATTAGACTTTAGGGAGGAGAGCTTGTACCCTCACCTATATATAGAGGCCGTCGGCTACCCATTGTAAAACAACTTTGATGAAATAAACAACCCCCTTTGAAAGAACTTTGTTCTGAAATCCTTATTGTATCTGCATGTTGCGATACTGAAGGCCGACTTATCATCAAGAGCATCCATCTCTTGGCGTGGCGTCTACGACTTGATACTTCTGGTTCTAACACTACAAGAAAACATGGGATTAGTCACAGTTTTTTTTGCCTTTAGTCACGGTTTTTACCGTGACTAAAAAAATTAGTCACGGTTTTCTCGATCATTTTTTGTCACGGTTTCAACATGAACCGTGACTAAATATTTTTGTCACGGTTTGTTAAGGAACCGTGACTAAAATTAGTCACGGTTCCTTTAGAAACCGTGACTAATATTAGTCACGTTTTTCAAGTAAACCGTGACTACTATTAGCCACGGTTCCGATCAAAACCGTGACTAACATTTTTCCCTTTTGGTCACTTAACTTTATGTGGTTGTAATTTTAATCCGATGACCAAAGTGTTCTTAGGAAACTTTCATTAAACCACTTTGTCATTTAAATTTCTATGGGTACTAATATTAAATTTTCAGTGCTACGAATTTCCCCTTTTGGTCACTGGATTTTTCTAGGTTATTATTTCAGTCATTGTTCTTCTTTGTCAATTCAGAAGCTACCGTCGACTCCATCGAATCCACCGCCGCCGACGACCACTCCGCCGCCAACTCCGTCGAATATGCCAGCAGCCGTCGGCTTCTCTTTCCCCTATTTTGGACTCGTCGTTGGCAGAACTCGTCGTCGTCATCGGTTGTGGATCTGGTGTCAGTGGAAGCGCTTTTTCGGCAGAGGAGAAGGGCGGCGAGCCCTTCGGCAAAGGAAATGATCTCGGTGGCGGCGGATTTGGTGTTGGCGATTGTGGCATAGGAGGATTAGAGCCAGAGGTTGTGGATTGCGGCGGTCCGACGAGGTCATCGTTCATTGATATCAGATGGATAAAGAAGATTGAAGAAGAGAAGAGGAAGAAGATTGAGGAAGAGAAGTGGTGAACGTGTCGTTGTGATGCGTTCAACCAAATAACTACTAATGCTAAGAAAAAGCGTATAGCAGATCGTATTCGACTCAAGGTTTCTTCTAATCGACTACTTTGAAGAAGCTGGCAAATTACTCAGGTTAAAACACGTTGTGCGTGGTGTGAGTTCCACGACTTCTAATCTATTAAGCAAAGGAAAACAAAAGACAGAAAGATTAAAAGATTGACTAACGGGAAGATAGACGAACTTAGATTGCGAATCCCCCTTAGATCACCAGAGCAACGGCAATCACAAGATCAGCGGTTTTCAATTCTAATTCAATCGGTTTCTATACACCACCATAACTCCTTACCCTTAGGTTTAAGACCGGCGAACGTTCGCTCTATCCGTTCTAACTACCAAGATTAACTAGCCGCCCGGGTACGGTCGCCTCTCGCAACGACTTAATTAACTGGTGTAATTACTAATGATTAATGAGTTACTCTTGCAGTGAATTAACCCTAACCGGTTCCTACGAAAGGCACGCTCCAATTATAAGGTTAATTGTTCAATTCGATGTTCTAAAGTAAGGCGAGCGTTCGCTTCTATCCTTAGCTTAACAAGAATCTAATCTAGGGATCAATCCAGACAAGAAACATGAACAATGAAGAACGAATCAAACATGCAAAGAGAAACTGATTGAACTTCGAATCTAACTACCGCCGATCTGTGACCGCTTTAAAGCCCTGGGTCACTTAGGGTTCATCTAATCTAAGCTCTACAAGTTCAGTTACTCATATCAGAAACAAGAGAATCAAAGGCAACAATGAAGATCATCATACAGAGGAAGAACAGAACTGAAAAACCTAATTCTGACGACTCCCGCGAAGCTTCAATCTCCTGGATCTTCAACTTTAAGCTCCAAGTTCTCCGAGGTGGAAGGATGGCGTCACGATCTCTCCACGGATCTTCGAACTCTCTAAACTCTATCTATCGACCCTAGAGTCGGCTGACTCTCAAAAGTCTGATTTTAGAAAATATGAATGAATTGTGTGTTGTGTTTGTTAATTTTGTGTTGTTGTTATTGTTGCCGGCTGCTTCTTTAAATAGGCACGTTTTTGGGTTTCCAATACAGCGCCGGATTTGGAAGGGATTTTCGCCGAAACCATAGGGACAGTTTCGGCGAAACTGGCTTGAGTTCAGGGCTCCGCCGGCTGTTCATTATTTTCGGTCCGAGCAGTTGAATGGTTTCGCCGAAACCATCCTTCTGTTGGCGCCATTGATTTTCCCTTGCATTTTCGCCGAAAACCCTGGGCTCTTTTCGCCGAAACCATCCTTCTCTTGGCATCAGTTGATTTGAACTGCTGGTTTCGCCGAAACTGGAGGGGTGGTTTCGCCGAAACTGTAAGTGTGAATGGCAGATTTTCGGTTTGACTTTGATTGGCTCCTTTGATCGATTCCGGTTCAGTACCTCGATGTTCCTATGCCTTAGACACGTCCATGGCTACTTTATTTAACGGCAAAAACTTGTGCTTACGCAAAAACACTAGAAAACCATCAAATAGGCCCGAAAAGGGCCAAGGTAACACAAATGGCACGAGATAGGGCAATTGATTGAATATTCGTTATTCTACCCTAAAAACCATGTCTTAAGCAAAGAAATGTCGCTTAAATGAGGCTGATAATCACGTCAAATCGAGTGTCATCAAGTACCCCACACTTAAGTTTTTGCTTGTCCTCAAGCAAACTGAACTAGAACACACTCAAATTCCCAAATGACACGAGATTAAACCGAGATTCAATTCTAACAATTTGGTTTAGACTGTTCCACGTAGAAAGAGTGACCTACACATGCAAGAACATCAACCAAACAAGTTTTCGATCTCACTAATTTCTGCACACTTCAAGTAGTAGTTTTAACAAAGCTCGTCTCTTGGCAAAACAATTAATCATAATTAACCGACTATGATAACACCAATTCTAATGAGAAAAGACTTTAAGCTCTAGCCATGATGTGGACGCGGAGGTAGGAAAAGTGACGTGGCTATCGACTCGACTTCATCCGTTTCTAGATCTGTACGTTACATGTTCTAGCTAGGACCGCTTTTTAACAACAATTTCGTTCAAGCTTCAACTTATTCCTTCAATTTATTTTCAATTTATTTACTGCATACTAGTGCTCGATACCAAACACTTCACTTAGGTGTTGGACCTGCCTAGCTCACAGTATTTGTGCCTTTGCTAGTGCTCAACCCGAACACTTCACTTAGGTGTCGGGCTTGCCTAGCTTTATTTTCAGCACTTCAAAAACTTAGCATTGATTTGCAACACTTAATTACTTGATTTAACCAATTTAGCCACTTGATCCTAGCTAGTTATAACTTTTTACACAAGATTTCGAATTGGATTTCCATCTAATCTCTAGCCACAATCACAGGTGAACAAATATGGAGTGAAAAACATGGAAGAAACTAGCATTTATCATCTTAGAACGGTGTTATCGAGCTTTGTTATTAACAGACCAATCAGTTCAATTAATTCAAGTTTCAACTACTGAAGTGATTTATGATCTGTTCTGACCTAGACTCATTTAATATCAGTTCCGACACGTTGGTTACAGGTTCTAAGTGGAACAGTCTAGACGTCATTGTTCAAAATTGAACAACAATTTAACATCACAAGTCAAGAATTGAGCAATTCTATGCAAGAGAAATTTCGAATTTGAACCACAGAATCATAGATAGCAAGCAAGATCATGCATAATCCTAGACTCCTACCCCACACTTAAACGGTTCTGTGTCCTCACAGAACTAATCTAGAGTAGAGAGATACGAAGAACCTGGATGGTGATGGTCGGTGTAGCGGATGAACACGGAGAGTCCGGAGCGGAGCGGAGTAGCTACTCGAGTTCCTACAAAAACAAAAACAACAAAAAGATCAAAAGGATACCGGGACAAGTGTCCGGATCCACACAGAATAAAAGTCGAACAAAGAAGGTTTAAGGGAAATTTTAAAAATATTTTTGACGATTGCATGAGAAACTGAAAGAAGGAAGAGAGAGGGTGAATCCGGATTTTAAAGGAATAGTTGGGTGATTTTCAAAATTATTTTCGGTGAAATTAAAAGGGTGGTTTCGCCGAAAATTTTAGTTCAAATGCACTGCCGGATTTTCGAAGGCGTTTTCGCCGAAAATAACCATATGGTTTCGCCGAAAACTTTAGTTCAAATCACTGCTTGGTTTTCAAAATCAATTTCGGCGAAAACATTAAACACTTCGGACCGAAAATATGAAATAGGGAGAGTCAGTTGAAAATCCAAAAGGTGATTTCGCCGAAAATGGTAGGGTGATTTCGCCGAAAATTTTGAACTGTTCGGGATTAAAATATTTTCGCAAATCCGGCCAACTTCAGAAAATCACAGTTAAATCCACAAAAATCGGAACGACCTCAATCAACTTGCTACTGACTCTATGACACACAAACTCTACACGAAAAATAATAAATCAAACAAACTGACACTTTGGCTCCCCCGAACCTGACTCGAACGACGAAAAGACTGACTCAAAAATTCAAAAACGGACTCCAGCCGTGGGTTGCCTCCCACGAAGCGCTCTCTTTTAACGTCCTTGAGCCGGACGGTACCTGTTAGGGACCCCAACTCAGAAGTTCCTTGAAGTCAATCGTCTTCTTCAAGGATAGCGGTTGAGTGCCATGTAGCACTCCAGCAGGGTGATGTAACCGGTAGTGTTCCAGTAGATCGTAGTTCTGGTTGGATGACCAGTTTTTCTTGAATTCTCCTACCGGAGGAGGAAAGAGGTAGTACGGCGCGGCATGATCAATGAGCTCATCTTCTCTACAGGTTGACTCGGCGGAAGTGTAGGTGAGGGTATCTCCTTGATTTCTTCGTGCTCCTCTTCGGCTTCAACTTCAAGATGGATTGGCTTTATATCTTCATCAACCACCACCGCCAAGGATTCTTCTAGCTCATAATAGTCATGGATAGGATCATCATCTTCTTCTTCGAACAGCTCTTGAGCGTCTTTTGTCATTAACTGCTTTGGTTGCTCGAGCTTGATGTCCGTCGCGAGATGAGCTTGTAGCATTGAAGAGATATTATCCAAGGTAGATTGGGTTCTCGACGAGCATTGTTGATGTTCATGAAGCATCTCTTGGTTATCTCTAGCGCCTCTTCGATGCTCTTGTTGGTGTATCTCTTGGTGACCTTGTAGCATTGAAAAGATATTATCAAAGAGGGAGTCAAATCTCGCCGTCTGTAGTTGTTGTTGATGTAGCAATTCTTGATAATCGTTGGGATATGGTGCTTCATTGATGTACCGCTCTCGGTACCGGTCATCCCACCTGTTACCCTGCATAATCAAAACTAAGAAGCACTACCCAGGTAAATCATGGAAGTATGGAGGAAAATAAATGGTAAGGCGGAAAGGTAGAAGAATAAAATGCCAGCTCTTCTTTCAAACAATTAGAAGAGTCCCCGGCGACGGCGCCAATTTGGTGAACGTGTCGTTGTGATGCGTTCAACCAAATAACTACTAATGCTAAGAAAAAGCGTATAGCAGATCGTATTCGACTCAAGGTTTCTTCTAATCGACTACTTTGAAGAAGCTGGCAAATTACTCAGGTTAAAACACGTTGTGCGTGGTGTGAGTTCCACGACTTCTAATCTATTAAGCAAAGGAAAACAAAAGACAGAAAGATTAAAAGATTGACTAACGGGAAGATAGACGAACTTAGATTTCGAATCCCCCTTAGATCACCAGAGCAACGGCAATCACAAGATCAGCGGTTTTCAATTCTAATTCAATCGGTTTCTATACACCACCATAACTCCTTACCCTTAGGTTTAAGACCGGTGAACGTTCGCTCTATCCGTTCTAACTACCAAGATTAACTAGCCGCCCGGGTACGGTCGCCTCTCGCAACGACTTAATTAACTGGTGTAATTACTAATGATTAATGAGTTACTCTTGCAGTGAATTAACCCTAACCGGTTCCTACGAAAGGCACGCTCCAATTATAAGGTTAATTGTTCAATTCGATGTTCTAAAGTAAGGCGAGCGTTCGCTTCTATCCTTAGCTTAACAAGAATCTAATCTAGGGGATCAATCCAGACAAGAAACATGAACAATGAAGAACGAATCAAACATGCAAAGAGAAACTGATTGAACTTCGAATCTAATTACCGCCGATCCGTGACCGCTTTAAAGCCCTGGGTCACTTAGGGTTCATCTAATCTAAGCTCTACAAGTTCAGTTACTCATATCAGAAACAAGAGAATCAAAGGCAACAATGAAGATCATCATACAGAGGAAGAACAGAACTGAAAAACCTAATTCTGACGACTCCCGCGAAGCTTCAATCTCCTGGATCTTCAACTTTAAGCTCCGAGTTCTACGAGGTGGAAGGGTGGCGTCACGATCTCTCCACGGATCTTCGAACTCTCTAAACTCTATCTATCGACCCTAGAGTCGGTTGACTCTCAAAAGTCTGATTTTAGAAAATATGAATGAATTGTGTGTTGTGTTTGTTAATTCTGTGTTGTTGTTATTGTTGCCGGCTGCTTCTTTAAATAGGCACGTTTTAGGGTTTCCAATACAGCGCCGGATTTGGAAGGGATTTTCGCCGAAACCATAGGGACAGTTTCGGCGAAACTGGCTTGAGTTCAGGGCTCCGCCGGCTGTTCATTATTTTCGGTTAGAGCAGTTGAATGGTTTCGCCGAAACCATCCTTCTGTTGGCGCCATTGATTTTCCCTTGCATTTTCGCCAAAAACCCTGGGCTCTTTTCGCCGAAACCATCCTTCTCTTGGCATCAGTTGATTTGAACTGCTGGTTTCGCCGAAACTGGAGGGGTGGTTTCGCCGAAACTGTAAGTGTGAATGGCAGATTTTCGGTTTGACTTTGATTGGCTCCTTTGATCGATTCCGGTTTAGTACCTCGATGTTCCTATGCCTTAGACACGTCCATGGCTACTTTATTTGACGGCAAAAACCTGTGCTTACGCAAAAACACCAGAAAACCATCAAATAGGCCCGAAAAGGGCCAAGGTAACACAAATGGCACGAGATAGGGCAATTGATTGAATATTCGTTATTCTACCCTAAAAACCATGTCTTAAGCAAAGAAATGTCGCTTAAATTGAGGAACAAGATTGAGGAATAGAAGAGGAAGAAGATTGAGGAACAGAAGAGGAAGAAGTCGTCGGGAAGATGAAGTTGAAGAAACGGATTGCCAGCCTGGATATGTTTGTCACGGTTCTTTTGAAACTGTGACAAACCAGTCACGGTTCCGAATGAACCGTGACAAATTAGTCACGGTTCTTTAGAACCGTGACTAATTTGTCACGGTTTCAAAAACTGTGACTAAATAACCGTGACTAAATTGGTATTTTCTTTAGTGCCAGCTGTTATATAGCTGACGGGTCAAAGTCCTCATCCGCCTCCGGTTCCCGACGGTTCTACCTCGTTGCACGGTGTCCAACTTGCGGTGTTCAAGGGTCGTCTGCCCACGGTTGCAGCGGTTCACATCAGTTGGTATCAGAGCACGGTTCAGCTCACGGGCCACAATTTATCCCAGTCTCCAAGTTCACCTGGATTCATATCCTTTTTATTTCTTTCTTAGAAAATAGATTCGAAAATTCCCTTCTATTTCAGTTCTTGTTTTCAATATCGAGTTGTTAGAAAAAGAAAAGAAAGCAAGGCCACCTTGCCACGTTATTTCCTTTCGTTGTAAGTTTATTTCTAAGAAGAGGGGATAGAAAATTGCTTCCGATTGCTAGTACTAACCATGGCAGATGAGAGATTAGCCAACATGGAAGGCCACCTTCAGAACCTTGACGCTACTATGGCCGCCGTCCAAGAAACCCTAGCCAGGCTTTAAGCCGGGAGAGGACGAGATGAGCACCGAGAAGACAGCCTTGAAGTTCTGAATAGAAGAGCCCGACGACTAGCTCAGGAGATTGACGATGACTTGAGCAACCTCAAGCTCACCGTGCCAAAGTTTGCCAGCAAATACAATGCCAATGAGTACTTAGATTGGGAGAGAAGTATGGAGGACTTCCTCGAGTGCCACCACTACTCCGAACGTAAGAAGGTAATCCTCGCCACCCTTGAATTCACTGACTATGCTGCCCTATGGTTGCGCCAGTTCAAAAGCCGGATTCAGAGAGATGAGGAAGACCCTATCGAGTCGTGGCAAGACCTCAAGAGAATCATGAGGAAGAAGTTTGTTCCTGGCACCTATATCCGAGACCTACACACCTCCCTCCGGAACTTAAAGCAAGGCACCATGTCTGTGGAGCAATACACCAAGGAGATAGAGATGTTGGTCGCCAGATTCGACCTCCGAGAAGAACCCGAAGCGAAGATCGCCCGGTTTGTGGGTGGGCTACACCCCGAGATCATGCATCAAGTCAACCTACTTAACTATGTTGACTACGATGATCTCAAGGCCCTAGCCAACCGTGTGGAGAGAGAGTTGAGGAGGGGCTATCTGAGAAGATCAGCCAATGCCCCGTGGAGAGGAGGCTCGAGTACAAGCCAAGCCCCATGGAAGCCCGACCAGCCCGAGGCTCAAGCTCACAGCCAAACCCTAACCCTAGGGATTCGGCACCACCGGTAACATCTGCCCAACCTACTTCTAAGATTCAGAATTCTAACCCACGTCCTAGTGGAATTGTATGCTTTAAGTGTCAAGGTAGAGGACACATCTCAAGGGACTGTCCTAACCAACGGACAATGGTGGTAAGAGAAGGAGGAATCGAGACGGATGATGAAGAAGAGGAGAAGAAAGAAGAAGAAAAGGAGTCTGATGAAGAAGAAGAAGTTAAGCCCGAAGGGCTTGAGAAGTTTGCAAGGTTCACATCTAAAACCCTAGCACCCGGCGTCCCGGCCCCAGCCCCGACACCAGTACCCAGCCCAGGCACTGCCCGACCAGGCCCCAGCGCCCCAGCACTCGGCCCCAGCCTAGGCGCTGCCCGACCAGGCCCCAGCGCCCCAGCGCTCGGCCCCAGCCCCGGCGCTACCCGACCAGGCCCCGGCGCTCCAGCGCTCGGCCCCGACCCCGGCTGGCACGGCCTGACCAGCCCCGGTGCCCCAGCGCCCGGCCCCGACTGGCGCTACCCGACCAGTCTCGGCGCCCCAGCACCTGTCCTCGGTGCTGCCCGACCAGGCCCCGGTGCCCCAGCGCCCGGCCCCGACTGGCCCTACCCACCTAGTCCTAGCGCCCCAGCACCCGGCGCTACCCTGCCCGACCAGGCCCCGGCCGCCCTAGCACCCGACCCCGACCTGTCGCTGCCCAAGGCCCCCCGGCGCATCACCACCCGACGTGGCCCCCGACCACGAGTCCGGCACGTCCCTGCCCGACGCTCAGCCCCG
This sequence comes from Linum lewisii, assembly GCA_034768395.1. NCBI lineage: Eukaryota > Viridiplantae > Streptophyta > Magnoliopsida > Malpighiales > Linaceae > Linum > Linum lewisii. The sequence continues at coordinate 47,859,025 of CM068298.1, read as the reverse complement.
ACCCTACCCGACCCCGGCTGCCCCGACACGATGATGGCCGACGCTACCGACCTGCCAGCCGCCGGATTTCCACTATCCGCCGCCACCTTGCCACTACCCGACGCGTCCCTGCCCACCGCCGCCTTGCCACTACCGACGCGTCACTGCCCGACGCCGCCACTCTACCCGATGTGCCCTGGTTTACCTCCGGCACCCCCGGTTCCCGACGGTTCTACTTCGTTGCACGGTGTCTAACTTACGGTGTTCAAGGGTCGTCTGCCCACGGTTGCAGCGATTCACATCAGTCCACCACCGCCTTGCCACTGCCCGACCCATCCCTGCCCGTCGTCGCCGGCTCTCCACTGCCCGACGCGTCACTGCCCGACGCCGCCGCCTCCCCACTGCCCGGCGCCGCCACTCTACCCGATGTGCCCTGGTTTACCTCTGGCACCTCCGACACCCCATGCCCCGACCCGACGCTTCACCGACAACCCCCTGTGCACCCAAGATTCAATGGGAGATCACCTCCCGAAGGATTCTGAGGGCTGCCCCGAGTGAAGAAGATTCGGATGCTGACCCGGATGTAGAAATGAGTGAGGAACTCTCACCTGCTACCTCCCGAGCCTTAAAATTATTGTTGATAGTTTTTCAGGAGAGGGAGCTATGGAGATCGATGGAGAAAGCACTGAAGGACCCGAGCCTTGGTCTGTTACTGACTCAAATGACACTCCTAGGTCTAAAGATGATGCTGAGTCTTCCCCGACCGTGGCCAACAAGATTGCTGAAGTTTGGAAGAGAGTGATGAGTGCTAGGAGAGAACCCGAGATGGATTTGGGGACAAATCCAAGGCAAGAAGAGGGGAATGATGAGATCCAACACTGCTGCCCTGATGCCAACCGGTACTCCTACACCCCATCAGGGTCACCAAGCCGAGTTAAGACCCTAGGGCCTCACAAAAAGGCATATAGAGCCTAGGGCAGGCCATCTTCAAGCCCTAAAGCCAAGGTACGCTCTGAAATATCGACTAAGTCCTTCCCTTGCAGGTAGAAAGGCTCCACGAGATGGAAGGCTATTCCAGGCCATGCTGCTGTCCAAGGGTATAAGCCCTAGCAAGGAAGAGAGACCTCAACCTGTTCCTAGCCTGATCTCCAGAAGCCCTGAAGAAGAAGTCGCCCCCTCAAGTGACCCTCTGGAAGCATTTCTGGAGTATAGGAGGAAAGGAGCCCAAGAATACTTGGCCTAGAGAGGAGAGCTTCCAAGGAATGACACTGAGCTGAGCCATGAGAAGAAATGGAGTCCTTGGCCCCGAGGTGTGACACTTAGGCCGACTCAACCTCCGGAGAGCTACATCAGGAGCTACTTGGATTCCTACCTGAAGCTTAAAGAAGAAGGCCCGAGCAGAAATGGAGAAAGTCCAAGGAGAGAACAGCCCCGAGCCCTAGACCGGCAGCCAGGCCGATCAGAGGAATTCTATGGAGCCGGCCACGAAGAACATGTCTTTTGGACAAGGCCCTTGCCACTAAACTAGCCCAGAGCACCAGGCCCGTGACCGCCACCCGAAGCAAGCCCGCCGCCCGGTCGGTCAAGCCCACCGGGCCGCCACACGCACCCAACCGGCTCGGGCAGCCGTACGCGGCCAGATTAGGGTTTTTGACCTAATTTAGGTCTTTTACTTTGCTTTAAAGACTACAACTATTATTTTTTGTTTTATTCCTTTTTAGTAGGATTATTTAGGGGTTTTGGGATTCTTTTTAGGAGTAGGACTCTTTATTTTATTCTTATTTAGGAATTAGACTTTAGGGAGGAGAGCTTGTTCCCTCACCTATATATAGAGGCCGCCGGCCACCCATTGTAAAACAACTTTGATGAAATAAACAACCCCCTTTGAAAGAACTTTGTTCTGAAATCCTTATTGTATCTGCATGTTGCGATACTGAAGGCCGACTTATCATCAAGAGCATCCATCTCTTGGTGTGGCGTCTACGACTTGATACTTCTGGTTCCCAGCTGTTATATAGCTGACGGGTCAAAGTCCTCATCCGCCCCCGGTTCCCGATGGTTCTACCTCGTTGCACGGTGTTCAAGGGTCGTCTGCCCACGGTTGCAGCGGTTCACATCAATGACTAAACTAACTGGTGGAATTACTAACGATTTATGAGTTACTCTTGTAGTGGATTAACCCTAACTGGTTCCTACGAAAGGCACACTCCAATGAATAGGTTAATTGTTGATTTGGTGTTTTAAAGTAAGGCGAGCGTTCGCTTCTATCCTTAGCTTAACAAGAATCTAATCTAGGTGATCAATCCAGACAAGAAACATAAACAACAAAGAACAAACCAAACATGAAAGAGAAACTAATTGAACTTTGAATCTAATCACCGCCGATCTGTGACCGCTTTAAAGCAATGGGTCACTTAGGGTTCATCTAGTCTAAGCTCTACGAGCTTAGCTCCTCATGTTCATAATGACAGAATCAAAGACAGAAACAGAGTTCATCATGGAAAGATAGAATAGATAGAAACTGTAAAACCTAATTAAGACGACTCTAGCAAAGCTTCGTTCTCCGGTAATCTTCAATCCTAGCTCCGAGTCTCCAAGGTGAAGGGATGGCGTCACGATCTCTTCCTCGCTCTTCGAACTCTAAAACTCTGCTCTGGAACTTGTGAAAGTTCTAAAAAATGATGTGTATGAGGTATGAGGTGTAAGCTATCTGCTATGGGACGCCGGTTTAAGTATTTATACTTAACCCTAAGTCGCCGGATTTTGCCTGGATTTTTTCGGCGAAAACTTAATGAGTTTTCGCCGGAAACTTCTTTGTAAAATGGCTGGTTTTCCGACTGCTTCTCCTATGATTTTCGTGCTTAGAGTTTTCGGCGAGAACTTGACTTCTCGCCGAAAACTTCTTCTTGTGATGCTCAGCCGATTTCTTCTGGACTTTTCACCGAAAACCTGAGGAGTTTTTGCCGAAAACTGTAGTGTAAAGTGGGGCATGATTGCTGTTGACTTGATTGACTTCTTGGACTGGTTCCGATGCGGTTCCTCGAGGTTCCAATGCCTTAGACACGTCCTTGGCTACTTTATTTGATGGCAAAAACCTGTGCTATCATGAAAACACTAGAAAACCATCAAATAGACGCGAAACAGGCCAAAGTAACACAAATGGCACGAGATAGAGCAGTTGAGTGAATATTCGCTATTCTACCCTAAAAATCATGTCTTAAGCCAAGAAATGTCACTTAAATGAGGCTGATAATCACGTCAAATCGAGTGTCATCAACTTCACAACACGATCACTTGCGACCTCAACCCGACTTAGGCATGAACGTTCCGAGCCTCAATGGGACCTCAGAGGCACTGATTCTAGTACCTCGATCAACCGAACTCGAGTTCCAGACCATTCGGTTTCGCGGGGATGTTACAGCGCCTCGTTTTTATTAAACATGTGTACTTTGACTAATGGTGGCTTGACCGTCCTCCATGGTTCCTTCGTTCGTTGTTGTCTTCTCGCCATTCTTCCTCTCTCGGTTTCTCGTAAGATGAACATCCTCGATCAAAATCCTCCTGATGTTCAGGCGTACCTTCCCTAAGGGCGTCTAGGCTTTCCTCCACCTCAATACATTTTTGTATCCCAGACTCCAACTCTGAATGAGTCTTGGGTCGAACCATCGAGTTACGGGAATGGGGCATGGGTCATTTCTAAGTAGTTCTCTATCGCCCCTCTTCATCCTGAGCGGTGTCGGCTTGCGTCCATGTTTATACGTCGACTCGTCCGAAGTCAGGCATGAGAGGAATGCCCCCCAACATCAGTTATCCGCTGGGAGTTTGTTGGGAACTGTCACCGACATCGTTCGTCTCTGTCATTTCCTGGTCAGCGCTTTCGTTGCTCCCAGTGTTTCTCATCTTGCTCGTCGGTGTTTTCTCCATGATTGTTTTTTTGTCAAAAATTTGAGAATGATGACGCTTAGCCCCCTATCTAGCTCTCCAATTGTTCCGCCCAAGAGGATTGGTGTGTACAATGAGGTTCAACTTGGAGAGTTGAGGAATGAGTGTTCTCGTCTTGTCCTTGATTGCTGGAAGATGTCAGGAACGTACCTCGCAAGATGTACCAACGACAGTAGTAAGGAGATGTATAACTATGGGTGTGTGTGAGAGAGTAAGGTCGTATGAGAAAGAGATAAAGAAGTACCGGAAGGTACCCCTTAGGGTTTTGTGGAGGGGATAGCCTGAAGCGTATGAATTGGAGTCTACAACTTAAGGCGTATCTGTAGAGTTATGGTTATTGTCTCTTGTCTTGATGTTTGAGGGTTGACCTCTTTATATAGCTATGGAGTCCGAGTTCGATGTGGCCAAGGGGTCCCTTTTCTGTGTTAGGACTGTTCTCCCAGTTTGTTGGGAAAACTCTAGTCGGCTAGGGGTTTCTGTAGTGCTTCTAGTGGGCTTCACCTTCTGTGCGCCCCAGGTAGTTTAATTGAACCAAACTTTTAAATCAATATGTTTAATCTTACTAAGTATAAATTAACCTTTGTTGAATTTTTTAGTTATCATAATATAAGACTGCACTCGATGTTCTTTAGGTTTCCTTCTACAACAACATTTTCTTCCGATATGATAGATCATCTCTACCTAATTAGTTATTTGTTCAAATCATCCTGTCTATCCTTTAATAACATGTAGATTCTTATCCTCGAAAAAAACAAGATATTATAAACATGTATATCCATCAAAACGTCAGTGAGGTAACTGGTACCCCCACTTTTAGAGGGGCACCAGAGCGTTACCCTAGTCCCTACATATTATATATTTGATTATACTCTTATTAAAAAAAATTCAAATTTTATATTTATAGAAAATTTTTGTTTCAATTTTGGCGCAGTGCATCTATGAATTCTGCTTCCTCTCCTCCTCTGAATTATTTTAGTTTGTTGAAGTTTCCTCACATTTTCGTTCACCGAAAAGTTTCCCAACGAATTTTCTCATGACACAAGTCTTCGTTGACAAAAATTTGTTCACCCATGTGATCGCCATCATTAAATCTATCTTTTTGGGAAAAATTATTGTATGAAAAAAAAATATAATTCCTGACAAATTTCCAAGCGGTCGCCGACCAGTCGTACAATTTGTATATGGTATGTACGAATTGTATACATTTTGTACATAGTTGTTCACTCTGTATTGGTGCACATTCTGTATTTGACATACACATTTATGTTTTTACACTTTATATGTTGTTTGTACAAATTGTGTACAAGTTGTATACACTTAGTATGAGAGTTATGCATTGTATACTTATTTTTGGGGTTGATTACCCAAACCATCGTTGAACTATGGCCAAATAACCCGCCAGTCACTAAACTTAGAAAAATTACCTAGCAGTCACTGAACTTCGGCCCATTATCCTAGCAGTCACTACCGTCTACGGACATCCAATATTCTGTTAGTTTGCCTACGTGGAGTTGCCACCTAAGCCGCCATGTCATCTAAAATCCACATAAGCTAAACCCAAACTCAAACCTAAACCTAAACCTAAACCTAAATCCAAACCCAACCTAATTACCCAACCCTTTGGGTCAAAATGTACAGAAGGAGAGGAAGTCAAACCATCACTTCAACCATCCTTCTCCTTCCCTTTTCCATCACCATCTCCATCGTCAGCCATCGATCCGGCGGTAGGAATTCGACCCACATACACTATTCCATCGTAATCGTGCCCATTTTCAACTCTCGCTTCCTCCTTCGGCTTCGAATCCTCGATTTTCGGGGCATCTGGTTTCTTAATTTCTACCTGAGGAGCTGGATCTGAGCCACGGCCACGGCCGCCGCCGGAAATTCAATTCGCAGGGTAGCAGGTTTCATCGGAATGGGGAAGTGACTTACGCCTAGGTTGCTAAGCCCCTCAAGAGCCAAAATCAACGCCTAGGTTCCTGAATCTGATGAGCTAATGCCATCTCATAAAACCCAGGATTAAAATCCCTCTGCCGAATCCGACCACCGTACAGATCATCCATCCCAACTTCTAAACTCCTCACCCTCTAACTCTTTGGTCTTAGGCTATGTGAGATTCTCTGTTTGCAGAATCCGGCCGCAATTTCTCTGCGATTCCAATTAAGAGATGGTCGCCGCCGCCGCTGCCGGTCTCTCTCGCGAGCTTGCTCTCGACCCCTGCTCGTTGCACGCCAATTCGTCCACGACCACGAGATCTCGAACGATCTTGAGAATCAATGCCAGCTGCTCCCTTCGTTCGCTAACAATTCTGAAATCTCTCTCTAAGAAGAACGCCTTCGCTTCGGATGAACCTTCAACCAACTCGGAGGGAGGAATCGAGGGCGGAGATTGCGAGGGAGGGAGGATTGAGGAAGGAGGCTTGGGAGGTGTTCTGGAGAAGCATCGGCGGCGATGGAGAATAGATCGTAGGTCATGTACTTGTGGAGGAGGTTGGGGTGGTTGTGGCAGGCAGAGGCGATGAGAGAGAGGGGAGAGTAGAGGAGGAGATCGGGAGGGATGATGGAGGTGCGTGAGGAATGGGATTAGAAGGATGGTGTTGCTGTGAAGGCTCAACACTTGGGTTGAAGACAACCCTAAACCAAGAAAATGATCTGAACGGGTTTGGTTAATTGAGTTGGTTTGATTAATTGATCCGAGGTGGCAATTTTAAATGACGTGGCAGATGACTTGTCATCGCCACGTAGGCAAACTAACGGAATATTGGATGTCCGTAGACGGTAGTGACTGCTAGGATAATGGGTCGAAGTTCAGTCACTGCTAGGTAATTTTTCTAAGTTTAGTGACTGGCGGGTTATTTGGCCATAGTTCAGTGATGGTTTGGGTAATCAACCCCTTATTTTTGTACAGTTTGTATGCGATATGTATAAACTATATACACTTCTTATGTGTTAGTACACTCAATATTTATATTTGTCGTATAAATTTATTTTATAATTTAAACTTTATATTGATATTTATACAAGTTGTAGATCGTTTATTATGGGATCTACTACCATTAGGACACCTATTAGTGTCCTCATATGAGGACACTATTAAGAACCATTAGATTAGAAACTAAATCCAATGGACTAGATTAAAATGGACAAAATAGTCATTTAAGAATTAGTATATATAGTTAATATTATTAGGGTTTCACCACAAACCCTAAAAAATACAATCACAAAAACAAATTGATGCTCTCAACCTGCGGAACCAACACGACCGCCGCCGCCGCACGTCCTCCACAACCCAATCGCTGTCGTCACACTACCTCCCGCCCACCCGCTGCACGTCCTCCACAGCCCAGCCCTTGCCCGCTGCAGCTCCGTCCAATTCCACCACGTCATCTGTGCTTCAGCATGAGTTGGGTGCTTGATTTCCAATTGTTTCATATGTTTTTTTGCTTTCATTTACTATTGACTTGTATGCTTTCCATAGATCTGCATAGTTTCTTCGTTTCTGGACTATAAATACTCATATTCATTTAGACAATAGTGATTTAAGTAATAGATTTAACATTTCACTTCTTCTGCTGAATTCACACGACGTATTTTAGGGTTTTTTTAATTTGATTTGTTTTTTTTTTGTGTAGATCTGAAGAAGATTGTTTCGTTTCTTGAGACTGTGGTATGCTCGTGAGATTCAGAGGATTGCACGGGCCATCAGGATGACTAAGCTTGAATTTCTAAATTTGATTTTGGGTTCAAAACCAACGGAAACACGAAGTTCACATCGAGATCGGACCGTAGAAGTTTTTGGGGTCAAGGTTACGAGTTGGAATCGAGGGGCTATTGTTTCTTCTTCATCTTCTTAATTTTGTTCCAATTTCTTGTCAGGAACATGTTAATATTTAGGAACCACGTTGTTAGGAACAAGGTGTTGTTCCGATTTTCTAATTAGGAACAAGGTGTTGTTCCAATTTTCTAATTAGGAACATGGTTCAATTTCATGTTCCAAGTTATCGTTATTTGTACCAGGTTTCATATAATATTATTTGGTTTGGGTTGTGTTCCGATTCCTAATCAGGAGAAGTTCTTCATCTTCATTTTGTTCTTGTTAGTTTAGAGTGTTCTGTTTCCGTAATGGATTAATATGATGTTCCGAAACAATAGAAGTGGAACTGTTCCGAAACAATAGAAGAGGAACTGTTCCGAAATAATAAAAGAGGAACGATTCTGAAATAATTTCCACAAAATTATCGTCGTAATCTCCATAATATCATAGCGGTACATTGACGACTAGTAAACAATTTTTTTTAAAAAGAAAGGAGTAAAGCTTAGGAAGAATTCGTACCATATTGCTAAATTAACTATTAGGGAAATTGATTACCAAATAAATATTAATACATCTGAATAAATATTAAGGAAAGTGAAGAAAAAATGGAAATTGTAATCATAAAAAACCCCGAAATTAATTAGTTACTAAAAATATGTAATCTTAATAAAATGGAGGAGAAAAGGCATTTTTAAAAATAAATAAATAATTGCACTTAAAAAATCTGTATCATAGCTGAAAATCTAAAATTATATAATAATTATCATTATAGAAAATAAAATCAGAACTAAAAATCTACAATATCTCAAATAATGAAATTACCCTTATATCCATTTAATATTGACCTTAGGATCTATAAGATTTAATCCTATGGCTCTAAGAGGTGTCCTCATATGAGGACACTAAAGGGTGTCCTAACGGTAGGAATTTCCGTTTATTATATTACATGAATTTCGTACACACTTCCTAGCCGGGAATTTCAACCGTTAGGACACCCATTAGTGTCCTCATATGAGGACACTAATCATTACCATTCAATTTTTGAGAGGAGATCTAATGGTCCATGCTAAAAGGATAGGGGTGTAATTATATATTTTTATTTTTCAAGATCTTTAATTGCAATTAAATTAAAGCATTTTAATTTTTCAGGGCTTTTAACTAAAATAAATAAAAAAAATTAACTATTAACCTAAATAAATACGTTTCAAAACTATTTATTTCTGTAAATATAATCGCCCATGGTGTAGGCGATATCGCCCCAGGCCTAGGCGATATCGCCCCAGCACCGTGGATTGTCACCCGTGACTCGTGATTAGATTCGATTGAGTCACGGGTGTGAAAATAGCCAGGGATTAGGCGATATCGCCTAGGGCATGGGCGATATCGCCTAATGCATAGGCGATATCGCCTATATCTTGGATCACTAAGCACCCTATAAATCCTTGTTAGTTTCGGGGGTTAGTCACCAAATCGAAAGAACTAACATTCTAAAATGGCCGACTACACTTTGTCACGAGAATTCCGAATCCAAGTTTTCTGGGGGGGCCGTATCGTCCAGGATTGGACCGGCTTATCCTACGAAGGGGGAAATAATGTCCGTCTGAAGATGACCAAGCGAGCGACCTATGATAGTGTGGTTACCGTGTTCCAACGGAAAATGGGTCTTGGAGCGGATCAGATAATCCAGTCATTTGTCTGGAGAATGCCGATATACAGTTCTGAGGGAAATCTGTCGCATTTCGTTTCTAGGCCGATATCGGACGACAACGGCGTACAAGTCATATACGACTTAGTTCGCGTCAACCCATTTTTCGAAGTTGCCGAGTTGTACGCCTTGATGGAAGAGGAGCCGTCTCAGTTCTCCGATTTCTCGGGGGTCATTCCAAATCAGATGGCAGAGCAGAGCCAAACGTATGATGGGGAATACATGGCGACCAGTCATATCGGTCCGGAGTTCCAGGAGGTTGACCAAGAGGGGTTGGCGCGAGATGAATATGTCAGCACTGACGATTCTGGAGATGAAAGGAGCCATTGCTCGGCGGACGAAGGGAATCCAAACGTCGACGATGACATTGGCCAACCCGACGAGGAAGACGACGATGAAGAAGGGGGAGCCACAGCAAATAGCGTGGAAGTTTATGTGCCACTGGAACATGCCACGAGCGAGGGTGACGACTGTGACGACATTATGACAATCTCCAACACCTACTCCATGGACAGGCGCTTCCAGATCCCAGCGAAGGCGTACTGGTCGGTGGAGATGGAATTCTTCTTGGGTCAGACATTCTCTACCAAAGGTCAACTGATGTCCCTAACGAAGAGCCAAGCAGTCATCCGCAACTATAAGTACAGGGTAATCACTTCCAACCCGAAGGAATGGGCCATCAAGTGCATCGACCCGACGTGTCCTTGGAGGATGCGTTCTACACTTAGCAACAGATATGGATTCTGGATAATACGACAACTCAACAACGGCCACAGTTGTGACCGGTCAACGATACTAGGGCCCCACCCACAGCTCGATGTCACGCTGATCTCAGATGCAATCATGCACATTGTGCGCAGAGAGCCGGGGTTGAAGGTTGAGACAGTTATTGATTGCATTCTGGAGAAGTACCACCGCAAGATATCGTACCGGAAGGCGTGGTTTGGCAAGCAACGTGCTGTCGAGAAGCTGTACGGAGACTGGGTGGCATCATACAACAACATTGAGACAATCCTGAATGCTATTCGTCTCACGAACCCCGGGACACGGTACGAGATCAGAACCAACCCGGCGGGTAACAGTAGGATGTTCAAGAGTGTGTTTTGGGCGTTTGGCCCATGCATAGAAGCCTTCAAGCACTGCGCTGGGGTCATGATCATTGACGGCACATTCCTCACGGGCAAGTACAAGCAAGTGTTGTTGATGGCTAGTACATTCGATGGGCAACATCGGATTGTTCAATTGGCGTACGCCATAGTTGACCAAGAGGATCACGATAATTGGAAGTGGTTCATGGAGAATCTACAGAGACATGTGACCAATCGGGCCAACATCACAATCATCAGTGATCGACACAAGGGGATAGCAGCGGCAATGCGCAACATTGATCGAGGGTGGGTATGGAGGTGGTGTCTACGCCATTACGTAAGCAACTTCAACAAGAAACACCGCAACCAAACTTTAAAATCTCGCCTTTGGAACTTAGGTATTTGTCAACTTGTTTACGGTGTATATTTGAACTTAACTAATATAATATTCTCATACAAACTAGATGTTCATAGAAGTCTTCATCGCTACCCGCAGGAATAGAAGGGAATGTGCGGAAGTTTGAGGCAAAGAAGGCAGAATGGTTGGCGATCCATGATGAACAAAACGTACGGGAGCCAAAATGGGTGAATGAGGAACTACCCTTATGGAGCTTGGCCTATGACAACACTGAGGGAGGCGGTGCTCGGTGGGGAACCATGACGACCAACGCGCAAGAATGCGTGAACGGAGTACTTAAGGGCGTGCGACGTTTGCCCATGTCTTCTGTGATCGAGCACACATTCCATCGTATGGTCAAGTATTGGCATAGGCGCCGTGGGGAATACCAGGGAATGTTGGCAGAAGGGAACGCGTATACGAAGTACTGTCAGAAATTAACCGAAGAATCTACGTCAAGTTCCGTCAGACACTACGTGCTGCCGTACGATGCGGCTAACGGGGTTTACGAGGTTAAGTCTGGTCCAAACAATCAGAACCGTAGCGGTAATAATAGCTACGTTGTTCGGTTCGATAGGCAGTCGAATCGTAAGGGGACTTGCACATGCGGGAAGTTCCAGGGGTACAAGGTACCGTGCTCCCATGCTGTAGCTTGTTGCACATTTGCTGGTGCTAACTGGCACAACTACGTCAGCCCCTTCTATCTGGTATCCAAGACCCAGCTAGTGTATGCTCAGTCATTCCAACCAATACTGGGTCCTAAAGACTGGATCCCACACACAGGCCTACCAGTGATCCCGCAACCTCATCTTCTTCGTGGACAGGGTCGTCCACGACACTCTCGAATCAGAAACGAGATGGATTGGCGTGAGGAGGGTCGCCCAAGTAAGTGCAGGACATGCGGTCGCGTGGGTCATAATGCAAGGACATGTGGAAGGAGACGGGACAGTGCTGGGGCGTCTTCTAGTAATCAAGCGTGAAATAAAATAGTGTATCTGTAACGTTTTTATCTCGGTTCGTTTAATAAAATAGTAGTCACTCTAGGCATAGGCGATGTCGCCTGTGACATGGACGAGATCGCCTGGGTCACGGGCGATTTCGCCTGTGCCACAACAGGGGGCAGTGTGCATCATAAAACCCTCCCATCACCAGCTTCCAAACACACACCACTACTTTCAATTTTTCGAATTCAGTTTCCATCCACCTCGGTCACACTATGGTGTTCACACATGGGGAAAGAAGTAGAGCTCGCGATAAAGGTAAAAAACATGTCTTGTTTCCCCGTCTACTTCACGTTTTGCACTAATTACAATTGCTATTCTCGTGTAGTTTCAGAAGTTGATCGTATAATGTACAAGCTGAAGAAACCTCAGGAAGACCTGTTCGAGTATGAGCTAAGTGAGGTGAATTGCTGGTGTGATTTGAGGGCAACAAGATCCATTCAACTGAAGGATCTCGAACCCTATTTTGGGTGTCCGCTTGAGAGGGAGGTATAAAGACTGGAATGATTTTCTTAATTTGTCACCTATCCCATTAATATTTCCTAACCAGCATGTTTCGTTGCCATTTTGTAAAGAACAAGGGTTGGGTCATTTTGAAACATTGGTGGTTCGGGAGGTTGTGGACAAGATCAGAAGGGAGAAGGACAATATAATTCGGGCGAAGGACAAAGAACTTGATCGAGCTAAGAGGGAGACCCAAAGGATCGTTAGGGAGAAGGACGAGATGATTCGACAACTGAACCAGAAAATCAAGGAACAACAAGAGCTTATGAATTTCATTATGAGAAACCCTCGGACCTGAACCGTGTTAGAACCCTTGGGCGAGATTGCCCGGTCTCCAACCCTTGGGCGAGATCGCCCGTATCCTAGGCGATATCGCCTGTGGCTGGGGCGAGATCGCCTATGGCTGGGGCGAGATTGCCATGTGTCCAGCCAGACAGCATTTACTCGGTTGGTTGGGCAGTTTAGAATCGGTTTGACCAGCAATCCTCGGTGCTGGGGCGATATCGCCTAGGCCACGGGCGATATCGCCTATGCCTGGGGCGATTATATTTACAGAAATAAATAGTTTTGAAACGTATTTATTTAGGTTAATAGTTAATTTTTTTTATTTATTTTAGTTAAAAGCCCTAATTTTTCATCTCTCACTACTATTCTATTTTTCGCCGTTTACACGTTATTTTGTTATTTTTGCTTCTCCGGCTATATTTTTTTCCTATCATCTTCTCCGGCCATTTTTTATAATCGTTCATTGTTCCTCTTTATTTAGGAACAATCATATAGAGAGTGGTTTTACAATATTTTTGTTCATTGTTCTGTTTCCATATTTGGGAACAATCATATAGACAACCATTTTATAATATCTTTATTCATTGTTCCATTTTCATTTTTAGGAACATTCATACTTCGAATTATTTTATGATTTTTTTCTATTTTCATATTTAAGAACAATCTTCTTGTAAAATAAAAAAGGAACAACCTTAGAATTGTTTGAAACATTATGAAATATTTTGTTCATAATTAGGAATTCGGAACATGTTTCTAAATCGTAAATTGGATCATGTTCCGAAATCGTCAAAATGGAACAAGGTGATCCTAAAGATGACATGTTCCTAATAGGAAATCGAAACAAAATCAAGATGAAAAAAAAAACAGCAGCCCCTTGATTCCAACTCGTAACCTCAACCTCAACAGCTTCCACGACTCGATCTCGTAGAGGGCTTCTTGTTTCCATTAGTTCTGGATCCAACACCGAGTTATGGAGACTAACACGAACACGCAGATCTCGATCCTGTTCCAAATCATTGAAATGGGAACATTGTTACTCAATTCTAAGTTTGAAACCACAAAGACAAATTAAAACAAAAATGTAACTTGTTCCATTTCAGTAAAGCGTGTCATTTTCAGAAAATTAGTATGACTCCCACTATTCAACAACAAGTGAGACAAATTCCCCGGTTAAAAAATTAAGAAATTAACAGTTAAATCAAATTAAAATGCCTGGGGTAGATTTATTGGAAAGCTTATATCATTATATGCTAAAGAAAGAATAGTAACAAAATGGGTGAGGTAGATTAATTACCTGGTGTTGCAATGAGGTAACGCTGATATAAGAATGCTAATGCGGTCATAATCGGCGGCTGACCAAGAAACCATAACTAAAAACAGAGAGGGAAATTGATCAAATGAAGAAGAAAGAGTTATCGTAAGTCAGCGGTGACCACTTAGAACGTCCGTTCCCGGTCTGGTATGTTTCGACGGCGTGAAGGGACGACAAAGCCCTCTACCTGGTTCTCAATGGCGGTGCCTGGGTGGATTTCGTCTTGAGCAATGATAATATTAATCGGAACAAGCTGAACGGACAAATCCCTATATCACAACCGGAACAGGGATGAGAAGCTACATACAGCATGGAAACCGGAAGAGGGATGAGAAGCCACCGGGGGAGGCATGTGTCAGGCGGCGGCGGGAGGTGGGGTTGGGAGGGGAGGTTTTTTTATGGCTAATGAATAATCCACAAACCCTAATGATTTAAATAGGTACCAAAATTACTAATTTATTCAATTTATTTTAAACCGTTAGATCTAGTTTCTAATCTAATGATTCTTAGTAGTGGTGTCCTAATGGTAGTAGATCCCTTCCTAGCCGAAAATATTCAGCCTGCCATCACGGCGGAAGCCGCTTGGACAATTCCAGAACCGGAATAAAAAAAATCAGGTTGAAAATTTGGACGGGATAAATTGGCCAGTTATTTAGATGCGGAAGAAAGCCTCAACTTTTGCTGGAACAAAAGGCTAAAACCTCAGTTCTTCCTCCCACCAGCTCTTCTCCCTATACGTTTCTCAGTTGAACTCGACGATCGACCATGGCATTCCCTTTCTTGGAAGTCGTTGTAGGTAAATGAACTTTTCTATTCTTTCTTATTTCTCAAGTCTTATCTCTCTGCTCGCCAATAGCCGGAAAATGCATGCTCGGTATGCTTCTCCGCGCCGGAGCAGCTTCCGAGATTAGCCTTTGCCCTAGTTATGTTTGCTGTTCGATTGTTATCCGCTTTTCTTTTTCTTAATTATTCATGATTGCGGTGGAAAGTGTAGAACCCTCTTTGGTCTATTAGATGTGTCTAGGGGTTTCTTTGTTCATTTCTAGCTTACGCTTCTTGATGCCTAGTGCTTTGAAAAGAACGTCTATCAGAAAGTCCTTATTACTATTTTCCGGAATTCGGTTGATGGATTGGATAAGACATGAATAATTTCTTCCTATCAATGCTTTCAGGTTTTATGATAGTGATGTACATCTTCGAAACATATCTTGATCTTCGTCAACTTGCTGCGTACAAGCTCCTTACTTTACCAAGACCTTTACAAGGAGTAATTAGCCAGGAGAAGCTTGAGAAATCTCGAGCATATAGCCTTGATAAGAGGTAGAGCCCTCATGTTAATTGCTAATCTCCGTTGATGCTCTATCGTGCTTTCTAAATCACTGATCTTAACCGTTCATTTTACTAATAGTTTATTGATTCGTCTTTTATTTTTCAGCTACTTCAGTTTTGTTCACGACTTTGTGAGTATTGTGTTGGACTCTGCCATTTTATGGTATGGGATACTGCCTTGGGTTTGGAAGGTAAACTTCAAGTATTTGGTTTGATATTTTCTGAAGCATCTAGATGTACTTTTGTTATTTAAGTTCACTGTAAAATATGCAGAAATCAGAGAACTTTCTGGTCTCCGTTGGACTTAATGCAGAGAATGAGATAATCCATACTCTGGCCTTTTTGGGCAGTGTGATGATGTGGTCACAGGTGTGTGCATATGTCTGTGATTCTTGACAATTTTTATATCTCATTATGTTTCGGTATTACACTTGCACCCACCAAGTATTCATATGCAACTGTGACATCTTACGGTTCTTATACGAGTGAGTGTGCCTTACTGGCTTGCATTTTTTATAATGAACCTAAAACTTTCGTTGTCATTTGTTATTAATTGGATACAATGCAATAATTGGATACAATGCAATAACTGGTCTAACTTTTAACCAATATATTGTTCGACTTATTGAGTACGGGAGACAAAACTTCATACGTTGAGATTCATTTAATACTTTATTCTAGAAGTAATTTAGTCGATGTGAAACTTTACCCATGCGGATGCATATTTGAGCTCAAATCTAGTTATCATGGTGGATATCCAGAAGATCACAGCAGTACTGCATACTGTGTTTTGGATTCATTTACTTCCTTTTCTATTATACATTGCAGTGATCTAGTGATATAGTGAATGATACTTAATTTTGTCTGAAATTGTTGATCCAGATCACTGATTTGCCATTTTCCCTATACTCGACATTTGTGATCGAAGCACGTCATGGTTTTAACAAAGTAAGACTTCTGGTCCAAGTATAACTGTCACTTCTGTATATGTAGTCTCATTTTCTGATTCCTTATTTCCTAATTGCATTTCTTTGATATCACTCTTCTTCTATGATATGCATTGTCACATGCTCACTTGGTTCAATCTGCTATACAGCAAACTGTATGGATGTTCATTAGGGACTTGTTCAAAGGCATGCTGCTCGCTGTGATACTTGGGCCACCTATTGTTGCTGCAATCATCTTGATTGTGCAGGTATAGTAGCCTATTGTTTCAATGCTTTTGGTTTAACATGTATCCTCTATACTTGGTCTTTCGCTTTTGTTTTTTTGGTCTTTCACAACTGTCAAGTTTGTGGAATTGTGTCTGATTTTTCTTGTTTCAACCTGTACAATGGTGTCTTATTTTCCGGGTTGCAGAAAGGAGGTCCATACCTGGCCATTTATCTTTGGGCCTTCATGTTTGTGCTCTCTCTTGTGATGATGACAATCTATCCAGTTTTAATTGCTCCACTGTTCAACAAGTTCACTCCTGTGAGAAATTCTTTGCACTCCTCAAGCTCAAATTTTTATGGTAACATGTTCATATCAGTGATCTTTTTGTCTGTCCGTATGTTGTAAAAACTAGCTTCCAGAAGGAAACCTCAGGGAGAAAATTGAGAAACTTGCTGCATCTCTGAAGTTCCCTTTGAAGAAGTTGTTTGTTGTAGACGGTTCCACAAGATCCAGCCACAGCAATGTATGGGCTTAAGTTGCTTTCTTGTTGAGATAATTTTTCAATCCATTTATGCAGCCTGTGTGATAGAAGGTTTTATATGGTTGTGATAAATGTTATGTTAATTTGTTGCAGCGTGTTTTTTATTATGCTTCTTCTGTCTTTTCAGTACTCATCTTAGTTTATTGAAATATGTTCTATCCAGGACATTCCTTTTGTAATCCTCAGTTACTTAAGTTTGGAATTATTCATTAGAAGTTATCACTGCTCATGTACAGGCTTACATGTATGGCTTCTTCAAGAACAAGCGCATTGTCCTTTATGACACATTGATTCAGCAGGCAAGACATGTTTTCTTCATTCATTCTCTTGTCCAGCTTTCTTCATTCACGTGAACATGTTGCTAGGTTGAGTTTGTTCACTTTAACCTAGGATGTTGAACAGGCTTTGTTTGTGCTTTCATTTTAAAAAGTTTCTACTACCGTCACTTGGTGCCATGTATGATTCTGGAACGTGCAACCTCCTTATCATTTTTTTTATCTTCTGTTGGTGATTAAAAAAACTTATTGTACTTCTATCCTTTGCAGTGCAAAGATGATGAGGAAATTGTAGCTGTTATTGCCCACGAACTGGGGCATTGGAAACTTAATCATACAATGTACACATTTATAGCAATGCAGGTGATGTTTCATCCATAAACTTTTCCCCTTGCTTGAAAACAGAATCAAGGCATCTTTATCCTAACTAGTTTCCTAATGTTGATTACTTATGCGTATTTTCCTCACATGATATGGGAATAGAGTGACTTGTTGTACTATGTATGGTTTATGATTGTTCAAAATCCGAGTCTTTGTGCATGGGATATATTCAATCATTTTGGTACTCAATGCAGATTCTTACCTTCCTGCAATTTGGAGGATACACCCTTGTGAGGAATTCAACTGATCTCTTTAGAAGTTTTGGGTTTGATTCTCAGCCGGTACTCATTGGCCTGATCATATTTCAGGTATTCGGTGTATAAGATGTCTGTTGCTGATTAAATTTATTCTTGTAAAGCTCCATCATTTTAATGGGACCTCCCCTACTTGTGCATCTCAATTAATTCTTAGTGGCTCTTTGACCTGTTTTGTAGCATATTATAATACCTTTCCAGCATCTTGTGAGCTTTGGCCTCAATCTCATTAGCAGATCCTTTGAATTTCAGGTTTCCTACTTTCCCACATACTCTTCTCGAACACTTATTATTCTATCTGGGATTCACTTTAAGAGGACTTTTTGGTTTATGTAGGCTGATGCCTTTGCTAAGAAACTTGGCTATTCTGTTCCTCTTTGTGCTGGACTCGTGAAACTCCAGGTATATTACTTCCCCTTTGCTACATCCAATCTCCTTGTAAAGGTCATATTGAGTTCGTTCATGGAAAAAAAACATGGTTGCCTATTTGCAGGTAGAGAACCTGTCTGCCATGAACACCGATCCATGGTACTCGGCGTATCACTATTCTCATCCTCCTCTCGTGGAAAGGCTGTCGGCGCTTGATGAAGTGGAGAGTAAAAAGGAAGAGTAATAGCAAGAACAAAATTGCATTCAAATCTACTGCATAAACTCGTAGCCATCAGATTAATTTTGTTACAAATATGACTCTGGACAAGAATAGTAGAATACGCTGTCTGTCATATCTGAGTCATCCAGTCTAACTAACTTTGGGTTTATTCCCTTGTACGTTGTGCACAGTTTCTCACGAATCACAAAAGCTGGTTCTCTCAGAACGAGCTAGGAATATAAAAAGTATACGTGAATGAGCTGCGAAAGCCTGGACTGAACTTTTTAATAGTGAATCTGACCTTTCCTTAAAGTATAGACTTGTTCAAATCCCATAATCTCTTGTTGCTCAGTTTCTTGGTACGATTCCCATTATTAGAGTTTTTCAATCTCACAAACTCCCAAGGATCTATTCCTTATCCAATTTCCTTCAGCTGAGGATAGTTCCTGGGTTCTGGCTAAAGATCCAAGAGACGTTTAACGTTGCACCAAGCCGATAGGCTTTGATGTATACGTTTACTCGTTCTACCATTGCATGAGTTCCCATAACCAAAGCATGACAAGGATTTGTTGATTATGAATGGATTTGGGATTGGCTTATCCCATCTTGCCACATAGATAAAAGTGGCATGGCATGCTTCAGTAGAGAGAAAAAGCTTAAGCAGTAGTTTAAGTAAACATCCATGAAGGTGGGTTTTTAGATGTTCGCTGGTGAGAGTAATTATTTGTAGACAACTTATAACGGTTCATGATACGGTTGATCGTTATAAATTAGGATTTAATCCTGAAAGTTAATATCAGAGTTTTGTAAATTAGAATTGCTTAGATATTTATTTATGGAATTCGTTGAAAAGAAGTGGGTCGCTTTGGGTTGCTTCATGCTTGGGTCTATTATTACAAACTCAATGTTAAAATAGCTTCTGGATCTTGGCTATTGTAAGGACTCGATTCTAGTTTTCCGGTCAGAGTACAACAGTAGATTTGTACCTTGTTGGTCCGACCCAAGGATTAAAGCAAGTTCGGCCAGCTGTGCACATTTAAATTGTTTTAAGCCCTTAGGGCCGTTTCTATCAAGGAGGAGGGGAGGGGACAGCCATTGAGCTAAAGCCCATTTGTTTTGGCTGTCATAGGTTTCGACACGAGGGAACAAGAGGAAGAGGCTGGGCTAACCATTGCAGCTGTTGGTGTAACATCCTACCCTACAAGACCCAGTTAAACCATTAATTGAACTCATGCAATGCTAATCAGGTGTTATTGACTCGAACCAAGCATAACAGTACAGCATGTACATTCATCACAAAAGAAAAAGCCGAACCGGCACAACCCAAAATCAATAGTCTAATACAACCAATAACCAATAAAAATTAGGTAAAACCGAATACAAATTCAATACATCTAACAATCGATAAACTAGAATAGAATCTGTAAAATCCCGGTTAAAACCAATAAGCCGAAAAGGCAAGTCTAAACGTCCTGGCTGCACTTAATGTTGACCAACTCATCGGCATGCAGATCAGCACCTCTCCTCGTACCTCTCCTAGGCGGCATGGTGGCCTGCTCACCATACCCCATGATGAACCAACAAAGAAACCAAAAGAAAGAGGGGTCAGTGACATGCACTGAGTGAACCAGTAACATAAAAATCCTGAAATGCTATAAAGTAGTAAACTAGTAAGCTAGTCAGATCAATGAAAGATCGCAACATAAGTCAGAAGGTTGGTAGCCTGAGCAATCCCTATCTCGATCCATAAAGGATCCCTTAAGCCTATAAGGTCTAATGACCGTCTCGGTGCCACGAAGGCCCTGTAAATGAACCCCCCTTAGCCTTTACATTTCCTAGGGGATTGCACAATCTATAAATGGATCACCCGCTCTTACACCTAATCCAACCTGTATGATCAGTCTAATCATGCACGTAATCCCTACCGATATCAATCAAGATGATCTACCATCCTATGCCTGAATCACATACCGGAATGTAAATCAATAATACTATAATAGCATAAGAGTAGGGTATGGATCATAGCGGTTAAAATAACTTTTCAGTGAAAAACCCCTCACAATTTCCTTAGTTGATTCCTCTACTGGACTGACCGAGATACCTTCCAACTTTGAGCAAACTGCACCACAACCTCCTACACTAGGTTCCCAACAGCCACACACATTAGAACCGATCTAATTAGAGAGGAACACCCAAAACCCCTAAACTGCGAAACACTGGTTGACAAAGCTGAATTTGCTTAACCAAGGAGGATTTACCTGAATCCGAGGTTGGACGATCGACCTAGATCAATCCCTTAACCGTCCCTTGCATTTATTTGTCAAAAACATGTTGAGAGAGAAAAAATGGAATTAGAATGCCGACTGACTTCTGGTCGATAAACCCACTTTTATACCAGCTGGTGTAACGACCATTACATTACCTATAACGCTCGTTGTCTACAACAGACAACAGACATTATAGTAATTTCAACTCCCTGTTGCACAAACAATATAATGCCCATTGCATAAACTGCAATGCCCGCTGTGTTCATAAAAAGTACAGCAACAACAGTGCTGCAATTTCTAGCAATCAACCCAATTTCAACCCTTCCAACCAATTCACAAAACAGAAGGCTTAACAGATTACGAGATGTTAGGGTTGGGCCTCGAGCCAGGCCTTGTGAGATGAAGGGATCATGGCGGCAAGGTTCTCTTGGTGCTCCCTTTCTGTTGTACCTTGACAATCCACATAAAACAAACTCGAGTACCATCATAATCATAATATAGTATCCCAAAAGAGAAAAAGTTTTACGAATAAAACAAAAGAAAAGTACGAAAAAGTCTTAGAAAAATAAAAGTGCAGAAAAATAAAAGATAGATGAAGGAGGGCGTGAACCCTTCCTCGGGGTGATCCGAAGCTCAAAAGGATCAGACATCCTCTTCGTCGCTCCTAGATGCGCCGTCAGTCGTGCGATTCTTCCTCTTCCTTGATGTGGCCTTCTTTTCTTCCTTAGGAGGGATGATGTACTCTTCTTCTTGGAAGTTGGGGTGGTAAATGTTTATGGGGAGGGACAAAAGCAAGTGAGCACGGATGAGGTCACGTTCCCCCAAAGGGTTTGGTCACATGCCGAACATGTCATAACCGATGAACTGAAATTGGAAGCAAGGGAACTTGTACGTGTCGAAGTCAATCTTGTCTGTAAATCTCCCCACATTTCGAGTGCCGAGAAGGTAATCTTTCTTTGGAGGCATGATCTATGCAAACATGTCGAGGATGACCTTGGTAGGATGCAAGCGCACCCCATGCTTGATAACTCTGGCGAAATCAAGGTCAAATTTATTGAAGCAATGAGGTTTGAGCCTTCCTGTGATTGTTCGCGCAAAGATCATGTGAAAGACCCTATACAGTTTCCTCTTCACCTTTGTGGCTCATGCATTATGGGGGTTAAATTTCTTTTCCTCTCCCTTCGTGATCCACCTCCACATAGCACCTGATATTGTTATGTGTACTTACTTAACAGCAAAGATGAGGCGATTGATGCTTTCAAGCAGTATAAATAAGAAGTTGAGAATCAACTTAACAAAAAGATCAAAATGATCCGAAGTGATCAAGATGGTGAATATAAGTTCCCATTTCGAGAATTATGCCAAGAGAGAGGCATAATTCATCAGATGATGGCTCCTTATACTCCACAACAAAATGGAGTTGCCGAAAGGAAAAAGCGCACATTAAAAGAAATAATTGTGACACCTGCCCCAAATCGCCCGGGTCAAACCCATTGGTTAGACCGGGAACCGATGCTACTAATGATAAATCAAACAGAAATAACGAAAACAAAATCAGTGAAAGTAAGATCGATAGAATATAATCGTTAAAACAAAAGACGGGGCTCCTCATTTAAATACATTTTAAGCCACAAACAACCAAAAACCTCTTAAACAACATTAACAACAAATCACGTTTGAAAATTCCCCAAACTGTCAACTGAAATAAAATGCACAAAATGACATCCTCGTCTTCGGTCACCATCTTTCAGTATTCTAGCTCACTCCACTGCCACCAACTGCTGCTCTAAGCTCGGCAACTACTTCTAACTGAAAAAAAGAGACTGGGAGGGGGTCAGTTTCCTAATGAAACTGAGTGAACCCACTAGGCTTAACTATACGTCGAATCTACCTAAGGAGCATCCCAATCACCCACATTGGAATACAACAATGGGACCCATCCTTTCTGTTAGTTCATTTTAAAAACCTAGTAAGATAGTTCTAATTGATTAATGATTTCCCTCTACCCCTATTCCCATCATGCATCACCCTAGCAATGTCATCCATCAATCATAACCCATCCCAACACAAATCCAGAATTAATAAATTGAATACCACATCATCACACACTATTCCATAATGTACAAGAGTCAACATCAACACGGTCCAGTCGCACATTACATATCAATTCACAATCACATCCAGCACAACACAAACACACACAATAGTTCGCATTTCATTTAATTAGATGAGTTAATTAGGCGTCATGAAGTTTATCATACACCACCCCTGCCGGCGAGACGCACCCTCTCTTCTAGGAGGGTCCAAGACGGATCCTTTCTTCAAGAAGGATCTAGGGCCCAAACTCACATCATCAACAACAACAATAGATCACGCCACTCTTCTAGGAGGCGTTACCACACCTCACTCTTCTAGGAGAGGTGACAATTTGGGGGCAGTGCAGGCTCCAACTGGTTCTATCATTTCAATTCCCATTTACACAATTACTTCGATTTACACACATCAACAATATAATTCTCATTTACACATTCACAACAGTTACCACACATCAACCAGGCAATTCCAATAAATCAATTCCATATAACAATTTAATGTCCCAATGATGTGACTTTATTTAGTGCATTTTGAGTTTATGATTGACCTATGAAATGCCCGTGTTTATTCGTGAAATGACATGACTTATATGCTTTTATTGAAGTTTTGTGCAAAGTGTCCATTTGTTGTCCGGTTGCCACTTTGGAGCCAAATTCGTGGTCTATTGGAGTTGCCTCTGTGCATTTTCAGGTTATGGCATCAAAGTACGGATGACAAGGAGCACATAGGAGTAAACGGGAGGTCATTTGGAGTCCGGACGAGGGAGATATGAGCATTACAAGATCGAGTTTTCTGCAGAGTGCAGGGGTGCACGCCGTGCAGCCGTGCAGGTGTGCACGCTGTGCAGGTATGCACGCCGTGCAGGGGTGCACGCCGTGCACTTCCCCTGCACTATAAATACTCTTGTTTTTGGCCATTTTGGGGCATTCTTTGATCTCCCTTGAACCCAAAAACACATACCCACGAACCCTCAAACCCTAGAACACATTTTTGGAGCAATTTGAAGCCATTGGAGCTAGGATTGAAGCCAACAAACCTTGGGAGAAGTGCTTACAAGTGGAGAAGTGAAGATCATCTCAAGGATTCATCCATGGTGTTCTTGGTGACCATTCTTCCTTCTTTTCTCTTTACTCCCTTGGCCATGTGTGGCTGAGTTTCTAGGGTTCATCTTGGATGGGTAGATTAGTTGTGCTATGATAGAGGGATGATTGTATAGAACTTGCCATGATTGATCTTGGTTTTATGAGGATGATTCCTAGACTTGTTCTTAATGCCATTTTATGCCATGTTTGCTTGATTTGGTCCATTGATGCATGCGAGTGCTTGGATTTCATAGATTGTAGGTCTAGGGATTGAAGTGAGTGTGTTCTAAGAGATTAGATCATCTTGTTTCAACCATTTTCACTTGATTTCTCTTTTGGGCATTTTATCGAACACTTGGTGTGCATGTGGATTTTCATTCAATTGAGTTTGAAAAGGCTTTTTGGTGAATCTCTTAGTGTTAGGGCATTGATATGAGAGTGTTGTGCCTAGCCTTGTGGTCATAGAGTCTTAAGAGAGGATCTTGTGTCTTGGCATTTCATCAAACACTTAGAATGCATCCTTTTTCACTTAGCTTGAGAGTGAGAGCCTAAGTTGAGTGGTATTAGGATAGGGATTAGGTGCTACGAGAGTGCATTGAGTCTATAGAAGTGAAATGCATGGTCATCCGAATGCAAACTCGATCTTAATTGGCTTGTTTGTTCAATTAGTCATCTTGAGCATGATGAAACTACCCACCAAGAGAACCCCTTTGTCTTTGATTTGAGTCACCTTTCTCTCTTGCTTAATCTTTGTTAGTATTGCATTTCTTAGCCTTTGTTTCTGATTTTCTCAATCAAACCAAACCAATTTCAAATGTCTAGACCGTCTATGAGAAGTGTGAGTATTGGTTTATGAGAGGACCCCGTGGAATACGACCTTGGTAAAATCCTTTTATCAAGTTTTTGGCGCCGTTGCCAGGGACTTTCTCAATCCTAAGAAACCATTTAGTAGTGGACCGATCTATTCACTTCCTTCCGTTTTAGTTTTGCTTCTTTTTATTAGTTTGTTTGGTTTTGTTATCCCGCATTGTTGTATTACTTGGTTGTGTTTGTTGTGCTTGTTTGTAGGTACCTTGTAGTAGTTGATGAACCGGTTCGTTGACGACTCAATCAAATAACTAACAAAGCTACAAAGCTAGGGTAGATCGTATTCCACGGGTCTTCTTTGATCGACTACTCAAATAAGCTGGCAAATTACTCGGATTTAAGCACTTCGTGCGTGGTGTGAGTTCCACGACTTCTAATTCTAAGAAATGCAGAGAAATTAAAAATTTAAACTAAAGACAGATTGGAAATTGGTTGATTAAAACAGAGATGACAGACGAACTTAGACTTTGAATCCCCCTTCGTTCCCCAGAGCATTGGCAATCAATAGTTCAGCGGATTTCGATTCTCATTCAATCGGTTTCTAAGACACCACCATAACTCCTTACCCTTAGGTTTAAGACCGGCGAACGTTCGCTCTATCCGTTCTAGCTACCAAGATTAATTAGTCGCCCGAGTACGGTCGCCTCTCGCAACGACTTAACTTAACTGGTGGAATTACTAACGATTATTGAGTTACTCTTGCAGTGGATTAACCCTAACCGGTTCCTACGAAAGGCACGCTCCAATTATAAGGTTAACTGTTCAATTTGATGTTCTAAAGTAAGGCGAGCGTTCGCTTCTATCCTTAGCTTAACAAGAATCTAATCTAGGTGATCAATCCAGACGAGAAACATGAACGATGAAGAACAAACCAAACATGAAAGAGAAACTGATTGAACTTCGAATCTAATCACCGCTGATCCGTGACCGCTTTAAAGCCCTGGGTCACTTAGGGTTCATCTAGTCTAAGCTCTAAGAGTTTAGCTACTCATATTCATCACAAAAGAATCAAAGACAATGAAAGAGTTCATCATACAAAGGAAGAACAGAAAAGAATCTGAAAAACCTAATTAAGAGACTCCGGCAGAACTTCGATCTTCCGGTAGACTGCAATCCTAGCTCCGAGTCTTCGAGATGGAAGGGATGGCGTCACGATCTCTTTCCGTCTCTTCGAACTCTAACTCTTTGCTCCAGAACTTGAGAGAATTCTCTAAATTCTGATTATGGAAAAGTATGTTATCATCTCTCCTTTTTATTGGGCCGCCGGTTAAGTATTTATACTTAACCCTAACTCAGCCGGATTTTGACTAATATTTTTGCCAAAAATATTGAAGAATTTTCGGCGAAAATTCCTTTGTAATTGGATGGTCCGCCGGCTGATTTCTCTTGTAAATTTCGGTCCCATAGTTCTCGGTCGAAAACTTAACATTTTCGCCGAAAACTTCCTTCAGTCGGCATCAGTGATTTTGTGCTGATATTTTCGCCGAAAATGCTAGGGTATTTTCGGCGAAAATTCCTTTGTAAACCGGGGCAGGAATTGTTTCGACTTGATTGGCTGCTTGGATCGATTCCGGTGCAATTCCTCGAGGTTCCAATGCCTTAGACACGTCCTTGGCTACTTTATTTGACGGCAAAAACCTGTGCTAACATAAAAACACTAGAAAACCATCAAATAGACCCGAAACGGGTCAAGGTAACACAAATGGCACGAGATAGGGCAATTGATTGAATATTCGTTATTCTACCCTAAAAACCATGTCTTAAGCAAGGAAATGTCGCTTAAATGAGGCTGATAATCACGTCAAATCGAGTGTCATCAAAATACCCCACACTTAAGCTTTTGCTTGTCCTCAAGAAAACTGAATAGAAACGCTCATGTTCACAAATGATAAGATCGATTAAATTGGAATTCAATCAAACACAATGAATTATTAGACAGATAGATCCTAGAACAAGAAACCTAACATGCATACAGATCAGCCAAACAACCTGGTCTCACTAATAAACTGCACACGACAAGCAGTAGCAACCAATTATGCACAAATTTGACCTGACCGACCAGACTCCTCACACAGTATATATTTAGTAAATTGGGAACTCTCACTCTCTGTGTTTAAGGACGTGTTTCTGCTCTCAATCATTTTCTGTTACTGAATTCTATCATAAGTTTGCATTTCGACCACATCTCCACCACTGTGATAACACGAGTAACTAGTCAAGAAGGACTTCCCTGCTAGGACTATAACGAATTCTACACTACTTGGGTTTATGATGCGATGGATGATGGGAATGTATGATGATGGCTTTGTGCGGTGTAGCTTTCGACTAACTTCCCTCGAATCTAGCCTATGGCTTCCTACCATCTAACCAGACACGGGTGGAATAATGAACGCTTGTCCTATGATACCCTCAAGCAAACTAGCACTTTTTATTCTTTTCTTTACACAAATTTTTTTTCTGACTTTTCTTTTGACTTCGCTCTTCCATTTGTAGGGAGAAGAATGTTTTATTGAACTAAAACTTTGAAATCTTTTTGGCTTTTCTGATTTTTGTTCTTTTCTATTTTTTTTTTCGAAACTTGCTTCTTTTTCTTTCTATTTTTTTTTCTTTTGTGCCGAATTTTTTTTAGTTGCTAGAGGGGTTTACACGTCTGGACATAATAGCTAAGACCACCTGTTTAATGGCTATAGGTAGGTTACCACAAACTGACTTCCGGTAGGTCAATCTAGAACTACAACCACAGGGGATCAACGGGGAATGAAAGAATGGGAAATGGCTGTAATGTATTATCGAACCGAAAGAACAGGCCAAGCTCAAGGGTCTACACCTAATGGATTTTATCGTTAGGTAGGCTATATGGCTTAGTAGCTGAATTTAGGTGCCCCTATCATTCTAGAGCTCGTGTCATCGTGTGGTCTCGAGTAGGTCTCACGCAAATTCTAACTCATTCAAGCAAACAGAAAACCACTCAAAAAGAATTAAAATTGCAAGTTATGTGCAATGGATCAAAAGCTTACAGTTGGTTTGCTAGTCGAATTCGGTCATTTTCATGCAATCAAGGCTACAAACTACAAGTGTGATTTTAAAAAAATTCTGTTCTGACCAGGCAATTTAACATCAAAGTATACAAGTTGGTTCTCAAGTTCTAGGTTAAGCAGTCTAAGCATCATTATGAAAGTTTGAACAACAACTTAACATCAAAAATCAAGAACTGAGCCATTCTAATGCTAGAGAGACTGGAATGGAATCACGAGGCACACAGAAAACACAATCAAGGGCAATCAAGTTCATGCAAGGTTCTCTAGCATCCTACCCCACACTTAAATCGGACTGTGTCCTCACAGGACTAATTCAAGAGTTCAGAGTGAAGTAGAAGAACCTGGACCGAGATGGTTGGCGTAGGGGATGAGCACGGGTCCTCGCAGCGGAGGGAATCTACCCAAGCGAAGCAAAGGGAATCTCCCTACTGCCTACAAAACAAAAACAAAAACAAATGAAACATAAAAAGGAAACCGGGACAAGTGCCCCGGATCCACACAGAAAAAGTTGGATCGAAATCCGAAAAGAATAAATAAAAAGAAAGGACCAGAAAAGGAATACAACCCGGTCACTGCTGGTCAGGTGGGCCGGGAGGTGGAAAGTGGAGGAATTCGCCGAGCTGACGTTGCCACTCCATCTGTGCCTCATACCGCCTATCAGCGCGGTGCATATGCTGCTGCATAGTAGTCCATCTCGCCTCCTGAGTGGCGTTGTCGGTGATGCGCCACTCCTGCAGGCGCTCATACAGCTCACCAATGTCCGCGAGGTGTGGTCGGGGCTGAGGGTGAGGCGCCTAGTATGGGCATGGAATGTGCGGTGGCTGCTGGTGTGCATACCCTGCCTGATGATGTGGCGAGGGTATATGGTCATGAAACTCTGGCTGCGGCTGGGGCTGCTCTTGCTCAGAGTCATCTTCTTCCTCCGACTCATCCTCGTCTTCGAGGGGAGGATCCGCTGGCACCAGGGGACTGATGTCCAGGTCGAGGTTGTACTCCACCGCCAAATCTCCTCCAACGTTGTGTCCTCTGCGGCGTGGGATGTTCGGGCCATATTCATTGTTGAGGCCGAAGGAGATGATGAGTCATCCCACAAAGTTGCCTCCCAGGAGTGAGCGGGGGGCGACCTGATCTCTGAGTCTTCTTGCGGAGTAGGCGAGCAAGTACCCATCCGGGATGAAGTGGATATCGCTCCCGGATGGCGCGAAGAAGAAAAAGCTCGTCCTTGCTGATATGGTGGCGGTCCTTCTCTGGAGCATATAAAAGCGATCTACGCCAAAACATATGAATGTATCGAAAGAAAGGGTGGGAGATCGACTTAACTGAGTTATGGTCCCCGAGGCGATCACCAGGCACTCCAGTCATGTGGCTCTAGAGCGCATGGTACTCCTCGTCGTCGTCTGCCCAACCAAGGTGATGACCGTGGTAATGCTCGTAGGGAATGCCTAGATGAGCTGCAAACTCATCATATGTAAGCTCCCTGTGCACCCCGCCTAGATAGAAGGTAACAACCTTCCTGTGCTGCCTCCTCTTGTGCTCGTCCAGCTCGAATGTCACCCAAAACTCCTGGAGAGCGATGTCTGGGAAGTTGGCGGTGAGCGTAGTCAGCTCCAGCAAGCCGGAATGGGTCAGTGCATCGAGCACGTTCCGGTACCAGTCATCATCGTGCTCTGAGAGCTACTCCATGGAAAGAGGGCGAACATCAGCTCCTCGGGTGTGCTCAAACCGCTGGTAGCGTGCAATGTAGTGCGGGGGTAGGCGAGCAACGGTGCGATGGTACCCAGCACGGTCAGGGAAAGCTGGTGGAGGGCCCTGAACGGCGGGTGTGACGGGAGCGGGGGCTCCGGAGCTTGAGGCACCATCAAGTCGTGCCTTGGTCCTGCGCTCAAAAGTGGCGTTCCTAAACAAGAAAACAAACCCGATTAGTCAAACCAAAACCCTACCCCACACTTAGTTGAAAAACTCAATTTCACAAAGAAATGAGGAAAACCGAGTGGGGGTAAGCAAAGCAGATTAACCGGTAATCACGAGCAATAAAATACATGCTTAGGACACCCAGAATGGAATTAGCACAATTTAGAGTTCAGAAGTCAAACCGACATTTCAAAAAGTCAACATAGTAGAACATTGAACCCTAATCATGGCAAGACTATCACAAAGCGGGAAATGATGGTATAATATGATCTCAGATGGAAAACACAATAATCTGAACGAGAATGAGCACATAGGGCAGCCAAATGATAAAAAACAGTTCATGATCAACCCGACATTTTTCAAAAGTCAACATCACAAAGAATAGGACTTGGCATAGCAACACATGATCAAACGATATAACAATTAAGCACGATACTCCCTAAGCATGCTAGAACAGTTCAACAAGTTCAGCTAACCTAGTTCACACGAAATCAGTCGGCACGCACATCGAGGCAAACCGAAAAGTCAACCCCGATGAAATTCAGCATCCAATATGTCAAAAGATTCGCACTGAAAAGTTCTACAACTTACCTTGAAGCCATGGATGCTAAAAACGAACGGTTTGGGAGAAATCGGTGAAAAATGAAGATTTTTAGGGTTTGGGTGAACTGGGGCTGTAGAGCTCCGATTCGGCTGTTCTAGGGCTTGGATTGATTGGAAAAAGGAAGGGGAGGGTGCGGCCGCGGCTGCGACGGCGACGACGGTCAGCTTTGGTTGGCGGCGACGATTGAAAAGGCGGTCGGCGATTGGGTTTTCGGGAAACAGGGGGAAGGCTTTTTTTTCGGGTTTGGTTCGAAAATAGAAAGTGGGAGAGAGAAGGAGGATAAGACCGGATTTTAAGTGAAAAATTGGGTGATTTTCAAAGAAATTTTTGGCGAAACTAAGTGCAAGTTTTCGCCGAAAATTCTGGTTAAAAAGTACTGCCGGTTTTCAAAAGAAATTTTCGCCAAAATTATTAGTACTTTTTCGCCGAAAATGTGAAACAGGAACGTTTGGAAAACTCTGTGGGATTTCAAAGAGAATTTTTGCCGAAAATATTGAACTCTACGATTGAAAATATTTTCGCAATCCCGGCAGACTTCAGAAAATCACAGTTAAATCCACAAAAATTGGAAAGACCTCAAAAGACTTGCAACTGACACTATGACACACAGACTACACACGAAAAATATGAAATCAAACAAACTGACACTTTTGGCTGCCCCGAACTGACTCTAAAACACTAAGGTTGACACAAATCAAAAACGGACTCCAGCCGTGGGTTGCCTCCCACGAAGCGCTCTTTTATTAACGTCCTTGAGCTGGATGATACCTGGATGGTATTAGGAGACATCCCAACTCAGATTCTCCTTAATGCTAGCATCGGAGTTCATAAAGTAGAGCTTCGGGGCTTCTCCGGTGAGCATGAATTTCTTCCCGTTCGCGTGTAAGAGCTTGGTACGTCCGTCGGGAAGGTGGTCAGTAATCTTGAATGGTCCGAACAGTTCTGTCAAAGGATCATCTTCCACAAGGAGGACAATGGACGTAATGAGAATGATCGGCTCCTTCTTTTCTTCAACCTCCGGCTTGATATCACCAGGATCGGTGATCGTCAGTATTTCCTTAGGAGATGCTTTCGGCTTCTCCTTCCATACTTGTTCCAGCGCCGGTAGCTTGAAACGAATTGGTGGTGCAGCTGGCTCGGTAGATGGTGGCGGCACAACTGGTCTCCAGACCATGTGAGTCTTCGTCTTCTTGTTCTTTCCCCGAGGTCTGCTAGGTTTTGTGCTCGGTGACTTAGAAGAGGCTTTCAGTTCCTTCTTCTTTGGCGTCTGAAGAACAGATTTTGGTTTCTGCGTGGTAATCTGTCCAGCACCTGCAACAGCAATTGATCTAGGCACACTAGAAGAGATATCAGTAACGGAGTTGACCGGAGTCAACTCCACGGTTTCAACAGCTAAACAATGAAATTCTTCATTCTTAGGATTATATTTCATTCCGTCTTTAAGACGGAACG
Organism: Linum lewisii; assembly: GCA_034768395.1. Classification (NCBI taxonomy): domain Eukaryota; kingdom Viridiplantae; phylum Streptophyta; class Magnoliopsida; order Malpighiales; family Linaceae; genus Linum; species Linum lewisii. The sequence continues at coordinate 47,827,160 of CM068298.1, read as the reverse complement.
TGACAGTTTCTTTACCAACTCTCAAAGTTAAAGAACCATTTGGAACATTAATTTGCATTCCAATAGTAGCCATGAAAGGTCGTCCTATGAGAATCGTAGAATCATCCTTACTAGTGTCAATGATAACAAAGTCAGCTAAGAACGTGAAATGACCACATTTAGTAACGTCTTTAATTTCTCCCCTAGGAGTTTTAAGTGATCTATTAACAAAGATAAGTTGCATACTAGGCGGTTCAAGTTCTCCTAGGTTCAATTTTTCATATAGACTCATAGGCATAACATTAACAGACGCGCCAAGATCAACCAAACAATGTTCTATCTCAACATCATTAATGACAAGAGGTAGAGTGAAAGAACCAGGATCAGAGCACTTAGCTGGATATGGAGAGGACGGTTTCTTAATACAAGCATCAGGATATCCTTCTTTATTCCCCTTCATGCCAGTCTCGATCCTTGCATTCGGCAGCAATGCTCTTAGAAAAGGAGGCTTCACGACGTACGGTGTAAGAGGAGGATCATCCTCCTTAGGCGCCACTTGTAGTGCTTCCTTCTTCTCTTGCGATTCAGCGATCCTGCGTAAAACAGAACAAGCATCAGCAGATAAGCTTGGAAATTTTCTAACAGATACCATCTTGGCTTGCTCCTTTCTCGGATTCGGCTCTGTCTGGCTCGGAAGTTGCCAAATGGTCGACCAGATGCTAGCATGCTCGAGATGTTGTTCATAGCTTGCTCAATTCTTTGTCCGGCTGCTATCTGTTCTTGATTGAGAAGAGCTTGAGCTTTAAACTGATTGTCATGATCGTCGAGTCTGGTGATGATCTGACTAAGCTTCTTATCCAGGTCACTGACATTGTTTTCCTTCTGGTACTGTTGCCCTGGATAGGTGTTATTCAAGTATTGATCTTGGCGATTGCCAGGAGCAGTTCCATAGTTACCCGGATTGCGGTGCGGCGGCTGGTAGACACCTGCCGGTGGGTGGTTAGGCTTCTGATCCTGAGCTGGACCAGCTGGGCGGTTATTCTGGTTCTGGTTATAGTTGGTGCCAGAATTGTAGGGAGGTCTGTCTTGATAGTTCCCTTGCTGCCTGAAGTTGCGGTAGCCAGCATAACCATTCTGATTATTAATGAAGCCTTGTTGAACGAAATTTACCTCTTCGGCAGACCAGACTTCTGTCTTACCAAAATCCTGGCATCGGCCTCCGTTATGTGCGCAAGCTCCACACCACTCGCAATCGGCAACATAGACAGAAGCTGCCGGCGGTTTGACTGGTGTGGTAGACTTCTTCAAATGCTTCTCTACTTCTGCCTTGATAGCTGCTTCAAGATCGAGCTTGCTCCTTGATCCTTCAGATTGTCGTTCCCAGTTCCTTGACTTGGAAGCACAGTTTGCGAAGTGAAGAAGAGCAGCTTCAGGTGTGAGCGTAGTGCAATCCCCTTCAGCTAGGGAATTGACCCACTTGGCAAATTCTTCTCGAAGACCTCGAGCAAAAATTTTAGCTAACTGCCTCTGCTCGAATCCATGATGAGGGCAGTTGTAGAGGAGTTCTTGGAATCGATTCCAAGTATCAAATAAGCTTTCTCCTTCTTTCTGGGAGAATCTGGCAATGTTGTCCTTGATGGCTGTTGTTCTGGCAGGAGGAAAGTATTCTTCAATGAAGTCCTGAGCCAGAGTATCCCAGTTAGTGTAATATCCAGGTGGTTTGCCAGTAAGCCACCTCTTAGCGGCGCCTTTCAGAGAGAACGGGAAAGCTCTCAAGCAAAGAGTGTTTTTGTCGAGGTTTCCGTTCTTAAAAGTGCTGCAGAGATCAAGGAAGTCTGCAAGATGAGTGCACGGATTGTCTAGGGGCCTGCCCTCGAACTTTAGATCCCTAGAGATCATAGTCAAGAATGGAATATTGATCTCATAGTCAGGATCTCCTTCAATGCGCGGTACGGCAATGGCAGATCGAACGCTAGTCGCGCTCGGCTTTTTGTAATCAGCTAGACTTTTCTGTGCAGGCGGCGGTGGTGGATTTCCGCCTGGTGGTGGTGGTGGTGGTAGTTGATCACCCATGGTAGGAGATGGAGGAGGTGAAAGTGACTCGGTGTATGAAACGGATGTAGGTGACGGTAACGGTGAAGATGAGGGACTATCCTTCAGTTCCTCAATCTTAATCGGAGTGACGGGTGGAGGTGGATTGGTTCTGCCTCTCCTTGGAATCTGTGATTGTCGAGCTGGAGCAGAACTGCTTGGTCTCTCTATACTCTTAGCCTCGTCGGTTTGGGAGCGAGTCCAAGGGCGGCGATGCATACACCTGTGAACAACCTACAAATAACAAAAACAAACAAAAACCAGTGTAAAATCAAAGTGGGTGGAAAAGTGAAAGATGGAAAATAGAAGAATAATTGCCAGTTCTTCTTTCAAACAATAAAAAGAAGTCCCCGGCAACGGCGCCAATTTGATGAACCGGTCGTTGACGACTCAATCAAATAACTAACAAAGCTACAAAGCTAGGGTAGATCGTATTCCACGGGTCTTCTTTGATCGACTACTCAAATAAGCTGGCAAATTACTCGGATTTAAGCACTTCGTGTGTGGTGTGAGTTCCACGACTTCTAATTCTAAGAAATGCAGAGAAATTAAAAATTTAAACTAAAGACAGATTGGAAATTGGTTGATTAAAACAGAGATGACAGACGAACTTAGACTTTGAATCCCCCTGATAACACGTGTTTACCAAGGTCGTATTCCTCGAGGTCCTCTCATAAGCTTGTACTCACAAAGTTCATGAACGGTCTAAACAATTGAAATTAAGTTTTGGTTTTGAAAAAGAACAAGTCAAAAGCATAAACAATGAAAAACTAACAAGGTTTAAGTAAGAAAAGAAGTGGAACAAATCAAAGATAAAGGGGTTCTCTTGGTAGGTGGTTTCATCATGCTCAAGATGAATAATTGAACGAACAAGCTAATCAAGATCAAGTTTGCACTCGGATGACCATGCATTTCACTTATTTGGACTCGATGCACTCTCGTAGCACCTAATCCCTATCCCAATACCACTCAATTTAGGCTCTCGCTCTCAAACTAAGTGAAAATAGGATGCATTAAAGGTGTTTGATGAAATGCCAAGCTACAAAACCCTCTCCTATGACTCTATGACCACTAGGCTAGACACCACACTCTCATGTCAATGTTCTAACACTAAGAGAATCATCCAAAGACTAATCAAAGTTCAATTGAGTGAAAATCCTAATGCACACCAAGTGTTCGATAAAATGCACAAGTGAGAAAACATGCAACTATGGTTGAATTGAGATGATCTAATCTCTTAGAACACACTCTCTTCAATCCCTAGACCTACAATCTATGCAATCCAAGCACTCTCATGCATCAAATTACAATGAATGGACCAAATTAAGCAAACATGGCATAAAATGGCATTAAGAACAAGTCTAGGAATCATCCTCATACAACCAAGATCAATCATGGCAAGTTCTATACAATCATCCCTCTATCATAGCACAACTATCCTACCCATCCAAGAGGAACCCTAGAAAATCAGCCACACATGGCCAAGGGAGTAAAGAAAGAAGAAGGAAGAATGGTCACCAAGAACACCATGGATGATTCCTTGAGATGATCTTCACTTCTCCACTTGTAGGCACTTCTCCCAAGGTTTGTTGGCTTCAATCCTAGCTCCAATGGCTTCAAATTGCTCCAAAAACGTGCTCTAGGGTTTGAGGGTTCGTGGAAATGTATTTGGGGTTCAAGAGATATGATCTAATTCCTCAAAATGGCCAAAATCAAGAGTATATATAGTGCAGGGGACAGTGCACGGCGTGCACCCCTGCACGGCGTGCACAGTGCACGGCGTGCACCCCTGCACGGCGTGCACCTTGGAGCTGAATCTTCTTTCGGAGCCTCCTGGACAGCCCGTGCACCAACCGTGCACGGTGCACGGCGTGCAGCATGCACGGCGTGCACACCTGCACGGCGTGCACCCCTGCACTCTGCAGAAAGCTCAATCTTGCCACGTCCATATCTCCTCCGTCCTAGCTCTGATTGACCTCCCGTTTGATCCTACGTGCTCCTTGTCACCAGTACTACAATGCCAAGACCTGAAAATACAAATAAAACACCTCCAATAGACATGGAATTGGCCTCAAAGTGGCGACCGGGCAACAGAATAGCACTTAGCACAAAACTCCGATAAGAACACATTAAGCACGGCATTTCAGAATCAAACACGGGCATTTCAAAGGTCATTCATAAGCTTAAAATGCACTAATTAAAGTCACATCAAATTCCCCTACGACTAAGCTTTGCTTGTCCTCAAGCAAATGAATTATAAAACATCCAAGTTCACAAATGACAAGTTCGGTCCATTGAGATTCAAGCAATCACAATTTAGCTTAAACTGTTCCACGAACAAACTAAACCTACACACGCAAGAACATCAACCAAACAAGTCTAAACCTCACTAATTTCTGCACACTTCAAGTAGTGGATGATTGGGACACAGCAAAACCGACCACGACAACACCGACTCTAATCAAAAGGACTTGAAATCGGAACATGGATCGTGAGTCGTGAATGTGGCTATCGACTCGACTTCATCCGCTTCTAGATCCGCACTTTACAAACTCTGGCTAGGATCAAGGGCTACATTTGAGAACTCTTTTTCTTTCTTTTCTCTTTTTTTTTCTTACTGCATACTAGTGCTCGATTCAACACTTCACTTAGGTGTTGAACCTGCCTAGCTCACAGCCTTTGCCCTTTTGCTTAGTGCTCAACCCGACACTTCACTTAGGTGCCGAGCTTGCCTAGCTTTTCTTTTCTTTTGAGCATTTTCTCTTTTTTTTTCTTAATCTTCACAAAATAGCCACTTGATCCCTAGCTCTTTAACAACTTCAGTACAAGATTTCGAATTGGATTCCGTCTAGTCTCAAACCACAGTCACGAAAGATCAAAAAGAGAATGACAAACATGGAAGAGGGGAAGAAATTCTGATTGCCTTCATCATCCTAGACCGGTGTTATCGAGTGGTACGAAAACACGTATCAACCAATCAACCAATCATACAAGAGTGATAAAATCTCTGTTCTGGCCTAGACTCGTTTGATATTAGTGCTAACATGCCGGTTATAGGTTCTAAGTGGAACAATCTAAACATCATTGTGAAGGCTCGAAGTCAATTACACACCGAAAGACAAGAACCGAATGATTCTACGATAGAGGAATCGACATTCAATTAAGATCATGCAGATCAAGCAAATCATAGCATCTCTACCACAAATAATCACACCAAACCTCAAGCTCCCCTACGACTAACATGAGCATTGTCCTCAATGATCAAGAGAGAGGGTAAGGTGGAACGAAGTTACCGCGTTGGTAGAGAGGAGCATAGGACGTAATAGAGGTGAAAGAGTTCCATGATGATCCTTGGTGAAGAGTGATCCACCTCATTGCTTGCCAAAATCTAATTCAAAGAACTGAAACAACACAAAAACAATAGAACGAAAAGTGAAGATAACATGGGTTGCCTCCCAAGAAGCGCTTCTTTAACGTCTCTAGCTAGACGAAAGCACAAGGAATAAGCTAAGTAAAACCATCCCAACTCATTACCTCCTTGAAGTCAATATCATTACCTTCGCATGGCACACGGAACTTAAATTGAACCTTACCAACTTCGGGAGGAATGAGCATGGGTTTCCCGGATGGTGAAGTGGAAGCAATGGAGAAGGGGCCAAACCACTTGGAGTTGAGCCTTTCATCGGGTGGCTTCTTAGACTTGCTCGTCTCTCCTATTGGTGCAGCTCCCTTGCCCTTCTCGGGTGACTTCATTACACCTTTCTTCTTAGCCTTAGGTGGTGTCTTCGGGAGCACGAACGGTGGAGATTCCTTCACTTCATCCGTCTTTTCCTGCACATCACTAATAGCAAACAACTCCGCAAGACTATGTCGGACAAGGTTAGTGCTATTAGTAGCCGAAGTAATCGCATGCGGATTCTTGGGATCATGGTGACTAGCATAAGACAAAGTAAACTCCATACCATTGGAGCGATCAAAGACCATGCATTCATTGTCGACCCTAAGGGTAAGTCTACCACCATAGACATCAATTAAAGCACGAGAAGTTGCCAAGAAAGGTCGTCCTAGAATCAAAGGCACATCGGCACCACCCATAGCATCTAGGATAACAAAATCCACAAGGAATTCAAAAGCACCAACCTTAACCAACACATCTTCGACAATACCACGAGGGGATGTCATAGATTTATCCGCTAATTGAACATTCATTTGAGTTGGTTTTAGTTTCCCTAGGCCTAACTTCTTAAACATGCAATATGGCATAACATTGATACTAGCACCCAAATCGGCTAAGCCTCTACCTATTGCATGCTCACCAATAGTGCAAGGAATAGTAAAGCTACCTGGATCCTTAAGCTTCTCCGGTGGTTGCTTAGAGAGAATGGCGGAGCATTGTTCGTTAAGCTTTGCCGAGGTGACATCCGTTAGCTTGCGTTTGTTGGTGAAGATCTCTTTCATGAACTTCGCATATTGAGGCATCTTTGTAATTGCTTCTCCAAAAGGCATTGTGAATTGCACCTTGTCAAGAATCTCAACAAACCTCTTGAAATCTTTTTCCATGGAATCCGCCTTCAAGCGAGAAGGATAAGGTGGTTTAGGCTTGTACGGAGGCACAACCGGTGCGGGAGGAGAGACCGGAGTGGCGCTCGTCGTAGCCTCTTGAGAACCAACCGTATTGGTCATCTTAGAAGCTTCTTTAGCCTTGGCTCTTCTATCTTTAACCTCAATCTTATCCGTGTCATCATCGGAAACCACGTCTTCAACTATAACCAAATCATCATCTTGAGCACTTACCACCTTAGGTATGGCATCTTGTACTTGCTTACCACTCCTCAAAGTTACCATCATAAGCTCCTCGGGACCCTTGGGATTGACCTCGGTGTTGGCGGGTAAACTACCTTTGGGTCGCTCCGAGAGTGCCTTAGAAATATGTCCTAATTGGTTCTCCAAATTGGCAATTGAAGCTTGTTGATTCTTGATGAGTTGGATCATTGCCGCATTGGTGTCTTCTTGAGAGATCGAAGAACCACCCTCCTTATTTTGAGAAGGCTTGTTGAACCCGGGTGGTCCTTCACCTCTATGGTTGTACATTCCCGGTGGGGTAGGACCTTGGAAACCTTGACTTGGATGTCCACTTTGATTCCATTGATTTCCCCCTTGGTGCCCTTGACCTTGGGGTCCTCCTTGAGTCCCTTGGCTCCCTTGGTTTAGGTTACTTCCTTGAGACCATTGGTTGCCTTGATAACCCCTAAAACCTTGATAACCTCCTTGATTTCCTTGGTTGTAGCCCTTGCTATAACCACTACCTTGATTCCCTTGGCCTTGGTAACCTTGGTTAGACTTGTTGTACCAAGGTCGGTTATAGTTACCTTGATAGTTACCTTGGGGGCTGAAATTACCGTGGAACCCTTGACCTTGTGCAAAGCTTACCTCCTCAAGGTCGCCTTGGCCAAGTTCAGGAGTGGCGGAAGGACAAGCACTAACATCGTGATCTTGACCCCCACAACCCTCACAACAATATATAGAAGCAACCGGTGGATTACCCACATGAGATGATTGGACCTTGGAGGGATGCTTAGGCATGCTTAGGTTACTTACTTGTGAAGCCATGGCGTCGATCTTAGACATAAGGAGAGCGATCATGGGATCATCTTCATCTCGATGTCCCGGTAACTTATGCTTCTTCCCATAGGTGGATGAATCCTTTGGTGCATCAACACTTACGGACCGAGAGTCATAGTGCGTATCACTTCCATACTTAGACTTAGGAGGTTGTTGTCGAGACCAACTCCTTGTCTTGTTGGCCATCTCCGCAAAGAGTTCGAGAGCATCTTCGGGAGTGAGCATCCTTAAGTCACCTCCGGCGGCTTGGTTGATCATCCTTGTATTCTCAAAATCAAGGGACCTAGCAAAGATGTCCGCCAAGCTCCATTCGGCGAAGTTATGATGAGGACAAGACCGAAGAATGGCTTGGAACCTATTCCAAGTCTCATGGAAGAGCTCTCCCTTGTGTTGTATGAAGTGGTTGATACGGTCTCGGATTGCATCCGTCATATAGGGAGGAAAGAATTCTTCAAGGAAAGCTTCGGCTAGGCCCTCCCATGTAGTGAATGTTCTACTAGGTTGGTTCTCCAACCAAGACTTGGCTCTACCTTTGAGTGAGAAGGGGAAGAGTCGGAGTCGTATGCAATCCGGGTGAACTTGGTCATTCTTAACCGTGTCACATATCTCCAAGAAGTCCTTGAGATGCCTAGATGGACATTCACCATCAATGCCATTGAACACCACTCCATTTTGAACCATTTGGATCATATTAGGCTTGAGCTCAAAGTTCCTAGCATTGACGGGTCTTCGAACAATGCTAGAGGCTGCCCCTTCAAGAGTAGGACGAGCATAATCCGCCAAGGTACGTCTTGCACCCCGTTGTGAGTGATCATCATCATTAGTGTGGTGTGAATGTACCGATTGGTCATCGTCATCCCCGTGTTGAGACATAGTGTGGTGTGAGATGTGATCAACTTCTTCTTCTTCAACTATAGGAGGTGAGGAAGTGGTAGGTGACTTGAGCACTTGTTCTAGTCCTTGGATTCGTGCTTGAAGACGAGCTGAACGCCTCATGCACTAACCCAAAATCTCCTACAAACAAGCACAACAAACACACCCGAGTAACACGACAATGTGGAATAACAAAACCAAACAACAAGTAAAAGGAAGCAAAAACTAAATTGGAAGGAAGTGAATAGATCGGTTCACTACTAAGTGCTTTCAAAGGAATGAGAGAGTCCCCGGCAATGGCGCCAAAAACTTGATAACACGTGTTTACCAAGGTCGTATTCCTCGAGGTCCTCTCATAAGCTTGTACTCACAAAGTTCATGAACGGTCTAAACAATTGAAATTAAGTTTTGGTTTTGAAAAAGAACAAGTCAAAAGCATAAACAATGAAAAACTAACAAGGTTTAAGCAAGAAAAGAAGTGGAACAAATCAAAGATAAAGGGGTTCTCTTGGTAGGTGGTTTCATCATGCTCAAGATGAATAATTGAACGAACAAGCTAATCAAGATCAAGTTTGCACTCGGATGACCATGCATTTCACTTATTTGGACTCGATGCACTCTCGTAGCACCTAATCCCTATCCCAATACCACTCAATTTAGGCTCTCGCTCTCAAACTAAGTGAAAATAGGATGCATTAAAGGTGTTTGATGAAATGCCAAGCTACAAAACCCTCTCCTATGACTCTATGACCACTAGGCTAGACACCACACTCTCATGTCAATGTTCTAACACTAAGAGAATCATCCAAAGACTAATCAAAGTTCAATTGAGTGAAAATCCTAATGCACACCAAGTGTTCGATAAAATGCACAAGTGAGAAAACATGCAACTATGGTTGAATTGAGATGATCTAATCTCTTAGAACACACTCTCTTCAATCCCTAGACCTACAATCTATGCAATCCAAGCACTCTCATGCATCAAATTACAATGAATGGACCAAATTAAGCAAACATGGCATAAAATGGCATTAAGAACAAGTCTAGGAATCATCCTCATACAACCAAGATCAATCATGGCAAGTTCTATACAATCATCCCTCTATCATAGCACAACTATCCTACCCATCCAAGAGGAACCCTAGAAAATCAGCCACACATGGCCAAGGGAGTAAAGAAAGAAGAAGGAAGAATGGTCACCAAGAACACCATGGATGATTCCTTGAGATGATCTTCACTTCTCCACTTGTAGGCACTTCTCCCAAGGTTTGTTGGCTTCAATCCTAGCTCCAATGGCTTCAAATTGCTCCAAAAACGTGCTCTAGGGTTTGAGGGTTCGTGGAAATGTATTTGGGGTTCAAGAGATATGATCTAATTCCTCAAAATGGCCAAAATCAAGAGTATATATAGTGCAGGGGACAGTGCACGGCGTGCACCCCTGCACGGCGTGCACAGTGCACGGCGTGCACCCTGCACGTGCACCTTGGAGCTGATCTTCTTTCGGAGCCTCCTGGACAGCCCGTGCACCAACCGTGCACGGTGCACGGCGTGCAGCATGCACGGCGTGCACACCCCTGCACTGACTGCAGAAAGCTCAATCTTGCCACGTCCATATCTCCTCCGTCCTAGCTCTGATTGACCTCCCGTTTGATCCTACGTGCTCCTTGTCACCAGTACTACAATGCCAAGACCTGAAAATACAAATAAAACACCTCCAATAGACATGGAATTGGCCTCAAAGTGGCGACCGGGCAACAGAATAGCACTTAGCACAAAACTCCGATAAGAACACATTAAGCACGGCATTTCAGAATCAAACACGGGCATTTCAAAGGTCATTCATAAGCTTAAAATGCACTAATTAAAGTCACATCACCCCCTTCGTTCCCTAGAGCATTGGCAATCAACAGATCAGCGGATTTCGATTCTCATTCAATCGGTTTCTAAGACACCACCATAACTCCTTACCCTTAGGTTTAAGACCGGCGAACGTTCGCTCTATCCGTTCTAGCTACCAAGATTAATTAGTCACCCGGGTACGGTCGCCTCTCGCAACGACTTAACTTAACTGGTGGAATTACTAACGATTATTGAGTTACTCTTGCAGTGGATTAACCCTAACCGGTTCCTACGAAAGGCACGCTCATATTATAAGGTTAACTGCTCAATTTGATGTTCTAAAGTAAGGCGAGCGTTCGCTTCTATCCTTAGCTTAACAAGAATCTAATCTAGGTGATCAATCCAGACGAGAAACATGAACGATGAAGAACAAACCAAACATGAAAGAGAAACTGATTGAACTTCGAATCTAATCACCGCTGATCCGTGACCGCTTTAAAGCCCTGGGTCACTTAGGGTTCATCTAGTCTAAGCTTTAAGAGTTTAGCTACTCATATTCATCACAAAAGAATCAAAGACAATGAAAGAGTTCATCATACAAAGGAAGAACAGAAAAGAATCTAAAAAACCTAATTAAGACGACTCCGGCAGAACTTCGATCTTCCAGTAGACTGCAATCCTAGCTCCGAGTCTTCGAGATGGAAGGGATGGCGTCACGATCTCTTTCCAGCTCTTCAAACTCTAACTCTTTGCTCCAGAACTTGAGAGGATTCTTTAAATTCTGATTATGGAAAAGTATGTTATCATCTCTCCTTTTTACTGGGCCGCCGGTTAAGTATTTATACTTAACTCTAACTCAGCCGGATTTTGACTAATATTTTCGCCGAAAATATTGAAGAATTTTCGGCAAAAATTCCTTTGTAATTGGATGGTCCGCCGGCTGATTTCTCCTGTAAATTTTGGTCCCATAGTTCTCGGTCGAAAACTTAACATTTTCGCCGAAAACTTCCTTCAGTCAGCATCAGTGATTTTGTGCTGATATTTTCGCCGAAAATGCTAGGGTATTTTTGGCAAAAATTCCTTTGTAAACCGGGGCAGGAATTGTTTCGACTTGATTGGCTCCTTGGATCGATTACGGTGCAATTCCTCGAGGTTCCAACGCCTTAGACACGTCCTTGGCTACTTTATTTGACGGCAAAAACCTGTGCTAACATAAAACACTAGAAAACCATCAAATAGACCCGAAACGGGCCAAGGTAACACAAATGGCACGAGATAGGGCAATTGATTGAATATTCGTTATTCTACCCTAAAAACCATGTCTTAAGCAAGGAAATGTCGCTTAAATGAGGCCGATAATCACGTCAAATCGAGTGTCATCAGTAGTGCATGAGTCGATTCACTCATCTCCAAGCACCACCTCAAGGCCTCGAGCAAGCATTGATCCGCCAATCCGTTCTCTTCCTCACTTAGTTCATGGGAGCAAGGTTGCAAGTAAGATGAACTCGTGGAATGGAAGTAATGGGTATGGTACATATCAAGGGTGGAATCCATCTCCTAACCCATACTATGGTCATCCTACTTCATCCAACTACTACCAAGAAACTTTTGAGGGAGATGGCCAATGGTGGGGTCAAGAACAACAAGCTTCAACACCAATGTGGAATGAGCAATATCCCTATCCATCTCCACCCTACCATCAAGTCTTGCCGGAGTATTATCAAGAGGATTTCACAAGTCATGAACAACATTCTCCACCGCCTTCCATGCTAAAGGAGCTCTTTAAGATGGTTAAAGAAAGCGAGCGTCCTCAAGAGGAGTTCACAAGCTATGAGCAACCCTCTCAACCTCATTCTATGCTAGAGGAGCTCTTGAAAATGGTGAAGGAAAGTGAGCGTCCTCGAGAGGAGTTCGTAAGCTATGAGGAACCTCCTCCACCTTTTCCCACGCTTGAGGAAATGTTGCAAATTGCGGAAGAAAATGCGACTCGGATTAGTCACTTAGCTCAAAGCATGGAGCTCATCACAGAGATTCTTGAGAATGAACGATGCCCCAATAATTCGGAGCACGTCTATGGTGATGAGGATGACACTTGTGAACCGGAAGTACTTGACATGGATGAAGAGTTGGTAGTGGAGGAGATTGAAGAACATGTTCTTCCCAAGGACACACCACATGACCACGATGCTTGGATAGGAGGATCGAGGAGACTTGAGGATGATGACCCTTTAGAGGTGGTGAGAGAGGATTTGAAGACTCTTCAAGAAGAGGTGGTACCGAGAGTGGAGCGCGAAAGTGAACAACACCACCCTATTGTGGTACCACCAAAGATTGAGAGTACCCTTCAAACTTCTTGCTTGGTTATGAAGTATTTGTGCCAAGAGACCAAGGACATGCATCTCGACCCCTCCTAAGGTAGTCATAAGAGTGGAGCCGTCTATACTTGAACCAGAGGACTCCTTGTGTGGCATCGCCAACTTGAAGACGATGGAGCTCAATGGTGGCCCCCCATCTTACTCTCTTCCTCAAGCTTCGAATTTCAAGGGTAGCAAGCCATCCCAAGGTACCAAGTGGTATGCAAGCATTAATGTGCATTGGCTAGTCTACCATTCTCTCAAGATGTTTCTTGGAGCTCAAATTTCATCATGGAATAAGCTACTTGACTTCAAGGAGGTACTAAGTTGGATACCATAACACAGGTATCGTCGAGCTTAAGACGGTAACCAAGCGCTTCTTGTTCCCACCCATGTTATCTTTACCTTATCGCTTTTATGTGTTCTTTTATGTTTTTGTGTTTTATTAGCTTTTTGAATAAGGTTTGGCAAGCACATGGGAATCACTCTTCTCCAATGATCGTCATGGAAATCTTTCACCACTCTTGCCTCCTATACCCCTCTTCACCGCACGGTATATTCGTTCCACCTTACCCTCTCTCTCTTGATCATTGAGGACAATGCTCATGCTAGTCGTAGGGGGAATTTGAGGTTTGGTGTGATTGTTTGTCGGTAGAAGTAGAATGTTATGCTTTGATAATGTGCATGATCTTGTTTGAATGCCAAATTCCTCTATCGTAGAATCGTTCAGTTCTTGACTTTTGGTGTTTAATTGACTTCAAGCTTTCGCAGTGACGTTTAGGCTGTTCCACTTAGAACCTATAACCAGCATGTTGGCACTAATATCAAATGAGTCTAGACCAGAACAGAGATTGGATCACTCTTGTCATTTGAATTAATTTAAGTCCCTCGATAACACCGTTCTAAGATGATAAAGGCAATTAGAGTTTCACCACATTCGGCCAAAAAGCCTACCCGAATCATTTTTTCCTATAGGATGACCTCGTTTGAGCTTTGGCCTGTTTGTTGGTTTATACACTTTCTCAGCCATGCTCCATGTTTTTATCACCTTTTTTTTCCATCCCTCGTTATTGTGGCTTGAGATTATACGGAAATCCAATTCGAAGTCTTTTGTGGAAGTTGTAACTAGCTAGGATCAAGTAGCTAAAGTGCTTAAGTTCTTGAAGTGCCGAAAGAAAAGCTAGGCAAGCTCGACACCTAAGTGAAGTGTCGGGTTGAGCACTAGTATAGGCAAAGGCTGTAAGCTAGGCAGGTCCAACACCTAAGTGAAGTGCTGGATCGAGCACTAGTATGCAGTAGAAAAAAAAAAGAAAAAGAAAAAGAGAAGTCTTGAAAGTTGCCCCTGCTTTAGTGATTCTAGCTAGTGCTTCTAAAGTGCAGATCTAGAGGCGGATGAAGTCGAGTTGATAGCCACTTCACATTTACTTACCATTTCCCAAATATTTCTTACCTTCACCTAAACCGCATCATATCCTGAGTCTAAGACCTTTTGATTAGAGTTGGTGTTGTCGTGGTCGGACTTTCCGGATCAATTACTTGAAGTGTGCAGAAAATAGTGAGGTTTAGACTTGTTTGGTTGACGTTCTTGCATGTGTAGGATGAGTTTGTTCGTGGAACAGTTTAAGCCAAATTGTGATTGCTTGAATCTCAATGGGACCGATCTTGTCATTTGTGAACTTGGATGTTTTCTAGTTCATTTGCTTGAGGACAAGCAAAGCTTAGTCGTAGGGGAATTTGATGTGACTTTATTTAGTGCATTTTGAGCTTATGATTGACCTATGAAATGCCCGTGTTTATTCGTGAAATGACATGACTTATATGCTTTTATTGAAGTTTTGTGCAAAGTGTCCATTTGTTGTCCGGTTGCCACTTTGGAGCCAAATTCGTGGTCTATTGGAGCTGCCTCTATGCATTTTCAGGTTATGGCATCGACGTACGAATGACAAGGAGCACATAGGAGCAAACGGGAGGTCATTTGGAGTCCGGACGAGGGAGATATGAGCATTACAAGATCGAGTTTTTTGTAGAGTGCAGGGGTGCACGCTGTGCACTTCCCCCTGCACTATAAATACTCTTGTTTTTTGGCCATTTTGGGGCATTCTTTGATCTCCCTTGAACCCCAAACACATACCCACGAACCCTCAAACCCTAGAACACATTTTTGGAGCAATTTGAAGCCATTGGAGCTAGGATTGAAGCCAACAAACCTTGGGAGAAATGCTTACAAGTGGAGAAGTAAGATCATCTCAAGGATTCATCCATGGTGTTCTTGGTGACTGTTCCGACCCATTCGATGGGGGTACAATAGTATTTGTATAGGCTTTGACCAAGGGTTCCGATTGACAACCTGCGAAGCCGGACAACCTCGATAGGATCTCGGTCGGTGTCGGGTAGATGTGTATGAGTGACCATGGTTTGAGTATTCCAAGGTATATAAAGTGAAGGAAATGAGATAAGGAGTAGAACAAACCTCAGCGATGGCCGCCGAGGGGCTTGTTGTTATGTTGCCCGATAGTCTGGATATAATTGTCTTGGATTGATTGCTTGGCTTCTGATTGCCTAGGACTGGTTGCCTTGGCTTGGTCGCCTTGGTTTGGAAGCCTTGGTCTGATTGCCTTGCGTGATTGCTTTGGTCTGGTCGCCTTGGGTTGGTCGCCTTGGGTTGGTCGCCTTGGGTTGATTGCTTGGCTTCCGATTGCCTAGGTCTGATTGCCTTGGCTTGGTCGCCTTAGGTTGGTCGCCTTGGGTTGATTGCTTGGCTTCCGATTGCCTAGGTCTGATTGCCTTGGCTTGGTCGCCTTGACTTGGTAGCCTCAGCGATGGCCGCCGAGCTTCTTGTAGAGAGGGAAAGTAGAGAGAAGGGAGAGCCCCCCCTTATGTTGGAGGGAGCTTAGTATTTATAGTGCCTTAGGAGGAAAACAGCCACCGTTGGATCTTAGGAGTTTGGTGCTTGATTGCCATGTTTGCTTGATTTGGTCCATTCAATGTGATTTGATGCTTGAGAGTGCTTGGATTTCATAGATTGTAGGTCTAGGGATTGAAGTGAGTGTGTTCTATGAGATTAGATCATCTTGTTTCAACCATTTTCACTTGATTTCTCTCTTGGGCATTTTATCGAACACTTGGTGTGCATGTGGATTTTCATTCAATTGAGTTTGAAAAGGCTTTTTGGTGAATATCTTAGTGTTTGGCATTGATATGAGAGTGTTGTGCCTAGCCTTCTGGTCATAGAGTCTTAAGAGAGGATCTTGTGTCTTGGCATTTCATCAAACACTTAGAATGCATCCTTTTTCACTTAGCTTGAGAGCGAGAGCCTAAGTTGAGTGGTATTAGGATAGGGATTAGGTGCTACGAGAGTGCATTGAGTCTATAGAAGTGAAGTGCATGGTCATCCGAATGCAAACTCGATCTTAATTGGCTTGTTTGTTCAATTAGTCATCTTGAGCATGATGAAACTACCCACCAAGAGAACCCCTTTGTCTTTGATTTGAGCCACCTTTCTCTCTTGCTTAATCTTTGTTAGTATTGCATTTCTTTGCCTTTGTTTCTGATTTTCTCAATCAAACCAAACCAATTTCAAATGTCTAGACCGTCTATGAGAAGTGTGAGTATTGGTTTATGAGAGGACCCCGTGGAATATGACCTTGGTAAAATCCTTTTATCACCCAACTCCATTCATAATTCTACACAATAAATTCACATCAAACACTTATTGCGGGCGGAGTGCTAACCTTACCGACTACCCCACCTGTAATAGTAAAAACAAAGGGGTGATTATGTTGCAAGGTTTGGGCCACCCTTCTGTTCATCCTTTTAGGACGATTCTACATTGGCAGAACCATCCTCCTGCACCCAACATTCCATAGTTCCAATAATCACCATATATATATATATAAATTGCACAAACAAGAATTAAACTCTCAGTCTAGCCACCTAGTCAACCATTCAAACAACAAGTCAACCATACATTTAATCAAATCAAATCAAGCAAAACATATCAGCAACCAATCACAACATCACAAAAATAACCATTTCAACTCTTGAATTCGTGCATTCCTAAATTTAACTAAGTTTGATTGTAATTCCTCACGTTATTACTACCTATAGACGCTAAGCCCTCACCTTAGCCTAGTTTGAAGACTATGAATTTTGCCTGATAACGTCTGTCTTATTGTCCTGGTTCCACAGGTTCTGATAGTGCGTCGTTTTGACTTCAAACGAACAAGATACGATCCAATTACTGATTTGCAAAACTTCAAAGTTTTAGGTGACCAAACTGAGCATTTCCCACTAATTTCCATAATAGTTCCTTAACTTTCCTAGTCATGCAACGGTGATCAGAACTTCTGAAAGTTAACATAGTTTACCCAATTCCTCATCTATCATAAATCTACAGTTAGGGACCAACACAACCATTTACCTCAAATTCCAAATCAATCCACAAAGTTCTAGAAATAACAAGGTGGCCACTTAACTTCATTAGGTCATCCCTTGGTCACTGAACTCTCTTTAGGATGCTGATGTCACCCTACACAGCTGCCCCAATGCCAACAGGTACTCATACACCCCACCAGGGTCTCCAGCCAAGGGAAGGATCGTAGGGCCATACAAGAAGCGTGTGAGGCCAAGGAAAGCTCTCCAACACATCATGAAGCCAAGGTATGTGACCAAGTATAGGCTCAGGCCCCCACCAGCAGCCAAGCAAGACAGGATGAGAGTAAGGCCACCCCAGGCCATGTTGCTGGCCAAGACACCCGATCGGAGCCCTGAGCCGGACCGAGGGCCGAGCCTAAGGGCCCTAACAGGCCCTGGACCAATCCCCACGAGCCCCGGAGGAACTGACCACTCCTGGGATCCTCTAGAAGCATTTATGGAGTACAGGAAATGAAGGACCCAAGGTACCTGGCCAGCAGAGGTTGGCACCCGAAGATAGGCCCCTGAGCGAGCCCTAGACCGGGCCAAATGTAAGCCCTAAGCCCTAGGCCTATTTCCACGAGCCCTGGACCGGCTCCAGCCCTTGAAGATCCTTTAAGGACATTCCTGAAGACTTGGCCGAAGTAGAATGCAAAAGGCCTGGACCGAAATGAAGAAGGCCAAGAAATGAGCCATCCCCGGGCACGGCGCCAGGCGCTGTAGAGGCGCACTTTGGGCCGAGCCGCCAAACAGCTAATGCCTTTTGGGTGATTCCAGTTGTCATCGATAGCTGGAAGTCTCAGGAACACGACCCAACAAGCGGCGTTGCATTTGGAAAAGGAATGAAGGAGGAGCCATGTGAGGAAGTGCTCATACACGATTCAGGTCCATGCATGCAATCCCACCGAGACAAGGATTCCCATCCGGGCCAGGAGTACAGGCTGTCATGTAACATCCTCGTCCAACCGAATGGTTTGGAACTCGTGTTTGGATGGTTGAGACATTGGAAAAAATGTTCTTGAGGTCTCATCGAAGTCCAGGATGTTCATGGTTGAGTCGGGTCGAAGTTACAAGCGAGTACGCGAATATTGGTCAAGCTGGGCAGACTGTGATACACGGCCGTGTATCAGCAATACACACTGTGTATCATTAAACATGCCGTGTATCTGTGATACACGCCGTGTATCATGGTCTGACTATAAATGACTGGTTTTTGACGGAAATTCTCAACTTCTCCCTCTCTCTTTCGTCCCGAAATTCCCTTTGATGAACAAAAAACCACCAAAATTTCAATCCTCAATTCCGTTGAGTTGTAGAGTTCCGATTGGCGATCCGTTTCTTGCTACGCGTTCATGGCGACGAGAGGAAGAGATCACACATTGTGGTTCTGGGTATTTCGGAGTGAGGTGCTGTTAGTGGCAGAAGGAATAAGTTTCGTTTTTGGTGTCTGAGAGCTTGGCGGTTCAGGTTTTCTGGAATAGTTTAGAGCCTCGTCTTCTTGTCAGGTGAGGGTTTAGCGTACGATAGGTAGTATTGGTCGTGTGGAGGAGTTGCAACCTTGACTTAGAAAAATATAGGGATTGCATGAAATGGAAAGAGAGTAAAAGGGGAAATTGTACTGCAATTGATTGTTATGTGAATTATGATGATTGTTGCTTGTTGTGTGGTTGTTAATTGATGAATTGATTAATGGTTATGGGCTGTTGTGTTGTGCTTGGATTGGAGGAAATGATTAACAATGTTGCTAAATGGATCAGACTTAGTAAGGAGTGTACGAGGGTTGGGACGTGATGCTTGTAAACTGTATCTTTATCTTGTGCTGTCAGTTGTGGTTGCAAAAGGGTGGTCCTGCCAATGTGGGGTCGCCCTTTAAATGATGAACAGGTGGATGGCCCTGCCAATGTGGGGTTGTCCTATGAAGGATGGACATGAGGGTAACCCTGAGACTCACGACATGGCTTCCCCTGTACTTGCAGGTGGGGGTGGCCGGTGAGCCAGCAGTTTACCCTTAAACTATTTGTGATATACGAAATGATGAACTAAGTGTGATGTGGTTGTGATGGTGATATTGGATGTTATGATGCCTCGTATGATTGAATGATCGATGTTATGTGTTGTTGAGATGTGGGTTGATTATATGATTAGCATTGTAGAATTATGTCTAGAATTGAATAACAGAACTGCTACGTGGATTGGAGGATTGGTAAATGGAACTGGATAATGAAATTAGAACATGGATTTGAGTAGAGGATTTGGACTTGAGTTGATTGATTGAAGTTTCCTTGTTGTTGCGTGGGGGTGATTAGTTTGTGATAGGTGAACGTGGCACAGAATTGGTTGAACGATGAAATTGATAGTAAAATTGATGTTGAACTCGATGTTTGAATGCGATTGTTTGCGATGAGGGAAGCGAGTAAGGGATTGATTTATGAACTTGATGCATGTTTAAGTAATGTAATTAATTGAAGTGATAGAACCGGACTGGAGCCTACACTGCCCCCAAATTGTCACCTCTCCTGGAAGAGTGAGGTGCGGTCACGCCTCCTGGAAAAGTGGCGTGATCTATTGTTGTTGTTGTGATGTGTCGATGTATGTTGGGCTCTGGATCCTTCTGTAAGAATGGATGCGTCTTGGACCCTCCTGGAAGAGTGGGTGCGTCTGGCCGGCAGGGGTGGTGTATGGGTAAACTCCAATGGCGCCTAATGAACTCACATAGATAAATGTTTGTGTCGAGTATGTAGTAGAGGTGTTTGTGTTGTGTATGTGTTTGTGTAAGCGAATGTGTGACCTGTGCGTTTATGTGAGTACGAGATGGACTGTGAGATGACTTGTGATCTGATGCTGAATTGTATGAATGTTGCCCCTAAGGTTGAATTGTATGTAAGATGTTCCTGATTTTGAACTGCATGCTTGATGTATCAGATGTTGAGCCGTGTGTATGATGATGCTTTATTATATGTTATTGTGAATCGATAATGTTGAATTGCACCTATGTGATCACCTAGACTGTTTTAGGGAATTAAAACTGGTAACGAATGTGTCAGATTCCATTGTTGTTTGTGTGCGGAGTTGGGATCACTCTTCTGGTTAGGTTCGGCGCATAGTTAAACCCAGTGGGTTCACTCAATTTCATTAGGAAATTGATCCCCCTCTTCCCCTTTCAGGTGCGCGTGGTTAGGTTGAGTAGCCTTAGGTTCAGGATCTCAGTCAGGTTTCAGAGCAGTTGCCGGGTTGGAGCTATGAGGTGAAGATTTGGCGCACTACATTGGAGTTGACTCTATTTTATATTTTGTGTCCAGTTGGCATTTTGGGATTGGGAGTTTGTAAACGGTTGTAGTTCGGATTTTGGATACTGGTTTTATCGTTTGGTTGGATTTTGACAATTCGGATTGTATTTTGGTTTTACCTTCTTGGAGGCCTCCTTCGGTTTATGAACTTATTTATATGTTGTTTCGTATTTTCACTGTCTTTTTACTCGTCATTTAAAATGCTGAATCTTCGAGTAGCACTCAAACCAGTTCAAACACGGGTAAACCCGGGTCGATTCGAGATGGATGTTACAGCTCCGATTGGCGATCCGTTTCTTGCTACGCGTTCATGGCGACGAGAGGAAGAGATCGCACGTTGTGGTTCTAGGTATTTCGGAGTGAGGTGCTGTTAGTGGCAGAAGGAATAAGTTTCGTTTTTTGTGGAAGAGTTTAGAGCCTCGTCTTCTTGTCAAGTGAGGGTTTAGCGTACGATAGGTAGTATTGGTCGGTGTGAGGAGTTGCAACCTTGACTTAGAAGAGTGTAGGGATTCATGAAATGGAAAGAGAGTAAAAGGGGAAACTGTACTACAATTGATTGTTATGTGAATTATGATTATTGTTGCTTGTTGTGTGGTTGTTAATTGATGAATTGATTAATGGTTGTGGGCTGTTGTGTTGTGCTTGGATTGGGGAAATGATTAACAATGTTGCTAAATGGATCAGACTTAGTAAGGAGTGTAGGAGAGTTGGGACGTGATGCTTGTAAACTATATCTATATCTTGTGCTATCAGTTGTGGTTGCATGAGGGTGGTCCTGCCAATGTGGGGTCGTTCTATGAAGGATGGACAGGAGGGTAACCTTGAGACTCGCAACATGGCTTCCCCTGTACTTGCAGGTGGGGGTGGCCGGTGAGCCAGCCGTTTACCCTTAAACTGTTTGTGATATACGAAATGATGAACTAAGTGTGATGTGGTTGTGATGGTGATATTGGATGTTATGATGCCTCGTATGATTGAATGATCAATGTTATGTGTTGTTCAGATGTGGGTTGATTATATGATTAGTGTTATAGAATTATGTCTAGAATTGAATAACGGAATTGGTACGTGGAATTGGCTAAGGGAATTGGTAGATGGAACTGGATAATGAAATTAGAACATGGATTTGAGTAGAGGATTTGGGACTTGAGTTGATTGATTGAAGTTGCCTTGTTGCGTAGGGGTGATTAGTTTGTGATAGGTGAACATGGCACGTAATTGGTTGAACGATGAAATTGAAGGTAGAATTGATGCTGAACTCGATGTATGGAGGACTTCCTAGAGTGCCATCACTATTCGAAGAGAAAGAAGGTAATTGTGGCTACTCTTGAATTTACTGACTATGCTGCTCTTTGGTGACACCAATTCAAGAGACAAGTTCAAAGAGATGAGGAGGTACCTATCGAGTCATAGAGAGACCTCAAGAGGAAGATGAGGAAGAGGTTTGTCCCGGCTGCCTACATCCGAGACTTGCACACCTCACTCCAGACTTTGAAGCAAAGAACCATGTCTGTGGAGCAGTATACCAGGAGATAGAGATTCTAGTGGTGAGGCTAGACCTCAAGGAGGAACAGGAGGCCAGAATAGCCCGGTTTGTAGGAGGGCTACACCCGGACATCATGCACCAAGTCAACATACTCAACTATGTTGACTATGAAGACTTGAAAGCCCTAGCCATCCGAGTGGAGAGGGAGATGAGAAGAGGTTATACAAGAAGGACAGCCCCCCAACCAGTACCCAATGGAGAGGAAGCTCCAGTACCAGCCAGCCCCCATGGAAGCCCGACCATCCCCAAAGCACCGGGCCCCGATCGAGCCCTAACCCTAGGGAACCGGCACCACGGGTAACACCTACTCAATCTTCTCCTACTGTACATAATTTTAACCCACGTCCTAATGGAATTGTGTGCTTTAAATGTCAAGGCAGAGGACACGTCTCAAGAGACCGCCCCAACCAAAGGACCATGGTAATAAGAGAAGGAGAGATCGAGACAGATGGTGAGGAGGAGGATGAGGAGAAGAAGGAAGAAAAAGAAGAAGAGTCTGAAGAAGGAGAGGAAGTGAAGCCAGAAGGGCTTGAGAAGTTTTCTGGGATGTTCTCAAAAACCCCAGCCCCGGAGCCGGCGCCCAGAGAAACTGCGAAGCCGACGCCACGATCTGCCCGAGCACCCCGATCGGCCCCGGTACGAGCGCCTAGGCCAGCTGATGTGATCATATTTAGTGCAGTTTAAGTCCTTGATTAGCCCAGAGATCTCCCATGTTTGATCTCATTTTGCTATGATTTATATGCTTTTATGGATGTTTTATGCAAAATGCCCTTTTGTTGCCCTGTTGCTACTTTGAGGCCAATTCTGTGTTTACTAGAGTTGTTTTCCTTGCATTTTTAGGTTTTGGCATTGTTGTACTGGTGACAAGAAGCACGTAGGATCAAACGGGAGGTCAATCGAAGCTAGGACAGAGGAGATATGGCTGTTGCAAAATCGAGAAAAGTGCACAGCAAAGCTGAAGAAGTTTTCGGCGAGAACCTTAAGTTCTCGACCGAAAACCGAATTACAGGAGACGGCCATTCGATTTATGAAGACATTTTCGGCGAAAATGTTGTAGTATTTTCGCCGAAAATTTATGAAGGAAAGCCAAGCCGCTCGGTGTTTTTCAAAGTTATTTTCGGCGAAAATGTTGTGGAATTTTAGCCGAAAATTTCAAGCAATTCCAGCGTGCTATATAAAGTGGAAGCGGACGTGATTTAGGGGAGGATTATTATTATTACAACACAAGTCGCCGATCACCCCTTTCCTCTCAATTGTCGATCATCCCTCTCTCTCTCTCAACCAAACACCATCCTTCCTCCCTTGTTGATCAACTTGAAGATCAACGATCTAAGTGAAGCTTTCTACACCTTGGATTGGAGCTTGAAGAGCCAAGTAGGAAGATCCTCCATGGAAGCAAGGATGGTCTCCTCTACTCCTTTTCAGGTTTCTCCCATGGCTATGCTAGGCTAAGCTTAGGTTTAGTTTAGTGGGGGATGGATCAAGCTAGGATAGGTGATTGATTGTATGGATTGAGTTTCTCTTAGCCATTTGTGTAAGATGATGATCCTAGACCTTGTGCTTGTTGTTCATGGGACTTAACTTGGTCCTTTGATATTTTGTTTATGTCTTTCAATACATGAGAATGATTGATAGATGTTGATCTAAGGTCTTGGGATTGTAATTGGATGATTTGAGAGATTGGATTGTACAATTGCAACCATTTTGAGCTTGTTTTCCTTGTTGTCATTTTATCAAACACTTGGTGTGCATTGAGTTTTCTTTCATTTGAAGGTTGAGAGACCCTTTTGATTGCTAGACTAGTGTTATATGATTGACATGAGAGTGTCTTGCATCATTTACCTTGTGTTAGATGAATGTTAGCATAGAATTCAAGTTTTTGGCATTTCATTGAGCAAGTTAAGGCACTCTATTACCTTTGTTCACATAGTGAGATCATGGTGCATTCGGTCTAGGAGTAGAGAGTCAATTGTGCGAGAGTTCGTTGATTCTACTTGAGTGAATTGCATGGTCATTAGTTTACACATTGTTGCTTGAGATTCAATCCAAGAAACCCCTTGCTAAGCTAAACTCCCTTCTCTCTTGTTTGATCCTCAATTTCACTTGTTAGTTTTTCCTTGTTTGTTTATGCGTCTGATTTGTTCTCTTTCAAAACCAAAACTCAATTTCAAATGTTTAGACCGTTCATGAACTTTGTGAGTATTAGCTTATGAGAGGACCTCGTGGAATACGACCTTGGTAAAATCCTCTTATCAAGTTTTTGGCGCCGTTGCCGGGGACTCTCTCATTCCTAAGAAAGCAATTATTAGTGAACCGATCTTTACACTTCCTTCCATTTTCCTTTTAGCTCCCTTGTTACTCTTTGTTTACTTTGTTATCCCGCTTCGTTATATTACTCGGGTGTGTTCGTTGTGCTTGTTTGCAGGAGATTGGTGTTAGTGCATGAGGCGTTCAGCTCGTCTTCAAGCACGACTCCAAGGACTAGAACAAGTGCTCGAACCACGGACTACTTCCCCACCTCCTACAGTTGAAGAACAAGAATCTGACCGCATCTCACACCACACGATGTCTCATCACGAGGACGAGGATAACCATTCGGAACATTCACATCACACTAATGAAGATGATCAATCACAAAGAGGTGCGAGGCGCACACTAGCTGATTATGTTGGCCCAACCCTCGAAGGGGCAGCCTCGAGTATTGTGCGAAGACCGGTAAATGCAAGAAACTTCGAGTTGAAGCCTAATATGATTCAGATGGTGCAGAACGGAGTGGTGTTCAACGGTATTGATGGAGAGTGCCTGTCTAGACACTTGAAGGACTTCCTTGAGATATGCGATATGGTGAAGAACGATCAAGTTCACCCGGATTGTGTGCGACTCCGACTCTTCCCCTTCTCACTCAAAGGTCGAGCCAAGTCTTGGTTGGAGAACCAACCTAGTAGAACATTCACTACATGGGAGGGACTAGCTGAAGCCTTCCTCGAGGAGTTCTTTCCCCCTTATATGACGGATGCAATCCGAGATCGAATCAACCACTTCACACAACACAAGGGAGAGCTCTTCCATGAGACTTGGAATAGGTTCCAAGCCCTTCTTCGGTCTTGTCCTCATCACAACTTCGCCGAATGGAGTTTGGCGGATATCTTTGCTAGGTCCCTTGATTTTGAGAATACAAGGATGATCAACCAAGCCGCCGGGGGTGATCTAAGGATGCTCACTCCCGAAGATGCTCTAAAACTCTTTGCGGAGATGGCCAACAAGACGATGAGTTGGTCTCGACAACAACCTCCAAGGTCTAAGTATGGAAGTGACACTCACTATGACTCTAGAGCTATAAGTGTTGATGCACCAAATGATTCGTCTAGCTATGGGAAGAAGCCTAAGTTACCGGGGCACCGAGATGAAGATGACCCTATGTTTGCGCTCCTCATGTCTAAGATCGATGCTATGGCATCTCAGGTAAGTAACTTGAGTATGCCTAAGCATCCCTCTAAGGTTCCATCATCTCATGTGGGTAATCCCCCAGTTGCTTCAATATATTATTGTGAATGTTGTGGGGGTCAGGGTCACGACTTCAGTGCTTGTCCTTCCGCCACTCCTGAGCTTGGCCAAGGCGACCTCAATGAGGAGGTAAGTTTCGCACAAGGACAAGGATTCCATGGTAATTTCATCCCCCAAGGTAACTATCAAGGTAACTACAACCGACCTTGGAACCAAGGTGGTGGATACAACAAGTCTAACCAAGGGTACCAAGGCCAAGGGAGTCAAGGTAGTGGTTATAACAAGGGTTACAACCAAGGAAGTCAAGGAGGATTCCAAGGTTATAGAGGGTATCAAGGCAACCAATGGTCTCAAGGAAGTAACCAAAACCAAGGTAGTCAATGGACTCAAGGAGGTCCCCAAGGTCAAGGGAACCAAGGGGGAAATCAATGGAATCAAAGTGGACTTCCAAATCAAGGTTCCCAAGGTTCTACCCCTCCGGGAATGTACAATCATAGAGGTGATGGACCACCCGGATTCAACAAGCCACCTCACAACAAAGAGGGCGTTTCTCCAATATCTCAAGAGGATACCAACGCGGCAATGATTCAACTTATAAAAAATCAACAACCTTCGATTGCAAATTTGGAGAATCAAATGGGTCACATTGCTAAGACACTCTCGGAGCGACCCTCGGGCACTTTGCCTTCCAATACCGAGATCAACCCCAAAGGTCCGGAGCATTGCAAGGTAGTGACATTGAGAAGTGGAAAACCTTTGCAAGATGCAACCTCTTCCCCAATTGACTCTCAAAAGGAACATGATCCTAATCTAATGGTTGATGAAGATGATATCAAGGATCATTCGGATGAAGTTCAGGTTGAAGTCGAACCTCCTACGGGTAATGTGAGTACTAAGGTTGCCAAAGAACCTAGTAAGGCTACATCGAGTACACCACCGGTCTCTCCTCCCACACCGGTTGTACCTCCATACAAGCCTAAGCTTCCATACCACTCTCGAGTGAAGAAGGATGGCCTTGAGAAAGTTTTTAAGAAGTTTGTGGAGCGGGTTAGTCAAATGCAATTCTCTCTTCCGTTTCCCGAAGCTATGACTATGATGCCTCAATATGCTAAGTTCATGAAGGAACTCTACACCAACAAGAGGAAACTACCGGAGACATCTCTAGTTCACCTCAATGAGGAATGCTCCGCCGTTCTCTTCAAGAGTCCACCAGAAAAGCTTAAGGATCCAGGTACTTTTACTATCCCTTGTGCTATAGGTAATACCTCTTTGGCTAATGGTCTTGCGGATCTAGGTGCTGGTATCAATGTCATGCCTTATTGCATATTTGAGAAACTAGGATTATCTAATCTTCATCCTACTCATATGTACATTCAACTTGCGGACAAGTCGACCAAGAGTCCTAGGGGGATTGTTGACGATGTGCTAGTTAAAGTTGGTCCTTTTGTTTTCCTAGTTGATTTTGCGTTCATTGATACCGATTATGTGGATGTCTCATTGATATTTGGTAGACCATTTCTTACTACTTCTCGTGCTTTAATTGATGTCCATAATGGGAAATTGACATTGAGAGTAGGACAAGAGAGTGTCACATTCTGCATAGCCGATGGCATGAAATTTGCTCACGCACAAGATGATTTAGAGTACTCGTGTGATACTATTGTTTTGGCTAGTGTGTGTAGTATTTCTAACTTTGTGTGTCGAGATTCTTTGGATGTTTGCCTTAGAATGAATGTGCAGGAACATCTAGACACCCCAGAGTTAAAAGCTCAGGTGGCTTATCTTGATGAAGGGAGCGACAAGTTGGAGAGTGAAACAGTTTTTGTTGCTCTTCCGAAGGTGGAATGGGTGAAGACCTCTTATGAAGAACCACCTACTCTTGAGCTCAAGCCTCTTCCCACACATTTGGAGTATGCTTTTCTCATGCCAAATTCTAAGCTACCGGTCATCATCAATTCTAAGCTTCTACCCGGGCAAAAGGACCGTTTAGTGGAGCTCCTCAAGAAGTACATGAGAGCTATTGCGTGGAGCATCTCTGATATTCGAGGTATTAGTCCCACATTTTGCTCACATCAGATCCTCATGGAGGAAGATTTCAAGCCGGTTGTGCAACCTCAAAGAGATTGAATCCTAACATGAAAGAGGTTGTGAAGAAAATTATTAAGCTTATGGATGCGGGGATTATCTTTCCTATCTCAGATAGTCCTTGGGTTAGCCCCGTGCAAGTTTTTCTCAAGAAAGGAGGGATCACGGTGGTAGCTAATGACAAGAATGAGCTCATCCCGACAAGGACAATCACCGGGTGGCGTGTTTGCATAGATTATCGTCGACTCAATGAGGCCACAAGGAAGGATCACTTTCCTCTACCTTTCATGGATCAAATGCTCGAGCGTCTCTCCGGTAACGAGTACTATTGCTTCTTGGATGGCATGTCCGGATACTTCCAAATATTGATTACTCCGGAGGACATTGAGAAGACCACATTCACATGCCCTTTTGGTACGTTTGCTTATCGCCGAATTCCATTTGGATTGTGCAATGCTCCCGCTACCTTCCAACGATGTATGCTTGCCATCTTTGATGATTTTGTGGAAGATATCATGGAAGTGTTCATAGATGATTTCTCGGTCTTTGGGGACTCATTCGATCTTTGCTTGAGGAACCGTGAGAAGGTGTTGCATCATTGTGAAGAGACCAACCTCGCATTAAGTTGGGAGAAGTGCCATTTTATGGTCAATGAGGGGATTGTTCTTGGTCACAAGATCTCTCGAAGAGGCATTGAGGTTGATAAGGCAAAGCTAGAAACCATCTCTCAACTTCCTCCACCTTCTTCCGTGAGGGCCGTGAGAAGTTTCTTGGGGCATGCCAGTTTCTATAGGCGCTTCATTAAAGACTTCTCCAAGATCACTACTCCTATGACTCGGCTTCTCGAGAAGGATGTGGAATTCTGATTTGATGATGAATGCGTGCGAGCTTTTGAACTCCTAAAGGGTAAACTCACAAATGCTCCTATACTCATTGCTCCGGATTGGTCAAAGTCATTTGAGTTGATGTGTGATGCTAGTGATTACGCTATTGGAGCGGTTCTAGGCCAACGAATTGACAAGAGATTCCATCCAATATACTATGCAAGTAAGACTCTCATTGAAGCTCAAAGGAACTATACAACTACGGAGAAGGAGCTCTTGGCCATAGTGTTTGCCTTTGATAAGTTTAGGTCCTACTTGGTGCTTTCTCACACTATTGTCTTCACGGACCACCAAGCTTTGAGGTACCTTCTATCTAAGACCGATGCTAAACCAAGATTGATTCGATGGGTTCTTTTGCTGCAAGAGTTTGACATTGAAATTTGAGATAAGAAGGGATCCAAGAATGTAGCCGCCGATCACTTGTCTCGTTTGAAAGAAGCTGAAATGGTACACAACGGTAATGAAGAAATCAATGACAACTTCCCCGATGAGCTATTATTTGCATTAGCAACTTTGGAGTTCAAGGAACCTTGGTTCGCGGAGTTAGCTAACTATCTTGCTAGTGGATACCTGAAGGAGGGCCTCTCCACTCAAGACAAAAGGAAGTTCTTTGCGGATTTGAAGTATTACTATTGGGACGATCCTTTTGTGTTTCGAATTGGCTCCGATGGGATGATTAGAAGATGTGTTACCCATGGCGAAGCGAATGACATCATACTTCATTGCCACTCCGGTCCTACAGGTGGACATCATGGGGCAAATCGCACGGCTCGCAAGGTACTTGAGTTCGGATTCTTTTGGCCCTCGATCTTTCGAGATTGTGAAGATTTTGTCAAGTCTTGTGATGCATGTCAACGTTCAGGTAACATCTCTTCCCGTGATGAAATGCCTCAAAATGTTTCATTAGTAGTAGAAATATTTGATATTTGGGGTATTGATTTCATGGGACCGTTTCCTCCTTCGCATGGTAACAAGTACATTCTAGTTGCGGTTGATTATGTGTCTAAATGGGCGGAGGCACAAGCTTTGCCTACCAATGATGCCCGGGTTGTAGGGAAATTTCTTGTTAAGTTGTTCACCAAATTTGGTGCCCCTCGTGCTATTATTAGTGATCGAGGTACTCACTTTCAAGGACAATTCGATAGGGTGTGCCGACGGTTCGGTGTCACTCATCGGATGTCTACCTCGTATCACCCTCAAACTAGTGGCCAAGCCGAGGTAACCAATAGGGAACTTCAGAGAATTTTGGAGAAAATGGTCGACCAATCACGAAAAGATTGGTCGACGAAGCTTGATGATGCTCTATGGGCCTACCGCATGGCTTACAAGACCCCTATAGGCACTACTCCCTATAGGATGGTCTATGGTAAAGCTTGCCATTTGCCGGTAGAGCTTGAGCACCGATCTCTTTGGGCGTTGAAATTTCTAAACCTTGATTTGAGTCTCGCAGGAGAAGAGCGTAAGTTTCAGGTACATGAGCTCGAAGAGTATCGCCATCATGCTTATGAGAGTACCAAGCTATACAAGGAGAGGACGAAGCTCATTCATAACTCCCGATTGAAGTCGGGCAAGGATTTCAGAGTTGGTGACCAAGTCCTCCTATACAACTCTCGGCTCAGAATCTTTCCTGGGAAGTTGAGATCTCGTTGGTCCGGACCATTCACGGTAACTCAAGTATTTCCTTATGGCACCGTCGAGGTAATCTCTCCGTCCCAAACTGAGCCTTTTAAGGTGAATGGCCATCGACTTAAACATTATGTGGTTAATGATACTGTTGGTGCGGTTGAGGTTTTATCCTTGGTTATGCCTTGAGTGCTCTTGGTTTCGTCTAGCTAGAGACGTTAAAGAAGTGCTTCATGGGAGGCAACCCATGTTATCCTTACCTTTTCGCTTTTATGTTTTTGTGTTGTTTTAGTTCGTTGAATAAGATGTTGGCAAGCACTTAGGCGGATCACTCTTCACAATGAGCGTTATGGGACTCTTCCATTACTTTGGCTTCCTATGCTCCTCTCTACCAACGCGGTAACTTCGTTCCACCCTACCCTCTCTCTCTAGATCATTGAGGACAATGCTCATGTTAGTCGTAGGGGAGTTTGAGGTTTGGTGTGTTTATTTGTTGGTAGAAGTTTAATGTTTTGCTTGGTTGAGTTGCATGATCTTAATTGAATGTCGATTCCCTCTACTGTAGAATCATTCGGTTCTTGACTTTTGGTGTTTGATTGGCTTCAAGCTTTCACAATGACGTTTAGACTGTCCTACTTAGAACCTGTAACCAGCATGCTAGAGCTAATGTCAAATGAGTCTAGGCTAGAACAAAGATTTTTATCACTCTTGTATGTTGGTTGATTGGTTTGATACGTGTTTTTGTACCACTCGATAACACCGGTCTAAGATGATGAAGGCAATCAGAATTTTCACACTTTTTCCATGTTTTTCATCACCTTTTTGATCCCTCGTGATTGTGGCTTGAGATTAGACGGAACCCAATTCGAAATCATGTGTTGAAGTTGTAAGGGGCTAAGGATCAAGTGGTTAATGTCAAAAGAATATGTTCAAAAGAAAAGAAAAGAAAACTAAGCTAGGCAAGCTCGGCACCTAAGTGAAGTGTCGAGTTGAGCACTAGCACTAGCAAAGGCAAAAGCTGTGAGCTAGGTAGGTTCAACACCTAAGTGAAGTGTTGGATCGAGCACTAGCATGCAGTAGAAAAAAAAAAGAAGAGAAAAAAAATGAAAATGGAAAGAAAAGAAAAAAAAAGAGTTCTCGAATGTGGCCCTTGATCCTACGCCCGAGTTTGTAAAGAGCGGATCTAGAAGCGGATGAAGTCGAGTCGATAGCCACATCATGATCACTCATCACTCTCCACCCCTGCCTTATCCGTTCCATGTCCCGAGTTCAAGTCCTTTTAATTAGAGTTGGTGTTCTCGTGGTCGGTTTTTCTGTGTCCCAATCAACCACTACTTGAAGTGTGCAGAAAATAGTGAGGTCTAGACTTGTTTGGTTGATGTTCTTGCATATGTAGGTTAAGTTTGTTCGTGGAACAGTTTAAGCAGAATTGTTTTTGCTTGAATCTCAATGGGGCCGATCTTGTCATTTGTGAGCTTGGATGTTTTCTAATTAATTTGCTTGAGGACAAGCAAAGCTTAGTCGTAGGGGAATTTGATGTGATCATATTTAGTGCAGTTTAAGTCCTTGATTAGCCTAGGGATCTCCCATGTTTGATCTCATTTTACTATGATTTAAATGCTTTTATGGATGTTTTATGCAAAGTGCCCTTTTGTTGCCCGGTTGCTACTTTGAGGCCAATTCTGTGTTTACTGGAGTTGTTTTCCTTGCATTTTCAGGTTTTGGCATTGTTGTACTGGTGACAAGGAGCACGTAGGATCAAACGGGAGGACAATCGGAGCTAGGACTGAGGAGATATGGCCGTTGCAAAATCGAGAAAAGTGCACAGCAAAGTTGAAGAAGTTTTCGGCGAGAACCTTAAGTTCTCGACCGAAAACCGAATTACAGGAGACGACCGTTCGATTTATGAAGACATTTTCGGCAAAAATGTTGTAGTATTTTCGCCAAAAATTTATGAAGGAAAGCCAAGCCGCTCAGTGTTTTTCAAAGTTATTTTCGGCAAAAATGTTGTGGAATTTTCGCCGAAAATTTCAAGCAATTCCAGCGTGCTATATAAAGTGGAAGCGGACATGATTTAGGGGAGGATTATTATTATTACAACACAAGTCGCCGATCACCCCTTTCCTCTCAATTGTCGATCATCCCTCTCTCTCTCTCAACCAAACACCATCCTTCCTCCCTTGTTGATCAACTTGAAGATCAAGGATCTAAGTGAAGCTTTCTACACCTTGGATTGGAGCTTGAAGAGCCAAGTAGGAAGATCCTCCATGGAAGCAAGGATGGTCTCCTCTACTCCTTGTCAGGTTTCTCCCATGGCTATGTTAGGCTAAGCTTAGGTTTAGTTTAGTGGGGGATGGATCAAGCTAGGATAGGTGATTGATTGTATGGATTGAGTTTCTCTTAGCCATTTGTGTAAGATGATGATCCTAGACCTTGTGCTTGTTGTTCATGGGACTTAACTTGGTCCTTTGATATTTTGTTTATGTCTTTCAATACATGAGAATGATTGATAGATGTTGATCTAAGGTCTTGGGATTGTAATTGGATGATTTGAGAGATTGGATTATACAATTGCAACCATTTTGAGCTTGTTTTCCTTGTTGTCATTTTATCAAACACTTGGTGTGCATTGAGTTTTCTTTCATTTGAAGGTTGAGAGACCCTTTTTATTGCTAGACTAGTGTTATATGATTGACATGAGAGTGTCTTGCATCATTTACCTTGTGTTAGATGAATGTTAGCATATAATTCAAGTTTTTGGCATTTCATTGAGCAAGTTAAGGCACTCCATTACCTTTTTCACATAGCGAGAGCATGGT
This sequence comes from Linum lewisii, assembly GCA_034768395.1. NCBI lineage: Eukaryota > Viridiplantae > Streptophyta > Magnoliopsida > Malpighiales > Linaceae > Linum > Linum lewisii. Next base: position 47,794,241 of record CM068298.1, on the reverse strand, counting down.
ACATTCGGTCTAGGAGTAGAGAGTCAATTGTGCGAGAGTTCGTTGATTCTACTTGAGTGAATTGCATGGTCATTAGTTTACACATTGTTGCTTGAGATTCAATCCAGCTTTCATGAACCTTGAGCTTGAAGAAACCCCTTGCTAAGCTACACTCCCTTCTCTCTTGTTTGATCCTCAATTTCACTTGTTAGTTTTTCCTTGTTTGTTTATGCGTTGATTTGTTCTCTTTCAAAACCAAAACTCAATTTCAAATGTTTAGACCGTTCATGAACTTTGAGAGTATTAGCTTATGAAGAACCTCGTGGAATACGACCTTGGTAAAATCCTCTTATCACCAGCCCTGACACCAAGGCCAGCCCCGACCCCCAGGCTAGCCCCGGCCCCCAGGCCAGCCTCGACACCCTGGCCAGCCCCGGTCCCCAGACCGACCGCAGAGCACGCCAGGCCAGCCCCAGCCCCCAGACCAGACCTGGTACACTCCCGATCGGCCCTGGTACTCTCCTGAACGGCCCCGATACAGGCCCCATGGTCAGCCTCGGCCCCGGTACCCTTCAGACCGGCCCCGGTACACCCCAGGACCACTCCGGCCCCCCATACCGGCCTCGGTAAGCCCCTGCACAGACCCGATACACCCCGACCCCGCCCCGACGCGACAAGAGACCTTGGATTTCAATGGTAAGCTGTCTCCCATCTAATTCTAAGGGCTGCCCCGATCGAGGAGGTAGAAAATATGGAGCTGGATGAAGAAATAGGTGCCTAGATCGAAGGAGAAGGAGAATCCGGGTTGGGAATTAATCAAATATTCACTCCGGTCACCTCCCCGAGCCTAGATATCCTTGTGGATAGTTTTTTTGAAAGGGAAGACATGGACACCGACGACCAAAGCTCCGAAGGACCAGAACCTTGGTCTGTTACCAATTTGAGTGACACCCCAGGTCTAAAAGCTGATGTTGAGTCTCCCTCGGACATGGCCACCCAAGTCATCAAAGTGTGGATTGTTGAGTGCACAAAGAGAGCCCACGATGGATTCGAGGACGAATCCAAGGCAAGAAGAGGGGGATGATGTGACCCTACACAGCTGCCCCAATGCCAACAGGTAGTCATACACCCCACGAGGGTCTCTAATGAACGTTGTAATGAGTGCGTCAAATACTACCAAGCTAGAAGCGAGGTAGATTGTATTCCACGGGTCTCGACTAATCGTTTACTCAAATGAGCTGGCAATTTACTCAAGTTTAAACACGTTGTGCGTGGTGTGAGTTCCATGACTTCTAATCTATGAAGCAGAAAATGAAATGAAAACTGAAAGAAAATTGAAAGGTTGATTGACTTGACAAGACGACAGACAAGCTTAGATTTTGAATCACCCTAAGATCACCGGAACATTGGCGATCACAAGACCAGCAGTTTTCAATCCTGATTCATTCAATTCTCAGACACCACCATAACTCCTGACCCTTAGGTTTAAGACTGGCGAACATTCGCTCTATCCGATCTAACTCCCAAGATTAATTCACCGCCCGTGCATTCACTTCTGCAACAGAAAACTAACTGGTGTAATTACTAGTGATTTGTGAGTTACTCTAGCAGTGGATTAACCCTAACTGGTTCCTACAAGAGAAATTGTTCCAATGAATAGGTTAATTGTTGATTTGGTGTTTTAAAGTGAGGCGAACGCGCTACTATCCTCAGCTTAACAAGAATCCTAACTAGGTGACCAAACATGCAAGAGAAACTGACTGAATCTGAATTTAATTACCACCGATCCGTGACCGCTTTAAAGCCCTGGGTCACTTAGGGTTCATCTAATCTAAGCTCTATGAGTTTAGCTACTCATGTTCGAAACAAAAGAAATGAAAACAATCAAAGAATACATCGCAGACAGGAAGAACATATAGAAACTGTAAAACCTAATTTGACCACTCCTTGAAGCTTCAATCCCTTGAATCTTCAACTCCTAGCTCCGAGCACTCCGAGGTGGGAAGATGGCATCACGATCTCTCCGGGAACTCCGAGAATGCTCTAAACTCTCTCTCGAACTTTGAAGTCTAGAAATTAATCCGAGGAATAAGTGTATTTGAATAATGGCCGCTCGTTTCCTTAAATAGGGTTTCTCCGGATGTGAACTGGAAAGAGGGGAGTTTTTGGCAAAAACTATAGAAGTCTGAATTGAAATTTAATAACCGCTAATCCATGATCGCTTTAATGCCTCGAGTCACTTAGGGTTCATCTAATCTAAGCTATAAGAGTTTAGCTACTCATGTCTGACAAACAAGATTCGAAAACTAAAGAAGAATTCATCTTAAAACAAAGGAAGAACATAGGGAATCTGAAAAACCTAATTCCGGATGATTCCAAGAAGCTTCGATCTCGAGAATCTTCAATTCCTAGCTCTGAGCATCTTCCAGGATGGATTGATGATGTCAAATTCTCTTTGATCGCTCCGAAACACTCTCTCCGAGTCATGGAAAATCTCAAAAAATCGAATATGTTCTGACTTGGCTCCAAAAAGTCTAATTATACCCTCCAAAACCTTTTCCTTGTTGAAAAAGGTGAATTTTTCCTTTCTGGGGAGCTTACACGGCGTGCAAGCTAAACAGTTTATTTAGCTTACACGACGTGTAAGCTCCAAAGTTCAGCATTTTGAGTTTTGTTCAAACCGATCATTTCCTTGTGGTTGTGCCTTCTTCCCTCGACCCGGATCACTCCAAGGGACCTAGAATCCCATGTCACTCAATGCTTCACTCTCGGTTTGAGTCCCCACCATCGGTTATTACCTAAAATCCATAAAAAATGTGCAAAATGACGTAAACTGACCCTAAAGCCGAAAGAGGAATAAACTCACTTAAAAATCACCCATATGAGATAAACTCATCACAAAAATGTCGTCTAATGAGGGAATAAATACGTCAATAATTGGGTGCATCAAATCGCTTAACACTTACACTTTTGCTTGTCCTTATGTAAATCAAACTCAAAAACACACTCAAATTCTCATATGATGAGACTAGTTAAATCAAAGTTCAATTTGTAACAGTTCAGCTTACACTATTACACTTAGAAAACGTAACCTACACATGCAAGAACATCAACCAAACAAATCCAAGTCTCACTATTCTCTGCACACAACAAGTAGCAAACACCTATCATGCACACTACAGACCGAGCCGACTAGCCTTCCTCACACAAAAATATTTAGAACATCGGGGACTCTCACACTCTGAGTTTAGGGACGTGTTTATGCTCTCATTCACTTTCTCAAACTGAATTCCGTCATAGGTTTGCAATTTGACCACAATCTCCACCACGGTGACAACACTAGAAAATAGTCAAAAGAACTTGCAAAGGACTGTAATGATCTTATACTACAAAGGCTTATGATGAATGGATGAAGGGATAAATGATGATGATTTGTATGGTACGGTGTAGCAATTGACTCACTTGCCTTGAATCTAGGCCTATGGATCCCTACCGTCTAACCAGACCCGGAGTGGAATAATAAACGCTCGTCCTAGGATACCCTCAAGCAACTTAGCACTTTTATTTGTCTTTTTTTTTCTGAAAATTTTTTATATTTTTTTCTTCCTTGTGTAATGAGAAGAACGATTTAAATTTCTGGAACTTCTATCTACTATTTGATTTTTTTGGATATTTCTTTCATATTTCTTTTTCTTTTTGTGCTATATTTTTTTCAAGTTGCTAGAGGGGTTTACACGTATAGACTTATTAGCTAAGACCACCGGATTCTAGCTATCCGGCAGGTTACCATGGATTTCGACTTCCGATTAGTTAATCTCAAGCTACTATCACAAGGGATCAACGACGTGAACAAAAACATGGGAAGAAGTTGTAATGTATCATCGCACCGAAATAACAAGTCAAACACAAGGGTTTACAACTAGGGGAATTGATGTTGGGATGGCTTATGGCTATAGTAGCGATTCTAGGTGCCTCTATCATCCTAGTCCTATTGTTGTTGTGTGGTCTCGAATCGGTCTCAAAGAAAATTCTAACTCATTCAAATAAGAGAAAGCCATTAAAAAGAAGATAAGTTGCTAGCTATATGCAACAGATCAAAAGCTCACAAATGGCTGCTAGTCAGACTCAAATCAAGATGAAGCTAAAAGAGTGATCCTAAATTCTATTCTGACCGAATTCATTTAGCATTAGTGCAAACATGTTGGTTACAAGTTCTAAGTTAAATAGTATAATCATCATTGTGAAAAATTGAAGTCAAATTTAACATGGCAAGTCAAGAATTGAGTGCATTTCAATCAGAGTAATCACACAATTACAAAAATAGCAACCCTCAGAAATATCATCCCGTCCCACACTTAAATCAAACATTGTCCTCAATGGACCACATAAAAAGAGAAGAAAAGTATATAGGGGTACTAAAAAGTGAGTGTGAGGGCACCGAAGACGGCGTGGGTGAGACACCGGAGGCATAATCGTGAACAGAATCATAGAGAATTTGGAGTTCATAACCTAAAATACAGTAGGAGAGGATTTATCACACGATTAGAGCATCTGAAGTACAAAATACTGGACCGACTCAATCAGCCACAAAGTTTGACACTGACGCAAAACAACACAAACTGACACAAATAAAGAAACAAAAAGTATAGAGTTCTGGATGATAAGAAAAATAAAGAAAATCCTGAAATCACTAGGGTGGTGAATACTGGCGATCATCCGGAGCCTGATACTGCCTAAAAAACTAGAGTTGGGACTGGTACATCTGCTGCTACCAAGCTGGCTATGCTGCCCAACGCTCGTCCTGGCCTCCCAGCGCCTGTCGTAATCTTCTCTCAACTCCCTAAGCTCATGCTCCATCCCACTGAAGTCGTATGTTGGGACCTCTTCTGGCTCTACCACGGGTCTGCCTCGTCGCTCAACAAGAGGCTCGCAGTAGGGAGCGAGAATGTGAAAAACCTTCTTGGACCAAGGAAGGTCGCTGGTAATATGACGATGGAGGCAGATGGTTCCATATGAAGCGAGTACACCGTACCTGTGAACTAGACCGGTGACATAGAAGCATCCCAAAAGAAGTCTCGTGTCGCGCTCGCGCTGAAGTGTAAATAACTTGGCCACCAAATAGCCAAGGTGGACCTTCCGCCCCTCCTCCATGCACCTCAGCAAGAAGAGGTCTCTAGCATTACAAACACCGCCAGAGTTCAATCTGTGGGTGATAGACTCCCAAAAAATCAACAGTAAGAACCTGAACATTGGCCACTCCATCAAACTGGCCTATACTACAACAAAAAGCATAATATGGCAGATACAATAGTGGCGGTTGTACAACCGCCACAATGAATTACCAACATTAGCGGTTTTATACTAGAGGTTTTAACCGCCAATGTATTAAATTATTTGTGGCAGTTAAAACCGCCACAATAGTTAACACTTTGGCCGTTAAAACCACCACATTGTTGTGTATTTAAAGACTGCGCCCCCTTGTAATTTCAGTCATTTGACTGAAAGACTTCACCCTCTCTCTTTCTATCTTGATTATTCCGATCGAAGCTGCCGCCACCATCAACTCCATCTGTTCGTCGTCGCTCCTAATGACTACCGCCCGCCTCTTCTTCATTGCAAGAGATCTTTCAATTCTTCCAGAGGTAAGAATCAAATTAAATCAATCATTGCTATGTTTCAAATCTAGGTCATCGTTTTCGTTCTTTGATTCAATTATTCGAAACCCAGACTAATTAATCATCAGTTTTGTTCTTGTTTTTTTTTTCAGATTCGTCGTTGCTATCCCGATTTGAAGGCAGAGGAATTCGAGCCTTGTTTTTTCAGATTCATCGCTACTATCCCAGAGGAACGTCGTTGCTATTGGCCGATTCGTCACGCTATCCGATGATGATGAAGGCCGTCGGCATAGATAGATAGTGAGAGAGGAAGAGAACGGTGGAGGAAAGGAAATTGGGATTTGTGCCGACGATTTTTTTTGGGAAAGTTATAATCAATAGTGGCAGTTTTAACCGCCACTATATATTGTTTGTGTTCTCTTGATAAAAAAAAATATTGTTTGTGTTAGACGGTTTTGTGGCGGTTTCACCTTCCAATAGTGGTGGTTGTGCAACCGCCACTGTATATTCAATAGTGGCGGTTATAACCTCCACTGTTGAGAAAAAAACCCTACCACAAATTGTCCATTTTCTTGTAGTTCTTGGACGCGCTAGAATTATACTTGGTTGGGTCGGATGGAGAAATATGGCGCCAAAATATCTCTCACTCTCACACTCTAGAGTGCTCTCGGTGTTGCGGAAGATCGTCGTTGGTGGAGCCGTCGTGAGCTCCTCCATGGTGTAGAAAATCGAGGTCAATGCCAAACTCGTCAAGAGTCAGAGATCTCTCAATCCCTCCAAGGTGGAAGTAGATGCATTTGGTCGTGGTGATTGACTGAACTCTCTCATTCACCCTCTCCATTTGGAAGGTGTAGAGTAGCTCCTTGATCGTCCACTCGTATGCCTCCTCTATGACCTGAAATAAAGGGAGCAATCCATCTCGGTTAAGTGTCGCACGTAGTTCATCAGCCCACTCTTCCTCCTCCATGGCCTTCCTATCAATCTGACTCATGGCCCCATTTCCTTTCCTATGAATGATCAACCACTGCGCCCGATCATCCTCCCTCGGGAAGTTAAAGATGGTGCCGATAATGCTATCCGGCGGTGAAGCCACCTGGAGGGTGTCGTGCCTCTCTGTTCCCTTCCGCTTCTTAGGTGGAGGTGGGGCAGAGGAAGATGAGGCAGCTCCTTTTCCCTTGAGAGTAGAGGTGCGAAGATCCTTAGATTTTCCCATCCTGAACAAGAATAGAACACAATTGGCAAGTTTAGCATGCAAACAAGTGGGAGTAGAGTATATAGGATAAGAAAATGGAACAAGGTTTGAAACACATGGAACAAATGAACTGAACCTATGAATCAAGTGAGCAACAGGGGATTATCGATCAATGACAACCACAACAACCATCAAATAAAAAAAGTTCAAAGAATGCAAGGGAAATACCAACAACTTATGCCAAAATTCCCTAAACATATATCTAGGTGTTAAACACAACACTTAGCAAGATGGTCGATAGTCGAGCATTTAACCAAACGGAACAAAGGAGTGATATTACTCAATCAAACATGAGCCATAATCAAACAATAATCACCTCCAAGTCAGCTAAATAGTTCACATATCCTAAGGCACAAAAGTCATGAAACCGAAATACACAAAGTTCACTCAATTCATCATTCGAGCATATTCAGCCATAGATAGTCGAGAACAAGCATTCAAACATGTTCATAATCATCACAAGATTAATCTCAAAGCCACAATTCATCCAAATTCGGCCATATGGAAAATCCCCAATTTAGATCAATTTCATTATGAAAAGTCAATGGATATGCATAATTGGAGGGGAAAACTATGTCGAAACGATCCCCGATTCAAAATATAAGCTCAATATACCTCTAATTTCAAGAATATCATATCAATTTCAAGAAACCCCAAGATTGAAAAAATTAGGGTTCTTGACCTCAAGAAGTCAAATTCGATTCAACACCTAGAAGTCGAAGTTAATGATATACAACACTGAGAATGACATCTAATAGGGTAGGGGAGTTGAAGTTCTTAGCTGAAAATCAACTCAAACCACTCGAAAAAGTGGTAAACAAATCAAGATCGAGTGGGGGTGCAGAAAACTTGAGTTTCAGCCAAAACAAGGGCGAGTTTCAGACTCAAGCTCATCACGGGGGAGTGTAGCTGACGACGAAGGGGTCTGATGGATGAGGGTTATCAACCGGAGAGGAGGGCGGTGGTGTGAATACGTGGAGGTTGGGGTTTGGTGGTGAAGTTGTGGAAACCGAGGGTTTGGTGAGGGCGGCGCCGGGTTTGTGGATCAGAGGACGAGGGAAGGAGGCCGCCACCGACAGGTGCGACAGTGTTGGTGAAGGTAGACGGGGAGGGTGGCGACTGTGGGCTGGTCGGCGAGTTTTTGGTGTGGAGTGGAGTTGAGAGGATTTTCATGAGAGGGAGGAGAGGAGAGAGAGTGCAAATCCAGAAAATGAAGAAAGAAAAATTGACTTACCTCAGCGAAAATGAGCTTACACGGCGTGTAAGTTGTGTAGTTCAATAGCTTACACGGCTGTGTAACCTTACTGTGTTTTTGGCTCTCTTTGGGGGCCAAAATCTGGATTTTTGTACTTTTAGACAATTTGGTCACCCAAATACCTGCAAACAATATTTTTAACCCAAATAGCACCAAAGATATATTTTTTTCAACTATTTTATTTCATACAGACTCAACCGACTCGACACAACTCACAAAATGACTCAAAATAAATAATTGAAATGACTCCAACCTTCGGTTGCCTCCCGAGAAGCGCTCTCTTTTAACGTCCTTAAGCTAGATGATACCTAGTTGGGGATTAGAGACATGGCGTGAAGTGATGTACGTCAACCTGGGAAATGGCGAGACCTTGGAGGTACTTCTTGAGGCGATGACTGTTTACCGTGAATGGTACTTGATCGACACCCTTAATTTCCACAGCTCCAAATGGTGTCTGCTTAACCACTGTGAATGGACCAGACAACCGGGACTTCAGCTTTCCTGGAAAGAGCTTTAAGCGTGATTTATAGAGTAGGACTTCATCACCGGGATAGAATTGCTTATGCTACGTCAGGTGTGAGTCGTTAATACGTTTGTTCCTTTCTTTGTACAGCTTCATGCTTTCATAAGCATGGAGGCGATGTTCATCGAGCTTATTAATCTGCATAAGCCTTTCCTCTTCTGCAATCTCATGGCGCATGTTTAGATCTTTAACATCCCAAAACGCCTTGTGCTCAAGCTCAAGTTGTAGATGACATGCCTTGCTATGAACCAGTCGATATGGCATGGTGACGATAGGAGTCTTGAACGCATTTTGGTACGCCCATAAGGCCTCATCGAGCTTAGATGACCAGTCCTTGCAAGGTCGGCCAACTGTTCTATAAAAAATCTGCTTAAGCTCACAATTTGTCACTTCCGCTTGACCATTTGCCTGAGGATGGTAAGCGGTGGACATTCTATGGGTGACACTGAAATGTTTGCACACCCGATCGAAATGTCCATGGAAGTGGGTACCCCTATCGCTAATGATGAAGAGAGGTGTACCACCCTCGAATGGTTCGTAGGTAAGTCTTGCGCCTCTGCCCACTTGGATACATAATCAACGGCTACAAGAATGTACTTATTTTCGTTGGAGGGTGTGAAAGGTCCTATGAAATCAATTCCCAAGACATCAAATATTTCAACAGTTAGAGATATATTCTGAGGCATTTCATGACGGTTAGAGATGTTACATGATCTCTGGCAGGCATCACAATGACGGACGAAGACGCCACAGTCACTGAATATGGATGGCCAAAAGAATCCAGCTTTGAGTACCTTTCGCGCGGTTCAGTTGCCACCAAAGTGTCCACCGAATTGGCCTTGATGGCAGTGGCGCATGATGTCGGCTACCTCGACGTAGGAGACTCATCTTTGGATCATCCCATCGACTCTGATTCGGTATAGGAAGGGTTCATCCCAAAAGTAGGATTTGGCCTCCTTGGTTAGCTTCTTGCGTGCATTGTAGTTGAGCTCTGATGGGATGATGTCGGAAGCCAGAAAGTTGGCAATGTTGGCATACCATGGCTCTTCAGATGTTGAAGCATTGCTCAGAGTTTGAGCATGGTGGCTCGTCTATGGATCGATGGTGATTCTATGAACCTGTTCTTGTAACTCAAGATGCAACAACTCATCAGGGAAAGAATCGTCAATGAGAGAGATGGGGGACTTACCTGGTTGTGATTCCTCAATGCGGGAGAGGTGGTTTGCTGCTACATTTTTAGCTCCCTTCTTGTCCTTGATCTCGATGTTGAACTCTTGTAGCAAAAGAACCTAACGGATCAGCCTTGGTTTGGAATCTTGCTTTGCGATGAGGTGGCGCAAAGCAGCATGATTGGTCTACACTATGGTATGAGAGAGAACCAAGTATTGTCTGAACTTGTCAAATGAGAAAACAATGGCAAGAAGCTCCTTCTCTATCGTAGTCTAATTCCGTTGAGCATCATTGAGAGTCTTGCTGGCGAAGTAGATGGGGTGGAACCTCTTCTTCTTTCTTTGCCCCAACACAGCACCAACAACAAAATCGCTAGCATCGCACATGATCTCAAACGGTAAACTCCAATCCAGTGTCATCAGAATAAGCGCGGTAGTGAGCTTGGTCTTCAGAATTTCAAAGGCTTCAAGGCAAGTCTTATCGAACACAAATGGAAGATCCTTCTCCAACAGCTTTGTCATTGGTAAGGTGATTTTGGAGAAGTCCTTGTTGAATCTTTGGTAGAATCCTGCATGGCCAAGAAAACTACGAACTGTCTTCACACAAGAAGGTGGTGGAAGGCTGGCAATAGGCTCGAGTTTGGCGCGGTCGACCTCGATCCCAAGAACCTTGTGTCCTAGAGCAATGCCTTCAATTACCATGAAGTGGCACTTTTCCCAACTTAGAGCTATATTTGTCTCTTCACATCGAGCTAGCACCTTGTCCAAGTTGGCTAGACATTGGGAGAATGAGTCTCCATAGATGGAGAAGTCATCCATGAACACCTCTACGACATTCTCTACCAAGTCTCCAAAGATTGCAAGCATGCATCTCTTAAAAGTAGTTGGAGCATTGCACAACCCAAAAGGAATCCAACGGTAGGCAATGGTAGCCACTTAACATGTGAAGGTCATCTTCTCTTGGTCATCAAGCTCAATCGGGATCTGGAAGTAGCCAGACATCCCATCCAAGAAGCACTAGAACTAATGACCAGCTTACCTTTCAAGCATTTGATCAATGAAAGGCAAAGGGAAGTGATCCTTCTTGGTGGCGTCATTGAGGCACCAGTAATCGATGCAGACTCGCCATCCCGTGATAGTACGAGTAGGAATAAGCTCTCCCTTCACGTTGGGGACAACTGTGATCACTCCTTTCTTTGGAATAACTTGTGTAGGGCTCACCCAAGGGCTGTCAGCGATGGGGTAAATGATTCCAGCATCAAGGAGCTTTAGAACCTCCTTCTTCACAACTTCTTGCATCATTGTGTTTAACCAGCGTTGTGGCTGTCTAACCAGTTTGAACTCTTCATCTACCATGATCCGGTGCTTGCAGAAAGATTAAGAAATCCCTCTAATGTCTGCTAACTGCCATGTTATAGCACGAATGTGTTTCTTCAATAGCTTGACCAATTGTTTCTTCTATCCGGATGACAGAGCAGAGCTGATGATGACCGGTAATTGTGAGTCCTTAGCCAGGAATGCGTACTCTGGGTGATCCAATATCTCCTTCAAGGTCAATGTGGGTGGCTTCTCATATGAAGTAGTGATCCGACCAGGTGTGTGCTCAATGATGGGTGGCGCAGGAGTAGATGCAGGAACAAGCTTCTGTCTAGCTAATTCTTTCTGCCATTAGAGTTGTTCATGATCTTCCAATGCATCTTCTAGTCCTGAAATCAAACACAAATCTAGCGGGTCACTAGATAAGGCATTAGCAACAAAGTCGGCTCAAGCCAACTCTAGAGAATCAACAAATAAACAGGTATCATCTTGAGCAGCAGAATATTTCATACCTTCCTTAAGGCGGAATGTCAAACTATCCTCTCTGACCTTTAAAGTCAACGAGCCATGCTTGACGTCAATACTCACACCAGTTGTTGCCAGAAAGGGTCGGCCCAAGATAAGTGTTACATCTACCTCTCGGGTATCTAAGACAACATAATCAGCAAGAATAGTAAATGGACCACAACGAACTAACACTTCCTCTACCATTCCCCTAGGTATTTTCACAGACCTATCAGCTAGCACAAGATGTAAACTAATGGGTTTTAATTCACCTAGCTTTAGTTCTTCATATAAGTGTGTAGGCATTACATTAATACAGGTGCCTAGATTAGCTAAACTACGTTCTATTTTGCTACCATTAATAATGCATGGTAAAGTAAAAGAGCCAGGATCGTGACACTTAGCTAGGGTTGGTCGAGGCGGCGAGCTATAGAGGACGACGGAGAAATCATCATTGAGAGTGATGGAGGACACATATCCTTTCTTCACATTCTTTGCAAGATCCTTTAAGGACTTCCCAAGTGGTGTCATTATCTCTACAACCTCAGTGAGTGACATCTTGAGCTCCATGTTCTTCAAAACTGAGTACCACCTCTTGTATTGGGAGTCATGGTCCTTTGATTTATTCAGCAAGGCTTTGGGGAATGGAATCCTCGACTGATAAGGGGTAAAGGTGGTGCAGGAGATGGTGGTGAAGGAGGCGGGACAATCACATCCTCTTCTTCTTCTTTGTCCTCTTCTTTGGTTGTGATATCCTCAATCTCTGGCACGTCTATTGCGATATCATCGGGAACCATGACCGGATCAGGAACTGTAGGACCAACTATTTGTTTACCACTCCTTGTTGTGATGGCTTTAGCGTGGTCATTCTTGGGATTGGGATCTATTTGGCTAGGCAGTTTACCGAATGGGCAACCATTAGAGAGAAGGCTGATGATGTTACTTAGTTAGCTCTCCATTCTCTGTCCTTGTGCTATCTAACCTTAATTCAAAGTAGTCTGAGCCTTGAATTGACTTTCATGGTCGTCAAGTATGGATATGATCTAATTAAGCCTTTTGTCCATCTCCCTCTCCTTGGTATCATGTGGCATTGTCCTTTGGGGCTACTGTCGTTCGGTGAACCTAGGTGGTCCTTGATAAGTGTTGTTGGAGTACTGATTTTGGTGGTTTCTAGGTGATGTACTGTAATTGCCCTAGTTCCTGTGTGGTGGCTAGTAGACTCCACCAGATTGATTAGCTGGCTTCTTCTCCTGGAATAACCCAGATGGTCGGTTATTTGGATTCTGATTTTCCCCGGAAGTATAATGAGGAGGGTCTTGCTTCTTTTTGGTTGCTGCTGTTGTTGGGGGTAGCCGGAGTATCCTAGTTGATTGCTGGTGAAGCCTTGACCAACAAAATCCACTTCTCCAACGGACCACACACCTGCTTTACTGAAATTCTAACAGCTTCCTCCATCATGTGCACATGCCCCACACCACTCACAATAAGTAATGAAGACACAAGCTGATGGAGGGTTCATGGGGGAGCCGACCTTCTTGAGGTGTTTCTGGACTTCGACCTTAATCTTATCTTTGAGGCCTAACTGACTATTAGTACCTTCGGACTATCGCCCCTAGTTTCTAGATTTAGAAGCACAACTTGCAAAGTGTAGAAGAGCAACTTCTGGAATGAGGGCAGCACAATCTCCTTCAGCCAAGGAGTTGACCCACTTAGTAGATTCAACATTCATGCCTCTAGGAAAGATCTCAGTCAATTTTCTCTTTTTGAACCCATGGTGAGGATAGTTGTGGAGGAGCTCTTGAAATTTATTCCAAGCATCATAAAGGCTGACTCCCTCCTTTTGTCTGAATCGGGCAATGCTATCCTTGTATGCAATGGTTCTTGATAGAGGGATGTATTCCTCCACAAATTCTTGGACGAGAGTATCCCGTTCTGTATAATGGCTAGGTGGCTTGCTATTCAGCCATCTCTTGTCGGCACTCCTGAGTGAGAATGGGAATGCTCGCAAGCACACAATATTCTTGTCCAGATATTCACTCTTGAATGTGGCGCACATGGCAAAGAAGTCTGCCAGATGAGTGCAGGGATTATCATGTGGCTTTCCTTCAAATTGAATGTCCCTAAAAATCATACACAGCAATGGGATCTTGATCTCATAGTCAAGATCTGTGTCATTGGCCGAAATAGAGATACTTGACCACACGCTAGTTGCGCTTGGTTTGTTGTAGTCCGCCATGGTGCGTGGAGCAGCCATTGCGGGTGGTGGTGGTGGAGTTGTGTGAGGAGTAGGTGGTTGAGAGCTGGAAGACTTAGGGGATGGTGATGCTTCTCCCTTAGTCTGCTTAATTTTTATGGGGGAAGGAGGGTCGGTTATCACTTGCATCTTTCCTTGCTGTTGCTCTGTTGGTACGGAACTGTCAAGAATGTATGAGCTCTTAATCTTGATCGGCTTGAGTTGAGAATGAGTAGCTAGACGGTTCATATACCTGCATTCAACCTGCAATTCAACAAAAACAAGAGCAACCGGTGTAAAATCGAAGTGTGATGGAAAATGGAAATATGAAAAGTAGAGGAATAATTGCCAACTCTTCTTTCAAACGATGAAGAAGAATCCCCGGCAACGACGCCAGTCTGATAAGTGTAAAAACAAAAATCAAATACTAATGCACAAAAGTATGATACATCGTATTCCACTAGTTTTTTCTTTTCGTTTACTTAACGAAAATTGACAATTATTTGGGTTTAAATAGGTTGTGTGGTGTGAGTTCCATGAATTTCTATGCTAGCATGCAAGGGAAATGAAATTGAATTGAACACTAAGATTAACAATTTAATTGATTGGTTAGTTCAATTAATGAGACGATAGCTTAGACTTCGAATCCCCTAGATCGCCAAGGCATTGGCAATGACAAGACCAACAGGTAACAAACTCAATTCAAACAGTTCTTAATCATCGTCATAGCTCCTTACCCTTAGGTCTAAGTTCACGAACACTCGCTACTATTAAACTATCTACCAAGATTAATTAACCGTCTGTGCATTTGCTTCTGCAATGGATAACTAACTGGTGCAATTAAATTGATTAATGAGCTACTCTTGAAACGGATTAACCCTAAACGGCTCCTACTAGAGGAGTGATTCCATTGAATAGGTTAACTAATTAATTTGATGTTCTATAAAAAGGCGGACGTTCGCCAACTATCCTTTATTTGAACAAGAATATAATCTAGGTGATCACGCCAGAAAAAATGGATTTTAAGAACAAATTAAACATGAATAAGGGTAAGACTGAATTGAAATATAATTACCGCCGATCCGTGACCGATTTAAAGCCCCGGGTCACTTAGGGTTCATCTAATCTAAGCTATAAGAGTTTAGCTACTCATGTCTAACAAACAAGATTAGAAAACTAAAGAAGAATTCATCTTAAAACAAAGGAAGAACATAGGGAATCTGAAAAACCTAATTCAGATGATTCCAAGAAGCTTCGATCTCGAGAATCTTCAATTCCTAGCTCCGAGGATCTTCCGAGATGGATTGATGGTGTCAGGATCTCTTTGATTTCTCCGAAAAAATCCCTCATATCTCTCCAAGTCATGGAAAATCTCTTAAAATTGAATATGTTATGAATTGGCTCCAAAAAGTCTAATTATACCCTCCAAAACCTTTTCTTTGTTGAAAAGATGAATTTTTTCCCATCCAGGGAGCTTACACGGCGTGTAAGCTAAACAGTGTATTTAGCTTACACCGCGTGTAAGCTCCAAAATTCAGCATTTTTTTTTATTCAAAACCATCATGTTCCTTGTGGTTGGGCCTTCTTCCCTTGACTCGGGTCACCCCAAGGGACCTAGAATCCCATGTCACTCAATGCTCCACTCCCGATTTGAGTCCCCAACGTCAGGTATTACCTAAAATCCAAAAAAAAGTGCAAAATGACGTAAAAAGGCCTAAAGGGGAATTAACTCACTTAAAACTCACCCAAACGAGATAAAATCATCATAGAAATGTCATCTAATGAGGGAATAAATACATCAATAATTGGACGCATCACAAGCCCATTGGCTCTTCCTCACCACGAAACCGGCCAAAGGGCCTGCTCTCCTCCCTCTTGCCTTCTCGCCGAAGTGCGCGCACACAAAATGATAGGCTTAAAGCCTAATCAATCCTCCTCCAATTTCCATCTCGTCACTTGAACCAATCTAAGGTCGGGTCAATTGGTTCGGCCAATTGATTCGACCCACCAATTCAGAACTCAAACCAAACAATTAACCCTAAAATGATTTATTCCACCAACCAAATAAATTACACTCATAAATTAACTAATTAAATTCGAATGAAAATTCTCAAATTTTAGCCAACGAGGCTTTCACTGAGAATTTTGAATTTTCGCTGGTAACTCGGAACCGGGATGTTACAATGATGAATGCGTTGCTCATAAATTTTTGTCTTCCGCGGAATTTGTGGGGGGAGGCTATTTTGGTAGCCACCTAGATACTCAATAGACTGCCTTATAACACGACACAAACCATTCCATACGAGAAATGGAAAGGGCATAAACTTAGCTTGAAATATTTCAAAGTGTGGGGGTGTCTACCTAAAGTGCAAGTTCCTAAACCGAAACAGATTAGGATAGGACCAAAATTATTGATTGTATCTTTATTGGGTATGCTAATATGAGTAAAGCATATCAGTTTCTTGTCCACAAGTCAGACGTGCCCGACATTAATTCTAATATGATATTAGAATCGGATAATGCGGAGTTCTTTGAGAACATCTTTTCTTACAAGAGTGTAAGCGAAAGTGTTGGACAAAGCTCCAAGTGACCTCGAGATATAACTGTGGATGTTGTACCTGAGGTGGAGGACACACCAATTAATGTTGTACCTCATGTAGACGATCTACGATGTAGTAAACGTCAAAGGGTCCCTATATCATTTTGTCCTGATTTTCTGACTTTCTTGTTAGAAAATGAGCCTCAAACATACAAGGACGTGATGAGCTCTTCTGAATCACATTATTGGAAAGAGGCGGTCAATCGTAAAATTGAGTCCATTTTGCATAACCATATGTGGGAGTTGGTAAATCTTCCTCGAGGAAACAAACCCCTTGGTTATAAATGGATCTTCAAATGAAAAATCGAAATATGATGGTACTATTGACAAGTATAAAGCGAGAATAGTAGTCAAAGGGTTTAGACAAAAAGGTCTTGACTTCTTTTACTCTTACTCACCAGTCACAAGAATTACATCAATTCGATTGTTAATTTGTTTGGCTGTCGTGTATCGTCTTCAAATCCATCAAATGGACGTTAAAACAACCTTTCTAAATGGCGACCTGGAGGAAGAGATCTACATGGAACAACTTGAAGGTTTTGTTGTTCTAGGACAAGAAAACAAGGTGTGTGGTCAAGTCTTTGTATGGACTTAAACAAGAACCTACACATAGCACGCCAAATTTCACGTAGTGATGTTGTGAAATGGATTCAAGATTAAAGAGTGCGATAAATGTGTGTACATTAAGGATAGTCCTAATCATGAAGTCATTGTTTGTTTCTATGTAGATGACATGTTGATAATGAGTAGAGCTATGATTGACATTAAGTCTACGAAATGAATGCTTTCGAAGGCATTCAATATGAACGACTTGGGAAGGTCTAGCACTATTGCAGTCTAACTATATTGAAAAGGTACTTGTTAAGTTCAAGTATTTGGCTTTCAAAGAAGTGAAGACACCAATAGATGTGACCCTTGCTCTTTCTAAAAACAAGAGTTCAAGTGAAGCATAAAAGGATTACGCTCAAGTGTTAGGCTGTCTGATGTACATTATGAATTGTACTAGACCAGATATTGCATGTGCAGTAAAAAAGTTAAGTCGTTACACGAGCAGTCCGAACGCAACTCACTGGATGGCAGTGAGACGTGTTTTGGGGCACTTGAAGCACACTCAAAACTTTACTTTACATTACATGAGGTATCTGGTTGTGCTTGAAGGATATTATGATGCGAACTGGATCACTGTCTCAATCGAAAGCAAGTCCATGAGTGAAAATGTCTTTACGGTTGGTGGGGGAGCAGTATCTTGGAAATCCTCCAAGAAAACCTGCACAACCCTTTCTATAATGGAATATGAAATCATTGCGTTAGACAAAGCTGGTGAGAAAGCCGAATGGCTTCAAAATTTCTTGGAAGATATTCAATTTTGGCTGAAGCCCTTTTCACTAATAAGTATAGATTGTGATAGTAAAACGACGATTGGAAGGGCAGAAAGGGTTATGTAATGGTAAATCTCATCACATTCGTCGACGACATAACATGGTTAGACAACTAATCTCTAATGGTGTTATCTCAATTGATTATGTGAAATCAAAGGATAACATGTCGGATCTGCTTACAAAAGGCCTAACTAGAGCTGTAGTTGAGAAGTCATTAAGGGGAATGGGATTATGGCCAAGGACATAACCAACATGAAAGAAACTCTACCTAGTTGACTAGAGATCCCAAGATCTAGGTTCAAGGAGAAATGAAGTTGTGCTTGATGGTCCGACATTGTCAAAATTTCTCAAACTCATTCTCATGATGAGGTAATGTTTAACAATTAAGGGTACACTAAAACAAAGTTGTTGTTTAGGAGGGGTTGAAAAGTCATTTAAAAGGGGTTTAAACCCCTATTAAACTTTTTACCAGCGATTTAGAAACCACTGTTGTTATGTCCATTGCTAAACGGATTAACAAGGGTTTGAAAAAGCACTAGTAAAACAAAAATTTAACAGGGGGTTTCAAACCATGCCAAATGGACTGTTTAACAGGATTTTTAAACCCATGTTAAACAATCCGTTTAGGAGGGGTTTAAAAACCCTTCTAAACGGAAGTAGTTTAACAAAGAAACAAAAAATACTGATTCATTCCATTTTCAAGACACCCAAAGTGACATCTACATCTTCATAAATCATAAACCTTCATGGAACTGCCACTGTACCATTATAGGAAAGAATAATTTGGCCCAGGCGTCCACAAAGCCACCCAACTTCCAGTTTCATGGAAATGCCAAAATCAGATATAACTTTACTTTCATCAACAACAGATCATTTGTAGATATCATAGCTTGTTTAACTCCACAATAAACATATCAAATTACCACATTGCAACAAGGGAAAAGAGACAAACACACACACTCTCTCAAACAAGATACCTCCTCGCCATAGGTTAAGAGTTAGATCCAGGAGGATTTGAATCAAGATCAGACATTGGAGTGCCAAAGCCATTAACTTGCGGTCCACGTCTAGTGTTAATTCGTGCCACTGAATATGTTCTGAATTGTGCTTAAACCTTCAAGATTACCATAATTCATCAATGTCATCTTCTTCTTCATCACCTTCAACCTGAGGACTGCCTCCAAGCCACAAACACAAGTAGTGACTATTTTAAATCTCAGGTAAAACCCAACAGAAAATAAGAAAAATGGAAGACCCAGATAAACATGTGAAATGTTGTTTCAAGGTTGCTGAGGTTTCATCTTCTTGAGTTGCCTAAACTGAAGAAGTGAAGTAGATTTCAATAGAATTCGACAAATAAGAGAATGTTTGAACTCTAAAGGAGGAATTGTGAGGCCGAAATAGTCTTTGAAAATATTAAAGTTACCACATTGTACTGTTTAAAGTATTAATTCACTCAAAAGGAAGCAAGTTGCTCCTTTCCAGTTTTCTATGCACTTATAAACGAACATCAGTAACTGCCCAACCATATATCCATGTAACACGGTCTATTTTACTCTAATTGTCACTGCATCAGGAATAGAAGCCCCAACCCCAACACATTAAATTGCCGAAAAGAAGATCCATTTTTAACAGTGTTGGTGTGTCAACTAAAAGGTTAGCTACAAATAGCTTCATTGTCCATTCATCATGAACTTAGAATATGTGATGTGATATTATTACTCGTGTTTTGAACCTACGATTGACCTAAGAAACTCACGTTTGTGATCTTGTTGTGCCATGGTTTTTGTACTTTTAGGGTCATTTTACACAAATTGTACTTTTGTTGCCCAAGGGCCACTTGTGGAGCAATTCTATGTCTATTGGAGTGTTTTTCTGTGTATTTTCAGGCCATGGCATAGTAGTACAGGTGACAAGGATTACATAGGATCAAACGGGAGCTTAATCGAGCTCGAATGAGGGAGATAGGGCCATTGGAAGTTTGAGTTTTCTGCACCAACTAGAGTTCTCGGCAAGAAATCAACATTCTCACCGAGAACATATGAAGGAAGGCAAGGCTCTTTCTCATCGAGAATTCTGCAATGCTTTATAAGGAAGTTCTCGACGAGAACTTCATAGTTCTCACCGAGAAAGTGGCTCTTTTCCGGCATATGATCGGGGAGCCCTTATAAGCAGCGCGACTCGAAGATTGGGATTGATACACAATACAATACAGAACTACGATACTGATTTGACGATCGCTGCTTCATCCCCCATCTCTAAACCCTTGGAACCCTAGGAAGCAATTGAAGATCAATGTTGGAGCAAGTGGAGCTAAGGATAGAAGCCTCTCTCCTTTCATTAACAACTTGAAGTGCAAGAGTGAAGAGTCATTCATGGATTCTATGGTGATCTCCCCCTCTCCATTTCAGGTCTTCTCCATGGTTGTGCTAGGCTAAAGTTAGGGTTTAACTTAGTAGGGTGATGATTCATGCTAGGATAGATGAGTGATTGTTTGGATTGAGTCCTCCATAGTCAATGTGTAAGAAGTTGGTTCTTAAACCTTGTGCTTGTATGCCTTGTGAGCTTGATTGGTTTCTATGGTACATTCTTATGTCATTCAATGTATGAAAATTGTTGGATGATGTTGATTTAATGTTTAAGGATTGTAATTGATGATTTGAGAGATTGAATTACTCATTTGCAACCATTTTCACTTGATTTCCTTGTTGGCATTTTTACAAACACTTGGTGTGCATTAGAGTTTTTGTTCAATTAGAGGTTGAAAGACATATAATGTTCTATGATTGATATGAAAGTATCTTGCATCATTGCCTTGTGTTATAGAATGTTGATTAGGAGATTAAGTGTGTGAGCATTTCATTGAACTTGATTAAGACACTCTATTCATTTGTTTCTATAGCGAGAGCATAGTTCATGTGGTTTAGGAGTACCGAATCAACCTTGCGAGAGCTTGTTGGTTCTATCTAAGTGTTATGCATGGCCAATTGATTACACATTGATGCCTGTGACTCAACTTGACTTTCATTACTCTTGAGCATGATGAAATCCCTCATTAAGTTGACCTCATCTTCTCTTGTTTGAACTTCAATCTTCCTTGTTAGTTTCTGTCTTACTTGTTTAAGTTTTGTTTATGTTCTTGAACTCTTTGATCAAACCATCTCTTTCTAAATGATTAGACCGTCTACAAGGAGTGTGAGTATTAGTCTTTGAGAGAGCCCTCAAGGAATACGACCTTGAGTGTTAGTAATCATACCTTCGTGGTTGGTTATTGACACATCAATATGGCAAGAGAAAATTTACCTTAATTCCCTCTAAGCCTGTTTCCAGATAGTTGACGGCATTTCTGCACTTTCTATCTTTCTTTCTAGTGCAACAACATTATCTTCATCATCGTCACTATCACCAAGTTCTTCTTTTACAGCACGCATCTTAAGTAAATTAATCATGAGTCATAAGTTGACTCGAAATGTTCAATAACTAATCTGCCAAGAGGATGCGGCAAGTAAGAAACACAATAATCTGGAAAATGCGAGCCACGCGTAGTTAATCAACTCTAAATGACTGTCAACCAAATGTGAGCCACACCTAATTAGACGCCTGTAAAGAAATAAGGGAAACTGGGCCAATCACCAATTGCCACGATAATCCAAATATGACATACAAGAAGATTGGGACAAAACCAACGTATATCTTGCAAAAAACATTATAGAGACCCAAGTTAAAAAGAAGGCTTCAGCAATACCAAATTGATGACACTAGAATTAACGTGATTATCAGCCCCATTTAAGCGACATTTCATTACTTATAACACGGTTTAGGGGTAGTTTAGTGTGTTTTCACTCATTAGCACTATTTCTTATCAATTTGGTTACTTGGCCCGTTTCGGGTCTATTTGATGTGTTTTCTAGTGTCTCTATGAGTACACAGGTTTTTACCGTCAAATATGTAGCCTCGGGCATGTTCGGGATGCGATGGAGCATTAAAGAATGACCCAGAACCCAAACTGATCAAAGGGCCAGAGAAAGCCTGCCCAGCACCCAAGTTCTCGGCGAGAATTCTCACATTCTCACTGAGAATTCACTGAGGAAGTTGATGACACTCGATTTGACGTGATTATCAGCCTCATTTAAGCGACATTTCTTGGCTTAAGACATGGTTTTTAGGGTAGAATAGCGAATATTCACTCAAGTACTCTATCTCGTGCCATTTGTGTTAGTTTGGTCCGTTTCGGGTCTATTTGATGGTTTTCTAGTGTTTTCATGATAGCACAGGTTTTTGCCGTCAAATAAAGTAGCCAAGGAAGTGTCTAAGGCATTGGAACCTCAAGGAACCGCACCGGAACCAGTCCAAGAAGTCAATCAAGTCAACAGAAATCCTGCCCCGTTTTACACTAGAGTTTTCGACAAAAAGTCCTGAGGTTTTCGGTGAAAACTCCAGAAGAAATTGGTAGAGCAATACAAGAAGAAGTTTTCGGCGAGAAGTCAAGTTCTCGCCGAAAACTCTAGACTTAAAACTCATAGGAGAATCAGTCGACGGAGCCAACGATTTACACTGAAGTTTTTGGCGAAAACTCCTTAAGTTTTCACCAAAAAATCCTTAACAAATCTGGCGCTAATAGGGTTAAGTATAAATACTTAACCGACGGCTCAATTAAAATATATACTTTTTCATAATAGAACTTTCACGAGTTCCAGACGTAAAGAGTTCGAGAGCGCAGAGTTCGAGAGTTCGAAGAGCTAGGAAGAGATCGTGATGCCATCCCTTCACCTCGGAGACTCAGAGCTAGGATTGAAGATTACCAGAGAGCGAAGCTTTGCCAGAGTCGTCTTAATTAGGTTTTACAGTTTCTATCTATTCTTCCTTTTCATGATGAACTCTGTTTCTGTCTTTGATTCTGTCGTTATGAACATGAGTAGCTAAACTCGTAGAGCTTAGACTAGATGAACCCTAAGTTACCCAGGGCTTTAAAGCGGTCACGGATCGGCGGTGATTAGATTCAAAGTTCAATCAGTTTCTCTTTCATGTTTGGTTTCTTCTTCGTTGTTTATGTTTCTTGTCTGGCTTGATCACCTAGATTAGATTCTTGTTAAGCTGAGGATAGAAGCGTACGCTCGCCTCACTTTAAAATACCAAATCAACAATTAACCTATTCATTGGAGTGTGCCTTTCGTAGGAACCAGTTAGGGTTAATCCACTACAAGAATAACTCATAAATCGTTAGTAATTCCACCAGTTAGTTCAGTCGTCGCAAGAAGTGACCGTACTCGAGCAGCTAATTAATCTTGGTAGCTAGATCAGATAGAGCGAATGTTCGCCAATCTTAAACCTAAGGGTCAGGAGTTATGGTGGTGTCTTAGAACTAATTGAACGAGAATTGAAATCCGTTGATCTGTTGATTACCAATGCTCTGGTGAACTAAGGGGGATTCGAAGCAAAGCTTGTCTGTCGTCTCTGTTAAGTCAACCATTCTTTCAATCTGTGTTTCAATTTAGTTTTAATTTGCTTGCATTTTCTAAAATAGAAGTCGTGGAACTCACACCACGCACAACGTGTTAAACCTGAGTAATCTGCCTTTACATTTGAGTAGACGATTATTAGAAGACCCGTGGAATACGATCTGCTTAGCTTCCAGCTTAGTAGTTATTTGATCACGTCCTACAACGTTCATCAAATTGGCGCCGTTGCCGGGGACTTATTTTAATTTTTTGAAAGAATAACTGGCATTTTATTCTTCTACTTTCCATCTTTCATTTTTCCATCCACTTCGATTTTACAATGGTTTTGCTTATTTTTGTCATTCGTAGGTTGTTCACAGGTTTATGCACCACCGCCCTCTCACGCGCTACCAAACCGCCAAGAACAACAAGGCTAAGAGTATAGAGAGACCAGGCAGTTCTGCTCCGCCAAGACAATCACGAATTCCAACGAGAGGCAGAACCAATCCACCTCCATCTTTCACTTCAATTAAGATTGAGGAACTGAAGGAGAGTTCCTCATCTTCATCTTCACCGTCATCTTCATCCGCTTCATACAATGAATCACTCTCACCTCCTCCATCTCCTAGGATGGGCGATTAGTTACCACCACCAGGCGATCAACCACCACCACCACTGGGCGCACCGAAGAGTCTAGCTGACTACAACAAGCCGAGTGTGACTAGCGTTCGATCTTCTATCACCGTGCCACGCATCGAAGGAGATCCTGACTATGAGCTCAAGATTCCTTTCTTGACCATGATCTCTAGGGATCTACAATTTGAAGGCAGGCCACTTGACAATCCGTGCACGCATCTGGCAGATTTCATTGATCTTTGCGGCACTTTCAAAAATGGGAATCTCAACAAGAACACTCTATGCTTGAGAGCTTTCCCGTTCTCTCTTAAAGGCGCAGCTAAGAGGTGGCTTACTGGCAAACCACCTGGTTACTACAGAGATTGGGATACTCTTGCTCAAGATTTCATCGAAGAGTACTTCCCTCCTTCCAGAACAACAGCCTTCAAGGACAGCATCGCCATATTTTCTCAGAAGGAATGAGCAAGCTGATATGACACTTGGAATGAATTCCAAGAACTTCTACAACTGTCCTCACCATGGTTTCGAGCAGAGACAGTTAGGTGAAATCTTTGCTCGAAGTCTTCATGAAGAATCTGCTAAATGGGTCAATTCCCTAAATGAAGGGGATTGCACTACCCTCACACCTGAAGCTGCTCTTCTCCATTTCGCGAATTGTGCTTCCAAGTCAAGGAACTGGGAACGACAATCAGAAGGATCAAGAAGCAAGCTCAATCTTGAAGCAACCATTAAAGCAGAAGTTGAGAAGCATCTGAAGAAGTCTACTACACCTATCAAGCCGCCAGCAGCCTCTGTCTACGTTGCTGATAGCGAGTGGTGTGAAGCTTGTGCTCATATCGGAGGCCGATGCCAGAACTTTGGCAAAGCAGAAGTCTGGTCTTCAGAAGAAGTCCATTTCATTTCTCAAGGCTTCAACAACAATCAACAAGGTTATGTTGGCTACCGCAACTACACATAACAGGGAAATTTCCAAGATCGCCCTCCCTACAATGTCGGTGCCAACCAGAACCAAGGCCCAAATCAGAATAGCCGACCAACTGGTTCAGCTCCGGATCAGAAGCCGAACAATCCGACGAGAGGTATCTACCAGCCACCGCACCGAAATCCAGGTAACTATGGAACTACTCCTGGCAATCGCCAAAATCATTATTTGAACAATACTTATACAGGACAACAGCATCAGAAGGACAGCAACGTTAGTGAACTCGACAAGAAGCTCAATCAGATCATCACCATACTTGACGATCATGATAGTCAGTTCAGAGCTCAAGCTCTCCTCAACCAAGAACAGATTGCTTCCGGTCAAAGAATAGAGCATGCAGTGAACCAGATCTCTAGCATGCTAGCATCTGGCCGCCCGTCTGGCCAACTTCCAAGCCAAACCGAGCCGAATCCAAGAAAGGAGCAAGCTAAGATGGTATCTATTCAAAATCTGACAAACTCACCTACTAATGCTTCTTCTAATTTATACAAGGCCATTGAAGTTCCGGAGAAGAAGGAAGCGCCGAAGGAGTATGATCCTCCTCTTGCTCCATACTACGAGAAGCCTCCCTTCCCGAATGCATTGCTACCGAACGCAAGGATCGAGACTGGCATGTGGGGGAACAAAGAAGGATACCCTAGCATCCGTAGC
The DNA here is from genome assembly GCA_034768395.1 of Linum lewisii. Classification (NCBI taxonomy): domain Eukaryota; kingdom Viridiplantae; phylum Streptophyta; class Magnoliopsida; order Malpighiales; family Linaceae; genus Linum; species Linum lewisii. Next base: position 47,768,709 of record CM068298.1, on the reverse strand, counting down.
AAGAAGCCTTCCTCACCATATCCAGCTAAGTGTTCCGATCCTGGTTCTTTCACGATACCTCTAGTCATTAATGATATTGAGATAGAATGTAGTTTGGTTGATCTAGGTGCGTCTGTCAATGTCATGCCTATGAGTTTGTTCAAGAAATTGAATCTAGGAGAACTTGAACCGACTAGCATGCAACTTGTCTTTGCTGATAGATCATTAAAAATGCCTAGAGGAGAGATTAAGGATGTTGTTACTAAATGTGGTCCTTTCACTTTCTTAGCTGATTTTGTGGTTATAAACACTCGCGAGGAGGATTCTACTATTCTTATAGGTCGACCCTTCATGGCAACAACCGGAGTGCAAATCAATGTTCTGAGTGGTTCTTTGACCTTGAGGGTTGGTAAGGAAACGATAACATTCCGCCTTAAGGACGGTATGAAATATACTCCTATGGATGAAGAACCTCACTGTCTTACTGTTGAAACTGTGGAGTTGACTCCTGTCAACTCCGTTACTGATGTCTCTTTCAGTGTTTCTAGACCAACTGTTGTTGCAGGTGTTGAACAGATTATCAAGCAGAAGCCCAAACCCACGGCTCAAAGCCGCTAAAGAAGAAGGAACTGAAAGCCTCTTCTTCTTCTCAATCACCCCCAAGCAAGGAACCTGGCAGGCTACGGAGGAAGAATCAGAAGAAGACTCAAATGGTCTGGAGGCCAGTTGCTTTGCCATCCTCTTCCGAGCCAGCTGCATCACCAAATCCTGCCAAGCCATCAGCGCAGGAGCAAGTGAAGAAGGAGAAGCCAAAAGCATCTCCCAAGGAAGCGCCAAAGATCACAGATCCCGGTGAAATGAAGCCGGAGGTCAAAGAGAAGATAAAGCCGACTGTCCTCATTCCTTCCATTGTAACACTCACGAAGGATGATCTCTCAAGAGAACTGTTCGGGCCGTTCAAGATCACTGATCATCTTCCCGATGGACGTACTAAGCTCACTCATGCTAACAGGACGAAATTCACGCTCGCCGGAGATACCCCGAAGCTCTACTTCATGAACTCCGATGCTAGCGTTAAGGAGATCCTGAGTTGGGATGTCTCCTAATACCGTCCAGGTATCGTCCAGCTCAAGGACGTTAATCAAGAGCGCTTCGTGAGAGGCAACCCACGGTTGGAGTCAGTTTTTAATTTGTGTCGAACTCTTTGTTTTAGAGTCGGTTCGGGGGAGCCAAAAGTGCAGTTTGCATGATCTCTTATTTTTCGTCTGTAGTGTGTGTGTTATCGTTTCAATCGCAAGTTGTTTGAGGTTGTTCCGATTTTTGTCAAATTAATTTTGATTTTTTAAGTTTGCCGGAATTGCGAAAACGTTTTGAAAAGCTGCAGTGCAAAGTTTTCACCGAAAATTGCACCCTTTTCGGCGAAAAATCCTCTTTAAAACCCATTGTGTTTTCTGTCCGACTTTTGATAAACTTTTCGACGAAAAGTTTCACACTTTTCGGTTAAAACTGGCTTTAAAATCTGGCAGATGTTTTGAACTGAATTTTTCGGCGAAAACTTGCATCTCTTTTCGCCGAAAATTTTGAGAAAATTCAGAAAAATCCAAAATCTTATCCCCTTTTTAACGGTCCCTCCTCTCTCTCTCCCCTCACATTTTCGTTCTCGAAAAAAGAAACCAAAACCCCCTGTTTTTCGAAAATCATCGCCGCCTATCCTCGTCGCCGTCGCCCCATTCCCCGTCGCACCCTTCCCATCCTCCCCTGATCATTTCAAGCCGTAGATCGTCCGAATCGGAGCTCTAGAGCCTCAGTTCCACCGAAACCTAATTTCTCGAGTTTTTCACCGATTCCTCTTCGTCCGTTCATTTTCAGCCACTATGACTTCGAGGTAAGTTGTAGAGTTTTTCATTACGAGTCTTTTGACATATTGATTGCTGAATTTCGTCGGGGTTGACTTCAGTTGACTTTTTTTGTCTACCTCGATTTGCATGCCGACTATTTCATGAGAATTTTGGTGAATAGATTGCTTTGGACTGTTCTAGCATGCTTAGGGAAAATTGTGCTGAAATTTGATACCATTTGGTCATGATTTGCTATGCTTAAAGGATGATTCTTTGTGGTGTTAATTTTTTTTTATGAAATGTCGGTTTGACCATGAACTGTTGTTGCTCATTTGGCTGCCATGTTTGTCCATTCACGTTCGTATTACTTTGTTGGTTGTCAGAGTTGATATTATGCCGTCATTTCTTGATTTTTGCTAGTAATTGCCATGATTAGGGTTCAATGCGTTATAATGTTGACTTTTTGAATGTCGGTTTGACTTTTGAACTCTAGTTGTGATGTTAACATTTTTGGCTATTGTTTTGCGTGTTTTGTAATTAATTGTGATTACCGATTACTCGCTTTGCTTACCCCCACTCGGTTTTCCTCATTTCTTTGTGAAATTGAGTTTTTCTACTAAGTGTGGGGTAGGTTCTTAGTTTGACTAATCTGGTTTCTTTTCTTGCTATGCAATAGGAACGTAACCAATGAGCGCAGGACTAAGGCCAGACTCAACACCGCCTCTAGCTCCCGAGCACCGGCCCCCGTCACTCCTGCCGTTCGTGGTCCTCCACCAGCATACCCAGGCCGTGTCGAGTATCACCCCATTGTTGCCCACTTGCCCGTGCATTATTTCGAGCGCTACCAGAGGTTCGAGCACGTTCCTGGAGCCGAGTGCGACCACTATCCATCGACTCCCTCCTCGCGCACGATGAGGATTGGCACCAGAATGTGCTCAACTCGTTGGCACCTTCAGGACTTCTGGAGCTGACCACCATGACTGCTAGCTTTCTAGACGTCGCGCTCCAGGAATTCTGGGCTACATTCGAGCTGGATGACCACAAGAGAAGGTAGCACAAGAAGGAAATCTTCTTCTACCTCGGCAGGGTGCACAGAAAATTGACCTACGATGAGTTTGCAGCTCATCTCGGCATCGCCCAGGAGCACTACGAGGGTCACCACCTCGGTTGGCAGAACAACACGGGCAAGGGAGATGAATATGACGCGCTCTGGAGCCATATCACTGAAGTGCTGGATGCTCAGATGACGTCTCATAACTCCGTCAGGTCACTCTCTCATCCTTTCTATCGTTACATTCGTATGGTTTGGCGTAGGTCCCTATTGTATGCTCTAGAGAAGGACCGCCACCACATCAGCAGAGAGGAGCTCCTTCTTCTATGTGCCATCTGGGAGGCTTATCCTCTTCATCCAAGATGGGTGCTTGCACGCATCTTCCACCAGAAGACCCAGAGCCAAGGCTGCCTCGCTCACTCCTTGGCGGTAACTTTGTAGGCCAACTAATCATCTCCCTCGGTCTCAGCCAGTCCTATGGCCCTGACGTCCCACGTCGCATGGTACACACCGTAGGTGGTGATTTAGCGATTGAATACGACCTCCAGTTGGACTACGGTCCAGAGGTGCCGGCAGCTCCTCCACTCTACCACGAGGCCGAGTCGGAGGAAGAAGATGATTCTGAGGAGCAGCCTCCTCAGTCGGAGCAGGAGTTTGACGATCATATACCCTCGCCACAACAGTAGACAGGGTATGCATATCAATAGCAGTCACCCCTCCAGGATCCATTCCAGGTGCCTCATCCTCAACACCGACCGCATCCAGCTGATCTTGGAGAGCTGTACGAGCGACTCCAGGAGTGGCTAGTCACAAACACTGCCAGCCAGGATGCCAGATGGGTTATTATGCAACAGCACATGCGCCACGATGATGAGAGGTACGAGGCGCAGCTGGCATGGCAGCGGCAGGTTAACGACGTCCTCCACATTACACCTCCCGATGCACCTGACCAGCAGTGATTGGGTTGTATCCTCTTCCTTGTCCCTTCTTTTTATTTCTTCTTTTCGGATTTCGATCCAACTTTTTTCTGTGTGGATCCGGGCCACTTGTCCCGGTTTCCTTTTTATCTTTCATTTGTTTTTGTTTTGTAGGTGGTTTGGTAGATTCCCTTTGCTTAGGGATTACTACTCTTCCCTTCACTTTGGTAGATTCCCTCCCCGCTCCGAGGACCCGTGTTCATCCCCTACATCAGTCATCTCGGTCCAGGTTCTTCTATTTCACTCTCAACTCTAGTTTTAGTCTTGTGAGGATAGAGAACAGTTTAAGTGTGGGGTAGGATGCTAGAGAACCTTGCATGAACTTGATTAACCTTGATTGTGTTTTTGTGTGTTCTGTGGTTCCTTTCCAGTTTCTCTAGCATTATAATTGCTCGGTTCTTGATTTTTGATGTTAAGTTGTTGTTCAATCTATCATAATGATGCTTAGACTGCTTAACCTAGAACCTGAGAACCAACGTGTATACTTTGATGCTGAATTGCCTGGTCAGAACAGATTTTAAAAATCACACTTGTAGTTTGTCACTTTGATTGCACGAAAATGACCAAATTCGACTAGGAAACCAACTGTGAGCTTTTGATCCATTGGACGTAAGTTGCAATTTCAATTCTTTTTGAGTGGTTTTTTGTTTGCTTGAATGAGTTAGAATTTGCATGAGACATATTTGAGACCACATGATGACACGAGTTCTAGAATGATAGGGGCACCTAGATTCAGCTACTAAGCCAGATAGCCTACCTAACATAAATCCATTAGGTTTAAACCCTTGAGCTTAGCTTGTTCTTTCGGTTCGATTTACATTATAGCCAATCCCCATTCTTTCATTCCCTGTTGATCCCCTGTGGTTGTAGTTCTAGATTAGCCTACCTGAAGTCAGTTTGTGGTAACTTGCCTATAGCCATTAAACAGGTGGTCTTAGCTATTATGTCCAGACGTGTAAACCCCTCTAGCAACTAAAAGAAAGATTCGGCACAAAAGAAAAAAAATAGAAAAAGAAGAAAATTAAAAAAAAAGAAAAATAATATAGAAAAAATAGTTTATAGTTCAGTTCAATAACGTTCTTTCCCCACATACGGAAGAACGAAGTCGAAAGAAAATGTAAAAGAAAATTTAAAAAAAATGTGTGTAAAGAAAATAAAGTGCTAGGTTACTTGAGGGTATCATAGGACGAGCGTACACTATTCCACCCGTGTCTTGTTAGACGGTAAGAAGCCATAGGCTAGATTCGAGGGAAGTTAGTCGAAAGCTGCACCGCACCAAAGCCATCATCATACATTCCCTTCATCCATCTCATCTTAACCCTTGTAGTGTAGAATTCGTTACAGTCCTAAGCAGGGAAGTCCTTCTTGACTGGTTCCTCGTGTTGTCACAGTGGTGGAGATGTGGTCGAATTACAAACTTATGACAGAATTCAGTAACAGAAAATGATTGAGAGCAGAAACACGTCCTTAAACACAGAGAGTGAGAGTTTCCCTTATACTAAATATTTCCTGTGTGAGGAGTCTGGTCGGTCAAGTCAAATTCTTGCATGATTGGTTACTATTACTTGTCGTGTGCAGTTTTTAGTGAGACCAGGTTGTTTGGTTGATCAGTATGCATGTTAGGTTTCTTGTTCTAGGAGTAGCTGTCTAATAATTCATTATGTATGCTTGAACTTCAACTTAATCGATCTTATCATTTGTGGACATGAGCGTGTTCTATTCAGTTTGCTTGAGGACAAGCAAAAGCTTAAGTGTGGGGTATTTGATGACACTCGATTTGACGTGATTAGCAACCTCATTTAAGCGACATTTCTTGGCTTAAGACATGGTTTTTAGGGTAGAATAGCGAATATTCACTCAACTACTCTATCTCGTGCCATTTGTGTTACTTTGGCCCGTTTCGGGTCTATTTGATGGTTTTCTAGTGTTTTCATGATAGCACAGGTTTTTGCCGTAAAATATAGTAGCCAAGGACGTGTCTAAGGCATTGGAACCTCGAGGAACCGCACCGGAACCAGTCCAAGAAGTCAATCAAGTCAACAGAAATCCTGCCCTGTTTTACACTAGAGTTTTCGGCGAAAAGTCCTGAGGTTTTCGGCGAAAACTCTAGAAGAAATTGGCAGAACAATACAAGCAGAAGTTTTCGGTGAGAAGTTAATTTCTCGCCGAAAACTCTAGACTTAAAACTCACAGGAGAATCAGTCGACAGAGCCAGTGATTTACACTGAAGTTTTCGGCGAAAACTCCTTAAGTTTTCGCCGAAAAATCCTTAACCGGCGCTGATAGAGTTAAGTATAAATACTTAACCGGCGCTGATAGGGTTAAGTATAAATACTTAACCGGCGGCTCAATTAAAATATATACTTTTTCATAATAGAACTTTCACGAGTTCCAGACCTAAAGAGTTCGAGAGCGCAGAGTTTGAGAGTTCGAAGAGCTAGGAAGAGATCGTGATGCCATCGCTTCACCTCGGAGACTCGGAGCTAGGATTGAAGATTACCGGAGTGCGAAGCTTAGCCAGAGTCGTCTTAATTAGGTTTTACAGTTTCTATCTATTCTTCCTTTTCATGATGAACTCTGTTTCTGTCTTTGATTCTGTCGTTATGAACATGAGTAGCTAAACTCGTAGAGCTTAGACTAGATGAACCCTAAGTAAGCCAGGGCTTTAAAGCGGTCACGGATCGGCGGTGATTAGATTCAAAGTTCAATCAGTTTCTCTTTCATGTTTGGTTTGTTCTTCGTTATTTATGTTTCTTGTCTGGCTTGATCACCTAGATTAGATTCTTGTTAAGCTGAGGATAGAAGCGAACGCTCGCCTCACTTTAAAACACCAAATCAACAATTAACCTATTCATTGGAGTGTGCCATTCATAGGAACCAGTAGGGCTGGCAGTCGGCCCGGTTCGGTCAAAAACCGAACCGAATGGTCGTTGACCGAAACCGAAGTGTGGCCGAAAGTGAGACCGAAGACCGGACCGAAAATGGCCAGTTTTTTAACCGAGCTGAACTGACCGGTTCCAGTTTATAACCGAACCGTGACCGAAAAACCGAAGTGGAGGAATTTGACCGAAAACCGAAATAAGAACCGATCCGGAAAATCGAATTGAAACTAATTTTTTGGACCGAAAACCCAAAATTTGAACCAAAACCGATTTTTGCTAAAATTTTGGCAGCATAACCCCACAATTTCGGAAATTCAGTTCTTCGCAATAACACCTGAAACGTAACGAAAGACCTCATACCACAAATCCAACCATAATCAACCATCCATCATAAGTCTGAGTCTTAACTCATCATATCATAAGCATAATTCCAAAGTCATCAACAACAACATAATTCAAACACCACAGAAGTTCAACATTAAGAACATAAACAAATTCAACATCCCAATTCGCAACATCTAAAATCTAATCATCATCTGACGCGCCTACCATACCAAACATTTCATTTTCAAGTGCATCGTCTTCATTGTAGTCATTGTCATCATCACTACCAATAGCATTGTCATTGTCAATGTCATTGCCATTCTTCTTGATGAATGATTGTATAACGGGTTGCACAAGAGGATCAGAACCAATTGATGATGGAGTAGCATCAAACTTCAAAACCGTATCTTCGAAACCTAAACAAAACAAAGCTTGTAATGAGTATAAATGCTATCAACTATCAAGTATCAATATACACTACTTGTCTACGACTAGATATGGAAGATAAAGATTAAAAATGGAAAAGTTTACCTTTCTCGAACTCTAGTAGTTCATTCTCATTTTCCTCCTCCTCGGGATCAAATATATCCGGAGATGTTGACCGCAACCAATCCTCAGCACAAATCAGAGCTTCCACAATAGCAGGAGTCAATGAGCTCCTGAAGTTGCTCAACACGCGTCCCCCAGTACTAAAAGCACTCTCAGAAGCTACAGATGAAATTGGGACGGCAAGTACATCCCTAGCCATCTCACTGAGAATAGGAAACCTTAGTGCAGATGCTTTCCAATATGCCAAAACATCAAACCGTTGCTTCTTATCTGAACTATCAACTTCTCGTGCTTCAGCTAGATACTTTACCAACTCTGCTCTAGGGTCATCACCAGTGTGATTATCATCGTCAAACGCAGCGAAGCAATCATCTTCACTCTCTTGGTCCTCCTCAAAGTCATCTTCGTCTCCACCATCTCCTCCATTAACACCGGTAGTCTGTGTTGATGAAGCTACAGATCCACTTTGACTATTGTTGACACGTTTCACATACTCTGCCTTGTATAAGTCAAACAAAGCATGTAATTCACTTCTCACCATCTCTACCAATTCAGCACATTGTGTCGGATCATAAATCAGCTTGAAAGAATATGGAATGATTTCCATCTTCTTTCGTGGATCGAGTATAGCTCCGATGTAGACGAGTCTGTTAACTTTGACGTTGGCAACGTCCTCAGACCAATACTTCTTAACTTTCTCCTCCATTGACCTTGCCATTGTTGATATGACCGTTTCCTCATCTCTTTTCATCTTCTTAATGTGATAAAACAACTTTGTCACTTCTTTGAGAAAGAGATTAATAGTAACATATGAGGTACCAGATGCCACACGAGTCATGTCACTGAAGAACTTTAGGTGACTAGAGAGGACTCTCACACTATCCCAGTCACTACAACTTGGAACACCAATAACCTCACCTTGATAAGTCTTCGCCCTCAGATCTTCCACAAAGTTACTTTCCATATTTTCGAGAACTTTGAATGCTTTCTCATAAGCTGAAGCCGTATCCAACATTGAGAATGTGGAATTCCACCTAGTTGGTACATCTAGTAAGGGCATTTTCTTACACTTCATCTTCCTGATGGCCACAGCATTCCTGAAACACTCTTCACGTGCTGGCGATGCACGAACCCATCTCACCGCCTCCCTCACTCGCCTAACTGACATTCCAATCTTATTTAGTCCATCTTGAACTATTAGATTGATAATGTGGCAAACACAACGAACTTGCAAGTAGTTTCCGCTCAAGAACTGAGTACACCAACCATGTAATTTCCCGTGCAAGTACTTGATAGCGGAATCATTTGCACTCGCATTATCAACCGTCACAGTGAAAAGCCTCTTCAACCCCCATTCATCTAGGCATCTGGCAATCCCTGCCCCAATATCACTACCTTTGTGACTTGTAATCTGAGAGAAACTGATAATCCTCTTATGCAACTTCCAATCATGTCCAATGAAATGTGCTGTTATGCACATGTAATTGAGATTCTGAACAGATGTCCAAGTGTCAGTTGTTATCGACACTCGACCAGCACAAGCCGTCCTCAAGTAATCCTTTAACTTTTGACGCTCAGTAATAAAGAGTTTGAAGCAATCCTCTCGTATTGCTCTCCTCGAAGGAATGTCGAACTCTGGGCAACATACTTCCATAAAACGTATAAAACCCCTATGTTCCACAAAGCTAAAAGGAAGCTCATCAACTATTATCATTTCTGCTAGAGCCAACCTTATAGCAACTTGACTAAATTGTCAGGCATCTGGAGTTGCTTCCCCTCTAACAGTTGAACTCTTCCTCATTATCAAAGTAGTTTGTCCATTTCTTGCATCCCTCTTCGCAATACACTTTAATGCATGCTTCTTACAAGTAGACGTGCCATTCAAAGTAGGATCAGCTGCAAGAACCTTCTGACATATATTGCACTTAGCTTTCTTATTACCATACTCATCGACAAACTTAACCATAACTGTCCACGCTTCTGACCATGACTTATTCGTTGATTGGGCAGCACTACTAGCACTAGCACTATTAGCACTATCACTGATAGGAGTTGGAGGTGTAGGAGCAGCAGGTACCTCAAGTTCAGGGTCTAGAGCTGGAGTAGTAGGAGCCGGATTGCGACTTGGTTGTTTAGGAATAGGAGGTCTTGAATTACCCTTGGTGCGTTTATGTGCAGGCGGTTGAGTCTGAATTCCTTTACGCTTACCACTTCGCGTATTCACACCCGCGTCCATTCTTCTTTGATCTGAATCCCTGCAATAGTAGTAAATGTTACGGGTTGTTGACTGTCCATACTTGCTTGCAATGTGGGAATTTTGGCTGCATTCTTTACAACTGAAATACTTGCTTGCAATGTGGTGCTTATTGCATACGTAGCACAGGACCAGCTTCGTCTTAAACATCAATTTCAAAACTAAAAAAATGTATATAAGCTGTATAATTTCAGAAGCCATGGCAAGTCTTCAAAAAATGACATGAAATGATTCTCTGATGTTTGCAGCCCAAAATGACAAGAGAATGAAGTTGGTCAAAAGAGGTTTAATCAGGCAGCGAAAGCAATTCCGAATACATTCTAAATACAATAAACTAAAGGGAGGTACAAATTTGGACAAATATATAAACTAAAGCTCGGTGGGCAAAGCCAAACAATATATAATCAACTTCAGAACCAACATTTACAACAAGTATGGAGCTGAAACCAATGCACGATTCTGGCAAGCATTTCATCACACATTGAAACAGCTGATAAAAGTGTACTATTTTGAAGTTAGACAAATTAGACATCAGCGCATTAATCAATTGGATATCAAGTTCAGTTCAAGCAGTAGCCCTATTTCGAAGCAGTCAGCCTTATTTCGAACTTACATTTACGATGAGCTACTCCGAGACTTCGAGAGTTCGAGTGAGCCGATGGAAAGGATGAGCAACGAAGTGTTCAACACCTAAAAATTTTTAAACACAGTTGAAGGAGGAAGCTGAATTAGGAGGCTGCAAGTTGAAGTTCTAACTATCTAACCTAATTTCAAAATCGTATAGCTGGACTAGAAGAAAATAGGACTTACATTTCAGTTCAGACTAGGGAAATCGGCGGTGCCAGTAGCAGGAGGATGGAATGGAAGGATGACTTCGATCGGTGAGTAGCAGGAGGATGGAAATCGGCGGTGTCGGCGCCTCTGCAACCTTCGGCAGAGACAGAGAAAACACCTGCGGCCGTCGGTGTTGCTGATTGCCGGCCGCCGTCAGTCCTGCTGCCGCCTTCGGTGTTGCACTTGCTGCAGCCGCCGATTTCGTCGCTCCACTCCACCTCCAGTACAACGCTTCACAGAGAGAGAGACTAGAAAATAGAAATAGAATCGTGGAGTGGTGGATAGAAAATAGACTTAGGAATAGAATCGTCGGTCCCTATTCGGCTTTCTCGGTTTTTTTCGGTTTTTGACCAAAAACCGGCAAAAAACCGAAAACCCTAAAATTTGGAACCGGCCACCGAACCGAGTCGATTTATTTTCGGCTCAGTTCTCTCGGTTTAGGTTCGGTTTTCGGTTTTAACCGAAAAACCGGTAACCGACTGCCAGCCCTAGGAACCAGTTAGGGTTAATCCACTGCAAGAATAATTCATAAATCGTTAGTAATTCCACCAGTTAGCTCAGTCGTCGCAAGAAGTGATCATACTCAAGCGGCTAATTAATCTTGGTAGCTAGATCAAATAGAGCGAACGTTCGCCAGTCTTAAACCTAAGGGTCAGGAGTTATGGTGGTGTCTTAGAACTGATTGGACGAGAATTGAAATCCGTTGATCTGTTGATTGCCAATGCTCTGGTGAACTAAGGGGGATTCGAAGTCTAAGCTTGTATGTCGTCTCTGTTAAGTCAACCATTCTTTCAATCTGTCTTTCAATTTAGTTTTAATTTGCTTGCATTTTCTAGAATAGAAGTCGTGGAACTCACACCACGCACAACGTGTTAAACCTGAGTAATCAGCCTTTACATTTGAGTAGACAATTATTAGAAGACCTGTGGAATACGATCTGCTTAGCTTCCAACTTAGTAGTTATTTGATCACGTCCTACAACATTCATCAAAAGTAAAGCCAAATCCTCATCGAAAATCAACCGGAGCTTTGCAAAAAAGTTCTCGGTGAGAACTTTCAAGTTTTCGCTGAGAACCTATGAAGGAATTAATGAGAATTTTCGTTGCCGGTCCAGATCAATTTACAAAGGAGTTCTCGGCGAGAACTTGAATATTCTCGCCGAGAACTTGCCCCTTTTCCAACGGTGATGAGGAAAGCAAGTATATAAGGCAGCAACTACACATCATTCAATACACACTTTTGGAATACAAAATTCCAGACTTCAGAGCTGAGAGATAGAGTTTAGAGAGTAACTTAGAGATCCCGGAGAGATCCTAACACCGTTTTTCCACTTCAGAGTGCTCGGAGCTAGGAGTGAAGATTGCCAGAGATCAAAGCTTCGCCGGACTCGTCAGAATTAGGTTTTACAGTTCTTCTTTGTTCTTCCTTTGTATGATGAACTCCATTGTAGTCTTTGATTTTTTGTTCTCAACATGAGTAGCTAAACTTGTTTAAGCTTAGATTAGATGAACCCTAAGTGACCCGGGGCTTTAAAGCGGTCACGGATCGGAGGTAAGTAGATTCAAATTCAGACAGTTTCTCTTGCATGGTTAGTTTGTTTTTCGTGTGTGTTTTTTTTCTAGCTTGATCACCTAGATTAGATTCTTGTTAAAATAAGGATAGCGGCGAACGTCCGCCTTGTTTTAGAACATCTAATCAATCAATTAACCTATTCAATGGAGTGTGCCTTTCGTAGGAACCATTTAGGGTTAATCCGCTTCTAGAGTGACTCATTAAACTTAATTAATTGCACCAGTGAGTTCTCCGTTGCAGAAGTGAACGCACAGACAGTTAATTAATCTTGGTAGTTAGATCTGATAGAGCGAACATTCGCGGAACTTAGACCTAAGGGTAAGGAGTTATGGTGGGAACTGAATGAATTAGGATCGAAAGTCACCGGTTTTTTTATCGCCAATGTCTTGGTAATCTTAGGGGGATTCGAGTTTAAGATTTGTCTATCAATTTGTTAGTAAACCTCAATCAATCAATCTGTATTTCAATTCCATTTCATTTTCCTTTGCATATTAGTTTAGAAGTCGTGGAACTCACACCACGCACAACTTGTTTAAACCTGAGTAAATTGCAAGCTTTTTTGAGTAAACGATTAGAAGAAGACCCGTGGAATACGATCTATCTTGCTTTTAGCTTGGTAGTATTTGATACCCTGTTTTACATCGTTATCAAATTGACGCCATTGCCCGGGACTCTTCTATATTGTTTGAAAGAAGAGTTGGCATTTTATTCTTCTACCTTCCATCTTTTCATTTTCCATTACACTTTGATTCTACACCGGTTGTTTTTGTATTTGTTGACTTGCAGGTTGTATGCAGGTATATGAACCGCCCGTTCACTCGTTCTCAGCTCAAGACTAACAAGACTAAGAGCTCAGACAAGCCGAGTAGTTCTGCATCAACTAAGCAACCGTGAGTGCCAAAGCAAGTAACAATCATCCCACCTTCATCTTCCACCCCCATCAAGATTGAAGAGTCGAAAGAGGACTCTTCTTCTTCCGCATCATCCACTTCGTCAGAGCCACCACCATCCTCTCCCATAATGGAGGATCAAAATCCACCTCCACCGCCTCCTCGTGCTCAGCACAATATGGAGGATTACAACAAGCTGAGTGCAACTAGTGTTCGGTCTAGCATTGCTGTGCCTCACAACGATGTCGATCCTGACTATGAGATCAAGATCCCATTCCTGGGAATGATCTCTAGGGATGTTCAATTTGAAGGGAAGCCGCATGACAATCCATGCACACATTTGTCGGACTTCCTAGCGATGTGCGAGACCTTCAAGAGTGGGAGTCTCGATAAGAATCCCTAATGCTTGCAAGCTTTCCCATTCTCTCTCAGAGGCGCTGCAAAGAGGTGGCTTAACAGCAAGCCACCTGGTCACTACACCAGCTGGGATGACCTTGCTCAAGACTTCGTTGAAGAGTATTTTCCTCCGGCTAGAACCACAGCTGATGTGAACCATGTAGTCGGCTTGTCCTCAACCCACTCACCTCTTGGATGAGGAACCTCGGCGCGGCTGCCACACGACCCTAACCACCGTGAGTCTTGAATACCGGCACTATGCTCACCTATGGATCCTTGGCAGATGCATACTTGGACCAGTCAATTGTAAATAACTGGGAACCCTAAGTGTCCAGTCGATCGGCTCCATGACAGAAGATGGTTGCTTCTGTTGATAACACCATCCCTAAGCTATGCGCGAGAGCAAAAACTTAAAAGGATTGAGAACAAAAGTTCTGATTTGTATTTGATTTCGAAAAAGGTTGAATACAAAGTGAGGCTGAAGCCTCTTATTTATACTAAGGAAATCGTGAACAGGCTCGACGATTCCTACTAGGAAAATAACTCCTAAATAGTAATTAAATAAACTAGAGTCCTAAATAGACTACTAGAAGGATTAAAATATCCCTAAACAATAGACAACTAAAAGGGAAATCTGAGTCCAACACTAAAAAGGGAGTAAAACTAATAAACGTGCTCAATAACCCTGATGCTCACGCGCGGTCCGGATTAGGAAAGCCGGCGCCGCCTTTCGTGTCGGGCTTGGAATTGGCGGCGACATCGTGTTCTAAGGCTGGGAAATGCACGGGGCTCCAAACGCTGGGCACCGCGGGGTCTAATGCTGAAGCTGCTCGGCCTCCGGGGTTCTTGCTCGATCGGCCCAATCGGTCCTCCTCTTCCAGCCTCCTCATTTCCTCCCACTTCCCCTCATTTCCTGGGGTGGCAGCTGCTAGGCCATACTCTTGGCATCCTATGGAGCCTAGAGCCTATGGTAAACCTCCCAAGGCTCGAGCATTTTGTTGGCTTAGTACTAGGCTCGATCGGAGCCCTCCGGGGCTAGCGTTGGCGCCTGTAGGGAGTCTTGGCCTTCTCCCTTCTTGTTCGGGCCTTTCCCTCCTTGCTTAGCCCAGTTATCCAGAAACATCTTTAGAGGTTCTCCAAGAACTGTAATCCTTCCTTTGATATCCAGAGGGTCTAGTCAAGGTGCTAGCGCCGTCCGGGCGCTCGGGGCGGGGTCGGCTAGAGCCTTTTTAGGGTGGTGCTCGGCCTTCTTTCTCTGACACTCTTCCAGGAAAGCATCTAGAGGGTCCCAGGGTTGTATAGCACCTCCTGGAACCTTAGAATTACTGCCAGAGCTACAAGGCAAGCCTGGCTTCTTGGTAGCTTCGAGCGTCGGCGCCCAAGTTAGGGCTGGCTGGGTCCGAACGCTCATCCTCGCCTGTTGGGCCCTTGGTGGAGGGCTGTATTTGAACCTAACCACCTATTTAGGCTTTACAAAACTCTGTAGGCCCAGGTTAGGGGTCGGGCGAAGCTCCAAGCGCTTCTTATATGGCCCTAAAGTCTTCCCTCTCGTGGGTGATCCCGGTGGAGTATAAGAATAGGTATTCTCAGCCGGTCGGTCGACCGGGATCACTTCATTCCCCTCTTCTTGCAAGGGATTCATCCTTGAATCTTGTTCTCTTCTAGATCGAGTACTGAGTAGACGCCTCCACAAGTCGGTTGCCTAGGTGGTGATGTCGGGAACATGATCCAGAATGGCCAGAGGGCTAAAGTACTTGTTAGAGTCCGTGTCTGACCAGGGCTCCTGGTCTTCTGAACTTGCATTGTCGGTGCTCATGTTGTCCCCTGACGACGGACTGCTCACCAGGATGTTTAGGCTTGTGGAAGACATGGGGGAATACGTTTCTTCCCAGTTAGATCCTTTCTTCTTGCTCAGGTTCTATGCTTCTGCCGCCGGCTCAATAGGTCTGCCCACTCGGATTGGTGCTAGCCTTAGGATCAAGCGAGGCACTTCTTCTGTGTGTATCTCTCAGAGAGCCTCGGTGTTTTTTGGGGGCCTAGGCGTGTCGGGATGCTGGTCCATCACTAGGATAGGGCTGGCCATGGGGTGCTCCGATGCTGGTCAGTGAGGCGCCTGATGTCGGCTCGGGGTTGACCCGATGCTGGCTTGGAACGGCTCCAGAGCCGGTCCGACGCCGGGGATGTACTGCTCTGGCTTGGGCAGGGCTTCATGGTCGGCCTTTAGGGCTTAGGGCTAGGTCTTTGACGAACATCCCTGTGAATTTTTCTAGGCCTTTAGCCTCTACTTCTTCTCCACTTTTGGAGTCCTTCTCTTCTTCTTCCATCTCTTCTCCTTCATCGTCGGTAACGACTTCCCCTTCTCTGAGCACCATGACCCTTTGGTTGGGGCATTCCCTAGATACGTGCCCTCGTCCCTGACATTTAAAACACATGATGCCGCTTGGCCTAAGGTTAGTATTTGGCATAGTAGGGGCAGTTTTTTATGTTATCCAATTGGTGGCGGTGCTAGGGTTTGGCCTTCCTCCTTGGGCCCGGTTGGGGCCTGATCTCCATGGGGGTTGGCTGGTGCTGGCGGCGCCTCTCCAAGTACTGGTAGCTGGTGGCGTGGGCCTCTTCCCGAAGCCATTCTTGATCTCTCTTTCTACCTGAATTGCCAAAGGCACTAGGTCATCATAGTCAACATAGTGAAGGATGTTGACTTGATGCATGATATCCTTCTGTAGGCCGTTGGTAAACCTGGCGATTCTAGCTTCCTCATCCTCCTTAAGGTCAAGCCTTGTTACCAGCATCTCGATCTCCTTGTTGTACTCTTCTACAGATAGACTGCCTTGCCTTAGGGTTTGTAACTTGGTATGCAAGTCTCGTGTGTAGGCCGCCGGTACAAACCTCTTTCTCATTCTTCTCTTTAGCTCCCTCGAAGATCCAATGGGCTCTTCCTCCTCTCTCTGATTTTTCCGTCGGTACTGACTCCACCATAAGGCAGCATAGTCGGTGAACTTTATAGTGGCCACCCTGACTTTCTTTCGTTCAGAGTAATTGTGGCATTCCAGAAAGTCTTCCATGCTCCGTTCCCAATCTAGGTATTCGTCGACATTATCCTTCCCGGTGAATTTAGGTACTGTAAGCTTGAGGCTGCTCACATCATCGTCGATGTCTTGGGTCGGCCTTCTGTCCCTCCAGTTCTGGTCCTCGTGTGGTCCTTCTCTCTCGTACTCTTGTTCAGCCGCTCTTCTCTCCATTCTAGCTAAGGCTTCTTGTAATGTAGCTAGGGTTTGAGTGATGTTGTGGACGTTGGCCTCCATGTTGTGGATTCTTTCATCTGTCATGTTAGCTAGACACACGAAAACAAAGATATCTACCCCTCTTCTTAAGATCAACCTATAATGAACGTATACTAGGGCAAGGTGGCCTTTCTTTTTGTTTTTCTTTTATTTTCTGTCTCTTCTTTGTATATTTTTCTAGATGACTTGTTGGCCACCGATTTTCTTGCCTTACAATTAACACAAACAATAAAGAAAAATAAGTTAAGTTTTCTAGCAAATTTTCTAAGCAATAGGGTTTTCTTATGAGTTTTTCAACAACGAAAGGTAAAGGGATATGAATTCAAGGTTTCAAACTTGAAGACTGGGATAGATTGGCAGTCCTAGTGTTGAAATAGGCTTGATGACACTCGATTTGACATGATTATCAGCCTCATTTAAGCGACATTTCCTTGCTTAAGACATGGTTTTTAGGGTAGAATAACGAATATTCAATCAATTGCCCTATCTCGTGCCATTTGTGTTACCTTGGCCCGTTTCGGGTCTATTTGATGGTTTTCTAGTGTTTTTATGTTAGCACAGGTTTTTGCCGTCAAATAAAGTAGCCAAGGACGTGTCTAAGGCGTTGGAACGTCGAGGAGTTGCATCAGAATTGATCCAAGGAGCCAATCAAGTCGAAACAATTCCTGCCCGGTTTACAAAGAAATTTTCGCCGAAAATACCCTAGCATTTTCGGCAAAAATATCAGCACAAAAATCACTGATGCCGTCTGAAGGAAGTTTTCAGCGAAAATGTTAAGTTTTCGACCGAAAACTATGGGACCAAAATTTACAGGAGAAATCAGCCGGCGGACCATCCAATTACAAAGGAATTTTCGCCGAAAATTCTTCAATATTTTCGGCGAAAATATTAGTCAAAATCCGGCTGAGTTAGGGTTAAGTATAAATACTTAACCGGCAGCCCAATAAAAAGGGAGATCATAACATACTTTTCCATAATCAGAATTTAGAGAATCCTCTCAAGTTCTGGAGCAAAGAGTTAGAGTTCGAAGAGTCGGAAAGAGATCGTGACGCCATCTCTTCCATCTCGAAGACTCGGAGCTAGGATTGCAGTCTACCGAAAGATCGAAGTTCTGCTGGAGTCGTCTTAATTAGGTTTTTCAGATTCTTTTCTGTTCTTCCTTTGTATAATGAACTCTTTCATTGTCTTTGATTCTTTTGTGATGAATATGAGTAGCTAAACTCTTAGAGCTTAGACTAGATGAACCCTAAGTGACCCAGGGCTTTAAAGTGGTCACGGATCGGCGGTGATTAGATTCGAAGTTCAATCAGTTTCTCTTTCATGTTTGGTTTGTTCTTCATCGTTCATGTTTCTCGTCTGGATTGATCACCTAGATTAGATTCTTGTTAAGCTAAGGATAGAAGCGAACGCTCGCCTTACTTTAGAACATCAAATTGAACAGTTAACCTTATAATTGGAGTGTGCCTTTCACAGGAACCGGTTAGGGTTAATCCACTGCAAGAGTAACTCAATAATCGTTAGTAATTCCACCAGTTAAGTTAAGTCGTTGCGAGAGGCGACCGTACCCGGGCGACTAATTAATCTTGGTAGCTAGAACGGATAGAGTGAACGTTCGTCGGTCTTAAACCTAAGGGTAAGGAGTTATGGTGGTGTCTTAGAAACCAATTGAATGAGAATCGAAATCCGCTGATCTGTTGATTGCCAATGCTCTGGGGAACGAAGGGGGATTCAAAGTCTAAGTTCGTCTGTCATCTCTGTTTTAATCAACCAATTCCCAATCTGTCTTTAGTTTAATTTTTTTTAATTTCTCTGCATTTCTTAGAAGTAGAAGTCGCGGAACTCACACCACGCACGAAGTGTTTAAATCCGAGTAAGTTGCTAGTTTATTTGAGTAGTCGATCAAAGAAGACCTGTGGAATACGATCTACCCTAGCTTGTTAGCTTTGTTAGTTATTTGATTGAGTCGTCAACGACCGGTTCATCAAATTGGTGCCGTTGCCGGGGACTTCTTTTGATTGTTTGAAAGAAGAACTGGCAATTTATTCTTCTATTTTCCATCTTTCACTTTTCCACCCACTCTGATTTTACACCGGTTTTTGTTTGTTTTTGTTATTTGTAGGTTGTTCACAGGTGTATGCATCGCCGCCCTTGGACTCGCTCCCAAACCGACAAGGCTAAGAGTATAGAGAGACCAAGCAGTTCTGCTCCACCTCGACAATCACAGATTCCAAGGAGAGGCAGAACCAATCCACCTCCACCCGTCACTCCGATTAAGATTGAGGAACTGAAGGATAGTCCCTCATCTTCACCGTTACCGTCACCTACATCAGTTTCATACACCGAGTCACTTTCACCTCCTCCATCTCCTACCATGGGTGAACAACTACCACCACCACCACCACCAAGCGGAAATCCACCACCGCCGCCTGCACAGAAAAGTCTAGCTGATTACAACAAGCCGAGCGTGACTAGCGTTCGATCTGCCATTGCCGTACCGCGCATTGAAGGAGATCCTGACTATGAGATCAAGATTCCATTCTTGACTATGATCTCTAGGGATCTACAGCTCAAGGGCAGGACCCTAGACAATCCGTGCACTCATCTTGCAGACTTCCTTGATCTCTGCAGCACTTTCAAGAACGGAAACCTCGACAAAAACACTCTTTGCTTGAGAGCTTTCCCGTTCTCTCTGAAAGGCGCCGCTAAGAGGTGGCTTACTAGCAAACCACCTGGATATTACACTAACTGGGATACTCTGGCTCAGGACTTCATTGAAGAATACTTTCCTCCTGCCAGAACAACGCCATCAAGGACAGCATTGCCAGATTCTCCCAGAAAGAATGAGAAAGCTTATATGATACTTGGAATCGATTCCAAGAACTCCTCTACAACTGCCCTCATCATGGATTCGAGCAAAGGCAGTTAGCTGAAATTTTTGCTCGAGGTCTTCGAGAAGAATCTGCCAAGTGGGTCAATTCCCTAGCTGAAGGGGATTGCACTACGCTCACACCTGAAGCTGCTCTTCTTCACTTCGCAAACTGTGCTTCCAAGTCAAGGAACTGGGAACGACAATCTGAAGGATCAAGGAGCAAGCTCGATCTTGAAGCAGCTATCAAGGCAGAAGTAGAGAAGCATTTGAAGAAGTCTACCACACCAGTCAAACAGCCGGCAGCTTCTGTCTATGTTGCCGATTGCGAGTGGTGTGGAGCTTGCGCACATAACGGAGGCCGATGCCAGAATTTTGGTAAGACAGAAGTCTGGTCTGCCGAAGAGGTAAATTTCGTTCAACAAGGCTTCGTTAATAATCAGAATGGTTATGCAGGCTACCGCAACTTCAGGCAACAAGGGAACTATCAAGACAGACCTCCCTACAATGCTGGCACCAACTATAACCAGTACCAGAATAACCACCCTGGCTGGTCCAGCTCAGGATCAGAAGCCTAACCATCCGCCGGCAGGTGTCTACCAGCCGCCGCACCGCAATCCGGGTAACTATGGAACTGCTCCTGGCAATCGCCAGAATCAATACTTGAATAACACCTATCCAGGGCAACAGTACCAGAAGGAAAATAATGTCAGTGACCTGGATAAGAAGCTTAGTCAGATCATCACCAGACTTGATGATCATGACAGTCAGTTTAAAGCTCAAGCTCTTCTCAATCAAGAACAGATAGCAGCCGGACAAAGAATTGAGCAAGTTGTGAACAACATCTCGAGCATGCTAGCATCTAGTCGACCATTTGGCCAACTTCCGAGCCAGACAGAGCCGAATCAGAGAAAGGAGCAAGCCAAGATGGTATCTGTTAGAAAATTTCCAAGCTTATCTGCTGATGCTTGTTTTGTTTTACGCAGGATCGCTGAATCGCAAGAGAAGAAGGAAGCACTACAAGTGGCGCCTAAGGAGGATGATCCTCCTCTTGCATCTACGTCGTGAAGCCTCCTTTTCCAAGAGCATTGCTGCCGAATGCAAGGATCGAGACTGGTATGAAGGGGAATAAAGAAGGATATCCTGATGCTCGTATTAAGAAATCGTCCTCTCCATATCCAGCTAAGTGCTCTGATCCTGGTTCTTTCACTCTACCTCTTGTCATTAATGATGTTGAGATAGAACGTTGTTTGGTTGATCTTGGCGCGTCTGTTAATGTTATGCCTATGAGTCTATATGAAAAATTGAACCTAGGAGAACTTGAACCGCCTAGTATGCAACTTATCTTTGCTGATAGATCACTTAAAACTCCTAGGGAGAAATTAACGACGTTGTTACTAAATGTGGTCCTTTCATGTTCTTAGCTGACTTTGTTATCATTGACACTAGTAAGGATGATTCTACCATTCTCATAGGACGACCTTTCATGGCTACTACTGGAATGCAAATTAACGTTCCAAATGGTTCTTTATCTTTGAGAGTTGGTAAAGAAACTGTCACGTTCCGCCTTAAAGACGGAATGAAATATAATCCTAAGAATGAAGAATTTCATTGTTTAGCTGTTGAAACTGTGGAGTTGACTCCGGTCAACTCCGTTACTGATGTCTCTTCTAGTATGCCTAGATCAATTGCTGTTGCAAGTGCTGGATAGATTACCAAGCAGAAACCAAAATCTGCTCTTCAGACGCCAAAGAAGAAGGAACTGAAAGCCTCTTCTAAGGCACTGAGCACAAAACCTAGCAGACCTCGGGGAAAGAACAAGAAGACGAAGACTCACATGGTCTGGAGACCAGTTGTGCCGCCACCGTCTACCGAGCCAGCTGCACCACCAATTCGTTCCAACCTACCGGCGCTGGAACAAGTATGGAAGGAGAAGCCGAACGCATCTCCTAAGGAAATATTGACGATCACCGATCCTGGTGATATCAAGCCGGAGGTTGAAGAAAAGAAGGAGCCGATCGTTCTCATTCCGTCCACTGTCCTCCTTGTGAAAGATGATCCCTTGACAGAACTGTTCGGACCATTCAAGATTACTAACCACCTTCCCGACGGACGTACCAAGCTCTTACACGCGAACGGGAAGAAATTCATGCTCACCGGAGAAGCCCCGAAGCTCTACTTTATGAACTCCGATGCTAGCATTAAGGAGAATCTAAGTTGGGATGTCTCCTAATACCGTCCAGGTATCGTCCAGCTCAAGGATGTTAATAAAAGAGCGCTTCGTGGGAGGCAACCCACGGCTGGAGTCCGTTTTTTATTTGTGTCAACCTTAGTGTTTTAAAGTCGGTTCGGGGGAGCCAAAATTGTCAGTTTGTTTGATTTCATATTTTTCGTGTGTAGTCTGTGTGTCATAGTGTCAGTTGCAAGTCGTTTGAGGTCTTTCCGATTTTTGTGGATTTAACTGTGATTTTCTGAAGTCTGCCGAGATTGCAAAAATATTTTCAATCGTAGAGTTCAATATTTTCGGTGAAAATAGCCCATATTTTCGGCGAAAATTCTCTTTGAAATCCCACAGAGTTTTCCAAACGTTCCTGTCTCACATTTTCAGCGAAAAAGTACTAATAATTTCGGCGAAAATTTCTTTTGAAAACCGGCAGTACTTTTTAACTAGAATTTTGGGCGAAAACTTGCGCTTATTTTCGCCAAAAATTTCTTTGAAAATCACCCAATTTTTCACTTAAAATCCGGTCTTATCCTCCTTCTCTCTCCCACTTTCTATTTTCGAACCAAACCCAAAAAAAGCCTTCCCCCCTGTTTCCCGAAAACCCAATCGCCGACCGCCCTTTCAATCGCCGCCGCCGACCAAAGCTGACCGCCGCCACCGCCGCACCCTCCCCTTCCTTTTTCCGATCAATCCAAGCCCTAGAACAGCCGAATCGAAGCTCTACAGCCCCAGTTCACCCAAACCCTAAAAATCTTCATTTTTCACCGATTTCTCCCAAACCGTTCGTTTTTAGCATCTATGGCTTCAAGGTAAGTTGTAGAACTTTTCAGTGCGAATTTTTTGACATATTGGATGCTGAATTTCGTCGGGGTTGACTTTTGGTTGACTTTTCGATTTGCCTCGATGTGCGCGCCGACTAATTTCGTGTGAACTAGGTTAGTTGAACTTGTTGAACTGTTCTAGCATGCTTAGGGAGTATCGTGCTTAATTGTTATATCGTTTGATCATGTGTTGCTATGCCAAGTCCTATTCTTTGTGATGTTGACTTTTGAGAAATGCCGGGTTGACCATGAACTGTTTTTGATCATTTGGCTGCCATATGTGCTCATTCTCGTTCATATTATTGTGTTTGCCATCTGAGATCATATTATACTGTCATTTCTCGCTTTGTGATAGTCTTGCCATGATTAGGGTTCAATGTTCTATTCTGTTGACTTTTTGAAATGTCGGTTTGACTTCTGAACTATAAATTGTGCTAATTCCATTCTGGCTGTCCTAAGCATGTATTTTATTGCTCGTGATTACCGGTTAATCTGCTTTGCTTACTCCCACTCGGTTTTCCGCATTTCTTTGTGAAATTGAGTTTTTCAACTAAGTGTGGGGTAGGGTTTTAGTTTGACTAATCGGGTTTGTTTTCTTGTTTAGGAACGCCATTTTTGAGCGCAGGACCAAGGCACGACTTGATGGTGCCTCAAGCTCCGGAGCCCCCGCTCCCGTCACACCCGCCGTTCTGGGCCCTCCACCAGCTTTCCCTGACCGTGCTGGGTACCATCGCACCGTTGCTCGCCTACCCCCGCACTACTTTGCACGCTACCAGCGGTTTGAGCACACTCGAGGAGCTGATGTTCGCCCTCTTTCCATGGAGTCGCTCTCAGAGCACGATGATGACTGGTACCGGAACGTGCTCGATGCACTGGCCCATTCCAGCTTGCTGGAGCTGACTACGCTCACCGCTGACTTCCCAGACATCGCTCTCCAGGAGTTTTGGGCGACATTCGAGCTGGACGAGCACAAGAGGAGGCAGCACAGGAAGGTTGTTACCTTCTATCTAGGCGGGGTGCACAGGGAGCTTACATATGATGAGTTTGCAGCTCATCTAGGCATTCCCTACGAGCATTACCACGGTCATCACCTTGGCTGGGCAGACGACGACGAGGAGTACCATGCGCTCTGGAGCCACATGACTGGAGTGCCCGGTGATCGCCTCGGGGACCATAACTCAGTTAAGTCGATCTCCCACCCTTTCTTTCGATACATTCATATGGTTTGGCGTAGATCGCTTTTATATGCTCCAGAGAAGGACTGCCACCATATCAGCAAGGACGAGCTTCTTCTTCTTCGCGCCATCTAGGAGTGATATCCACTTCATCCCGGATGGGTACTTGCTCGCCTACTCCGAGAAGACTCAGAGATCAGGTCGCCCCCGCTCACTCTTGGGAGGCAACTTTGTGGGACGACTCATCATCTCCTTCGGCCTCAACAATGAATATGGCCCGAACATCCCACGTACGCAACGTTGGAGGAGATTTGCCGGTCGAGTACAACCTCGACCTGGACATCAGTCCCCTGGTGCCAGCGGATCCTCCCCTCAAAGACGAGGACGAGTCGGAGGAAGAAGATGACTCTGAGCAAGAGCATCCCCAGCCGCAGCCAGAGTTTCATGACCATATACCCTCGCCACATCATCAGGCAGGGTATGCACACCAGCAGCCGCCGCACATTCCAGACCCATACCAGGTGCCTCACCCTCAGCCCCGACCGCACCCCGCGGACATTGGTGAGCTATATGAGCGACTGCATGAGTGGCGCATCACCGACAACGCCAGTCAAGAGGCGGGATGGACTACTATGCAACAGCATATGCACCGCGCTGATAGGCGGTATGAGGCACAGATGGAGTGGCAACGTCAGCTCGGCGAATTCCTCCACTTCCCACCTCCCGGCGCCCCTGACAAGCCATGATCAGGTGGTGTCCTTTTCCTTGTCCTTTATTTTATTTATTCTTTTCGGATTTCGATCCAACTTTTTTCTGTGTGGATCCGGGGCACTTGTCCCGGTTTCCTTTTTATATTTCATTTGTTTTTGTTTTGTAGGCAGTAGGGAGATCCCCTTTGCTTCGCTTGGGTAGATTCCCTCCGCTCCGAGGACCCGTGCTCATCCCCTACGCCAACCATCTCGGTCCAGGTTCTTCTACTTCACTCTAAACTCTAGAATTAGTCCTGTGAGGACACAGTCCGATTTAAGTGTGAAGTAGGATGCTAGAGAACCTTGCATGAACTTGATTGCCCTTGATTGTGTTTTCTGTGTGCCTCGTGATTCCATTCCAGTCTCTCTAGCATTAGAATGGCTCAGTTCTTGATTTTTGATGTTAAGTTGTTGTTCAAACTTTCATAATGATGCTTAGACTACTTAACCTAGAACTTGAGAACCAACTTGTATACTTTGATGCTAAATTGCCTGGTCAGAACAGGATTTTTAAAATCACACTTGTAGTTTCTAGCCTTGATTGCATGAAAATGATCGAATCCGATTAGCAAACCAACTGTGAGCTTTTGATCCATTGCACGGAACTTGCAATTTCAATTCTTTTTGAGTGGTTTTCTGTTTGCTTGAATGAGTTAGAATTTGCATGAGACCTACTCGAGACCACACGATGACACGAGTTCTAGAATGATAGGGGCACCTAGATTCAGCTACTAAGCCATATAGCCTACCAAACGATAAAATCCATTAGGTTTAAACCCTTGAGCTTGGCCTGTTCTTTCGGTTCGATATACATTACAGCCATTTCCCATTCGTTCATTCCCCGTTGATCCCCTGTGGTTGTAGTTCTAGATTGACCTACCGAAAGTCGGTTTGTGGTAACCTGCCTATAGCCATTAAACAGGTGGTCTTAGCTATTATGTCCAGACGTGTAAACCCCTCTAGCAACTAAAAGAAAGAATCGGCACAAAAGAAAAAAAAGAAAAAAATAGAAAGAAAAAGAAGCAAGTTTCGAAAAAAAATAGAAAAGAAGAAAAATCAGAAAAGCCAAAAAGGTTTCAAAGTTTTAGTTCAATAAAACGTTCTTCTCCCTACAAATGGAAGAGCGAAGTCAAAAGAAAAGTCAGAAAAAAAAATTGTGTAAAGAAAAGAATAAAAAGTGCTAGTTTGTTTGAGGGTATCATAGGACGAGCGTTCATTATTCCACCCGTGTCTGGTTAGATGGTAGGAAGCCATAGGCTAGATTCGAGGGAAGTTAGTCAAAAGCTACACCGCACAAAGCCATCATCATTCATTCCCATCATCCATCGCATCATAAACCCAAGTAGTGTAGAATTCATTACGGTCCTAGCAGGGAAGTCCTTCTTGACTAGTACTCGTGTTATCACAGTGGTGGAGATGTGGTCGAAATGCAAACTTATGATAGAATTCAGTAACAGAAAATGATTGAGAGCAAAAACACGTCCTTAAACACAGAGAGTGAGAGTTCCCAATTTACTAAATATATCCTGTGTGAGGAGTCTGGTCGGTCAGGTCAAATTTGTGCATAATTGGTTGCTACTGCTTGTCGTGTGCAGTTTATTAGTGAGACCAGGTTGTTTGGCTGATCTGTATGCATGTTAGGTTTCTTGTTCTAGGATCTATCTGTCTAATAATTCATTGTGTTTGATTGAACTCCAATTTAATCGATCTTATCATTTGTGAACATGAGCGTTTCTATTCAGTTTGCTTGAGGACAAGCAAAAGCTTAAGTGTGGGGTATTTTGATGACACTCGATTTGATGTGATTATCAGCCTCATTTAAGCGACATTTCCTTTCTTAAGACATGGTTTTTAGGGTAGAATAACGAATATTCAATCAATTGCCCTATCTCGTGTCATTTGTGTTACCTTGGCCCATTTCGAGTCTATTTGATGGTTTTCAAGTGTTTTTATGTTAGCACAGGTTTTTGCCGTCAAATAAAGTAGCCAAGGACGTGTCTAAGGCGTTGGAACCTCGAGGAGTTGCATCGGAATCGATCCAAGGAGCCAATCAAGTCGAAACAATTCCTGCCCGTTTACAAAGGAATTTTCGCCGAAAATACCCTATCATTTTCGGCAAAAATATCAGCACAAAATCACTGATGCCGTCTGAAGGAAGTTTTCGGCGAAAATGTTAAGTTTTCGACCGAAAACTATGAGACCGAAATTTACAGGAGAAATCAGCTGGCGGACCATCCAATTACAAAGGAATTTTCGCCGAAAATTCTTCAATATTTTCGGCAAAAATATTAGTCAAAATCCGGCTGAGTTAGGGTTAAGTATAAATACTTAACCGGCGGCCCAATAAAAAGGGAGATCATAACATATTTTTTCATAATCAGAATTTAGAGAATCCTCTCAAGTTCTGGAGCAAAGAGTTAGAGTTCGAATAGTCGGAAAGAGATCGTGACGCCATCCCTTCCATCTCGAAGACTCAGAGCTAGGATTGCAGTCTACCGGAAGATCGAAGTTCTGCCGGAGTCGTCTTAATTAGGTTTTTCAGATTCTTTTCTGTTCTTCCTTTGTATGATGAACTCTTTCATTGTCTTTGATTTTTTTTGTGATGAATATGAGTAGCTAAACTCTTAGAGCTTAGACTAGATGAACCCTAAGTGACCCAGGGCTTTAAAGCGGTCACGGGTGATTAGATTCGAAGTTCAATCAGTTTCTCTTTCATGTTTGGTTTGTTCTTCATCGTTCATGTTTCTCGTCTGGATTGACCACCTAGATTAGATTCTTGTTAAGCTAAGGATAGAAGCGAACGCTCGCCTTACTTTGGAACATCAAATTGAACAGTTAACCTTATAATTGGAGCGTGCCTTTCGCAGGAACAGGTTAGGGTTAATCCACTACAAGAGTAACTCAATAATCGTTAGTAATTCCACCAGTTAAGTTAAGTCGTTGCGAGAGGCGACCGTACCCGGGTGACTAATTAATCTTGGTAGCTAGAACGGATAGAGCGAACGTTCGCCGGTCTTAAACCTAAGGGTAAGGAGTTATGGTGGTGTCTTAGAAACCGATTGAATGAGAATCGAAATCTGCTGATCTGTTGATTGCCAATGCTCTGGGGAACGAAGGGGGATTCAAAGTCTAAGTTCGTCTGTCATCTCTGTTTTAATCAACCAATTCCCAATCTGTCTTTAGTTTAATTTTTTTTAATTTCTCTGCATTTCTTAGAAGTAGAAGTCCTGGAACTCACACCACGCACGAAGTGTTTAAATTCGAGTAAGTTGCTAGTTTATTTGAGTAGTCGATCAAAGAAGACCTGTGGAATACGATCTACCCTAGCTTGTTAGCTTTGTTAGTTATTTGATTGAGTCGTCAACGACCGGTTCATCAAGGCTCTGATACCAAAACTGATGTGAACCGTGTAGTCGGCTTGTCCTCAACCCACTCACCTCTTGGATGAGAAACCTCGGCGCGGATGCCACACGACCCTAACCACCGTGAGTCTTGAATACCAGCACTATGCTCACCTATGGATCCTTGGCGGATGCATACTTGGACCCGTCGGTTGTAAATAACCGGGAACCCTAAGTGTCCAGTCGATCGGCTCCACGACAGAAGATGGTGGCTTCTGTTGATAACACAGTTCCCTAAGCTATGCACGAGAGCAAAAACTCAAAAGGATTGAGAACAAAAGTTCTAATTTGTATTTGATTTCGAAAATGAGACCGAAGCCTCTTATTTATACTAAGGAAATCGTGAACAGGCTCGACGATTCCTACTAGGAAAATAACTCCTAAATAGTAATTAAATAAACTAGAGTCCTAAATAGACTACTAGAAGGATTAAAATATCCCTAAACAATCGACAACTAAAAGGGAAATCCGAGTCCAACACTAAAATAGGGAATAAAACTAATAAACGTGCTCAAAAACCCTAAATCGGCGGATCCGGTCGGATTGATGCTCATGCGGGTCCGGATTAGGAAAGCTGGCGCCACCTTTCGTGTCGGGCATGGAATTGGCGGCGGCATCGGGTGCTAAGGCTGTGGAATGCACGGGGCTCCAAATGCTGGGCACCGCGGGGTCTAATGCTGATGCTGCTCGACCTTCGGGGTTCTTGCTCGATCGGCTCGATCGGTCCTCCTCATTTCCTCCCACTTCCCCTCATTTCCTGGGGTGGCGGCTGCTAGGCCATACTCCTGGCATCCTATGGAGCCTTGCGTCTATGGTAAACCTCCCAAGGATCGAGCCTTTTGTTGGCTTATTACTAAGGCCCGATCGGAGCCCTTCGGGGCCGGTGCTGGCGCCCGTAGTGAGTCCTGGCCTTCTCCCGTCTTGTCCGAGCCGTTCCCTCCTTGCTTAGCCCAGTTGTCCAGGAAGGTCTTTAGAGGTTCTTCCAGAGCTGTAATCCTTCCTTTGATCTCTAGAGGGTCTAGTCCAGGTGCTAGGGCCATCGGGGTGCTCGCGGCGGGGTCTGCTGGAGCCTCTTTAGGGTGGTGCTCGGCCTTCTTTCTCCGACACTCTTCCAGGAAAGCATCTAGAGGGTTCCAGGGTTGTATAGCACATGCTGGAACATTAGAATTAGTGCCAGAGCTACAAGGCAAGCTTGACCTCTTGGTAGCTTCGAGCGTCGGCGCCCAAGTTAGGGCTAGCTGGGTCTGAACGCTCATCCTCGCTTGCTGGGCCCTTGGTGGAGGGCTGTATTTGAACCTGACCACCTGTTTAGGCTTTACAAACCTCGTAGGCCCAGGTTAGGGGTCGGGGGTTATATGGCCCTAAAGTCTTCCCTCTCGTGGGTTATCCCGGCGGAGTATAAGAATAGGTATTCTCAGCCGGTCGATCGACCGGGATCATTTCAACAGCTTACAAGGATAGCATTGCTCGGTAGAGATAGAAGGACAGAGTCTGGTTATACCATGCTTGGAATGAATTCCAAGAACTCCTCTACGACTGCCCTCATCACGGCTTTGAGTAAAGGCAACTAGCTGAAATCTTTGCTCGAGGGATGAATGAAGAATCTGCTAAGTGGGTCAACTCTTCGCTGAGGGACATTGTACCGCGCTCACACAAGATGCTGCTCTTCTTCACTTCGCAAGTTGGCCTTGTGCTATTGCATTGCTTCATCCAAGCCTTGTATACTAGTGGCAGTCGTGAGTTTTTTTTATGAAAGTAGCTGATATTATTAATGACTCAAATCAGAACAAAACGAGCTTACAAATTGAATACTCCAGTCAGGAGGTGTCACTCCAGTAACCGGGGACACCGTAAATACTGATCTACGAGCTAACTCGTGCGTGACCACATTTCAATCTCTCCTAACCCAAACAACCTTGTAGGTAGGTCTACTCTTGAGGAAGTCTTTGCATGCCATGACAAGTTTGCCAAACTCCATCACATCTACCAAATAACCATTAATTGCCAACGCAATTGCCTTATTATCAGTTTTGAAGATGGCACGATCATACCCCATACTAGTCACCCAAATCATTCCTTCCAATACCATTGCAACTTCTAGCTCTTTGACCATATTGTTACCTCTCTGCTTCTACATAGAATAATGCAACACTTGTTCGTTGTCATCACGCACCAGAATTCCAGCACCGTAATGAGCGTCTGGAAAGAGGGCAATATCTGGGTTGCACTTAACATGGCCTGGGGTCGGTGGATGTCACTGTTTGCATTCAATCACAGCAAAAGAATGCCTCACCGTAGTCTTCTTACCATCGCTACCCACTCTCTCAACTCCTCCTCACAACGTCGAACAATATTTGGTCTGTAGTTTTCCTTTCACTGCCATATTCTTTCGTTTCTATCTCTCCAGATTTCCCAAATCATTAATGTCGCAACCTTTTGTGTAAAAAATAATGCTTCAGAGTTGATGAGTTAGAACACCCATTGCCTACCGTCAACACCGAACCCTGGCAACCTCTTGATCCAGCCCTTCATCCCATTGAGCTCCCAACACTCCTTAGCAACGTCGCAGTGAAAGAAGACAAGTTCTAGTGTTTCCAGGTTATGCGAACAATAACCACATGTAATTTACACATCCATACCTCGAGTCAAGAGCGTTCTTCGCGTTGGTAAGATGCCTCTCGCTATTCTCTACATTTGGTGTCGTTACTTCGGTGGTATAGGTAGTTGCCACAACTTGTTCCACGGACCCTCAACGTGCCAATATCCAATCGATCCAAGTCCTTCCGATGCCACATGGTATGCCGATTGATCGGAATACGTTCCTTTTTTATCACGTTTCCAAATCCAAATATCTTCTCCTCCCTGCTTAGGCGGCAACAACATCCCCTGTATAATTTGGAAGTCCCTCTCACAAAAAAAAATTGAGTGAGTAATAAATCATCCCATACCTAAAGGTTAGGGATGACTAGATCTTTAACAGTCAATTTTGTAAGTTGCATACTAGGGACTGTTTCAAGATACCAGTTATTCTCGTCCCTCAGCCATGGTTCCGTCTAGACATTCAGTTTAGCACCATCCTCCACTCTCCGCCTGTATCCTTCTCGCACAACATTTTGGGTTGCTAAAATGCTCTTCCACACATAGCTTTGTCGGTGACCGACTTTAGCTGTAAGATCCCCTTTTGAAAAATATTTTGCCTTGAACACCCTTGAAACTAGAGCATTGGGTTCAGTTAAAAACTTTCACCCTTGCTTACCCAACATTACGAGATTGAAACTGTGCAGATCACAGAATCCCATGCCTCTGAAATCCTTCCTGACACATAATCGCTTCCATGTCATCCTTGCAATACCTCCTCGCCCTTCCCTTTGCTTCGTACCCCTCCAGAAGTTGTTAGCATGCATTCCAACTCTTCCACCATCGTGGATGGGATTAAAGGCACATTCATACAGTAAGTGGGCAGCGCTAGCGCTACTGATTTAATCAGAATCTCTTTACCGCTGGTCGACATGAACTGCTGCCTCCACCCTTTGATTTTCGACCAAAGCTTCTCTCGCAAAAGGCCAAAGTTTCTTTCTTTCGTTGGCCAATAACCGATGGCAGCCCAAGGTACTTACCAGTATCAATAGCCTTATTAATGTCCATAATGTGGTAGACCGCTTCAACCAACATGGGATTCGTAGTCTTTGTGAAGGAAATTCCATACTTTGTATAATTGACGAGTTAACCAAAAACTTGGGCATATGTATCCAGGACCCGTCGCATACTCCTAGCTTCCCGGACTCCCAACCGAAAGAAGAAGAAGCTGTCATCTGCAAAGAGAAGATGTGTGATGCGAGGTGCCTTCCAACTCACCCTCATTCGTTGAATCCGGGCTCGCTTTGCTTCGTTCTTCACAAGTAATGATAAACCTTCAGCACAGATCATAAAATAAGAATGGAGATAATGGGCACTCTTGTCTTAATCACCTTTCCGGTTGAAAGCTCTCCCCTTCCTCATTATTAAGAATGACCTTATACTCGACTAACTTAATGCAAAACATCATCCACCGTACCCATTGATCACAGAAACCAAACGCTTTCATCATATCATGAATATACTCCCACACCACCCTATCGAAAGCTTTTGAAATATCAAGCTTGAGAGCTTCGAACTCCTTCTGTGTTGGTTGCTTTACTTTCATTGCATTAATAGTTTCAAAGGCTATAAGCACATTGTCGATAATGTTTCATCCCTAGAGGAACGTCGACTGCTCTTCACCAATCACAGCATGCATCACCTTCCTCAACTGATTTTCCAATACATTTGCAACAGTCCTCTATAAGATGCTGCAAAGCTATATCGGCCGAAGCTCTTTCATATTCTGAGGGTTTGGCACGGTTGGAAAAAGCACTATATTTGTACGCTGCACACCAATCGGGAAAGTCTCTTTCTCCAACCAATTGACCCTGGCTTTGAAAACATCATCGCCAATTTCTCCCCATAGACGTTGATCAAACCACGAATTGGCATGATGATTTCAACATTTAACGGATGAAAATCTTAGATGGAGACTTTACAGAATTACCAACTTGTTACAAATTCAATGAGTTAATGACTGATATAAACCCTATACTATACATGAGTAGATATTAAACCTGCAAAGCGGAAAAAAACCATAAAGCCCCCACCCTACCTTGACCTTGCCGGTAAGAGGAAATGGGAATTTTCATCTCCACACACAACATATCTGTTAGAAATTCATCCTTGTCTATCCATGGCGCTTCTCATTCATTCCCCCGAAATCTCTACCTCTAAGATCCTCTTCAACCTCAAACTGACTTCTAGGCATCTGAAGAGTCCCTCCAGAGTTAAGGTTGGGATTAGAGACTCGGAGGTTATGGTTCCAGGGTTGAGTTGTGACGATGCTGTGTTGTACGGTCAGTTCTCTGCCCGGTTGGTGAACCCAGGTACTAAGAGGAACAACGAGGAAGATGAGGAGAAGCAGAATTACTATGTCAATATGGGACACGCCATCAGGACTCTCAGAGAGGAGCTCCCCGACCTCTTTTACAGGCAGCTCAGTTTCGATATCTACAGGTTTGTTTTTTCAGTTACAATCAAAATATTTGATGCATTTTTCAACTGTTGATTGAGTAACACAAGATATAGTTTCTGAAATCCATTTTGCTCATGCTCCCCAGATTAGTTGATTACATGGTTCACTAAGTAGGATTCCCTTTTTAACCGTTATCATACATCGTTGGCTATTGGGTAGAAATTGGTTATTTTCTTTTTAGGTAGTCTTCACTTTGAGATATCCATTCTGTAGCATAAACTTTTGATTTGATCATGTTTGGCTGCTCTGGTTTATAGGAAACTTGTTTGGATGACCAGTACATAGATGTCAACAAATATATTCTCTTTGACTGCTATAGATGAGCTTCTCTACGGCTTCTTATTTATCTGTGATCTGAAAGTATTTGGAGTTGCAGACAAACCACGGTTGTCCTCTGTTAGAAAGGATCTGAATATCCTCTTTGAAATGTTATATGGTCCATAAATATGCATATAGCATACATGAAGAATCTAGTCATTTGCTAAATTGGGATCAAGTATATGAGATGAAAGTAGTGCTTCTTGTATGCCAGCAATCCATGTTTTCTGAAATGCTGGTTTCTGTAGGGATGATATCGTATTCAAAGATCGTATCAACACTTTGATTGGAATTCAGAAGTACAAGACATTGTTTTGGGCACTGCGTATCCTAGGAAGGGTGTTCTTCAAAGGATTGTCTGTTGACATCATTAGTGTTTGGCAACCTGTTGAGGATGTAATACTGATCCGGTGGGTACTACATGGAGTCCCACGAGTCCCATGGGAGGGTCTGGCTCGTCTTGATGGCATCTCCGAGTACAAATTGGACAGCAAGGGTGAGATTTATCAGCACAAAGTAGACAACATGGCGTTTAACTCGCCTCCTCCAAAGTTCCGAGTGATGGGTATGGAGGAACTACTCCAGGCAATTAGTTGTCCCTCAACGCCAAGACCGACTTATTTTGAGGCATCGTCTGGTACTTACACTACAGAGAAGAACTAGGAGTGCGTAGAGTTGGATTGTAAGTTTTGATAGAGACCTCAATACACAGATATGAACTGTATTTGCCTTTATTTATTTATTTATTTTTTTTATCTTTCTAGTATGGATTTCGTGGGTTAGAATGTGGTTAAGGGAAAGTAGTGTGATGTATCTCTTGCTTGTTATCTTGTGATTTGTGAATATCTAAGCTGTAAGGACAATGTAGGCTTTATATTCAGGTGTTGGAGGGGTTGTTTCAGCACTTTCACATCGGTGTGTTTTGTGTTGAAAATCGTCCCTATAGTATCATATCTTTGCTATCGCCCGTTTCATTTTGTAAATGAATCATGTTGAGTGGCTGTGGGCGGGTTTGTTCGTATTTGTAAATTGGGGAAAACGAATGAATTGGAGGTTGTAGCATTTCATATTGATGAATTAAGTTGTACATTTCAAATTTAATTTCTTCTTGTTTATTGTTCTATTTTCTATAATTCTTGTTGTAAATCATGAGAATTTCTATTTTGTACGTTTTGTTTTCCTAATTTGTGTTTTTTATGTTGTAATCTGTAAAAATTCCATCTATACTTCCCCTGAATTTGACTGGTCAATATTTACTAAAGATTAATATATAATTGGGTCTTTTCACCAAAATAAATAAATAAATTAAACTATTTAGGCAAAGAAATATGTTTTCAAACTGTTTACAAAAATAGTATTTTCCGCCCAGGTACTAGGCGAATTCGCCCAGAAATCAGGCGAATTTGCCCAGGAACCAAGCGAAGTATATGAGTTTTGGTTCAACCCATTGATCGGAACCATCTCGCCTACTTGTTGAGCTAATTCGCCTGGGACCTGGGCTAATTTGCCCCAAACCTGGGCGAAAAACAGCTAACTGGGCAAATTCGCCCAGCAGCTCTCATAAATCTAAATTTCCCTATTTCCCTATTTACCCATTTCCCCCTCCACACAACTTCCCTCAACTCCAGAAAGCTAAGGTAAGTTCTCCCTTTTCTCTCTTGTGTTATTTTTTGTAGAGTAGAGAATTAGTTTAGGGTTTAAGGTAGATAATTAGTTTAGGAACGTTTGGGGTTATTTATTGACATCGTCCTATTGACGTTGTAGGATATTCTTTACACATCGAACGTTCGTGTCACGCATCAGATATTCCTTCAAACCTTTTCCCCAGGTACGTACTGTATACATTATTCATATTTGATTGTGAACTAGGGGTAGCTTATTTGTATGATATTGTTAGTTATGCTAGCTTATTCATGGAATGTTTATGGCTTAGGACTAACTTTTCATGCCACTGTGAATTAGGGTAGTTCAATTGTACGTATAGAAAAATAAACATATTATCTTGTATATTAACATAGCAATTTACTATAGTTTAGATGGATTACTACGGATGCGACAATGTACTTGCTGATGAGACTCCCGATGGCGGTAACCGTCAACCTCAGGATGCTTCCCTCTTTTGAGGGGAGAACAAGCATAGGGCTAGCTACATGTGGAGTAACCCTGCTGCTTGCAAGTCAGTGAAGTTGTGCCAGTGCAACTCTTCTCTTACATGGTATCCAGCTTACGAGGCGTTCCTTACATTGTGCAGGATTAGGGAGGTATGTCGTGTTCTTGGTGCCACGCCTTGTAAGGAGCTCGTTACGACACTTATCAAGAGGTGGTGGCCGAAGACGAACACCTTCCACTTGATTCAGGGCGAGATGACGATCACGTTGAAGGATGTCCAGGTGTTGACCGGTCTTTCTACCAGGGGACTTCCTGTTACTGGACGGACATACAGGCGTACTGCGACATAGATATGTGAGGAGTGGTTGGGCGTCGCGCCTCCAGGCCATGATGTAGCTGGAGCAACGATGAAGGTGCCATGGGTGAAGGGATTGTTCGTCTGTCTTCCAGCTGGAGCTACCCCGAGGTTGTTACCATCTACGCATAAGTGTTCACTTGGGTTCTCATGTGGTCGTACTACTGGCTGACCAGACTGGGGACCACATATCAGCGTACCTCCTGCCACTTATTGGTGACCCTACTGTTGCAGCC
The DNA here is from genome assembly GCA_034768395.1 of Linum lewisii. Classification (NCBI taxonomy): domain Eukaryota; kingdom Viridiplantae; phylum Streptophyta; class Magnoliopsida; order Malpighiales; family Linaceae; genus Linum; species Linum lewisii. Next base: position 47,732,530 of record CM068298.1, on the reverse strand, counting down.
TCGTTTAGTTGGAGTAGTGCGGTTCTAGCATGGCTATATTGGTTAATGGGGGAGAGCGACCTTCTTCACTAGTGGCAGTCAGAAGGATACCGGTGACTTGGGTGGTTTCACTTTGTTGGTTCAGTTATGGGCCCTTGAGAGATTTCTGGAGATTTTCGAGCGCTACACAGAGTAGGGTGCCCTCCCACAGATGACTCTATTTCACGAGATTTACGCTGGATACCGTCCATCAGAGGGCTATGCGGCTGGCTGATATATGTTATGCTTTGGACCGTTCTCCGGAGTTTCTGGTTAGGATAACTATCCTTTACTCATTTTGCTATCTCCTTTACTTCTTTATACCTTACAACATCATAATGTCTTCTATATTTTCCCGTGGATGCCGTACGCATGCCACACTAAGGATTACGCGGTGGAGGTGGATCCTTTGTGGTGGGCTATAACCCCCACGATGTGCTTCGACGCCATCCCATGGCACCATCCCGATCGTTGTGTCTGAAATTTGGCTTGGATCAGCGAGTGCCTTTGGACGCAGAGCCGGCAGCCCTTGTGGAGCAGTTACTAGCAGCATATTTTAGTGCGTTTGTACCGGATTGGACGACTAAGTATCTAAGTACTCCATGCTCTGGGAGAAGAGGGCTGAGAACCTGATCGTCGGCGACGCATTACTAGAGGATCCTCGCCACCACTTTGACGAGTACTATGAGTGGTACAAGAGTAGGACTCATCAAGCTATCTCTCACGCTGGTGCATAGTACCATCTGATGGTGCGTGCCCAACTACTTATCGTAATCTCATTCGTATTAGTTGTTGGAATTATTTTGACATCTTTGTTTTTTGTAGGTTGATTTGCTAGAGCGCGCCACCATTATGTCTAGGGATATAGGTAATGCAGAGTTGTCCCTAGTTATCCATGGTGGCTTGGCTACTAGTGGAGCACGTATGCACCTTACCCAGGACACCCCATACCTCAGAGGAGTCATGTTATGAGTCTGGACCTAGTCAACCACAGTGTCAGACCGCACGGGGATGTGGGTTACACACAAGACCTGTACTACCACTAGACTGAAGATTTAGCAGATGCGCATACGTACTCTTTCGGGGACCCACTAGAGACTCGGACCGATCGAGGGTACCCACCCCAGACGCAGAGCCAGCCGCATCCACAGCCCCATTACTCACCACATCATTAATATGAGCCTCATTACCAGTCGCCACACTTCGAACATTCTAGTTCTTCGAGAAGCAGCCAGCAGTTTGGAAGCAGCCAACAATTTGGGAGCAGCTATCAGTTGGGGAGTGCCCAGTTCCACTCGCCATTCGTAGGTCATTCTTGGGCGACGAGCAGAAGCCATCCGTTGGGGAGATGCCAGCAGTAGAGCGGACAGGAGTACTTCGAGAGCGACTCATAAATTGAGTACTTGGCATACCAAATTGCATAAGTTATCATAAACATAGTAGAGCATTCGTCAAATACCTAAAGTCGACCTTTGAGCAATGCGTTACGGTGCTTCGTGTTGAAGTTGCTAACATAATGTCATAGGCACCATCGCCATGTCCAATGTCATAGGCACCATTGCCAAGTCCACCCTCGACCAATCTTGTGCATTAATGCTTGTGTTCCCTTGTGTCAATCATTGATGATTCTGATGTTCGCCTGGTTGGTTACATATTTTTGTAACATTTACATGAACTCGCAATTGATTGTGTCATCTTGATCAACTATAGTGTACGACATGCACGATCTGATGTCCTCCATCAAATGTACTGGCCATAAAAAAATTGCTTGTACTTTCCCATGAGGAACATGCCATCAATGATTAGGACCCCATGGCAATGCTTGAAGGCTTTTATGCACGGCCCAAACAACCAAAACACACTTTTGAACATCTGTCTGCCATCTGACGGAGTGGTTTTAATCTCGTACCTTGTGCCAACTTTTGTAAGTTGACTAGCATTCAAAATCGTCTCGAACTTTTTGTACGACGCCACCCAGTCTCCGTACAACTTCTGGGCAGCACGTTGCTTTCCAAACCACGTCTTTCAGTAAGAAATGTTCTGGTTGTACTTATCAAGAATGCAGTCTTGCACTGTCTCCACCTTCATGCCCAGTTTCATGGGGACAATGTGCATAACTACATCTGAGATGAGTGTAACACCCATACCGAACCGACCCGGATAAACTGATGGTTGAACCGATAAGAGCATCACTTGAAGATAAAACAGTAAAGAGAAAGTGGTAAATCGACAATAACATTTAATAAATCGAAAGGAGGCCTCCAATAATTGAAATCCAAAAATCAACCGATAAACAATGAATCCACAATTCAATCCTCAAAAGTTTACAAAATTCTTCAAAACGACAATAGTCAACTGAAAACATAAAATGAAAGGAAACGGTCAACTCCAATAGATCGCCAGTCTTCACCTCATGGTTCCAACCAGCAACTTCTCTGAACTTGACCGAAGCACCTGAACCTCCACACCACTCACTCTAACCACACGAACCTGAAAGAGGAAGAGGGGGGATCAGTTTCCTAATGAAACTGAGTGAACCCACTATGTTTAACTATGCGTCGAACCTATCCAAAAGAAGCGATTCCAAACTCATCACGAAATACTGACAGTGGAACCAGACTCAACCTTTACCAGTTCATTAACCTAAAGCAGTCTAGGTGATCACGTAGGTGCAGTTCTCAGTTCTCAGTTCAACATTCACAATCCACAATAGCAGCAATATAACATAGATCATCATTCATTCATGTAGTTCAGCATTACCTCACAATACAACTCACAATCACAATCAACACTTTCACACACATAGCAGTCACACGCATTCACATTACACACTCTCATCGATCACATTTCAATTTACTAAGTGAGTTATTAGGCGCCACAAGGAGTTATCCCATACCACCCATGGCAGCTCACAACAAACGCACCCCGAACCGTAGTAGGGGGTTTCCAAAGATGCATCCTCAACCGCATTTAAAAGGATCCATAGCCAAACCACACAATACCCCTCAGGGACACCATAGCACCTGAGTGCAATCTAGGGGGCAGTACAGGCTCATTCCGGTTCTATCATTTCATTCAATCACATCGTTCATTTAATCCCAATTCATTAATCATGATTCATTGTTCCTCATACAGTTATCCACATCACACTTTGTTAACTTTCAACATCATCTCATCTCATCCATTTTCCACCATCCACATACTATTTCCACATCACATTTAATAATCATACAATAGTAAACTACTAGCTTGCCGGCCACCCCCACCTTCAAGTACAGGGATAGTCATGTCGCAAGTCTAGGGCTACCCTCATGTTCCTCTTTCATGGACGACCCCACAATGGCAGGGCCATCCTCCTGCATCCACAACTGACAACAACAGAGTATATATATATATATGGTGGCGACTACGATGCTCCCGTAGCATCACATGCTCCCCTCTGTTTGAACCATTCAAGGAGAATCTCATTCGTTCATTTCGGAAGATGTAATCTGAGCCATCCATACATAAATTAATTTTATAATTTAAATAAATAGTAATTAAAATAACTAAAAGGTCACTCAACATATTTCATATAAATAAATAATCATAACTCTTTATTTTATGTTCAAATTAATTTTTTCTAGGCCAAATTAAATTATAATCATCATAATAACATCAAACACATTTCAAATACAAATATTTTGTAACTTGGTAAATCACTTCATCCCTTTCAAACATCCATCCATACTTTTACCCAATCAAACTCACCCACCCATCTTAATCACTCATACCACCTGAGTAAAGAACAAACCCACCCACCCATTTTTTCATTTCACCAAAACCCATCATCTCAGATTATTTTCCTCATTCTCCCACCATTTCTTCTCCTCTGTTTTCTGAAAACTCCTTCCTTGACGATACTTGCACTCATTGCAGTAGAGATTCGGCCGGCCGGCAGAGCAGAGAGTAGGTGAGGAATGGGAGGAGGGACTCAGGCTCCCAAGCTAAGGGTTTTGTCAAATGAAATCGAGAGAGATGCAGTCATGCAGATTAAGAGGATGGTTCAGCCAAGGGGAGATTTCTGGTGGTGCAAAGAGGGAGAAGGAAGCGAAGAGGTTCTCGACCATGTAAAAGAGGAGGGAAATTTCATACAGATTGAGGAATTTCTCGATTTTCAGGTGTGTTATCTCCTCAAATTTAACCACTTCGATGTTTTCAATTTGAAATTTTGAGCTTAGTGCGATTGTGGATGTGTGGGATTTTATTCCTGTTTTGTATACCGTACTACTCATGGCCTTGGTTTTGCTTTTCTAATTCTGTTTGTGGTATAAAGCTGGAATGGGCAGTCGGCATTCCGCACCCTTCGACAATCCGATGATTTCACGGCCGTGGACGACTCCACGGCGGCAGATCCACTCACCTTCCCTCTCCCGGTCTCCACTGTCCTGCCCTCTACTGGTATTCGCTCATCATCACAAACCAAAAGCTTCTTCATCCTTCTGGTTAGTTGATTAGTAGCGCAACTTCTTTCTGTTTTCCTTATGGGCTTTTCAATTTTCACTTTGAAGCTTTCTTGTGTTCTTGGCTGTTCTTCAGGGGATTGTCAAGTATGGAAGCGGAATGGCTTGAAGCGCAGAAGATTTTGACTAGCGTTGACCTTGTTGCTGCGGCAAAGCTCCAACTTGCTTTCCTTGCTGCTGTTGATAACAATCGATGGCTCTATGAAGAAATAGCTCTCGTGAATGCCATCTACAGGTAACATAGCTGAGATTTTGTCCACCCTCGAAATTGTGTCTTCTACATGTTCGACTATTGTCTCTGTGATCAGATTAGCCATTTTGTGTGTTCTTGTATTGGCTATGTAGTAATATACCTGTCAAGATTATGTTTGATTCCAATCTAACCTGATCATAGACTTTGAACCCATCAAATTGTCGATTATGCATTGTTTTTTTAACTCTGTAACTCAGTTAACTCATAGCTTAATTTTCCTTGTGATCCAAGGCAATGATTGTTATACCAAACGACCCCTAATGTTAAAGTTGGTGAATTTCAGGTACAATGCTTGATGGCTTCCCCTGCTCGCCAAACATTCTGAATCACCAACCTTCGATGGGCCGCTTGTTGTTCCACTTGATTGTGAATGGATTTTGCATTGTCACAGGCTGAATCCTGTAAGTTTCCAAACTTCAACATTATGGAGTTCCTCAATTTGCATATGATTGAGCACCATGGAATCATATTTTCCTTTGCTTTTCTTTGTCCAGGTGCGATACAATTCGGACTGTTTGGAGCTCTATGGATTGGTATTGGACAACTCCCATGTTGTATCCTCTGTTCAAGGTACCTGCACAAAACAAACTGAGGAAGTTTGGAACAAGTTGTACCCAGATGAGCCTTTTCAGTTAGACATGAACAAGGCTTTGTCACCACTTGGTGCAAATGAAAATCCAGTCGCAGTTGAGAAATTCACCAAATATGATCTGGTTGCTGCAGTTACACGGCATATTGTATTAATCTGAAATGCATAACACGGCTAGTATATATATATGATACAGTAGAAGTGCATAACATAACCTTACCCTAGATGTTGGGGCAGACTCTATCTGTGTACCTAGATGTTGCAGACTCTTCAACTTTACCCTATGGCTAGAACATAAATTGGACTAAATGGGAAAAGATTTCAGCACGAAACTCTCCGGATTCGCCAGCTCAGTGGTAAGTTTATTTCATCCTCTCTTCATCTTAAATCCTGGTTCTACCTTAACATTTTTCATCGAATCTTGTTTAGGGAGAATGATGACCAAGAACGCAGCAACTAGCGCTAGTAGTCAACCGAGCCTTTGTACATCAGCATCTTCTGGTGCTGAAACCCATGGTTTATCAATCCAAGTGGTGAGTTTGAAATCATGATATGAACGATTTGTATAGTTTTCTTGTACCGAAATTCTGTCACTCATCGAGATCTATGTTATGGGTACGATACCCTTATGAATGTATATGATCCTTCCCACATTGATTTTGATCATTATAAGGTAAAAAGATTCAACAACACAAAACCTAATCTCATTACTTATTAGGAATCATTATGCTCTTGCATATTCATCTATGCTCATTAGGACTTAATCTCATTACTTATTAGGAATCATTGTGCTATTGCATATTCATCTATGCTCATTAGGACATGCATCTCTTCACTCCAAGCTGAACGACAGATGGAAACATCAAAATTAGTCATGGATAGTGGAAATTTTTGAACAAATCAAACAACCATTTGGAAACCAGCATAATGATTAAGCAGTGCTCTAGGCCAATTCATATTTGTCTCAAATTGTTGCTTTGAGAGTCAGATATGCATTGATAATCTAGCTTATAGTTCTAACCATGACAACTCTAAAATGTACTTCCTATGTGCAGGATGACACAGGTCCCTGCAATTCAAAGCTGAATGCAGCTACATGGAATCCCCATTTGTTCAGGGTTTGTGTTACACATATTGAAAAGGGGCAGAGGATCGGTGTCAAAGGAGTGATTTCCAGAACTGTAGCGTCAATACTACAATCCAAAGAATCCTATAAAGTCAGCAATCATGAAAAAGAATATCCTTACCAACTGTTGTAGGCGTATTTACAGAACTAGAAAACTGATTTAAGGAATAAAGAGAGAGGTAGATAGGCCAGGGTTAGAAGAAGACGATCATAATTGCTACATTGTTTAATATTATAGCTAGCATGTAACACATGTATGTATATAACGATAAAATGAAACTAGCATCAGTGTAACATTGTAAATAAAAACATGTCTACCATTAATACTAGTAGTTCAAGATTGCCAGAATCCTAAAATAACTATATTTCATTGTTGAATTTCTTATTATGGCTGGCGTCTTCTTTGTGTTGACTCCGAGTTTTTCTTCTTGTTTGCGGCACATCCTATAATAAATATGTTGCATGTTGTTTGAGTAAGAAATTAACGGACTGCTATAATAAATCACAATCAACTACGTTCTTACATGCATGGCTTCCTCGGTAGCTTTATTGTTTTGAAACTTGTTTTCTTCATTTCTTCTTTTACGTGGCCGCTTCTGCCATTTATTTGCTTATTAGCTAAATAAACTAATAATAAAGCACTCGTACAAAATTATACAATAATACCTTTGGGGCTGGATTGGTGTAATCACTATCGTCGTTATCATCGCTTTTGTATTCATTTACACATATGGTAACGTCGTGACCATATTGTTTACAATGAGTGCACATCACACCATCAACTTCGTCATCGTCAGATGTTGCGCGTGACTTCTTCTATACACATACCAAACCCGAATGATTTTTGAAAAATACTCTAGTAGTTTGCGATGTATTGAGTGCCACACAGATGTAGTACTTATAGTAATTACAACAACTAAAATGAGTGTAATATTATTACATACCTTTATATTGACGTTCATTGCGGTTTTGTTCTTTGGCGTCGGATTTGCTTCAGAAGCGCCACTGGTCTTCTTGCTTCTAGTATTCACCCTCTTCTGCAGAGAAAGTAGCAAAATTAATATTATGATTATGCACACGTCGGATGTATCAATAGTTGTGGCAAAAATACCTTGGTCCGGGTGCCCTTGTCAATCTCATCATCGCTAAGGACCCACCGCTCATTTTTACATCCCACCGCTCAATCTCAGCTATGTTACCTGTAGATGGCGTTCACGAGAGCTGTTTCTTCATAGAGCCATCGATTGTTATCAACAGCAGCAAGGAAAGCAAGTTGGAGCTTTGTCGCAGCAACAAGGTCAACGCTGGTCAAAATCTTCTACGCTTCAAGCCATTCCGCTTCCATACTTGACAATCCCCTGAAGAACAGCCAAGAACACAAGAAAGCTTCAAAGTGAAAATTGAAAAGCCCATAAGGAAAACAGAAAGAAGTTGCGCTACTAATCAACTAACCAGAAGGATGAAGAAGCTTTTGGCTTGTGATGATGAGCGAATACCAGTAGAGGACAGGACAGTGGAGACCGAGAGAGGGAAGGTGAGTGGATCTGCCGCCGTGGAGTCGTCTACGGCCGTGAAATCGTCGGATTGTCGAAGGGTGCGGAATGCCGACTGCCCATTCCAGCTTTATACCACAAACAGAATTAGAAAAGCAAAACCAAGGCCATGAGTAGTACGGTATACAAAACAGGAATAAAATCCCACACATCCACAATCGCACTAAGCTCAAAATTTCAAATTGAAAACATCGAAGTGGTTAAATTCGAGGAGATAACACACCTAAAAATCGAGAAATTCCTCGATCTGTATGAAATTTCCCTCCTCTTTTACATGGTCGAGAACCTCTTCGCTTCCTCTCCCTCTTTGCACCACCAGAAATCTCCCCTTGGCTGAACCATCCTCTTAATCTGCATGACTGCATCTCTCTCGATTTCATTTGACAAAACCCTCAGCTTGGGAGCCGGAGTCCCTCCTCCCATTCCTCACCTATTCTCTGCTTTGCCGGCCGGCCGAATCTCTACTGCAGTGAGTGCAAGTATCGTCAGGGAAGGAGTTTTCAGAAAACAGAGGATAAGGTATGGAGGAGAAGAAACGGTGGGAGAATGAGGAAAAATAATCTGAGATGATGGGTTTTGGTGAAATGAAAAAATGGGTGGGTGGGTTTGTTCTTTACTCAGGTGGTATGAGTGATTAAGATGGGTGGGTGAGTTTGATTGAGTAAAAGTATGGATGGATGTTTGAAAGGGATGAAGTGATTTACCAAGTTACAAAATATTTGTATTTGAAATGTGTTTGATGTTATTATGATGATTATATTTAATTTGGCCTGGAAAAAAATTAATTTGAACATAAAATAAAGAGTTATGATTATTTATTTATATGAAATATGTTGAGTGACCTTTTAGTTATTTTAATTACTATTTATTTAAATTATAAAATTAATTTATGTATGGATGGCTCAGATTACATCTTCCGAAATGAACGAATGAGATTCTCCTTGAATGGTTCAAACAGAGGGGAGCACCGTAGTCGTTTCCATATATATATATATGGGTAACACTTCGGTACCCTGGGGTATCGGTACCCTATCACACTAAAATACTACCATATTGGTGTTTTAACTTTGGAGTTTGAGGGATTTGGTATAGTATTGAGGGGTTAGGATACAGGGTTAGGATTTTCGAGTTTATTTTTTGGGTTTATGATACAGGGTTAGGAAACGACTACGGTGCTCCCCTCTATTTGAACCAATCAAAACAAATCTCATTCATTCATTTTTCAGATCTAATTTTAGCCTTCCATACTAATACATTTTTTGAATTTAATTTAATTAAAATAAAAATAACTAAAAAATCACTCAACTTTATTTGAATTAACAAATAATCATATTTTTATTTTTATGTTCATATTAAGATTTATAATCATCTAATTAACTTATGACCATTATAAGAACATCAAGTACAAATCAAATACAAATTTTTATAATTTTTAATAATTCAACTAGTCATTCAAACCCTTCCAACGTTAGAACTGGTTTTCCATCAAGGATCAAGGTTTATTGACAGCATTAAGAAACAATATCAGCCATTAGATCTTAACACTTTAATCTAACGACTGAGATTGCAAGGGAAGTTACAAAAATGTCTTACCACCCTATCGATTGTCGGTCCGCCTCTTTAGTAATAATAAAAAGTATAATTGGGTGATTGTGGGACTTGAAACCATGACCTCCTTCTCAAAAGTTTAAACTTCTACCATTGTGACATTTATTGTTATTAATGTTAGATAAAAATAAAAGTATGTATCAAGGATGTCCTTGTTTCATTAGTGCGTAAGATTCAAGTTGAGCCGTCCATAATGAGCATTAAAGCGTTCAACACATGACTGATATGTTCATTGTTATCAACACCCTAATTTTGGCATTTCCTAACATGCCCCGACACCAAACACTCACCTAGGGGTGGGAACTTGGGGTTGGGGTAGTGGGTACCCGCATACCCAACCCAAAATTTTGTGGGTAATGGGTACCCATAACCCACTACGGGTTGGAGTTTGGGATTGATTTTACTCATTTTTTGGGTAGTGGGTACCCACTACCCATATGGGTTTACCCATGGGTACCCATAATACCCACAATAATTTAGTTTTCATTTGTCATTACCCATTAGCATTTAGGAAGCAACATCCCACATCCCCTCCCAGACCAATCTCCTAACCTAAGTCCTAACTAATTCTTAATTCATCCAGTCGTGAGCTACTGAGTCGTGACTCCTCCTCACTCCTTAGCAGCACGGCCACACCCACAGGCCACATTCACTCTCTCTAGTGTCCTCTCCCGCTCTCCCTTTTTGGCGTTTCTATTTCTTCCTTCTTGATTTCCTTTGCTTATTGGTTAATATACCGCCCAAATCATCAACATGGAAAGGAAGGAAGTCGGAAGAGCACGTCACCTTTCTTTTCTTTTTTGAAATTGATATTTGATAGTGAAATTGTCTGTTCATATAATGGTTTAATGGACGTGGTTATGTGATGAAACTTGTACGTGATTATCAGCTACAAAGATTAGTCGGGTTTGAAGTTGATTGAAATTTTAGTTTTCGTCGTATGTTTTTTTATTATGGGTAATATGGGTAATGTGGGTTACCCACTACCCATTTCATATGGGTAGTGGGTACCCATTACCCATATGAGTATGGGGTTTGGGATGGATTTTTTGGAATTATGGGTATGGGTACCCATACCCAACCCATTTCCCACCCCTACACTCACCTATGAATAGGCATGTATCCGACGACCTAAATCATGCCACCTGGAAGCACTTAGTAGTTGACAGTGGAGCTCTGGCTCATGCCATTGTGGCTCTATATATACTGAGTAATTCATTCAACAAAGAACACAATGCACAAATATTAGACAAAACGCCCAATATTGTAGGCCCTTACCCTGCACGCTAAAGGTATGGTCATATGCTCATAGTGCTCACCTATGATACTTCTGTGTTACCCGCTCATACACTTGCATACACATATAAACAATGTAAACCCATTATAACTATACTCTTGTATTTCTCCTTGTAAGGAACCACCCTCAAGGAACCCAAGACGAATAAGGGTTCATCCTCTCCCCTTCAACCCTTCAGTTGAGCATTTATTGGTCCACCAATCCAACATGGTAAATAAGTGTTAGTTTACATATTTTTTTTCCTAGAAATCTATAAACTCGACTTTAGGCTTAGAAAGTAGAAACCCATTCAGTGTTTAGGTTTTAGATGATGTTAAAAACTCATCCACTACCACATAGCCCACAAGACATTCAACCTTTCAAACCATTCAACCTTTTTACCACAGAATAATAAAAAACAGTTAGTCACTACAAAAGATCACTGATTTTTTATTTGTCAGTCAAGAAACTAAACACAAAGAGGGGGTTTCCCTCTTGTACCGAAAACTTTGGAACCATATATTAAGGTCTTCAATTAGAAAGAAGTGAAGAACTTGGTTAATGAGGATATTTGTATTCCAATTCACAATGACCAGGCAAAAGTAAACTTTAAGTAGAATTAACAAAAATCACATGTTGTTAGGAAAAAAAATCTCGTTATTTTGTACTAGATAGTGGCTCCAGCGGTGGGCTACACACACTCATTGGACGCATGCGTAAGATAATGATTTTATTTTTCATAAATATGGTTTTTACTCATGATAAACCTTTACATTGGGCTTGTTGCATGTGATTAATGAGATACAATAACTATTTAGACATTGAAAATTTAGCAGTGTTGGCAAAACTAGATGAGACTAACCGGTTCAACCGAAATTTAATTTATTCTACCAAATTGATACTTTATTTGTATTTTTTTCAATGTTGTCAAGATCGGACCAAACATCGAACCGGCCCAGCGAGAGGTTCAATGCTTTGAGGTCTGACCAAGATCAGACCATAATATTCGTATAAAAAAACTGGTCACTATGTGTTGAGCTTCCTGTGATGGATGTTATCATGCATGCGGTGTTTTGGTTTATTTGGAAAGAACAATATGATATAATTTTTAGAGACTTGTCGAACACTTCCGCTTCCACTCTTAGCAACATTTGGTTTGCGGTTGGGGATTGGTTATTAGCTGATTGGCGATTTACGGTGGCAGTTTGTGCTGTTTGGAGGCGGCTGGTGCTCGATAACGGCTAAGTCTCCAAGCTTTTCTAGTAGTGGTAGGTTTTTGCTTGTTAGTAGTTTGATTTGGTGGTGAACACTCCGGTGACGCGCGTCACCGGTTACGCCGCCACATGCACTACAAAAAAAGAGCGTTTTGGCGTCGGTTGAAATGAAAGTGTTAGCGTCGTCGAACGTCGACCAACGCTAATAGAATCTCGCGTTTTAGCGTCGGTCGACCGACGCTAAATACTAACCCTAATACGCCGAAACCCTATGCAGCCGCCTCCATTATCTCTTTCTTCCCCATCTTCTTCTTCCAGCCGCCTCCTCTCTAATCTCCCAAACCTCTCATCTTCTTCTTCTTCCTCTCCAATGTCCCAAACCTCTCTTCTTCTTCTTCTTCTTCTTCATCTTCCACTCCCAAACCTCTCTGCTTCTTGGTAGAGTGATGGATGCTAGGTTCGAACCCTAAACGTTGGGCCGCCGCCGCTCCACCTCTTCCAAAGTCGCCGCCCCGCCAGCTCCACCTCTTCCAAAGCCGCCCCGCCGCTCCACCTCTTCCAAAGCCGCCGCCGCCGCTCCACCTCTTCCAAAGCCGCCGCCGCTCCCCCAACCACTCTCCAAAGCGCCGCTCCACCTCTTCCAAAGCCGCCGCCGCTCCATCTCTTCCACTGATCCCAGCCCCTTCGCCGTCGTCTTCAATTCGCCTAAGGTACTTCGTCAGATCTATACTTGGATTTATGGATTTAGGGTTTTTGCTTTCCTCCTCACTGGATTTTTGATGTATCTGCAGAAGAAGAAGAAGGAGGGAAGAAGAAGAAGAAGAAGAAGGAGGCTAGAAGAAGAAGAAAAAGGAGGCTAGAAGAAGAAGCAGATGCATCTGAACAAGACGGAGGGAAAAAGAAGAAGCAGCTGCATCTGCAGCTATTTTTTTTGTGATGTGAACGCGTATTTAGCGTCGGTCGGTCTATGTCGTAGCGTCGGTCGACCGAAAACCGACGCTAAAGTTTAACGTCACCACATCTGGCGTCGGTTTTGTCGACCGACGTTATCCAATTTAGCGTCGGTCGGTGACCGACGCCATAACGCGCGTCTGACCGACGCTAAACCACCTTTTTTTGTAGTAGTGGCAGCGCGTTATTGGACCACTTAATACTAATATTTTTAGCTCATATTTAGTGTTTTAACTAGTCTGAATGTATTAAAAGGTCACCCAATTCAATAAAATCAACAATCTATTTTCCATCCAATATTCTATCTGTTAAATCAAGGACATGTTTGGACCACATAATTTATCTACCTTATCTCACAATCACCATTTAACACCATTTATCAACGACCTCCTTATTTCTTTCTGATCTCTAAATTCTATCCCTAACAGCGATCAACCTCGGTGAACACGACGGAAAGCTCCAATCTCCGTCTCATCGTCGAGTATGACCAATTTTCTGCGCTGAAATCCAGATTTTGCAAAGGTTAACTCAATTCTCTCATCAATACGAGCTACTTAGGATTTCGTGAGATCGACGAAACCCTAAGTAGCTCGTATTGATGAGAATAATCCTCCACTTCCACCACACCTATTCCATGCCCAAACCTTCTTCCAACCTGCATCAAACCCACAATTCAATACTTCCATCTTCAATCAACACATAAATTCCAATAAGAATCTAGCTAGTCTTACCTTCTAGGTCTCCGGGAAAGATAAAGGGTGTCCCTAAATTTGCTCTGTTCCTGCAAATTTAGAAAAGCAAAACAGAGGTCAGAAAATAGAGACCATCAACAAACCAATTGGAGACTGGATAATTAGAAATTTAGAGCTTCTACCTACCTATTATTGCAGTAGCTGAAGAAGGATTACATGAGAAAATAAAATGAGTGAATAGTATGATAAGTAGGAGATGATGACGATGGTGATGAACAAGGATATTGGTTGACATTGCTCTGTTTCTCTTTTGGGGGAGATTGTTTGTTGAGTTATCGTAAGTTGTCCTGTTCTGTTCTGTATGCAAATTTATATAATTCGGTGAACTGGTGCTGGGTTTTTATTTATTTATTTATTTATTGGTTAGGTTTAATGGGGGAAATTAGTAATGAGTTTGGGTGAGATCGACGAAATCCTAAGTAGCTCGTATTGTTGAGAGGATCGAGTTAACCTTTACAAAATCAGGATTTCAGCGCACAAAATCGGCTATGCTCGACGATGAGACGCAGATCGGAGCTTCCCGTTGTGTTCACCGAGGTTGATCGTTGTTAGGAATAGAATTTAGAGATCAGAAAGAAATAAGGAGGTCGTTGATAAATGGTGTTAAATGGTATTTGTGAGATAAGGTAGATAAATTATGTGATCCAAATATGTCCTTGATTTTTTTTTTTTTATGAAAAGTTAGGGTTTTCATTTCATCAAATGTAGAAATTAAGCTTTGTACAAACTATTGGACTAAGGAGAGCTATACAAACTACAAAAAGGCTAGCAAACTAAGCTCATCCTTTCTACCCAAAATAAAGTGCAGTCGGTCCTCATTAATCCTTGAGATCAAAGAAGGCACCAAAGTACCACTCTTCCCATGAAACCTGGAGCATCTTTCTCTCCATATATAACTAGTGACCATCTCCCAAATCAGCCTCCAGACTTTGCTCCTGGTGTTAGCGTTGATGAAATTGTTCTGAGCAAATTGCAGTACTGCCCCCCAATCAGTTCTTGCAATACCTGAGAAGAAATGTCTTATCACAGAAGAAGAGTAAGAACATTCCCAGAATAGGTGAGTTCTACTGTCAACTCCATTAGAGCACAACAAACAGTTGATGTCAACTGTTAATCCCCAAGATGCCATAGTCTCTTTTGTAGTAAGCCTCCCAAGAATGACCAGCCATAAGATGAATCTGTTCCCAGGGATAGCAAAGCTTGACCAAACCAGTTTAAACCAATCCACAACAGGGGCCTTAAGTCGAATGAGCTCCCAGACAGCTTTGGTATTATATTTTTCCATGACAGTACCATTACAGATAACCTCACCTGCAGTAACAGAGAATATTGCAGATGCTTTATCTCTGAGCTTAAGGAGTTTTTTCCAAATCCATGAACTAGTCAAGCTTTTCAAGGACCAAAAGTCTTTAAGCTTCATTCTATATTTATAGATCCAAGCAACCCATAGCGACCCTCCTTTTGATATTAAAGACCAAATGTGTCTCAAAGCATTAGCTGCATTCCAGCTATGCAATTCTTTGAGGCCAAGTCCACCTTCCTCCTTTGGCAATGCTATGTACTACCAAGCAATTTTTTATCTTTCACCTGGCACCTTGTTCCAAAGATATCTACTGCAAAGTAGTTCCACCTCCTTAATCACATATTTGGGAAGAAGAAAAATCATCATCCAATATTGTAGAGTACCAAAGATAACAGAGTTGATCAGTTGGACCCTGCCCGCATAAGATAGACATTTTGCTGACCAGTCCTTGATTCTTGCAGTGATCTTATCAACTAGAATCCTGCATTCACTTCTTTTTAATTTCCCAGAACAAAGAGGAACACCTAAATAGCGAAAGGGTAATACACCCTGGGCCATTCCTGCAACAGAATATAGGCTAGCAGCATCCTGTGAATCAACTCCTGCCAAGTAAAGTTCACTCTTGTCTGGATTGAAACGGAGACCAGAACAATCCTTAAACTCCTGTAACACTGAGATAACACCTTTAATAGTAGTAGTGGTGGCCTTAGTGAATACAATCAGATCATCAGCAAAGCACAGGTGTGTCAGTCTTGTGCCTTTACACTGAGGATGAAACTGGAAGACTCCTTTCTTACTAGCTCTAGCGAACAGACCAGCCAAAACTTCCATAGAAATCACAAAAAGATAGGGAGAGATAGGATCTCCCTGTCTAAACCCACGTTGAGCATGAAAGTAACCCTTCAGCACTCCATTAAAGCTCACAGACAACTTAGTACAAGTGAAGCAAGCTTTAATCCAATGGACAAACAGGGGAGGAAAACCAAAAGCAGAGAGAGCCCTTAGTATAAATTCTCATTCAACCGAGTCAAATGCTTTCATAAGGTCTATTTTCAGAGCACACCTAGGAGTGATGGTCTGTTTTGAATAATTTCTAAGGAGCTCATGAGCCAGCATTACATTATCACCGATCAATCTTCCTTTAATAAAAGCTGATTGATCCAAGCCAATGATAGAAGGAAGGACTAAGCTTAATCTGTTGGCAATGACTTTGGAAGCAATCTTGTTGATTACATTACACCAGGAGATTGGTCTAAAATCTTTCACCTCAGTAGCATTTGATCTCTTAGGGACTAGGGCAAGGTATGCAGAATTCACAAAGCTTGGCATAACTCCAGAATCAAAGAAATAAAGGATTGTCGTGATTACCTCTTTTTTTTACAATAGACCAGCAGATCTTGAAAAAGGACACACTGAAACCATCTGGTCTAGGTGCTTTTTCAGAGGGCATAGAACTCATAGCTTGCACAATTTCCTTCTCAGTAATTGATGCAGCCAGCATATCCATTTCTGCACTTGAAACTTTAGCCCTAACAATATTATCCCAGTCCAAATCCTTCATAGGAGAACTAGTACCCAACAATATGTCCTTGATTTAACAGATGGAATATTCGATGCAAAAGTATATTATTGATTTTATTGAATTGGGTGACCTTTTAATACATTCAGAAAAGTTAGAACACTAAATATGAGCTAAAACTATTAGTATTAAGTGGACCAATGACGCGCTGCCACGTGGCGGCGTAACCTGTGACTCGCGTCACCGGAGTGTTCACCTTGATTTGTTTTTCTATAATTATTTAGTCAGCCCATTTATTTTGTCCTTGGTGGGCTGCAGTTTTTTGTCTTCCCTCGCCACTGGTTCTGTGTATTACTAATTTTTTGTGAGGGACTTGGCTTTTAGCCTTGGGGTTTTTGTCCAAGTTACACCTTATCTCTCCCTCTCCAGCTAGATTATTTTGAAACTATCCTTGTTAAACTTAGATAGTACATCTACAAAAAGTCAACATGCTACAGATTCTGACTCTATCTCAAACACATATCAAAATCGAGTGTGTGCAATCCAAAATATGGTAACTGAGAAATTTTTAAGTTTTTGAAGGTAAAAAATTAATAAGTGTTATATTCATATTTTTTGAAGTTTACTTTTTATAGATGGACTTTATAGGTGAATTGTTTCAAATTATATACCTAAAGGCGTCTTAACTAGGAGAACCAAATATTAGTGAGTTTGACGGCATAGTTCCTAAAGGTTTTCCATGCCTACTGAATGGGTAAGAGACACATTTTAAATAATTAATAAATTATATATCTCTTAATTAAATTCTATACAATTTGAGGAGTAGTTCAAATTGTTTTGTTAATAGGTACGAATACGAGTTGTGGGTGTGCTCGTGGATAATAAACGCTTTTACCATAAATAAGTACAATATTGTTATTAGTGGCTAGACGTAGATGCATCTTTCATTGAATATTGTCATGAGTTTTGAAAATTAGAGAAGAGAAACAAATACAGGATGAGCACTAAAAGATTGAAAAAAATGGACAAGCAAAGACTGACTATGTATTTGTCTATGTAGAATTGGCCAAAAAGTAATGTGCTTACGTTCATGTTTGTCCATAGTATTATACTACTATGGTTTTAGTTACATTAACCTATTTAATAATAATTGATTTTCCTATTTCACATTAGTTAATGTCTATGGAATGTTGTGTGTTATATAAATAGACGTAAATACAATATTTGAGGATAAATAAATAAAAATGTAATTGCATGCTCCTTAATAAAATAATTTTATTATTATCCAATATTAATAATGATAAGTGTCATAATGGCAAGAGTTTAAACTTTAGAGAAGGAGGTCATGATTTCAAACCCCTTCATTACCAAATTTTACTTTTATTATTACTAAAAAGGTGGACCGACGACTGACAAGGGACGTAAGATAATTATTGTAAATTCCAATTCTTTCCTTGCAATCTCAATCGTTAGATTAACGTGATATGATCTAACGACTGATATTATTTCTTGATGCCATCAAGAAAGCCGGTCCCGATGTTGGAAGGAGTTGAATGACTAGTTGAATCCTGAAAAGTTATAAAAATTGTATTTGATATGTACTTGATGTTATTATGATGATCATAAGTTAATTTGATGATCATAAATCTTAATATGAACATAAAATAAAAAAATATGACTATTTGTTAATAAAAATAAAGTGGAGTGATTTTTAGTTATTTTAATTTTCATTATTTTAAATTTAGGAAATAATTTAGCTATGGATGTCTCAGATTAGATCTTAAGAATGAACGAATGAGATTCAATTTGATTGGTTCAAACAAAGGGGAGTATCTGGTGCTCCGGGAGCACTGTAGTCTTTACCATATATATATATGGTGAACACTCCGGTGCACCCAACTAGGTGGGTGCACCGAATACTCCCGCTTGCGTGTCACGATCTCATCCGTCCGTTCAATCAACGGATATTAAGGTTTTAAATTAAATATGATTTAAATAATTTATTATATTATTATTATATTTCCCTAGGACATAATTACAGATTACTACCTATATAATAATATAATTTCAAAAAAACTTATAACTTTCTAAACTCAATTAAATTAACCCCACGTACTTGTCATCTTCAACCTATTTTCAAACTCAATTAAATTAACCCCAACTAGAGTGAGCCGTCGCCGACAAAAGCAAGAAAGTAGAGGCGAAATTAGTAACCAATGAAAGCCAACCGCTTCATCTCGTCAAAGTTTTTGATGTATGGCTTAAATAGGGGATCGTCAATTAAAACACAGAGTTTTTATGGGTTCTAATTTGTCAATTCTACTCTTTTACCAGATGCTTCCCCGTCTAGATCGGCATCAACCTTTTCGATTTCCCGTCGATCCAGTTCCCCTGTTACCCAGTTCGAATAATCGCCGATCTAACATACGATTTCGGCTGAATCTGATGAAGTTTTGCAGCTGGGAGTCTGATGATGACGACAATAACGATATCGCTGCCACGAGTGTCGGCGATGGAAGAAGACGTAGACCTCAACGGTGTCTACGGCCGTACACGGCCGAATCTAAACGTCCACCCACTAGATCGTACATCTCCAACAGTGAAAGAATGATTGACGTCATATTTTGGGTTCTGGATCTCCCAAGGTGAAAGAAAAAATCATCTCCGGTTGATCGTACATCTCCGATGGCGAAAGAAAGATATCATCTCCGTTGGACCGGAGGCAGAACAAATTCGGGTTGAGTTGTGGTCTAATTTGTCTGGGTTGGTTAATTGTAATATGGTCAAATCAATTATGCGTTCTCGGTTTGGTTAGTTGAATTCAATTAACAACTTCCATAATTTAATGTAATTAATAAATATTAATATCTTATTACCAAAACTGTTACACTGAAGTCGAAACCTATTATGGCAATTTTTTTTGAAAGAGCCATTGAATATTAGGCAAAGGATCTGCGTCCAGGAATTGAAGTTTGGAAAGTTCCAAACCTAAAACACAGAGGGGCAAATTCGTTAATTCATTAAAAATGAAATAAAACCTTAATTTTCCTTAAGCGTCCCTGCCTTCCTTTCACCTCCTTCTTTCCCCTTCTATTCCTTTTTCTCCACCTCCTTCTTCCCCCTTCTACGCCGACGAGAGCCCAGACGAGAGGAGAGGCCGGATGAGTCATCATCACCTTCGACCAACTTCATCGCCGCCTCCAGCCTTCGCTTCACTAGCTGAACAAGCTCATCCAGATCTCATGCCATCAGATCTTGATGGGATCTCCGCAGCAACGTACGCCATCTCCCGCTAAGAGCGTGACGACGGCAGCTGCAACTGACTAATCGCAATAGTTTAAAGTTTTCAATGAGATTTCCGGACGAGGCCGCCTACCTCGCCGAGGATCGCGACAGAGGAAGGTTTGGTGCAGGGGCCTGTAGGGGAGGGGTGGGTGTGGTACTGATTTGCATTGGGGAGTTATTATTGGGAGGTTTTTTTTGGATTGATTGCTCCTGCCTGGGTTTTTATTTTCAGGTGGGGATGAGTGGAAGTTGAGAGAGGGAAGATCTGAGAAGTGAGGTGGGAAGTGATTAAAGGAGAAGATTGAGGTGGTGATGAATGGAGATGAGAAAGAGATTGAGATTAGGAGGAAGGCTTTGGAGGCGAAGGAGATGATGAGAAACGCCATAGATGATGATGATGATAGTGGAAGGAGGAGGGGTTCATCGTTGATTGAGTTGGCCAAGGTTGAAGAAGAGTGATGGTTTTGTGATTCATTTAAGTTGAGTGATGATTTGTAGTTACTAAAAACTATGATGATTATTTAGTAAAAATGAAAGTTATAATTGATACGGTTGGTTAACATTTAAGTTTAGTGATGATTCGTAGTTACAAAAAACTATGATGATTATTAAGTAAAAATTAAAGTTATAATTAAAACGGTTGGTTAACTAGTTAACTCGATTGGATAACATGTTAACTAGTTATCTGTTGATAACTAGTAAACTGTAAAAACTCAGGTTAACTAGTTAACTAGTTATCAATTAACAAGTTATTAGTAAAAATTAGGTTAACTAGTTAACGTGTCCTTTTTGGAAAAGTCACCGGAGTTTGTTCGGTCTCCGGAGTCTCGCCGGAAAAATCACCGGAAAACATGTTAATTAACTAGTTAACTGTAAAAATCCAAGTTAACTAGTTAACTAGACGTCGTCGGAAAAGTCACCGGAGTTTCATTGGTCGCCGAAAAAAATCACAAAAAAATTCCACGAAAAGTCGCCGGAAAAGTCGTCGGCGACCGGCGGCCGGCGACGGTGGCCGGCGACCGGCGACGATGGCCGGCGAAGTCCGGCGACTGTAACATAACACAGTAAACATATATAAATATTTAAAATAAAAGTAATAATTAAATATTTAAATTAAATATAATAATTAAATGATTTGTGTAAAGTCTTAAATACCCTAACAAATCTGGACCATTAGATAGATTGGTCAAAGGTTCAAACTAGATCTAATGGTTGAGGATGGGTTTGGAACTTTCCAAACCCATATTCTCTTGCACGCTGATCTGCTCCCTTGAATAGTATATCATATTTTAAAGAGTTTGTTTCTTAGTCTAATTCAATTGACAAAACGCAATCGGTTAAAAACTTAAAATCGGTAAAATAAGTAATATATATCTACAATATTTTATTAAAATTTCAATAAGCATATAACAAATATTTTCATGATTTTTTATTTTTACATATTGTTCGTAATATTTTTTATTTACAGAAAGTAAAATATTTTCATCAAATCAAATTTAGTTTATTTGACTAACATTCTAACGAGTTTTTTTTTACAAAAAAAAGGCGGATAGTAAAATGTGGCTCATACCCTCATAGTCTTGCTATTCTACACGATATGTCATCATAGAATAGATTCTACATCGGGTGCCCTCAAAGTATTATTTAGCTGCACGAGTAAGATTTTTTCCGGTTTCCCGGTATTCAACCGGTTAACATTCCAACTTGGCAGCCTTTACTTTAAAATAATCAATTAATAATAATTAAGACAGAGAAAAAAAATGAATGATTAAATTCCTGTATGATTTTTCCCTCCCCATCGTCATAATCCACCGCTGCTCATCCTTCACCATCTCCATCTTCCCCGCCTTGCCCACTCACTTCTGCCTCAGAGAATCGAGGGGGGAACGTGGGGGCTGAGCGGGTCGATGAGGCGAAAGTGAGTGGGCAAGGCGGGGAAGACGGAGCTGGTGAAGGATGAGTAGCAGTGGATTATGACGATGGGGAGGGAAGAATCGCACATGAATTTAATCAATTTTTTTAATTTTCTTTGTCTTTCTTAACTATTATTAATTGATTATTTTAAAGTAAATGGTTGCCAAGTTGGATGTTAACCCGTTGAATACCGAGAAACCGGAAAAACCTTAATCGTGCGGCTAAATAATACCTTGAGGGCACCCAACGCAGAATCTACTCTATGAAGACATATCGTGCAGAATAGCAAGACTATGAGGGCATGGGCCGCATTTTATCCAAAAAAGGCTATAGACATCATTAACGAGCTTACATATAAATTATTCAATCAATAATAATAAAAATATGATTAATTTTAGAGTTATCTTCATCAATCATCATGGATTAAAACCGATTGTTTTTTTATCAAATAAATACTGCATTTAGTGGCAAAGGATCCGACTCCAACCCTTTCAAGGTTGGACCAGTTCCAACAAAAAACTAAAGGGATAGTTTTGACATTTTGTAAAAGTTAAATACCCTATCCCTAAAAAATATCACAGGCGCCTTCTTCTTTCTCTTCATTCTCCGCACTCCAGCCGCAAAACTCTTATCTCCCCTGAAATCTTCAATCGGGAAGCTAGGCTTCCATTCTCTCATCGGAGCGACGCGGGCCGGTGGCAGCAAGGATGACTGCGGAAGCAGCGGTGGTTGGTGAGACACATGAAAGAAGTTGAGCAGCGGTCGGAGGCTCGCGAGGCGATAGGCGGAGAGCTGGCAAAAAGCTGACCCGACTCAGCCCGACTCAATTCAACCAAAAAAATAAATAGACTTAAAGCCAACATTTCAAAGCTAGCCCAATTTTGATAACTAAAAAAACCTTCAAACTAAGCAAACTGCCAAATAATTTACCCATAATATAATGAATAAATGACCCGATAAACCCCCAACCCGACGAGCCCGCCCGTCCAGCCCGCCCATTTGACAGCTCCTCATCGTGGTTTTTCCTTTTGATAGTACTTCCAAAAAAATCAATAATAACTGGATTTAAAACATAAATTCGTACAAACAATTTTTTCCTCGAAAAGGCCAACACAATATATTCAATAATAAGAGGGTTTACAACTTAAATTCATACCAAAAACTAAAAATAATATCTCAAAATTGTGCATATACTGTTTAACTTAATTAAAATTTACATTAATATATAATAATAATAAAATGAAACTCAGATATATTATTGCTAAAATGGATTATTTATTGAATATCCATATATCTCACAAAATTTTCACACTTTTAAACGTACAAAATATTTTATAAAAAAAGTGTACATCAAGGCAGCTAACTAGCTAACGTCGTAACTGACGGATCCGGATCCGGTCAACTGTTTGAACAAAATAAAAAAAGAATATCAACCGTTAGATGAAACCTTCATTGATCTAACGGTCCATAAAAAGTTGGATCCAAATCCAACCCCTTAGAAGGGTTGGGTCCGGATCCGGCCCCATCAAGCCAATAAAATAGATTAATTATTAAGGAACAACCAAATAAACATGTTTCTTGCGACGAAGATCTATTTTGGTCGCAAAACATATACTTTTTGCGACGGAACAACTGTCCGTTGCTAAATTCTCGTTGCAGATTATCTTAATTTTTGTAGTGAAATCATCAAACCTAATACCACGCAGTCAAAAGAATTAAGAAAACCGTCCTTAAATAAAGGCCAACTCTAGAAATATTCCAGCACAGTGCTATTAATTAGCAACATAATATTAATGATATGCTTAAACAAAAAAAAGTTAAAGAAAGAAGTATAATTGTTCCTTAACAATAGTTTTATTTGCAAGAGTTACGCTAACAATAAGGAAAGCGGTGATTGTAATCACGGGAGAGAGAGAGATGACAATTCGGCTAATTATAGACCTGACAAATCGTCCCTTGGTATGACTTTCTACCAACCAAACCGAAAATAAAAATTGATATTATAATTAACCGAACCAAGTAGGCCAGACCAAATAAACCAACCGGTGTTGGCTAGGTAATCTGCGGGACAAAGAAATAAAGAATCTGACGACCGGAAACCACCGGCGGCCATGTCTATGGCCATCATCTTCTTCCGGCGATTGAGATTCGGTTGCTTAAGGCCACCGACACAGAAGATCAAAGCGTCGGTGGTTGAGATTCAATGGTGTTAGGCTGTCAGGCACTCCACGACCAACGTCTTCTTCCGGTGATTGAGATCCGGCTGATTAAGGCCGTCGTGTCCGGCGCTTTCATCTGACACACCTGATACGGTTGAAATAGGATCACCAAGAAACTTAGCTAAAGCAGGGAAACAATCTTTATTTATGAAAACGGATCTGGGTTGTTGAGTTGGAGAGCAATGGAGAGGGATGAGCGTCTTTGTGTTACTTATTGGCGAGCGGAGAAGACATGTGAATTGTATGTTTATTTCTTCAGTGAGGAAGATGAATAGGTTGAAGATGGTATGTTGAAGATGACAAAAATGATAACGTGGGGTTAATTTAATTGAGTTTAGAAAGTTATAAATTTTTTGAAATTCTATTATCATATAGGTACTAATATGTAATTATGTCCTGTGTGGAATAAAATAATAATAAAACTAATTAATTTAATCCTATTTAATTGAAAGGCTTGAGATCCGTTGATTGAATGGACGGATGAGATCGTGACACGCAGGTGGGTGCACTCAGTGCACCCACCTAGCTGGGTGCACCGGAGTGTTTTCCATATATATATATATAATTCACAAGATTACCCAGCCCGTTCCTCCTATCACTCATTTACTAACTCTGATTCATTAATCATCATTATTAATCGCTTTCCCCACACCCAACAACATAACATCACAACAATCAACATACATCAACAATCATCAACAATCAATCAATTAGCAATCACATAATGATTATCACATTTTACTCTCTTCCATTTTCATGCACTCCCTAATTTCATCTACGTCGGATTACAACTCCTCACGTCACCCATCACTAACTATCATACGCTAAACCCTCACCTGACAAGAAGATGAGGCTCTAAACAACTTCTAGAAACCCGAACGAGCAAGCTCTCCTATCCAAAAATGTAGCTTTTCCTTCCCTTCCTCTCATCGCCATGAACAAATAGGAGAAAATGGATTCTCGATCAGACACCCGTAGCTCCCGGAATCAAGGTTTTAAGTTCAGAAAACTTGGGTTCATCAAAAGATTTTTTGAAAGGAGAGAGAGAGAAAAAAGTTGCAGAAATCTGTCAAAACCCTTCTTTTTATAGTCAGGTTATAACACACGGCGTGTACTATGATACACAGCGTGTACTACAACTACACGGCCGTGTGTTTCCTTCTGCCAAATTTGACGAACTTTTCCGAAAATTAGAGCACGACCGTGTATCGTAGATACAAGGCGTGTACTGTGATACACAATGTGTACTTCAACTACACGATCGTGTGTTCCACACTGTACAACAGGCTCATTTGTAACTTCAACCTGACTCAATTACAAACATCCTGGACTTCGATGGGACCTCAAGAACATGATTTACAGTGCCTCAATCACCCGAACTTGAGTTCCAAGCCGTTCGGTTGGGCGGGGATGTTATAATGAGCGTCACCAGCTGCGGGTGGGGACCAAGTGTAACATCCCAACCTTTTCTAACAAGATATTGTCCACTTTGGGTCTAGCCCTCACAGATTTGTTTCTAGGTGTTGGTGGGATTCGAACCGATGACCTCCTCCTCTCAATATCAAAACCCCACCACTACACCCCAAAACACGTCATGTCAGTTAAGGTTTAACTATTCCACATAAGCCATGGATCTCCCCCGTGCTTTGTAGATGTGGGATTTGCCTAAGATATCACATACACCCCCCCTCAGGGACTCAACGTCCTCGTTGAGGTTTTCCCCACCATCGTTCAAGAGAGATGGGGAGAGGCTCTGTGATGACACTCGATTTGACGTGATTATCAGCCTCATTTAAGCGACAATTCCTTGCTTGAAACACGGTTTTAGGGTAGAATAGCGTATATTCACTCAACTGCTCTTTTTCCTACCGATTTGGTTACTTTGGCCCTTTTTGGGTCTATTTGATGTGTTTTCTAGTGTCTCTATGAGTTCACAGGTTTTTGCCATCAAAGACGTGGCCTCGAACGTGTTCAACACCTCAAGGAGTGAACTAGAATTGAAACCAGAAGTCAAACCGAGTGAAGAACCAAGTTTCCACTGCCCAGCACAATGTTTTCACCGAGAATATTACAAAGTTCTCGACGAAAATACCTTCAAAAACCCACAGCTGCTTTATACTATAGTCTTCGCTGAACACAAATGTAGCAACTACGCAGCAGAAGACAGAATAATTGAGCCGGGTTTTTAACTAAAGTTTTCGTCGAGAAGTTTCTGTTTTTCTGGGCCATGGTTGGAAACCTAACTAATCCTATTTAAAGAAGCTGCAGTCGGCGCATCAAAGGAGAATTCATTCACACATACACTTAGACTTTTAGAGTCGCCACGACTCTAAGGTCGATAGATAGAGTTTAGAGAGCATCCTCGAAGTTATTGGAGAGACCGTGACGCCATCATTTCACCTCGGAGTAATCAGAGCTAGGAGTTGAAGATTCGGGAGATTGAAGCTTCACGGATTCATCAAATTAGGTTTTTCAGTTCTTATCTGTCTTTCCTATCTACGATGTATTCTTTGTCTGTCTTTGATTATCTTGTATCGAATATGAGTAGTTGAACTCGTAGAGCTTAGATTAGATGAACCCTAAGTGACCCGGGGCTTTAAAGCGGTCACGGATTGGCGGTAATTAGATCTTGATTCAGACAGTTTCTCTTGCGTGGTTATTTTGTCTTCATTGTTTTCTGCGTTTCTTGTCTAGTTGACACCTAGATTAGATTTGTTTTTTATGTTTCTTTTCTGGTTGATCGTCTAGATTAGGTTTTTGTTAAGTTAGGGTTAGTCGCCAGACAGCTTCCTTGCTTTAAAACATTTAAACTTGTCTTTCTTGATCACCTAGATTAGTCTCTAGTTAAGCTGAGGATAGTAGCGAACGTTCGCCTCACTTCAAAACACCAAATCAACAGTTAACCTATTCATTGAAACAATTTCTCTTGTAAGAACCAGTTAGGGTTAATCCACTGCTAGAGTAACTCATTAATCACTAGTAATTGCACCAGTTAGTTTTCTGTTGTAGAAGTGAACGAACAGACGGTTAATTAATCTTGGTAGTTAGATCGGATAGAGCGAACGTTCGCCAGTGTTAAACCTAAGGGTCAGGAGTTATGGTGGTTTCTGAGAACTAAATGAATCAGGATTGAAAACCGCTGGTCTTGTGATTGCTAATGCTCTAGTGATCTTAGTGGGATTCGAGTCTAAGCTTGTCTATCTTCTTGTTAGTCAAACCTTTAATATTTTCTGCTTTTATTTTCCTTTTCAATTCTCTTTCATTTTAGATTAGAAGTCGTGGAACTCACACCACTCACAACTTGTGTTTAAACCTGAGTAATTTGCCAACTTCTTTGAGTAGTCAATTGGAAGAAACATTGAGAGATTTGATCTATCTTACTTTCTAAGTAGGATAGTTATTTTAGAAAACATGCCAAAAGCATGTGATCAAATTGGCGTCGTTGCCGGGGACTCTTCTAATTATTTGAAAGAAGAGTTGGCACCTTATTCTTCTACTGGCCACCTTACCATTTATTTTTCCTCCATATTTCCATTATTTACCTGGGTAGTGCTTCCGAGTTTTGATGTTGCAGGGTTACAGGTGGGATGACCAGTACCAGGAGTGGTACGTCGATGAAATACCATATGCCGAAGTCAACCAAGGATGGTATTTACCAGAACAACCATGTACGACAAGTAGGTATGAGGAACCTTCACCCTTGCCATCATGGCAAAAGCCAGAAGATACGCACCATGATGAGTTGCAGAACTGTGATCAAATACTACTAAGCTAGAAGCTAAGCAGATCGTATTCCACGGGGCTTCTAATAATCGTTTACTCAAATGTAAAGGCAGATTACTTAGGTTTAACACGTTGTGCGTGGTGTGAGTTCCACGACTTCTATTCTAGAAATGCAGGCAAATTGAAAACTAAATTGAAAGACAGATTGAAAGATTGGTTGACTTAACAAAGACGACAGACAAGCTTAGACTTCGAATCCCCCTTAGATCACCAGAGCATTGGCAATCAACAGACCAGCGATTTTTTATTCTCGTTTAATCAATTCTAAGACACCACCATAACTCCTTACCCTTAGGTTTAAGACTGGCGAATGTTCGCTCTATCCGATCTAGCTACCAAGATTAATTAGCCGCCCGAGTACGGTCACTTCTTGCGATGACTAAACTAACTGGTGGAATTACTAACGATTTATGAGTTACTCTTGAAGTGGATTAACCCTAACTGGTTGCTACGAAAGGCACACTCCAATAAATAGGTTAATTGTTGATTTGGTGTTTTAAAGTGAGGCGAGCGTTCGCTTCTATCCTCAGCTTAACATGAATCTAATCTAGGTGATCAAGCTAGACAAGAAACACAAACAACGAAGAACAAACCAAACATGAAAGAGAAACTGATTGAAATTTGAATCTAATCACCTCCGATCCGTGACCGCTTTAAGGCCCTGGGTCACTTAGGGTTCATCTAGTCTAAGCTCTACGAGTTTAGCTACTCATCTTCATAACAGCAGAAACAAAGATAGAAACAGAGTTCATCATGAAAAGGAAGAACAGATGAGAGCTGTAAAACCTAATTGAGACGACTCAGGCAAAGCTTCGCTCTCCGGTAATCTTCACTCCTAGCTCCGAATCTCTGAGGTGAAGGAATGGCGTCACGATCTCTTCCTGACTCTTCAAACTCTCCAACTCTGCTCTCTCAAACTCCTTTGGTCGGGAACTTGTGAAAAGTTGTATATTATGAAGTATATATTGATTTGAGCCGGCGGTTTTGTATTTATACTTAACCCTATCAGCGCCGGATTAGGTTAGGATTTTCGGCAAAAACTTCAGGAGTTTTCACCGAAAACTTCTTCAAAAAAGGCTGGCTTCCGTCGACTGATCTCCTGTGATTTTCCACTTAGAGTTTTCAGCGGAACTTTGACTTCTCGCCGAAAACTTCTTCTTGTAAGCTCGGACGGTTTCTTCTTGAGTTTTTGACGAAAACTCAGGGACTTTTCGCCAAAATCTCCTTTGCAAAACTGGGCAGGATTTGTGTTGACTTGATTGACTCCTTGGATCAATTCCGGTGTGATTCCTCGAGGTTCCAATGCCTTAGACACGTCATTGGTTACATTATTTGATGGCAAAAACTTGTGCTATCATGAAAACACTAGAAAACAATCAAATAGACCCGAAACAGGCCAAAGTAACACAAATGGCACGAGATAGAGCAGTTGAGTGAATATTCGCTATTTTGCCCTAAAAATCATGTCTTAAGACAAGAAATGTTGCTTAAATTAGGCTGATAATCACGTCAAATTGAGTGTCATCACACCACGATCAAATACAGCAACAGATGGCGCATACCAGTTTCCTCCTGGATTGGATCACCTCAATGCTACAAGCTGCTAATACGGTGGATGTCGAGCTCGAGCAACCAAACCATCCAATGGAAGAAGATGCTCAAGAGCTGTTCGACGAAGAAGATGATAATCTCCAATGCATGTCGAGAACCCAGTCCGTCTTGGATAAGATCTCTTCAATGCTACAAGATCATCTCGTGATGGACGTAAAACTCGAGCAACCAAATCAGTTAATGGAAGAAGACGCTCAAGAACTGTTCGACGAAGAAGATGATGATCTCGTTCATGACTGTTATGAGCTAGATATATCCGATGAAGAATCACTAGCAGAGGTGGTTGCTGAAGACATAGAGCCAATCCACCCTGAAGTTGAAGCCGAAGAGGAGCACATAGAGATTGAGGAGATACCCTCACCTACCCTTCCACCGAGCCAACCTATAGATCAACCCAGAGATGAGGTCATGGATTTGGAAGTATACATACTCGATCCCGAGAGACCTCTGGATGATCATCAGGTGGAGAAGATGGATCTCATTGACCACGTCACGCCGTACTACCTCTTTCCTCCTCCAGTAGGAGAATTCGAGAAGAACTGGTCATCCAAACAAAACCACGATCTACTGGTGCATTATCGGCTGCATCTTTGTCCTTCTGGAGTGCTATCTAGCACTCAACCGCTGGCCTTGAAGAAGACGATTAACTTCAAGGAGCTCTTGAGTTGGGGCTCCTAACAGGTATCGTCTGGCTCAAGGACATTAAAAGAGAGCGCTTTGTGGGAGGCAACTCATGGCTGGAGTCCGTTTTCAATTATTGAGTCAGTCTTTTCGTCGTTCGAGTCGGTTTCGGGGAGCCAAAGTGTCAGTTTTAATTTTTGTTACTTT
Source organism: Linum lewisii (assembly GCA_034768395.1). Taxonomy (NCBI): domain Eukaryota; kingdom Viridiplantae; phylum Streptophyta; class Magnoliopsida; order Malpighiales; family Linaceae; genus Linum; species Linum lewisii. The sequence goes on along the minus strand of CM068298.1, from coordinate 47,702,226 downwards.
TAATTTTTTTCTGTCAGGTTTTTTCAAAAAAATCAGTTTTCAAATAAGTATTCGACGAGAACCGAAAAGTTCTCACCGAAAACCTTGCTTATCTTTGAACAGTGTGCGTCTGTTTTATTTTTGTGTGTTTTCAAAGAAGTTTCCGGCGAAAACTTTAAATTTTTCACCAAAAACTTGTGTCTATTCTTCAAATTCAGTTTCTTTTTTTCGGCCCGATTCCAACGCATATTTGATCGCCCAAATCAGAGCTCTGTAGCTCCGGTTATCCCCGAAATAAGCTTTTCGCGTTTTTGGCCAACTTTGTCACTGTCCGTCCATTTTCTTGACTCATGTCTTCAAGGTTAGTTGCTAGGACTTCAATTTTGAATCTTCTGGCATGCTGATTGTTGATTTCCGGTGAGGTCCATTTCAGTTGACTTTTCGGTCCACCTCGTTTTGCGTGCCTGGTGTTTTAGTGTGATTTTTGCTGATCTGATTGAACTTAGATGATCTAGAATTCTCTAGGAGTGATGTTCTGTGAATTTGTGCCATTTAAAAAAATCAAAATTCCCCTAAACCTTTTTCGTTTCGACTTTTATTCTGTGCGGATCCAGGACACTTGTCCCGGTTTCCTTTTTATCTTTTCATTGTTTTTATTTTGTAGGATTTTTGGAAGGTGCTTCGCTCTGCTCTGGGCTGGCCCTCATCCACTACACCGACCATCACCTTCCAAGTTCTTCGTATCTCTCTACTCTAGTTTAGTCCTGTGAGGACACAGAACCGTTTAAGTGTGGGGTAGGATTCTAGGATTATGCATGATCTTGCTTGATTTTCTGTGATTCTATGGTTCATTTTGAAATTTCTCTAGCATAGAATTGCTCAGTTCTTGACTTTTGATATTAAATTGACGTCAATTTTTCACAATGACGTCTAGACTATTCCACTTAGAACCTGTAACCAACGTGTTGGCACTGAAATCAAATGAGTCTAGGTCAGAACATATCATAAATCACCCTTGTAGTTGAACTTGAATTAATTGAATTGATTGACTTGTTAACAACAAAGCTCGATAACACTGTTCTAAGATGATAAATGCTTGCGTCTCCCCCATGTTTTTCACTCCATATTTGTTCACCTGTGATTGTGGCTTGAGATTAGACGGAAATCCAATTTGAAATCTTGTGTAAAAAGTTATAACTAGCTAGAACCAAGTGGGTAAATTGTTGAATCAAGTAATTAAGTTGTTCGTATTAATTGTTAAGTTCTTTAAAGTGCTGAAAATCAAAGCTAGGCAAGCCCGACACCTAAGTGAAGTGTTCGGGTTGAGCACTAGCATAGGCACAAATACTGTGAGCTAGGCAGGTCCAACACCTAAGTGAAGTGTTTGGTATCGAGCACTAGTATGCAGTAAATAAATGGAAGAAGTTTGCAAGTGAAAATAAATTGTTGTTTAAATCGGTCCTAGCTAGAACATGTAACGTACAGGTCTAGAAGCGGATGAAGTTGAGTCGATAGCCACGTCACGTCCACTACCTCCACCTAATCCGCATCATGGTTAGAGCTCAAGACTTTTTTATTAGAATTGGTGTTATCGTAGTCGGGTAATTTTAATTAATTATTTTTGCCAAGGAACGAGCTTTGTTTAAACTACTACTTGAAGTGTTGATGATACTCGATTTGACGTGATTATCAGCCTCATTTAAGCAACATTTCTTGTCTTAAGACATGGTTTTTAAGGCAGAATAGCGAATATTCACTCAACTGCTCTATCTTGTGCCATTTGTGTTACTTTGGCCAGTTCCAGGTCTATTTGATGGTTTTCTAGTGTTTTCATGATAGCACAGGTTTTTGCCGTCAAATAATGTAACCAAGGACGTGTCTAAGGCATTGGAACCTCGAGGAATCGCACCGGAATTTATCCAAGGAGTCAATCAAGTCAACACAAATCCTGCCTAGTTTTACAAAGGAGATTTCGGCAAAAAGTCCCTGAGTTTTCATTGAAAACTCAAGAAGAAACCGTCAGAGCTTACAAGAAGAAGTTTTCGGCGAGAAGTCAAAGTTCTCGCCGAAAACTCTAAGTGGAAAACTCACAGGAGATCAGTCGACGGAAGCCAGCCTTTTTCGAAGAAGTTTTCGCCGAAAATCCTAACCTAATCTGGCGCTGATAGGGTTAAGTATAAATACAAAACCGCCGTCTCAAATCAATATATACTTCCTAGTATACAACTTTTCACAAGTTCCAGACCGAAGGAGTTCGTGAGAGCAGAGTTTGAGAGTTCGAAGAGCCAGGAAGAGATCGTGACACCATCCCTTCACCTCGGAGACTCGGAGCTAGGAGTGAAGATTACCAGAGAGCGAAGCCTTGCCAGAGTCAAATTAATTAGGTTTTACAGTTCTCATCTGTTTTTCCTTTTCATGATGAACTCTGTTTCTGTCTTTGTTTCTGCTGTTATGAACATGAGTAGCTAAACTCGTAGAGCTTAGACTAGATAAACCCTAAGTGACCCAGGGCTTTAAAGCGGTCACGGATCGGCGGTGATTAGATTCAAAGTTCAATCAGTTTCTCTTTCATGTTTGGTTTGTTCTTCGTTGTTTGTGTTTCTTGTCTGGCTTGATCACCTAGATATATTCATGTTAAGCTGAGGATAGAAGCGAATGCTCGCCTCACTTTAAAACACCAAATCAACAATTAACCTATTCATTGGAGTGTGCCTTTCGTAGGAACCAGTTAGGGTTAATCCACTTCAAGAGTAACTCATAAATCGTTAGTAATTCCACCAATTAGTTTAGTCGTCGTAAGAAGCGACCGTACTCGGGCGGCTAATTAATCTTGGTAGCTAGATCGGATAGAGCGAATGTTCGCCAGTCTTAAACCTAAGGGTAAGGAGTTATAGTGGTGTCATAGAATTGATTGAACGAGAATTCAAATCCGCTGGTCTGTTGATTGCCAATGCTCTGGTGAACTAAGGGGGATTCGAAGTCTAAGCTTGTTTGTCGTGTTTGTTAAGTCAACCAATCTTTCAATCTGTCTTTCAATTTAATTTTTAATTTGCCTGCATTTCTAGAATAGAAGTCGTGGAACTCACACCACGCACAACGTATTAAACCTGAGTAATCTGCCTTTACATTTGAGTAAACGATTATTAGAAGACCCGTGGAATACGATCTGCTTAGCTTTCTAGCTTAGTAGTTATTTGATACCATGTTCTGCAGTTCATCACGTGTGCAGAAAACAGTGAGATTGAAATTTGTTTGGTTGATGTTCTTGCATGTGTAGGTTAAGTTTCTACGTGGAACAGTCTAAACCAAATCGTTAGGAATTGAATCTCAGTTTAATCTTGGTGTCATTTGTGAACCTGAGTGTGTTCTAAATCCAGTTTGCTTGAGGACAAGCAAAAGCTTATGTATGGGGTATTTGATAACACTCAATTTGACGTGATTATCAGCCTCATTTAAGCGACAATTCCTTGCTTGAAACACTGTTTCAGGGGTAGAATAGCGTATATTCACTCAACTGTTCTTTTTCGTAATGATTTTGTTACTTTGGCCCTTTTTGGGTCTATTTGATATGTTTTCTAGTGTCTCTATGAATTCACAGGTTTTTTCCATCAAAGACGTGGCCTTGGTCTTGTTCAACACCTCAAGGAGTGAACCAGAATCGAAACCAGAAGTCAAACCGAGTGAAGAACCAAGTTTCCACTGCCCAGCACAATGTTTTCACGGAGAATATTACAAAGTTCTCGACGAAAATAGCTTCAGAAACCCACAGCTGCTTTATACTATAGTCTTCGCTGAAAACTAATGTAGAAACTACATAGCAGAAGATAGAAGAATTGAGCCGGGTTTTTAACTAAAGTTTTTGCCGAGAAGTTTCTGTTTTTTCAGGCCAGGGTTGGAAACCTAACTAATCCAATTTAAAGAAGCAGCAGCCGGCGCATCAAAAGAGAATTCATTCACACATACACTTAGACTTTTAGAGTCACCACGACTCTAGGGTCGATAGATAGAGTTTAGAGAGCATCCTCGGAGTTCTTGGAGAGACTGTGACGCCATCCTTCCACATCGGAGTGCTCAGAACTAGGAGTTGAAGATCCGGGAGATTGAAGCTTCACGGATTCATCAAATTAGGTTTTTCAGTTCTTATCTGTCTTTCCTATCTGCGATGTATTCTTTGTCTGTCTTTGATTCTATTGTATCGAATATGAGTAGCTGATGACACTCGATTTGACGTGATTATCAGCCTCATTTAAGCGACATTTCCTTGCTTAAGACATGGTTTTTAGGGTAGAATAACGAATATTCAATCGATTGCCCTATCTCGTGCCATTTGTGTTACCTTGGCCCGTTTCGGGTCTATTTGTTGGTTTTCTAGTGTTTTTATGTTAGCACAGGTTTTTGCCGTCAAATAAAGTAGCCAAGGACGTGTCTAAAGCGTTGGAACCTCGAGGAATTGCGCCGGAATCGATCCAAGGAGCCAATCAGGTCAAAACAATTCCTGCCCTGGTTTACAAAGGAATTTTTGCCGAAAATACCTCAGCATTTTCGGCGAAAATATCAGCACAAAATCACTGATGCCGACTGAAGGAAGTTTTCGGCGAAAATGTTAAGTTTTTGACCGAAAACTATGGGACCGAAATTTACAGGAGAAATCAGCCGGCGGACCATCCCTTTTACAAAGGAATTTTCGCCGAAAATCCTTCAGTATTTTCGGCGAAAATATCAGTTAAAATCTGGCTGAATTAGGGTTAAGTATAAATACTTAACCGGGCGGCCCAAAATAGGAAGAGGAGAATATACTTTTAGATAATCAGAATTTAGAGAATCCTCTCAAGTTCTGAAGCAAGGAGTTTAGGGTTTGAAGAGCCGGAAAGAGATCGTGACGCCATCCCTTCCATCTCGAAGACTCGGAGCTAGGATTGCAGTCTACCGGAAGATCGAAGTTCTGCCGAAGTCGTCTAAATTAGGTTTTTCAGATTCTTTTCTGTTCTTCCACTGGATGATGAACCCTTTCTTTGTCTTTGATTCTTTCGTAATGAATATGTGTAGCTAAACTCTTAGAGCTTATACTAGATGAACCCTAAGTGACCCAGGGCTTTAAAGCGGTCACGGATCGGCGGTGATTAGATTCGAAGTTCAATCAGTTTCTCTTTCATGTTTGGTTTGTTCTTCATTGTGCATGTTTCTTGTCTGGATTGATCACCTAGATTAGATTCTTGTTAAGCTAAGGATAGAAGCGAACGTTCGCCTTACTTTAGAACATCAAATTGAACAATTAACCTTATAATTGGAGCGTGCCTTTCGTAGGAACCGGTTAGGGTTAATCCACTGCAAGTAACTCAATAATCGTTAGTAATTCCACCAGTTAAGTTAAGTCGTTGCGAGAGGCGACCGTACCCGGGCGACTAATTAATCTTGGTAGCTAGAACGGATAGAGCGAACGTTCACCGGTCTTAAACCTAAGGGTAAGGAGTTATGGTGGTGTCTTAGAATTGATTGAATGAGAATCGAAATCCGCTGATCTGTTGATTGCCAATGCTCTGGGGAACGAAGGGGGATTCAAAGTCTAAGTTCGTCTGTCATCTCTGTTTTAATCAACCAATTTCCAATCTGTCTTTAGTTTCAGTTTTTAATTTTTCTGCATTTCTTAGAATTTGAAGTCGTGGAACCCACACCACGCACGAAGTGCTTAAATCCGAGTAATTTGCCAGCTTATTTGAGTAGTCGGTCATAGAAGACCCGTGGAATACGATCTACCCTAGCTTGTTAGCTTTGTTAGTTATTTGTTTGAACCCGAACAACGATCTTAGGTTCACCAAATTGGCGCCGTTGCAGGGGAACTCTTTTGATTGTTTGAAAGAAGAACTGGCAATTTATTCTTCTATTTTCCATCTTTCACTTTTCCACCCACTTCGATTTTACACTAGTTTTTGTTTGTTTTTGTTATTTGTAGGTTGTTCACAGGTGTATGCATCGCCGCCCTTGGACTCGCTCTCAAACCGACAAGGCTAAGAGTATAGAGAGACCAAGCAGTTCTGCTCCACCTCGACAATCACAGATTTCAAGGAGAAGCAGAATCAATCCACCTCCACCCGTCACTCCGATTAAGATTGAGGAACTGAAGGAGAGTCCCTCATCTTCCCCATTACCGTCACCTACATCCGTTTCATACACCAAGTCACTTTCGCCTCCTCCATCTCCTACCATGGGTGATCAATTACCACCACCACCACCACCAGGCGGAAATCCACCACCACCGCCGCCTGCACAGAAAAGTCTAGCCGATTACAACAAGCCGAGCGCGACTAGCGTTTGATCTGCCATTGCCGTACTATGAGATCAAGATTCCATTCTTGACTATGATCTCTAGGGATCTACAGTTCGAAGGCAGGCCCCTAGACAATCCGTGCACTCATCTTGCGGATTTTCTTGATCTCTGCAGCACTTTCAAGAACGGAAACCTCGACAAGAATACTCTTTGTTTGAGAGCTTTCCCGTTCTCTCTGAAAGGCGCTGCTAAGAGGTGGCTTACTGGCAAACCACCTGGATATTACACTAATTGGGATACTCTGGCTCAGGACTTCGTTGAAGGATACTTTCCTCCTACCAGAACAACAGCCATCAAGGACAGCATTGCCAGGTTCTCCCACAAAGAAGGAGAAAGCTTATATGATACTTGGAATCGATTCCAAGAACTTCTATACAACTGCCGTCATCATGGATTCGAGCAGAGGCAGTTAGCTGAAATCTTTGCTCGAAGTCTTCGAGAAGAATCTGCCAAGTGGGTCAATTCTCTAGCTGAAGGGGATTGCACTACGCTCACACCTGAAGCTGCTCTTCTTCACTTAGCAAACTGTGCTTCCAAGTCAAGGAACTGGGAATGACAATCTGAAGGATTAAGGAGCAAGCTCGATCTTGAAGCAGCTATCAAGGCAGAAGTAGAGAAGCATTTGAAGAAGTCTACCACACCAGTCAAACCGCCGGTAGCTTCTGTCTATGTTGCCGATTGCGAGTGGTGTGGAGCTTGCGCACATAACGGAGGCCGATGCCAGAATTTTGGTAGGACAGAAGTCTGGTCCGTCGAAGAGGTAAATTTCGTTCAACAAGGCTTCGTTAATAATCAGAATGGTTATGCTGGCTACCGCAACGTCAGGCAACAAGGGAGCTATCAAGACAGACCCCCTACAATGCTGGCGCCAACCATAACCAGAACCAGAATAACCGCCCGGCTAGTCCAGCTCAGGATCAGAAGCCTAACCCCCCGCCGGCAGGTGTCTACCAGTCGCCGCACCGCAATCCGGGTAACTATGGAACTGCTCCTGGCAATCGCCAGAATCAATATTTGAATAACACCTATCCAGGGCAGCAGTACCAGAAGGAAAACAATGTCAGTGACCTGGACAAGAAGCTTAGTCAGATCATCACCAGACTTGACGATCATGACAGTCAGTTTAAAGCTCAAGCTCTTCTCAATCAAGAACAGATAGCAGCCGGTCAAAGAATTGAACAAGCTGTGAACAACATCTCGAGCATGCTAGCATCTGGTCGACCATTTGACCAACTTCCGAGCCAGACAGAGCCAAATTCGAGAAAGGAGCAAGTCAAGATGGTATCTGTTAGAAAATTTCCAAGCTTATCTGCTGATGCTTGTGCTATTTTATGCAGGATCGCTGAATCTTCAGAGAAGAAGGAAGCGCTACAAGTGGCGCCTAAGGAGGAAAATCCTCCTCTTGCATCGTACGTCGTGAAGCCTCCTTTTCCAAGAGCATTGCTGCCGAATGCAAGGATCGAGACTGGCATGAAGGGGAATAAAGAAGGATATCCTGATGCTCGTATCAAGAAACCGTCCTCTCCATATCCAGCTAAGTGCTCTGATCCTGGTTCTTTCACTCTACCTCTTGTCATTAATGATGTTGAGATAGAACGTTGTTTGGTTGATCTTGGCGCGTCTGTTAATGTTATGCCTATGAGTCTATATGAAAAATTGAACCAAGGAGAACTTGAACCGCCTAGTATGCAACTAATCTTTGCTGATAGATCACTTAAAACTCCTAGAGGAGAAATCAAAGACGTTGTTACTAAATGTGGTCCTTTCACGTTCTTAGCTGACTTTGTTATCATTGACACTAGTAAGGATGATTCTACCATTCTCATAGGACGACCTTTCATGGCTACTACTGGAATGCAAATTAACGTTCCAAATGGTTCTTTAACTTTTAGAGTTGGTAAAGAAGTCACGTTCCACCTTAAAGACGGAATGAAATATAATCCTAAAAGTGAAGAATTTCATTGTTTAGCTGTTGAAACTGTGGAGTTGACTCCGGTCAAATCCGTTATTGATGTCTCTTCTAGTGTGCCTAGATCAATTGTTGTTGCAGATGCTGAACAGATTACCGTGCAAAAACCAAAATCTGTTCTTCAGACGCCAAAGAAGAAGGAACTGAAAGCCTCTTCTGAGCCACTGAGCACAAAACCTAGCAGACCTCGGGGAAAGAATAAGAAGACGAAGACCCAAATGGTCTGGAGACCAGTTGTGCCGCCACCTTCTACCGAGCCAGCTGCACCCCTTATTCGTTCCAAGCTACCGGCGCCGGAACAAGTATGGAAGGAGAAGCCAAAAGCATCTCCTAAGGAAATACTGACGATCACCGATACTGGTGATATCAAGCCGGAGGTTAAAGAAAAGAAGGAGCCGATCGTTCTCATTCCGTCCACTGTCTTCCTTCTGGAAGATGACCCCTTGACAGAACTGTTCAGACCCTTCACAATCACTGACCACCTTCCCGACGGACGTACCAAGCTCTTACACGCGAACGGGAAGAAATTCATGCTCACCGGAGAAGCCCCGAAGCTCTACTTTATGAACTCCGATGCTAGCATTAAGGAGAATCTAAGTTGGGATGTCTCCTAATACCATCCAGGTATCGTCCAGCTCAAGGACGTTAATAAAAGAGCGCTTCGTGGGAGGCAACCCATGGCTGGAGTCAGTTTTTGATTTGTGTCAAGCTTAGTGTTTTAGAGTCGGTTCGGGGGAGCCAAAAGTGTCAGTTTGTTTGATTTCATATTTTTCGTGTGTAGTCTGTGTGTCATAGTGTCAGTTTCAAGTCGTTTGAGGTCTTTCCGATTTTTTTGGATTGAACTGTGATTTTCTGAAGTTTGCCGGGATTGCGAAAATATTTTCAATCGTAGAGTTCAATATTTTTGACGAAAATAACCCATATTTTCGGTGAAAATTCTCTTTGAAATCCCACAGAGTTTTCCAAACGTTCCTGTTTCACATTTTTGGCAAAAATTTCTTAATATTTTCGGTGAAAATATCTTTTGAAAACCGGCAGTACTTTTTAACTAGAACTTTCGGCGAAAATTTCTTCCTATTTTCGCTGAAAATCTCTTTGAAAATCAACCACTTTTTCATTTTAAAATCCGGATTTTCACCCTCTCTCTCCCACTTTCTATTTTCGAACCAAACCCGAAAAAAAAAGCTTTCCCCCTGTCTTCCTTTTCGAAAAACCGCCGACGCCACCTTTCATCGCCGCCGCCGACCAAAGCCGACCGCCACCGCCGTCGCTGAAATGTGCTCGATGCACTGACCCATTCCAGCTTGCTGGAGCTGACCACGCTCGCCGCCGACTTCCCAGACATCGCTCTCCAGGAGTTTTGGGCGACATTCGAGCTGGACGAGCACATGAGGAGGCAGCACAGGAAGGTTGTTACCTTCTATCTAGGCGGGGTGCACAGGGAGCTCACATATGATGAGTTTGCAGCTCATCTAGGCATCCCCTACGAGCATTACCACGGTCATCACCTCGGCTGGGACGACGAGGAGTACCATGCACTCTGGAGCCACATGACTGGAGTGCCCGGTGATCGCCTCGGGGACCATAACTCAGTTAAATCGATCTCTCACCCTTTCTTTAGATACATTCATATGGTTTGGCGTAGATCGCTTTTATATGCTCCAGAGAAGGACCGCCACCATATCAGCAAGGACGAGCTTCTTCTTCTTCGCGCCATCCGGGAGCGATATCCACTTCATCCCGGCTGGGTGCTTGCTCGCCTACTCCGCAAGAAGACTCAAAGATCAGGTCGCCCCCGCTCACTCCTGGGAGGCAACTTTGTGGGCCGACTCATCATCTCCTTCGGCCTCAGCCAAGAATATGGCCCGAACATCCCACGCCGCTGAGTACGCACCGTTGGAGGAGATTTTGCGGTCGAGTACAACCTCGATCTGGACATCAGCCCCCTGGTAGCAGCGGATCCTCCTCCCGAAGATGAGGACGAGTCGGAGGAAGAAGATGATTCTGAGCAGGAGCAGCCGCAGCCGCAGCCAGAGTTTTATGACCATATACCCTCGCCACATCATCAGGCAGGGTATGCACACCACTCGCCGCCGGCCATCCCCGATCCATACCAGGCGCCTCACCCTCAGCACCGACCGCACCCCGCAGACATTGGTGAGCTGTATGAGCGACTGCAGGAGTCCCGCATCACCGACAACGCCACTCAAGAGGCGAGATGGACTATTATGCAGCAACATATGCACCGTGCTGATAGGCGGTATGAGGCACAGATGGAGTGGCAACGTCAGCTCGGCGAGTACCTCCACTTCCCACCTCCCACCTCCCGGCGCCCCTGACCAGCCATGATCAGGTGGTGTCATTTTCCTTGTCCTTTCTTTTTATTTATTCTTTTCGGATTTCATTCCAACTTTTTTCTGTGTGGATCCGGGGCACTTGTCCCGGTTTCCTTTTTATGTTTCATTTGTTTTTGTTTTGTAGGTAGTAGGGAGATTCCCTTTGCTTCGCTTCGGTAGATTCCCTCTGCTCCGAGGACCCGTGCTCATCCCCTACACCAACCATCTCGGTCCAGGTTCTTCTACTTCACTCTGAACTCTAGAATTAGTCCTGTGAGGACACAGTCCGATTTAAGCGTGGGGTAGGATGCTAGAGAACCTTGCATGAACTTGATTGCCCTTGATTGTGTTTTCTGTGTGCCTTGTGATTCCATTCCAGTTTCTCTAGCATTAGAATGGCTCAGTTCTTGATTTTTGATATTAAGTTGTTGTTCAAACTTTCATAATGATGCTTAGACTGCTTAACTTAGAACTTGAGAACCAACTTGTATGCTTTGATGTTAAATTGCCTGGTCTGAACAGAATTTTTAAAATCACACTTGTAGTTTGTAGCCTTGATTGCATGAAAATGACCGAATCTGACTAGCAAACCAAATGTGAGCTTTTGATCCATTGCACGTAACTTGCAATTTTAATTCTTTTTGAGTGGTTTTCTGTTTGCTTGAATAAGTTAGAATTTGCATGAGACCTACTCGAGACCACACGATGACACGAGTTCTAGAATGATAGGGGCACCTAGATTCAGCTACTAAGCCAGATAGCCTACCTAACGATAAAATCCATTAGGTGTAGACCCTTGAGCTTGGCCTATTCTTTCGGTTCGATATACATTACAACCATTTCCCATTCTTTCATTCCCCGTTGATCCCCTGTGGTTGTAGTTCTAGATTGACCTACCGGAAGTTGGTTTTTGGTAACCTGCCTATAGCCATTAAACAGGTGGTCTTAGCTATTATGTTCAGACGTGTAAACCCCTCTAGCAACTAAAAGAAAAATCGGCACAAAAAGAAAAAAAATAGAAAAAAAGAAAAAAAGAAGCAAGTTTCAAAAAAAAATGAAAAGAAGAAAAATCAGAAAAGCCAAAAAGGTTTCAAAGTTTTAGTTCAATAAAACGTTCTTCTCCCTACAAATGGAAGAACGAAGTCAAAAGAAAAGTCAGAAACAAAAAAAAAGTGCTAGGTTGCTTGAGGGTATCATAGGACGAGCGTTCATTATTCCACCCGTGTCTGGTTACACGGTAGGAAGCCATAGGCTAGATTCGAGGGAAGTTAGTCGAAAGCTACACCGCACAAAGCTATCATCATACATTCCCATCATCCATCGCATCATAAACCCAAGTAGTGTAGAATTCGTTACAGTCCTAGCAGGGAAGTCCTTCTTGACTAGTTACTCGTGTTGTCACAGTGGTGGAGATGTGGTCGAAATGCAAACTTATGACAGAATTCAGTAACAGAAAATGATTGAGAGCAGAAACACGTCCTTAAACACAAAGAGTGAGAGTTCCCATTATACTAAATATATCATGTGTGAGGAGTCTGGTCGGTCAGGTCAAATTCGTGCATAATTGGTTGCTACTACTTGTCGTGTGCTGTTTATTAGTGAGACCAGGTTGTTTGGCTGATCAGTATGCATGTTAGGTTTCTTGTTCTAGGATCTATCTGTCTAATAATTCATTGTGTTTGATTGAACTCCAATTTAATCGATCTTCTCATTTGTGAACATGAGCGTTTCTATTCAGTTCGCTTGAGGACAAGCAAAAGCTTAAGTGTGGGGTATTTTGATGACACTCGATTTGACGTGATTATCAGCCTCATTTAAGCGACATTTCCTTGCTTAAGACATGGTTTTTAGGGTAGAATAACGAATATTCAATCGATTGCCCTATCTCGTGCCATTTGTGTTACCTTGGCTCGTTTCGGGTCTATTTGATGGTTTTCTAGTGTTTTTATGTTAGCACAGGTTTTTGCCGTCAAATAAAGTAGCCAAGAACGTGTCTAAAGCGTTGGAACCTCGAGGAATTGCACTGGAATCGATCCAAGGAGCCAATCAAGTCAAAACAATTCCTGCCCCGATTTACAAAGGAATTTTCGCAGAAAATACTCAACATTTTCGGCGAAAATATCAGCATAAAATCACTGATGACGACTGAAGGAAGTTTTTGGCGAAAATGTTAAGTTTTCGACCGAAAACTATGGGACTGAAATTTACAAGAGAAATCATCCGGCGGACCATCCCTTTTACAAAGGAATTTTACCCGAAAATCCTTCAGTATTTTCGGCGAAAATATCAGTTAAAATCCGGCTGAATTAGGGTTAAGTATAAATACTTAACCGGGCGGCCCAAAATAGGAAGAGGAGAATATACTTTTCGATAATCAGAATTTAGAGAATCCTCTCAAGTTCTGAAGCAAGGAGTTTAGAGTTTGAAGAGCCGAAAAGAGATCGTGACGCCATCCCTTCCATCTCGAAGACTCGGTGCTAGGATTGCAGTCTACCGGAAGATCGAAGTTCTGTCGGAGTCGTCTAAATTAGGTTTTTCAGATTCTTTTCTGTTCTTCCTCTGGATGATGAACCCTTTCTTTGTCTTTGATTCTTTCGTAATGAATATGTGTAGCTAAACTCTTAGAGCTTAGACTAGATGAACCCTAAGTGACCCAGGGCTTTAAAGCGGTCACGGATCGGCAGTGATTAGATTCGAAGTTCAATCAGTTTCTCTTTCATGTTTGGTTTGTTCTTCATTGTGCATGTTTTTGTCTGGATTGATCACCTAGATTAGATTCTTGTTAAGCTAAGGATAGAAGCGAACGCTCGCCTTACTTTAGAACATCAAATTGAACAATTAACCTTATAATTGGAGCATGCCTTTCGTAGGAACCAGTTAGGGTTAATCCACTGCAAGAGTAACTCAATAATCGTTAGTAATTCCACCAGTTAAGTTAAGTTGTTGCGAGAGGTGACCGTACCCGGGCGACTAATTAATCTTGGTAGCTAGAACGGATAGAGCGAACGTTCGCCGGTCTTAAACCTAAAGGTAAGGAGTTATGGTGGTGTCTTAGAATTGATTGAATGAGAATCGAAATCCGCTGATCTGTTGATTGCCAATGCTCTGGGAACGAAGGGGGATTCAAAGTCTAAGTTCGTCTGTCATCTCTATTTTAATCAACCAATTTCCAATCTGTCTTTAGTTTCAGTTTTTAATTTTTCTGCATTTCTTAGAATTAGAAGTCGCGAAACCCACACCACGCACGAAGTGCTTAAATCCGAGTAATTTGCCAGCTTATTTGAGTAGTCGATCATAGAAGACCCGTGGAATACGATTTACCCTAGCTTGTTAGCTTTGTTAGTTATTTGTTTGAACCCGAACAACGATCTTAGGTTCACCAGTAGCTGAACTCGTAGAGGCTAGATTAGATGAACCCTAAGTGACTCGAGGCTTTAAAGCGGTCACGGATTGGCGGTAATTAGATCTTGATTCAGACAGTTTCTCTTGCGTGGTTGTTTTGTTCTTCATTGTTTTTCTGCGTTTCTTGTCTAGTTGATGCCTAGATTAGATTCGTTGTTTATGTTTCTTTTCTGGTTGATCATCTAGATTAAGTTTGCGTTAAGTTGGGGTTAGTCGCCAGACAGCTTCCTTGCTTTAAAACATTTAAACTTGTCTTTCTTGATCACCTAGATTAGTCTCTAATTAAGCTGAGGATAGTAGCAAATGTTCGCCTCACTTCGAAACACCAAATCAACAGTTAACCTATTCATTGGAACAATTTCTCTTATAGGAACCAGTTAGTGTTAATCCACTGCTAGAGTAACTCATTAATCACTAGTAATTGCACCAGTTAGTTTTCCGTTGCAGAAGTGAACGCATGGACGGTTAATTAATCTTGGTAGCTAGATCGGATAGAGCGAACGTTCGCCAGTCCTAAACCCAAGGGTCACAAGTTATGGTGGTGTCTGAGAACTGAATGAATCAGGATTGAAAACCGTTGGTCTTGTGATTCCCAATGCTCTGTGATCTTAGGGGGATTCGAGTCTAAGTTTGTCTATCTTCTTGTTAGTCAAACCATTAATATCTTCTTTTTTTATTTTCCTTTTCAATTCCCTTGCATTTTAGATTAGAAGTCGTGGAACTCACACCACGCACAACTTGTGTTTAAACCTGAGTAATTTGCCAACTTCTTTGAGTAATCAATTGGAAGAAACCTCGAGAGATTCGATCTATCTTACTTTCTAAGTAGGATATTTATTTGAGAAAACACGCCAAAAGCTTGTCATCACTCTGATACCACTTGTAACATCCCAACCTTTTCTTACAAGATATAGTTCACTTTGGACCCAGCCCTCACAGATTTATTTTTGGGTGTTGGTGGGATTCGAACCCATGACCTTCTCCTCTCAAGATCAAACCCCAACCACTACACCCCAAAATGCGTCATGTCAATTAAGATTAAACTATTCAACATAGCCCATGGATCTTCCCCGTGCTTTGTCGATGTGGGATTTGCCACTACAAAAAACATACATTTAGCGTCGATTACAGTCGACGCTAAATACATGTTGCGTCGGTCGATGTGACCGACATGAATAACAGTGGCGCTAAACATTAGCGTCGGTTAAAATGATAACCGACACAAAATTATCACCAACCGACGTCGTTGCGGCCAAGCCTCCCACGGGTCGGTTAGCTGGTTGGGTGGGTGTAGGGTGATTAGCATCGGTCGTAACCTATGCAATGTGTTGCTAACCGACGCTAAATTACGGGTCCATTTAGCGTCGATATTAACCGACTCTACTTGTTACAAACTGACGCTAAATTTTCCTTTCAATCGACGCAAATCCCCCATTTTTTGTAGTGTGCCTAGGATGTCACAACAAGTATTGTTGATCGGTCGCAACTAT
This sequence comes from Linum lewisii, assembly GCA_034768395.1. Taxonomy (NCBI): domain Eukaryota; kingdom Viridiplantae; phylum Streptophyta; class Magnoliopsida; order Malpighiales; family Linaceae; genus Linum; species Linum lewisii. Next base: position 47,686,725 of record CM068298.1, on the reverse strand, counting down.
GGCTGTTGTGGACTTGTCTTATAATCCTGAATCCATATTATTTTCTCAAAGTAGAACGCATCCTCCACGGACACGTGGGTTTGATGCAATATATGGCTCATTCCTTCGGGTTGGAGGTAGTCATCTTGTACTTGTAGTTGTGGATGACGGCTTGGCTCTTCGTTAGGGACACCAGTTGGGCTTTCGTAGAGAAAGTCTGGCCCAAGTAGAATTCCATCTCCACCGACCAGTACGAAATGTCCGGAAACTTAAATCACTTGTCCACGAAGTAGGTGTTGGAGATTGTCATGATGTCATGGCATTCGTCACCCACGTTCGTGGCATAATCCAGTGGCACATAGGTGTCCACACTCTCTCTTACGGATCTCCCACCTTCATCGTTGTTTTCCTTGTCGGTCAAGCCGACGTCATTGTCCACATGAGGAATCCGTTCTTCCTATGTGCAATGGCTCCTTTCATCCCCCAAATCATCGGAGCTAACATATTCGTCTCGCAACCATCCCACCTGATCGACCTCCTGCTCCGCTTCGCCACAACTGCTTGACACGTATGATCGATCGTATGTTTGGGTCTCTGCTGCTATCTGAGTTGGCATTACCCCCTACACCTAGGAGAAGGGGACGACTCCTCTTCCATCAGGGCGTACAACTAGGCCACTTCGAAAATAGGGTGCTGGAAAAGTAGATGAGTTCCACCCCGCTATTATCTTATATCGTCCTAGGCACATAATGAGACAGAGTTCCCTGGATGAATACCGACATTTTTCAAACAAATGAATGGATTATCTGATCCGGTCTAAGCCCCATTTTCCTCCGGTACATAATGGCTAGGCTGTTGTAGGTAACTCGTTTGGTCTCAGACGGACGTTGTCTCCCATATCCTGCACGATTCGTCCCCCAAGTACACATGGATCCCGAATTCTCGTAATCTATTATGATCGGCCATCATTTGATGTTGAATACTCTTTGTAATCAAATAAACGAGCAGTTTGTTTGGATTCGGTGGAATGTTGTGACTATAACCTGATTTTTTTTTTTTAATAATTAGAAAATTTTATTCGCCAAATGAACCAAATAGAAGAAATCCTAGATGGGAAGTTTTAGCAAAACAGAGAACTCAAACAGAAAACAAAGTGAAAGGTTGGACTCTCAAATCCTCATCTCCCTTACATCTCGAGCCAACCTTTAACACTAAAACAACTAGGGATAAAATCAAGGGCGCTAAGAGAGACAGCAATGGCTTCTTGCTTTATCATCTCCCTCCCAAAGAGGTGTCGACTCCACTCAAAAACAGTTATCTCGTATATCTAATTTTACAATCCACTTCAAACTGAATAACAGTAATAAGCTCCTTGGCAAAAATGAATACATTTGGAAAAATAAAATTACATACAATAAAGTGAGGTATGAAATTAGAAATTAAGGATAATATATTATAATGTATTCTTTATCTCTTTTTACATGCCACATATAATGATAACTAAAAAGTAAACACAAGTCAATATTTTATAATTTATTAAGGAAGTTATAAGAATGTTCAATTAATAAAAAAATATAGAATTGACAATATGTCATCTTACGTAGTTATTAATTTTATTTTATATTTAAATCACTAAATTATTAATATTTAAATTGATCATCTATACGTATGATATATGGAGTTACCAAAATAACACACCGCCCTTAGAGTTGTAGGTACAAAAGTTAGTCTTAAATATATATCTGGTAGATCAACCACATTCTTTTGCCACATAGGATGTAGCCTTTCTCTCAAATTTTCACATCATCCTTAATTTTTTATGTAAATAATCATAATGTATTTCTCTTATTAAATGTCATTGAAAGCACATTTGTATTTATTTCTAACTTTACAATCAATGTCTATTTAATATCTTAGAATTATAAGCATAAATTTTATTATAAAATATACTTTTATTATTAAAACTTAAATAATTTATAAGGAGGAGCGATTGCAAGGTTCTCCTGGCTAAAATCACAATAGAATTACTGATTGGAAAGCTCAAAAGCTTTCTTAGGCTAGTAAACTCGAGTTGACTGATTCTGTTGTCAGAGGAACACTGCAATACTAGATGAGTTCTTTTATCCTTCCCACTAGTCTTATTAAAGATGTGGAGGCAATCTATAATCGTTTCTTAATGGGGGAAGTTAGATGGAGGGAAGGAAAAAGTTTTTTGGGAGAAGGTGGCCAAACCAGAACGAGAAGAGGAGTTGGCATTCGTGATTTTAGCAGTTGGAATGTTGCAATAATTGTTACACATCTTTGGCAGCTGCTGATGCAATCAGGCTCTCTATGGATTTCCTGATCAGGAAGTTCCGCCTTAAACACTTATGTCTTTGGGAGTTTCAACCAAATGCAGGGTCATGGCACTGGAACGCCTTATGAAATTAAGGGACTTGATTAAGCCTCACGTCCAAACCGACAGTGATGGAGACCTGACGTGGTGTGGGAAATATATGCCTAAGTATAAGCTGAGTTTGGTCTAGGATTCCCTAAGGCATGTTTACCCAGTTGTGGATTGGTATGTTGCAGTTTGGTCAGATTTCTGTATCCCAAGACGTTCAGTCGTGGCTTGGCTAATTGTCACTAGAAGGCTTATGACTGCTGACATAGTTAAGCACTGGAATCTTGCTGTGAACACAGCATGTGTGCTCTGTAGAGATGAGGAAGAAACTTATGACAACCTGTTTGGATAGTGTGTTTTCATGAGGAGGTGATTGACACCTTACTTTCTAAATTTGGTGGCCAGGATATTCAGACTGCAGTACACACTATGAAAAGCTGGAGGCTAGATGATGCAACATTGAATGCTAAAAGACTCTTGTGGAGAATCTCAATTTGCAGTATATGGATTGACAGATGTAGGAGGGTCTTTAAAAGTGGTGAAGAGAAAGACACGTGTCAAGTATTACAAAATATAGTGATCAATTGGTACTTTACCAAATTGTGATTTCCTTATTTAAGAGGGCTTTCTATCTCTCTCCTGATTCACTTTTGGCTTTATATCATTTCCTATATTCTGATATGGTATCAGACGATTCTCACGCTTTACACGTTGCTTTCTAACCGGTTTCGTTTCGTTCTTTTCCAACAGCGTCTGTCATACGCTTCCTTCCTTTTCTTCTTTCTTTCTTTCCTTGATATTTTGAGTGTTTTTCTACTCCGATCAATCTCTGATGGGTAGATCAAATGGAAATCAGTCTTCTCAACCACCGGTGAGGCTTTTTGATCAGGACCACCCGTATTACATCGGTACGGGTGATAACCCTTGTATTTTACTCGTCAGTATGGTGCTCGTCGGTGCTGCAGATTATTTTTCCTAGGTACGCTCAATGAGAATGGCGCTGGTGGCCAAGAACAAGATTGGCTTCATCGACGGTACTGGGATGGCACTGGAAGCCTTTGATCCTTCTTTTGCCGCTTGGCGTCGTGCGAATGTCCTGGTTTTGGGATGGATTCTCAAGGCGGTGTCTACAGAGATAGCTCAATCAGTTCTGTGGCTCGATTCTGCTCATGACGTGTGGATGGATCTTTAAGAAAGGTTCAGTCGCAGCAATCTTGTGCGCATCAACGACCTACACGATCAAATTTCGTCCTTCCGCCCAGGAGCCTTGTCAGATTCATCTTATTACACTCGATTCAAGGTTCTTTGGGATGAGTTTGCAATGTTCAGTCCAGTGTCGTCCTTCACTTGTTAGCCGCGGTGTTCGTGTCTTGCTCAGGTCACTGTTCGAGAATACTTTCGTACCGAACAGATCATTTGATTCTCCGTGGGCTCAACCCGTCATTTTCTGGCGTCTCAGATCATTCGCTCCGACCCTCTCTCGACTAGCAATTCCATCTTTTTTATGGTTGTTCAGGAAGAACAAGAACACTCCGGAAGTCGTGGTGAGGTTACGGCAGCGCAACAAGCAGCTGACATTCTTGAATCCTCTACTCCTAGGGCTTTTGCAGCTTCGACCTCCTATTCTGGTCAAGGGTTCAAGAAAGAAAACGGCCTCTTTGCACGCACTGTGGTTTCATTGGGCACATGATTGAAAAATGCTACAAGCGTAACGGATATCCTCCGGGTTACAGCACCAAGAAGGTTGTCAATTCTGTTCAAGCTGCTCCAGGGTTCAACTGCAGGTTGCAATTGAGGATGCTCATCAAGATGCTGATATTGTCTCAATTACTCGGGATCAGTATCAGACGCTATATTCATTGTTCCAAGGTCACTCATCTGCTGGAGATGCCTTAGAAGCGATGCCGAGTGCGTTGTGTGTCACTTCTACCACTAGGGTCTCAACGAGCATGCCATCTACCTCTGCCAATGAACCCTATGTGCTAACCGTTGTTGCTGTTGTGCCTTCTAATGGCAAAAAAAATGATGTGGTAACTGATCAATCAGGTATGATTTTCTCATCCCTCTCTTCCTCGAATCCTCCTAGTACCATTTGGGTTGTGGATTCGGGTGCTACCAATAATATTACTCATTCCATTAAATGTCTTGATCAATATCAGGTTGTGTCTAACAACTTCGTTAGTCTTCCTAATGGGGGAATGGTTTCGATAACCCATATAGCGTTTGTTGTGTTTAACAATGATATAGTTCTTAGGAATGTGATGGTCATCCCTTCGTTTCAGTTCAATCTATTCTCAATCAGTAAATTGACTAGCCAACATTCATGTAGAGCTGTGTTCTCATGTTCTGACTGTCTATTTCAGGACATCAAGACTTCCAAGACGATTGGTATAGCTGAAGTTCGAAATGGCCTTTACCTTCTGATTCTTCCACGAGCTTCTTCTCAGTTTTCTAGCTGCTCTACGGTATTCTTCGATCTATGGCATTTCAGGTTAGGCTACACCTCTGTAAAGTGTTTAGCTCGGTCCTTAGGATCAAAATGTAATGATACATTTCACTGTACTATTTGTCCCATTGCTAAGTAACACATGCTTCCATTTTCCAGTAGCAGCTCTTTAGCTTCAAGTCCTTTTTCTCTTGTTCATGTGGATATATGGGGACCATTTTCTGAACCTACTTTTGATGGTCATAGGTATTTTTGATGAGCTGCAGAACAGTGATCAAATACTACCAAGCTAGAAAGCTAAGCAGATCGTATTCCACAGGGTTTCTTCTAATTGACTACTCAAAGAAGCTGGCAATTTATCCAAGTTTGAACACGTTGTGCGTGGTGTGAGTTCCACGACTTCTAAGCTAAGATGCAGGAAAATAAGAATGAAATTACAAGACAGAATGAATTGTTGGTTTAGACAGACGACAGACAAGCTTAGATTTCGAATCCCCCTTAGATCACTAGGGCAACAGCAATCAACAGATCAGCGGATTTCAATTCTCGTTCAATCAATTTCTAAACACCACCATAACTCCTGACCCTTAGGTTTAAGACTGGCGAACGTTCGCTCTATCCGATCTAACTACCAAGATTAATTAGTCGCCCGGGTACGGTCGCCTCTCGCAGCGACTTAACTAACTGGTGCAATTACTAGTCATTAATGAGTTACTCTTGAAGCAGATTAACCCTAACTAGTTCCTACGAAAGGCACACTCCAATGAATAGGTTAATTGGTTGAATTGATGTTTTAAAGAGAGGCGAGCGTTCGCTTCTATCCTCAGCTTAACAGGAATCTAAACTAGGTGATCAAGGAAGACAAGTTTATGGGCCAAAGCAGGGAAGATGTCTGGCGACTAACCCTAGCTTGCAAAAACCTAATCTAGGCAATCAACCAGAAAAGAAACATAAACAATCAAGAACAAAACAACCATGCAAAGAGAAACTGATTGAACTTCGAATCTAATTACCGCCGATCCGTGACCGCTTTAAAGCCCTGAGTCACTTAGGGTTCATCTAATCTAAGCTCTACCAGTTTAGCTACTCATGTTCATAACAAAAGAATCGAAGACAGAAACAGAGTTCATCACACAGAGGAAGAACAGATAAGAACTGAAAAACCTAATTTTGATGACTCTGGCAAAGCTTTGCTCTCCGGTAATCTTCAATCCTAGCTCCGAGTCTCCGAGGTGAAGGGATGGCGTCACGATCTCTTCCTGGCTCTTCGAACTCTAAAACTCTCTCCCGAACTCGTGAGAATTCTGAAATTAGTTGATATTCTGAGGTATATCTTTATTTGGGCCGCCGGTTAAGTATTTATACTTAACCCTAATACCGCTGGTTTTTAACTGATATTTTCGCCGAAAATGTGAAGAGATTTTTGGCAAAAATGCCTTTGTAAAATGATTGCACGCCGGCTGAATTCTCCTGTGATTTTCGGACGTCTCGGTTCTCGGCGAAAACTTGGAGTTTTCGCCGAAAACTTCTTCTTGTCAGCACTGCCGATTTGTGCTTGAGTTTTCGCCGAAAACTCCAAGGGATTTTTGGTGAAAACTTCAGTGTAAATGGAGCAGGAATTTGGTTCGACTTGATTGGCTCCTTGGATCGATTCCGGTGTGATTCCTCAAGGTTCCAACACCTTAGACACGTCCTTGGCTACTTATTTGACGGCAAAAACCTGTGTTATCATAGAAACACTAGAAAACCATCAAATAGACCCGAAACGGGCTAAAGTAACACAAATGGCACGAGATAGGGCAATTGATTGAATATTCGCTATTCTACCCTAAAAACCATGTCTTAAGCAAGGAAATGTCGCTTAAATGAGGCTGATAATCACGTCAAATCGAGTGTCATCAAAATACCCCACACTTAAGCTTTTGCTTGTCCTCAAGCAAACTGAATAGGAACGCTCGTGTTCACAAATGATAAGATTAATGAAATTGGAGTTCAATCAACACAATGAATTATTAGACCGATAGTTCCTAGAACAAGAAACCTAACATGCATACTGATCAGCCAAACAACCTGGTCTCACTAATAAACTGCACACGACGAGTAATCGCAACCAATTATGCACGAATTTGACCTGACTGACCAGACTCCTCACACAGGAAATATATAGTACAATGGAAACTCTCACTCTCTGTGTTTAGGGACGTGTTTCTGCTCTCAATCATTTTCTGTTACTGAATTCTGTCATAAGTTTGCAATTCGACCACATCTCCACCACTATGACAACACGAGTAACTAGTCAAGAAGGACTTCCCTGCTAGGACTGTAACGAATTCTACACTACAAGGGTTTATGATGAGATGGATGATGGGAATGTATGATGATGGCTTTGGTGCGGTATAGCTTTTGACTAACTTCCCTCGAATCTAGCCTATGGCTTCCTACCGTCTAACCAGACACGGGTGGAATAGTGAACGCTCGTCCTATGATACCCTCAAGCAACCTAGCACTTTATTATTTTTCTTACACAATTTTTTTTCTTCTCAACTTTTCTTTTGACTTCGTTCTTCCATTTGTAGGGAGAAGAACGTTTTATTGAACTAACAACTTGAAACTTTTCTGAATTTCCGCTTTTTTCGAATTTTTCTTATTATTATTTTTTTCTTCTTCTCTTTTTTTTCTTTGTGCCGATTCTTTCTTTTAGTTGCTAGAGGGGTTTACACGTTTAGACATAATAGCTAAGACCACCTGTTTAATGGCTATAGGCAGGTTACCACAAACTGACTTCCGGTAGGTCAATCTAGAACTACAACCACAGGGATCAACGGGGAATGAAAGAATGGGAAATGGCTGTAATGTATTATCGAACCGAAAGAACAGGCCAAGCTCAAGGGTTTAAACCTAATGGATTTTATCGTTGGGTAGGCTATCTGGCTTAGTAGCTGAATCTAGGTGCCCCTATCATTCTAGAACTCGTGTCATCGTGTGGTCTCGAGTAGGTCTCATGCAAATTCTAACTCATTCAAGCAAACAGAAAATCACTCAAAAAGAATTGAAATTGCAAGTTACGTGCAATGGATCAAAAGCTCACAGTTGGTTTGCTAGTCGGATTCGGTCATTTTCATGCAATCAAGGCTACAAACTACAAGTGTGATTTTTTAAAATCTGTTCTGACCAGGCAATTTAGCATCAAAGTATATACGTTGGTTTTCAGGTTCTAGGTTAAGCAGTCTAAGCATCATTATGACAGATTGAACAACAACTTAATCATCAAAAATCAAGAACCGAGCAATTCTAATGCTAGAGAAACTGGAAAGGCACCGAGAAACACACAACACACAATTAAGGGCAATCAAGTTCTTGCAAGGTTCTCTAGCATCCTACCCCACACTTAAATCGTTCTGTGTCCTCACAGGACTAAACTAGAGTAGAGATATACGAAGAACCTGGAATGAGATGTTCGGTGTAGGGGATGAGCACGGATAGCCCAGAGTGGAGCGGAGTAGCTACTCGAGTTCCTACAAAACAAAAAGATCAAAAGGATACCGGGACAAGGGTCCCAGATCCACACAGAATAAAAGTCGAACAAAGAAGGTTTAGGGGAATTTTGAAAATATTTCGACTCTCTCTTTTTTTTTCCAAATTCACGGCACGACACTCCTAGAGCAATCTAGATCATCTAAGCTCAAGCAGTTCAGAAAAAAAAATCACACCGAAACAACAGGCATGCAAAACGAGGTAGACTGAATTTAGACTCGTCGAAATTCAGTCATCAGCATGTCAAAAGATTCGAAATTGAAAACCCAACAACTAACCTTTGAGGCACGACTCAAGAAAATGGACGGAAAGCGACGAAGTTGGCCAAAAACGTGAAAAACTTGTTTCGGGGATAACCGGAGCTACAGAGCTCCGATTTGGACGATCAAGTATGCGTTGGAATCGGACCGAAAAAAGGAAACTTATTTTCAAAAAAACACAAGTTTTCGGCGAAAACTTTAGAAGTTTTCGGCGAAAACTTTAGAAGATTTCACCGAAAACTTTAGAAGATTTCGCCGAAAACATCTTCGAAAATTGGCAAAAATAATGGAAAAGCCACTGTTTGATTTTTGCAAAGTGTTTTCGGCGAGTAATTTTAATTCTCGCCGAAAACCCATTTTAAAACACTTTTTTTTTCAAAACCCAACCGAAAACAAATCAAAACGAAAGGAAATTAAACTGACACTTTGGCTCCCTCGAACCTGATTTGAACGACGAAAAAGACTGACTCAAAAATTCAAAAACGGACTCCAGCCGTGGATTGCCTCCCACGAAGTGCTCTTGCTTAACGTCCTTGAGCCGGACGATACCTGGACGGTGATCAGGAGACATCCCAACTCAGGATTTCTCTTAGGCCCGAGTCGTAGTTCATGAAATATGGCATTGGGGATCCTCCGGCAAGTGTGAACTTCTTCCCGTGTGTGTGAATTAGCTTGGTTCGTCCATCGGGAAGGTGACCAGAAATTTCGAATGGCCCGAGCAGTTCTTTCGAAGAAGCGTCCTTCAGAGGATTATTCTTCTCTGGTGGCTCGGTAGAAGGCGGTTTAATGACTGGCCCCCAAACCTCCTTGGTCTCTCCTGTTCCTTTCTTCTTCGTCTCGCCAGGATCCTTAATTTTTGGTGATTCATGGGGGAATGCCGTCAGATCTTCCTTCTTTCTTAGCTCTTGTGCCGGCAGCTCATTCTTCATATTAGGGACCTGTCCAACACCTGGCAAGAAGATTTCTGCAGAAACTCTAGATTTTTCATTACTAACGGAGTTGACCGAAGCCAACTCCACAGCTTCAACAGATAAGCAATGCGCCTCTTCTCTGATAGTAATTTGCATACCGTCCTTTAGACGGAATGTCATGGTATCCTTGCCGACCCTTAATGTCAACGAGCCATTCAGGACATTAATGGTAATACCGGCTGTTGCCATGAACGGTCGGCCTAGGAGAAGAATGACATCTTCCCCTCGAGTATCCATAACAATAAAATCAGCCAAAATAGTAAAAGGACCACAATTGACAACCACGTCTTCTATCAATCCCCTACGTAATTTCACAGATCTATCGGCAAACACTAAACGCATGCTAATCGGTTTCAATTCTCCTAGGTTCAATTTCTCATACAAGCAGGTAGGCATGACATTAATGGAAGAACCTAGATCAATTAAACTACGATCAATTTTCACATTTTTAATAGTGCAAGGCAAAGTAAAAGCACTAGGATCGCGACACTTATCTGGGGGAGGTATGGCGGTTGTCTGGCTGTGGATCGCGGAGCATTCTTCCTCGAGGGAGATGGAAGACAACTCTCCCTTCTTCTTGTCCTTCGCAAGATCTTTCGTGACTTTTCTAGCCTCCGGTATCATCTGGGTAGCATCATTAACTGGTATCTTGACATCTGTGTTCTTCAAGTATCCATGCCACTTTCTGTACCGGGTATCATGATCTTTCTCCTTTGATTACGCAGCCTTAGGAAACGGAATCCGAGGCTGATATGGAGGGAGCGGTGGCGCAGGTGCTGTCTTTGTTAGGGAAGTCGGGGCAGTCACCTCCTCTTCGATCTCTGGCTTGTCAATGGCTATAGCCTCAGGAATTATGGCCGATTCAGGAGCTACAGGATCAACTGATTGCTTGTCGCTTCTTGTGGAGATAGCCTTGACGTTCTCCTTCCTAATGGTAGAGTTGTCTTGAACCGATGATTGATTAAGGAGGGGGCTATTACTTAGCAGGCTAAACATGTTATTCAACATGCTCTCCACTCGTTGACCTCGAGCTTCATGATCTTGATTTAAGAGGGCTGAAGCTTGAATCTCTCCTCGTGGTCATCGAGTTTTGTCAAGATCAGGTCGAGCTTCTTGTCTATCTCGATTTCCCAAGTATTCTCGAACGTATAATTCTGAGGTTGCTGTCCTCCGGTGAATCCAGGGGGGATCTTGATCAATAAAATTCACTTCCCCTATAGACCAGTTATTTACTGTACCGAAAATCTTCTTCATTTCTTTCTGCACTTCGCTCTTGATCTGATCTTCACGGCTTGGTTGCCTCTTAGCTGCTCCAAACTGTCTGTCCCAACTTCTAGATTTAGATGCGTAGTTCGCAAAGTGAAGAAGAGCAGCTTCTGGTGTGAGTGCGGTGTAGTCTCCATCATCTAAGGAGTTAACCCATTCAGATGATTCTTCGTTCATACCCCAAACAAAGATCTCGGCTAGTTGCATCTGAGTGAAGCCATGATGAGGGAAATCGTAGAGGAGTCCATGGAATTCGTTCCAAGCATCATGTAAACTTACTCCTTCTCTCTGTCTGAACCTTGAGATATTTTTCCTGTAAGCAGTTGTTCTGGAAGGAGGGAAGTATTCCTCTATGAATTCCTGAGCAAGATCATCCCAGTTGGTGTAGTGACCGGGTGGCTTGCTAGTGAGCCATCTCTTTGCGGCGCCTCGAAGTGAGAATGGGAAGGCTCGAAGGCATAGAGCGTTCTTGTTAAGGTTCTTATACTTGAAAGTTTCACAGACAGCCAAAAAGTTAGATAGATGTGTGCACAGATTATCATCTGGCTTTCCCCTCAAATTGCACGTCCCTAGAGATTAGTCACAGAAAGGGGATCTTGATCTCATAGTCGGGATCGTCGTCATTAGAAGGCACGATGATTGGAGACTGAATGTTAGATGCGCTCGGCTTCCTGTAGTCCGCAAGACTCTTTGGAGCGGACATTGCGGTAGGGAAGATGGAACGGGAGTGATTCGATTCTGTACCTGCTATGATCTGCAAGGGACAAAAACAAGCACAACCGGTGTAAATCAAAGTGTGACGGGAAATGAAAGATGGAAAGTAGAAGAATAAAATGCCAACTCTTCTTTCAAACAATATAGAAGAGTCCCCGGCAACGGCGGCAATTTGATGAGCTGCAGAACATTGATCAAATACTACCAAGCTAGAAAGCTAAGCAGATCGTATTCCACAGGGTTTCTTCTAATTGACTACTCAAAGAAGCTGACAATTTATCCAAGTTTGAAACACGTTGTGCGTGGTGTGAGTTCCACGACTTCTAAACTAAGATGCAGGAAAATTAGAATGAAATTACAAGACAGAATGAATTGTTGGTTTAGACAGACGACAGACAAGCTTAGATTTTGAATCCCCCATAGATCACCAGGGCAACAGCAATCAACAGATCAGCGGATTTCAATTCTCGTTCAATCAATTTCTAAACACCACCATAACTCCTGACCCTTAGGTTTAAGAATGGCGAACGTTCGCTCTATCCGATCTAACTACCAAGATTAATTAGTCGCCCGGGTACGGTCGCCTCTCGCAGCGACTTAACTAATTGGTGCAATTACTAGTGATTAATGAGTTACTCTTCAAGCAGATTAACCCTAACTGGTTCCTACGAAAGGCACACTTCAATGAATAGGTTAATTGGTTGAATTGATGTTTTAAAGAGAGGCGAGCGTTCGCTTCTATCCTCAGCTTAACAGGAATCTAAACTAGGTGATCAAGGAAGACAAGTTTATGCGCCAAAGCAGGGAAGATGTCTGGCGACTAACCCTAGCTTGCAAAAACCTAATCTAGGCGATCAACCAGAAAAGAAACATAAACAATCAAGAACAAAACAACCATGCAAAGAGAAACTGATTGAACTTCGAATCTAATTACCGCCGATCCGTGACCGCTTTAAAGCCCTGGGTCACTTAGGGTTCATCTAATCTAAGCTCTGCGAGTTTAGCTACTCATGTTCATAACAAAAGAATCAAAGACAGAAACAGAGTTCATCACACAGAGGAAGAACGGATAAGAACTGAAAAACCTAATTCTGATGACTCTGGCAAAGCTTCGCTCTCCAGTAATCTTCAATCCTAGCTCCAAGTCTCCGAGGTAAAGGGATGGCGTCACGATCTCTTCCTGGCTCTTCGAACTCTAAAACTCTCTCCCGAACACGTGAGAATTCTGAAATTAATTGATATTCTGAGGTATATCTTTATTTGGGCCGCCGGTTAAGTATTTTACTTAACCCTAATACCACCAGTTTTTAACTGATATTTTCGCCAAAAATGTGAAGAGATTTTCGGCGAAAATCCCTTTGTAAAATGACTGCACGCTGACTGAATTCTCCTGTGATTTTCAGACGTCGGGGTTCTCGGCGAAAACTTGGAGTTTTCGCCGAAAACTTCTTCTTGTCACATTTGTCGATTTGTGCTTGAGTTTTCGCCGAAAACTCCAAGGGATTTTCGGTGAAAACTTCAGTGTAAATGGAGCAGGAATTTTGTTCGACTTGATTGGCTCCTTGGATCGATTCCGGTGCGATTCCTTGAGGTTCCAACGCCTTAGACACGTCCTTGGCTACTTATTTGACGGAAAAAACCTGTGCTATCATAGAAACACTAGAAAACCATCAAATAGACCAGAAACGAGCTAAAGTAACACAAATGGCACGAGATAGGGCAATTGATTGAATATTCGCTATTCTACCCTAAAAACCATGTCTTAAGCAAGGAAATGTCGCTTAAATGAGGCTGATAATCACGTCAAATCGAGTGTCATCAATTTTCTTACTATAGTTGATGATAAGACTCGTTTCACTTGGGTTCGTCTTATGAAACTCAAGTCCGAAGCAAGACAGCTTATTGTTGATTTCTGTAGAAAACCAATTTCATACCTCAATCAAAATCATTTGTTCTGATAATGGTCTCGAGTTTGCTATGCCTAACTTCTATAATTCAAAAGGTATTGTTCATCAAACTACATGTGTTTATACTTCGCAACAAAATGGTCAAGTGGAACGTAAACATCAACATATTCTTGCTATTACTCGTACTCTGATGAACCCGTCGTTGTGCTGGTTCAAACAAATAACTAACAAAGCTAACAAAAGCTAGGGTAGATCGTATTCCACGGGCCTTCTAATGATTGACTAATCAAATAAGCTAGCAAATTACTCAGATTAAACACTTCGTGCGTGGTGTAAGTTCCACGACTTCTAATTCTAAGAAATACAGAGCAATTAAAAATTGAACTAAAAACAGATTGGAAATTAGGGTTGAAAACAGAGATGACAGACGAACTTAGACTTCGAATCCCCCTTCGTTCACCAGAGCATAGGCAATCAACAGATCAGCGGATTTCAATTCTCATTCAATCAGTTCTAAGACACCACCATAACTCCTAACCCTTAGGTGTAAGACCGGCGAACGTTCGCTCTATCCGTTCTAGCTACCAAAATTAATTAGCCTCACGGGTACGATCGCCTCTCGCAACGACTTAACTTAACTGGTGGAATTACTAACGATTTATGAGTTACTCTTGCTGTGGATTAACCCTAACCGGTTCCTACGAAAGGCACACTCCAATTATAAGGTTAATTGTTCAATTTGATGTTTTAAAGTAAGGCGAGCGTTCGCTTCTATCCTTAGCTTAACAAGAATCTAATCTAGGTTATCAATCCAGACAAGAAATATAAACAACGAAGAACAAACCAAACATGAAAGAGAAACTGATTGAACTTTGAATCTAATCACCACCGATCCGTGACAGCTTTAAAGCCCTGGGTCACTTAGGGTTCATCTAGTCTAAGCTCTAAGAGTTTAGCTAGTCATGTTCATCACAAAAGAATCAAAGATAAAGAAAGAGTTCATCCTACAAAGGAAGAACAGAAAAGTATCTAAAAAACCTAATTAAGACGACACCGGCAGAACTTCGATCTTCCGGTAGACTGCAATCCTAGCTCCGCGTCCTCGAGATGGAAGGGATGGCGTCACGATCTCTTTCCGGCTCTTCGAACTCTAAACTCTCCTTCAGAACTCTTGAGAATCCTTGAAGTATTTGGTATTTTGGAAATTATGATTATGAAAAGTATATTTGATTTGGGCCGCCGGTTAAGTATTTATACTTAACCCTAATACCTCCAAACTTTAACTGATATTTTCGGCAAAAATTTTAAGGAATTTTTGCCGAAAATTCCTTCACAAAATAGGTTGTCCACCGGCTGAATTCTTCTGTTGTTTTCGGACTGATGGTTTTCGATGAAAACTTCGTGTTTTCGCCGAAAACTTCTTTGGTTGAGCTCCAGTGGATTTGTTCATGCATTTTCGCCGAAAACACTAAGGGATTTTCGGCGAAAACTCCTTTGTAAACCGGGGCAGGAATTTGTTTGACTTGGTTGGCTCCTTGGATCAATTCCGGTGCGATTCCTCGAGGTTCCAACGCCTTAGACACGTCCTTGGCTACTTATTTGATGAAAAAAACCTGTGCTAGCATAAAAACACTAGAAAACCATCAAATAGACCCGAAACGGGCCAAGGTAACATAAATGGCATGAGATAGGGCAATTGATTGAATATTCAATATTCTACCCTAAAAATCGTGTCTTAAGCAATGAAATGTCGCTTAAATAAGGCTGATAATCACGTCAAATCAAGTGTCATCAAAATACCCCACACTTAAGCTTTTGCTTGTCCTCAAGCAAACTGAATAGAAACGCTCGTGTTCACAAATGATAAGATCGATTAAATTGGAGCTCAATCAAACACAATGAATTATTAGACAGATAGATCCTAGAACAAGAAACCTAACATGCATACAGATCAGCCAAACAACCTGGTCTCACTAATAAACTGCACACGACAAGTAATCGTAACCAATTATTCACGAATTTGACCTGACCGACCAGACTCCTCACACAGGAAATATTTAGTAAATTGGGAACTCTCACTCTCTCTGTTTAAGGACGTGTTTCTGCTCTCAATCATTTTCTATTACTGAATTCTGTCATAAGTTTGCATTTCGACCACATCTCCACCACTGTGACAAAACGAGTAACCAGTCAAGAAGGACTTCCCTGCTAGGACTGTAACGAATTCTACACTACAAGGGTTTATGATGCAATGGATGATGGGAATGTATGATGATGGCTTTGGTGCGGTGTATCTTTCGACTAACTTCCCTCGAATCTAATCTGTGGCTTCCTACCATCTAACCAGACACGGGTGGAATAGTGAACGCTCGTCCTAAGATACCCTCAAGCAACCTAGCACTTATTTTCTTTTAACACATTTTTTTCTTTTCTTTTCTGTCTTTTATGTTGACTTCGTTCTTCCATATGTAGAGAGAAGAACGTTTATTAAACTTAAAACTTTTTGGCTTTTCTGATTTTTCTTCTTTCTCTTTTTTTTCTAAACTTACTTCTTTTCTTCTTTTTCTATTTTTTTTCCTTTTGTGTCGATTCTTTCTTTTAGTTGCTAGAGGGGTTTACACGTCTGGACATAATAGCTAAGACCACCTGTTTAATGGCTATAGGAAGGTTACCACAAACCGACTTCCGGTAGGTCAATCTAGAACTACAACCACAGGGGATCAACAGGGAATGAAAGAATGGGAAATGGCTGTAATGTATTATCGAACCGAAAGAACAGGCCAAGCTCAAGGGTTTAAACCTAATGGATGTTATCGTTGGGTAGGCTATCTGGCTTAGTAGCTGAATCTAGGTGCCCCTATCATTCTAGAACTCGTGTCATCGTGTGGTCTCGAGTAGGTCTCATGCAAATTCTAACTCATTCAAGCAAACAGAAAATCACTCAGAAAGAATTAAAATTGCAAGTTACGTGCAATGGATCAAAAGCTCACATTTGGTTTGCTAGTCGGATTCGATCATTTTCATGCAATCAAGGCTACAAACTACAAGTGTGATTTTAAAAATTCTGTTCTGACCAGGCAATTTAGCATCAAAGTAGACATGTTGGTTCTCAAGTTCTAGGTTAAGCAGTCTAAGCATCATTGTCACAGTTTGAACAACAACTTAACATCAAAGATCAAGAACTGAGCCATTCTAATGCTAGAGAGATTGGACAGGAATCACGAGGTACACAAAAACACAATCAAGGGCAATCAAGTTCATGCAAGGTTCTCTAGCATCCTACCCCACACTTAAATCGTACTGTGTCCTCACAGGACTAAATCTAGAGTTCAGAGTGAAGTAGAAGAACCTGGACCGAGATGGTTGGCGTAGAGGATGAGCACGGATCCTCGGAGCGGAGGGAATCTACCAAAGCGAAGCAAAGGGAATCTCCCTACTGCCTACAAAACAAAAACAAATGAAACATAAAAAGAAAACCGGGACAAGTGTCCCAGATCCACACAGAAAAAAGTTGGATCGAAATCCGAAAAGAATAAATAAAAAGAAGGGACAAGAAAGAGGATACAACCCGATCACTGCTCGTCAGGCGCGTTGGGAGGTGGAAAGTGGAGGAAATCGCCGAGCTGACGTTGCCACGCCAGCTGTGCCTCATACTGCTCGTTGGACCGGTGCATATGTTGCTGCATAATAGTCCATCGCGCCTCTTGAGTGGCGTTGTCGGTGATGCGCCACTCCTGCAGTCGCTCATACAACTCTCCAACATTTGCGGGGTGCGGGTGGTGCTGCGGGTGAGGCGCCTGATATGGATCTGGAATGTGCGGCGGTGACTGGTGTGCATACCCTGCCTGATGGTGTGGCGAGGGTGTAGGATCATGAAATTATGGCTCGTACTGAGGCTTAGACTCTTCATAATCATCTTCTTCCTCCGACTCATCCTCGTCCTGGGGAGGAGGATCTGCTGCTACCTGGGGCTGAGGTCCAGCTCGAGGTTGTACTTGACCGCCAAATCGCCTCCAACGGTGCGTACTCTGCGGCGTGGGATGTTCGGGCCATATTCGTGGCTGAGGCCGAAGGAGATGATGAGTCGGCCTATAAAGTTGCCTCCCAGGAGTGAGCGAGGTGGCTTTGACCTCTGAGTCTTCTTGCGGAGTATTCGGGCAAGCACCCATCCGGGATGAAGAGGGTAGCTCTCCCGGATGGCGCGATGAAGAAGAAGCTCCTCTCGGCTGATGTGGTGGCGGTCCTTCTCTGGAGCATACAAAAGAGAACGACGCCAAACCATATGAATGAATTTATAGAGAGGGTGAGAGAGAGACTTAACTGAATTATGCTTCGTGAGACGATCGCCGGGCACTCCAGTCATGTGGCTCCAGAGTGCATGGTACTCCTTTCCATCGTCACGTCGTTCTCCCTGCCGAGGTAATGACCATTGTAGTGCTCGTAGGGGATGCCTAGATGAGCTACAAACTCATCATAGGTGAGTGTCCTGTGCACCCCGCCCAGATAGAAGGAAACGACCTTCCTGTGCTGCCTCCTCTTGTGCTCATCTAGATCGAACGTCGCCCAAAACTCCTGTAGAGCGACTTCTGGGAAGTCGGCGGCAAGTGTGGTCAGCTCCAGGAGTCCAGCATGCGTCAGTGCATCGAGCACGTTCCGGTGCCAGTCCTCATCATGATCGAAGAGCGACTCCATGGAAAGGGGGCGAACAACAGCACCAGGGATATTCTCGAGCTTCTGGTAGCACTCGAAGTAGTACGGGGGCAGGCGAGCAACGGTGTGGTGGTACCCAACACGACCAGGGAAAGCTGGGGGATGTCCATGGATGGCAGGTGTAACGAGAGCGGGAGCTCGGGAGCTGGAGGCGGTGTCAAGTCTCTGCTTGGTCCTGCGCTCATGAGTCACGTTCCTAAGCAAGAAAACAAACCAGATTAGTCAAACTACAACCCTACCCCACACTTAGTCGAAAAACTCAATTTCACAAAGAAATGAGGAAACCGAGTGGGGGTAAGCAAAGCAAATTAACCGGTAATCACAAATAATTAAAATACATGCTTAGGACACAGCCAGAATGGAATTATCACAATCAGAGTTCAGAAGTCAAAACGACATTCAAAAAGTCAACATAATCGAACATTGAACCCTAATCATGGCAAGACTATCACAAAGCGGGAAATGATGACATAATATGATCTCAGATGGCAAGCACAAGAATATGAACGTAAATGAGCACATAAGGCAGCCAACTGATCACAAACAGTTCATGGTCAAACCGACATTTCTCAAAAGTCAACATCACAAAGAATAGGTCGTATGCAAAGCAACACATGATCGAATGATATAAAAATTAAGCACAATACTCCCTAATCATGCTAGGTCAGCCCAACAAGTTCAGCTAACCTAAGTCACATGAAATCAGTCGGCATGCAAATCGAGGTAAACCAAAAAGTCAACCGAAAGTCAACCCCGACGAAAGTCAGCATTCAATATGTCAAAAGATTCGTAATGAAAAGTTCTACAACTTACCTTGAAGCCATGGGTGCTGAAAACGAACGGAGAAAGAGAAATCAGGAGAAAAACCAAAAATTTTAGGGTTTGGCTGAACGGGAGCTCTAGAGCTCCGATTCGACTGTTCTAGGGCTTGGGTTGATCGGAAATGGAAGGGGAGACGTGCGGCGACGGCGGCGGCAGTGGTCGGCAACGGGCAGCGGCGGGCAAAAAGTGGCGGCTGCGGCGGGTTGTGAAAAACTAGGGGAGTTTTGAGTATAGGTTTCAAAAATGAAAGTGAGGAGAGAGAGGGTGAATCCGGATTCTTAAAACGAAAAATTGGCTGATTTTCACACAAATTTTCAGCGAAAATAGGTGCAAGTTTTCGCCAAAAATGTTAGTTAAAAAGTACTGCCGGTTTTCAAAAAGGTTTTCGCCGAAAATATCAATACATTTTCAGCAAAAAGTTTAGGTAAAAACGTCTGGAAAACTCAGTGGGATTTGAAAGGAAATTTTCGCCGAAAACATGGATTATTTTCGCTGAAAATTTTGACCTGTACGATTGAAAATATTTTCGCAATCCCGGCAAACTTCAGAAAATCACAGTTAAATCCACAAAAATCGGAGAAACCTCAAACGACTTGCATGTGACACTACGACACGCGGACTACACATGAAAAATAAGAAATCAAACAAACTGACACTTTTGGCTCCCCCGAACCGACTCTAAAACACTAAGGTTGACACAAACGAAAAACTGACTCCAGCCGTGGGTTGCCACCCACGAAGCGCTCTAGATTAACGTCCTTGAGCTGGACGATACCTGGACGGTATTAGGAGACATCCCAACTCAGGTTCTCCTTAACGCTAGCATCGGAATTCATGAAGTAGAGCTTCGGGGTATCTCCGGTGAGCGTGAATTTCTTCCCGTTAGCGTGTGTAAGCTTGGTACGTCCGTCGGGAAGGTGCTCAGTGATCTTGAACGGACCAAAGAGCTCTATCAAGGGATCATCTTCTACGAGGAAGACGGTAGAGGGAATGAGAATGGTTGACTTAGTCTTCTCTTTGACCTCCGGCTTTGTATCACCAGGATCGGTGATCGTAGGTATTTCCTTAGGATATGCTTTCGGCTC